>CM057452.1:1235587500-1236787500 GCA_016271365.2 Neoceratodus forsteri
ACCCCCCGCCATCTCCGGAGAAAGAGCAGGCCCTGAAGCGACCTCGGCAAGGGCTGACAAAAGCAGCCCCAGGATCCACAGCCTTAACAGAGGAGCATTTCCTGGAGATAATTATGCCTCTTAGAATGCGATCGAGGAAATCTCAACTGAAGTGCACAGTTTCAAAGCGTCTTTGGATTCATTAAATATTTGGGTCGGAGATGCTGAAACCTGCATTAAGTCTGTGGAAGTGAAGACAGATAAGCTTGAATTAGAGCGTGCTTCCACGAACAGGAGAGTTTAAAAAAATGAAGAAAAGCTTGAAGATCTAGAGGGGAGGAGTAGAAGAAGCAATATAATTATCATCGGTATTCCAGAGAGAGAAGAGGGCACATCTCCAATACAATTTGTGCAGAAATTGTTCGAGAAAGTTGCTGGCCCGTCCCCAAATGGGGCAAGTTACATTGCTGAATGAGCCCACAGAGCCATTCGCCTTCCCCCTCCACCGGGTTCACAGCCCAGACCGATGGTGTGTAAATTATTGAATTATCTTGATAAACAACATATCCTAGCGCAAGTAAAATCCCTGCAAGAAGTGCTCTGGGAAGGAAAGCGGATTAGGATAACACATGATTTGCCACAGTCTGTAAGGCTCAAATGACAAGAAATGCACCCTTTGGTCTCAAAGCTAATTGCGCCGAGTAAACTTTTCAGAGTAAAATACCCGGCTCTGTTGCAAGTGAAAATCAACGATCAGTGGCATTCGTTCGAAAGCTTGGAAGTGGCACAGACTAAGCTCAAGAAACTGATACCCAATCTGCTGAAGTGAATATCTTGTGCTACATAGATGGTGCTACTGGAATGGAAAAAGAAGTTGTTGTAAGCAATTGAGGTTTAGTTAAGGCTGACTGATCTTGTTCTGAGTGATGGAAAGAATCGTGCATTGGTAGAAGAAATTTCCCCGGTAGAAGGATATGAGTTTGCTTAAAAGCAGAAAGTGGACTCAATAAGTATGACAATACTCCGGGGACACGTTAGGCATTGGCATCCCCCTGGTGTAATTATAAAGGAGGTAAGATCGGATCCCTCGCAAAAATACACAGCCTCGAAAGGGTATGGCCTCAATTTGCGAGTGTTTGGATAGAAGAGAGAAGCAGTTCCTGAACTCCCTGAGGATAGTTCTATCTGTATCAAGGTCTTAAGTCACCAGCGGTCAGAAATATAAGTGAACACTCTTCAAGCAAGCTTCAGTTCGTAAGACTCATGTTACTTAGCTTAGTACGAGTACCTTTGAAGACAAGGGTAGATAAGGTTAAATCCTGAATGGTACTCAAACTGAAAGAATATGCTGGATCCTATTTCAATCCACTGGAGTATAAATTACTTTCTTTTTTTCATTGTCTTTTATTTTTTTTTTGACTTAGCAGTATGGGTCTTTACTCACAAAGACAGTGAATGAAACAGCACGAATATGATTTAGTGAGGAGTCTGTCAGCGCCATGTAAAAGTGTGGAGTGTATTGTTAACATTGTCCTTGCCTTTTCTCTACCTTTACCTCTAGCCACCTAGTTTGGGGGTGAACTACAGTAACAACTCCTGGGGTTTAAGGGATGATTCCTGAAGGGGGACAGGTATCTGCAGAAGTAGTGGAAGGAACTCCTAGATTACCATGATGGAGTTCTAACTAGAGCGGTAGTTTCTTGTATAGAATTAGTGATCAATGTCTCCCCTTGGCTCGGGGAGAAGGCAAAGGAATTCTTCTATGTCTGAAGGCAATAAATATATGAATGCTAACCTAATTATACTAATTACATGAAAGAGAGGGGTAAGGTATATACTGATTATTAGATTTGGACCATCGAAAAGCTGCTGGGGATAAATCAGTACTAGTAACACCTCATTTTATCCACTAGAGGGTAATAGAGTGTTGTGAAACGTTTATTTCCTTTAGGAACTTCGTTTTTTCCAGCTGTTACTATAAAGATATGGATAATCTCTGCGAGTTTTACAAATGTAATAAGTATTAATTGTACAATTTGTTCAGAAAATAGAGGTTACATATCTCTGACGGGATAGTCTAATACTTAGTTAAGAATGTTGATCACTTATGATCATATGTACAATTTTAGTGGAACGATGTTAGAGGTGATATGTACTAATTGATTCTGTAACTGGGATATGGGGGTGGGTTGGCTTTCTGCTTGGTTGGGAATTTACGTCACCTGACAATTTTGAAGAGTAGTGCGGTTGATAGAACTGGGGGCAGTGTTTAAGAATGTTGGTTATAATTTGGTTGACTTTAAGGGGGTGTGCAGGGGGGGTTGGGGGAGGGAAGACTTCTCATATTTTGGTACTGTTGTATCGCAGAAGGAACCAAATTCAGATGTATATAGAGATATACACTAATTACCACTGGCAGGGGGACCAGCCACCTTAGGTTAGTTAGTAATGTTAGGATCCCTTAATATTCTAAGTTGGAATGTTAAGGGGGTTCGGGATCGGTGTAAAAGGCAGGTTGTGTTAAAGCATTTATCTACTCTAAAAAGTGATGTGGTTTGCTTACAAGAAACTCATCCTAAAAGGGAGGACACCCATTTGCTTTGTAAATACTGGGTAGGTCAGGTGTTTGGGGCCTGGGTTTCTACTAACAGGGGTGGAGTAGCTACCTTATTCAACAAAAAAATACCTTTTCAATTAGAGCAGGAAGCCTGGGACAGTAACTGTCATTATATTATACTGATCTGCACCTTGTTATCACAACAAGTTTTAATAGGCTCAGTATACGGACCAAACAATGATTCCCCACAATTTTTTACGCAGCTGTTGGATAAGTTAAATAACAACTCTTCTAAAGTAATTCTGCTTGGAGATGATTGGAATATTGCACCGCAATTACAGCTTGATAGATCGGATAGTAAGAGTGTGGGGTTGTCACCTTCCCAGAGGGCACTCAAGGAGCTTATGGAAGGGGCATGTCTTGTTGATGCCTGGAGAGTCCTTAATGCGGAGTGTAGACAATATACCTTTTTCTCAATTCCACCTAAGACATGCTCAGGAATTGATTATTTTTTGATTAGTATCCACTTCCTAGCTTCTGTCCTTGATGCATGCATACATGCAAGGGTAATCTCAGATCACTCCCCAATTTCTATTACATATGCGATAGGCCCTAGGTTAAATAGAGACTTCTTATGGAGATTTAATAATCAATTAATTCAGGACTCTCATACTTACGAGCATTTAAAGCAATTTATTTCTCACTTCTTTATCCATAACATAGGTTCAGTTCTCAAAATTGATATTGTCTGGGCAGCCCTGAAGTGCACGTTGAGGGGGGAATGCATCTGAATTACCTCTACCAGACTCAAAAAAAAAAAAAAACATTAACTAGTAATCTTATTAACTCCATTAAGGCCATTGAGACTAATATTAGTCAGCACTCAGCCGAATCAGACTGGATCCAGTTGCACAAACTACAGTCACAGTTCTCCTCTATTATGTTGCAAAAGGCTGAGCTTGCTCTTAAGAGAACAAGACTTAAGTATCTAGAAACTGGTGAGAGAGCAGGCAAGCTACTGGCACTAAGGCTTCAACAGCTCGACTCCAGTAGGTATATCGCAGCTTTAAATACTAGTCTGAAGGGAACACTAGTCAAAGACCCTAGAGAAATTGTGGCAGCATTCCAGCACTACTTTCAAAAAAATATACACAATCCCAACAGCAGACAGAGCAATGCTTGAAGAGATTCAGGGGATTTTAGAGTCAGTTACCCTTCCCCAGATTTCCAGCATAGAGGCGGCAAGCCTTGGGCTTCCTATGCAAGAATGGGAAGTTAAACAAGCCATCGCCCAACTTTCTCCTGACAAGTCCCCAGGACCTGATGGTCTCTCTGCCAATGTGTATAAAGCATTTGAGAAGGAGTTTGTCCCCATTTTAGTAAAGGTATACAACTATTGGTATCTTGAGGGGTTCTCTGAAAGTGGCTTTCTTGATGCTCTCATTACTCTTATCCCCAAGCCAGATTGGGATCTTTTATGTCCTGGAAACTACTGACCGATATCGTTACTAAATGTGGATGTTAAAATACTGTACTGTCCAAGGTATTAGCTAATCGACTCAGTCCTTTAATGTGCAATGTGATTAGCGAGGTACAGGTAGGCTTTATGACTGGTAGATCTTCCAGCAACCACATGCGTAAACTTCATCATCTAATAATTCATGCTAAAAACAGAGAAATTCCAGCTGCCCTATTAGCTTTGGATGCTGAGAAAGCATTCAACCTAGTTTCCTGGGATTTTTTATTCGCTACCTAGTCAAAATTGGTTTTCTGGATGGATTCCTGTGATGGATTAAATTGTTGTACGAATCTCCATTGGCTCGGGTCTGGTGCAGTGGTATTCTATCAGACCCATTCCCTCTTTTGTGTGGTACCAGGCAGGGCTGCCCACTCTCCCCACTTCTATTTAATCTCTATCTGGAGCCTCTGATTTGTAGGTTATTAGCCTCTCAGGGTATACAAGGAATACAGATAGGTAATAAGAGGTACCTAATTTCAGCTTATGCAGATGATCTGCTCCTGCACATAGAGGAACCAGAGACTAGTATACTTACTATTTTGCAAGAAATTGAGCAGTTCTCCAGAGTGTCAAATTACAAACTTAACATATCTAAGATGAAGCTTTTCCCTTTAAATGGCAAATGTTTGCCAAGTATAGCTGGGTAATTTGGTCTCAATTAGGAACCCAAATCCCTGACGTATCTGGGTATTAAAGTTTTGAGGGATGTGGCCATAATGGTTAAAGAAAATCTCAATAATCTGGTTAATACAATAAAGCTAGATTTAGATAGATGGAAGTTGTTACCTATATCCTTATGGGCCAGAATAGAAACAGTGAAGATGAATGTGCTACCAAGAATTCTTTATCCCCTGAGCATTCTGAGGTTTTATTTACCCAAATCATGGTTCTGTAATTTGCAAACATTACTTAATTATTTCATCTGGAAGGCGAAAGGTGTTAGAAGAGCATATTCAAAACTCAAGGACCAAAAAGGCGGGGGGGGCCTTGCGCTCCCTTCCTTTTTTAATTATTATGTAGTGGCACACATCAGCAAGCTGGTGTTTTGGACTCGGCCACCATATTCAACAGATCTCAATCCCTATGTGCCCCTCTGGGTTCCCATTGAGAAACACCCGATTGCCAAGTTCTACGGTACTTTCAACTCCGTCATTTATATCGCCCCAAGATTTCTTCCCAAATCACTTAAAAATACACCTATCAGCTGGTCTTTACAAGCACTGCACCAACTACAAATGTCGCTGGGAGTGGATTGGCATAAGTCCTTGGAACAACCCCTAATACACAATATGTATTTCCAAATTCAGAAAGTTCCAGTCCCCCAAACATTCTGGGAGCTGCTAGTTGGGTTGCACCTGGGAGATTTAGCCCCACAGGGAGAGCTGCTACCTTACGCGCAATTTTGTTTGAACAATTCTAAGGCTGGGGGGAATGCCTTTAAATACTGGCAAATTAGGCATGCAGTGAAAGCCTACTTTCAGAACTCAAAAGCCATGGAAGCAAACAGGATGGAATTGACTTCTTTGTTACGGATAGCAGATCCACCTCACTCGGTATCCAAAGCATACCATGAAATACAGAGGATTGATTCAGAATTGCTATCGGGTATTTGTTTCTACTGGATGCAGAAATTAGAAATAGGTGATGATCAGAGATCATGGGGTCAAATCTCAAATAATATGTATAAATTCATAAAGCAAGATAGGTACAAATTACAGCAATTTAATATTATGCATAATTTATACTGTACACCAGCTAAACTACATAAAATTGGTAAAATATCATCCCCCCAGTGTCGTCGATGTAAAACAGATAATGGGGACCTATACCATGTGTTATGGGAATGTCCTAGGATTCAGCCATTCTGGAAAGCAATTCAGAAATCTTTAAATTCTTTTCTGGGATTGGATCCTTTTTTTACACCTGAGATTTGCTTAGTTAATTATTTTCCCAGGGACTAGAGTAAACAGAGGAAGGCGTATATGGCTATCATCTCAGCTGCAACCAAGGTGATTATATTGTGATATTGGATTGAGGAGTTAACACCTTCAGTCCTAGAATGGTACAAATAAATCCTGCTTGCCTTGCAGCTGGAGTTACACATAGCTAAGATGCACAATAGGGTACAATCATATAATGCCAAATGGGGCCCCTCTGATGCTGTTCTTGTCATTTGGAAACCCTAGGATGTCAAGGCGGAATGGTGTTCCTGATATTTGGAGACCCTTAGAGTCTTGCTAGTGTAGTTTTTGTGTGGTTCTTTCTAAAGTGAAAGTACATTATGATGGGGGGTGATGGAGGAAGGGTTTAGAAGTGATGTAAAGATGCTATTTTAACAAAAAAAAAAGGAAAAAGCTTTAATGTCCAGTATTGTATATTGTTGGCTTCCAATCCACAAAATATTGGGGGTAAATATTATAATTGGAGGCTTTGTTAGTGGCTTGACTTCATTGTAATGTGACATTGCAAATAAAGCATATTAAATAAAAAAAAAGAAAATATTTTACATAGTTATTTCTGTAAGGGTATTCCCGCTGCTCTAGGGATGCTCAGACTTTCTCCCTCCCCCATTCTCACTCTGCAGCGGGACAGTCTGTCTTTTCCTACATCCTCCCATTTCTTTGGAACCAACTCCCCTACCCCTCCCTTGCAATATTAAAAAATAATCTAAGTCTACACCCTAGTTCTACTTGTTGCTGTTCCACCTCCTCTCCTTCTCCTCCAACCTAACCTACGAATCCTCTTATCTCCCTTCCCCACACATCTCCTTTGCCACTCCACACCTCCTTTTGCACCCTCACGCTTTATGCTCATTTTAATTTTGCACAGTTGCTGCATGCACTTTGTCATTCTGTTCCAGTTGCTGACTGGCTATGCTATATCTGTAGCCCCACTCTAATTGAAGTTTTGCACTTCTTTGCACCAAGGTGTGTTTTCTTGCACTGACTCAGCATGACTGTATTTCCAACTTACATGTATTTGCAATTTCTTGTAATATTGTCATTGTATTATATTATGCCTGTATTATTTTGTACAACTGTTTCATTGCTTTGCACCCCTTGTCTGTATTGTTTCCTTGTTAACCCCGGGTGGCAGTTGGAAATGAGCGTTGGCTCAGTGTGCCTTTCCCAGTTACTAAGTTTTAAATAAATAAAATGCCTGTTTAGGCGCTGTGCTGTCTGAATGACAGGGAGTGTGTGCACACCTAGTGTACTGTACAGTAGACATGTATATCCTCTGTGTCTCTGAGATGATGGCTGACTGTGGTAGTGAGTGGAGAGGCTGTACCAGTCGGCATCCCCAGATTGTCTTAGAATTCTGAGGAGAATGGAGGCCACAGGAGATGGGGGTACAAGACCCTGAGGGGAAAAGTTGGGGAGAGCGACAGACTGCTGATCGAGGTGGGGTTGGATTTGGGATTGAAGGGAGAGTGGACAACTAGAACTGTGGATTAGGTGAAATACATTTCCAGAGGCATCTCAGTTGTGATTGGTGGAGGGGGGGTGGGGACCACTAGAGCCAGGGATGGTGTGAAAAACATTTCCAAAGGCAGAAGATTGGTGATGTCAGGTCTGGCACAGCTCTGCACAATGCCTCCATGCCGTTGTGCATGACAGCATTGTATGGCATGCTAATAAACCCATAATGGAATGCAAAAGTTCCCTTAGCCGTCTGCATGCCCTAAAGGCTTTTAGTATACCATGGCTGAATACGGATCACAAGAGCAGTGGCACTACCCTGTTTGGGGTGGACAATCTGCATTCCCTCCTATGGGCCATAGTCACGTAAAGAGCAGTGTTAGCACTGCTCAGAGTCATTGTGTGCTGCACTGACACAGCCCCATATTCAGACAGATAACCTAGTCTGTTTGAAATTCACAAACTGAATATTGCCCACAGGCTGGCCTTGTGCTATCTCACATGCACTATTAATGGATGCTGATTGCAGATGACCAGCACTGAATATGTGGCCTTATGACAAATTCAGATTGAAACCAGAGTTATTTTTTTCTGTTGTAGGAACATAACCAGAAAAGGTTGTGCTTGTTCCACAATGAAACAGTTACTATTATATTCTAACCTGTATTTCTCTCAACTTACATACTATTTTTAAATCATTTTAATACAGCTATAAATGCAGTTCTACCAGAGAATTGAGCAGGTTAAACTTAATAGGTTCAGTTCTTTGACACTTTCCCTGACATCTGGGCCTTTATTTTTTTATTTTGCAATCAATGTTCCCTAGTCATGAAAGTGTGGACTCTGCACGGAAGTGCAACGTAATGCAGGTATGCATCTATGCAGCCCAGCTGTCAAAAATAATATGAGGTGTTCAAAAAGGTGTGCATAGTGGAAGCCAAGGCAGAGGCATGGCAAATGGAGGTGCACAGTGCCACGAGCAGGGACAGCAATGCTGTCAACCATATGCCTCCTCGCCCTTGACCCTACCATATGTGGGCATATGCATCGTTCTTCACGAACACAAGGAAGTGAATACTGTGATGGAGAAGCCCACAACAGTGGCTGCAGAGACTGAGGCGCTTTGCTGATGCCAAATGTACCCCTGCAAGAGGCCACATGCCCTGGTGGGGGACTGGCCGAGGGCCATTGGTGGGTGAACATTGTGAGATAGCACCAGGGCCCAGTTAACAATTTCATGGGTGGCCAGGTGGCATCCATGGTATCGGACATCCAAAACAAGTATGGGGTGCTGTAGGACCAGAGTCCCAGAAGACCCTGGAGGATGCCAAGACCAAAATATGGCTTGACATCCAGGCTGCTGCCAACACGGCCAGTCAGGAGGCATGGACACATGTGGCAATCAAGCATAAGTGCTGTGAACTGTGGTCTGCCATGAAGCAAAAACCTCCAACAATGGAACAGGCACAGCATAGCACAGGTGGGGGACCACCCACCAAGGTGTCAATGCTGTCCCCCATCAAGGGGATGGTAGCTGACACCTTCTCTGAAGACGTCCGAGATGGGGAGATGGAGGGCATTGGAACCATGCCAGATATGGGGCTTAGTGCAGGGGATACAGGGTGGGAAGTATGTGACTGAACAGCATAATCAACAGTCCTGTCTCATATCCTGCAGATCAGAATACCATGGGCAGCATCTATGCATTGCTGGTGACCGCCATGGAGGAGGATACATAGGGGGACACAAACATAGATGGTGCAGGTATCTGGTCCCCATCATGGCTGGCTGAATGCATGCCAGTGGCTGCCAATGTAGTTGTATGTAGCCAGCCAATGTTCTGTTACCCACAGGTAGAGTGTAGGGGACACAGGACATGGTGCTGGAGTTGGGCAACATGGAGGACACCAACTCTGAGAAGATACTGAGGATTCTGGAGGCCACGCAGGACCTGGCCCAGACATGTGAAAGTAGCTAGCAAATGCCCCGGTGACATGAAGAAGCCCCATAGCCACCACAAAGCTGTCCATCCAGATCCGTGGGACAGGGCTCTGAGGATCAGCCACCACAGCCACAAGTTCCCTTTTACATGGACCATGACCCAACATGCTGGCAGGGTCGTGGATGTCGTTAGGTGTCACCAACTGATATGCCATTCTGCATCTCAACATAGCAGTTGCAAGTGCTCCACACTATGAGGTATGTTTATGCCCGAGGTCTGGTGGCTGGGGGTGTGCCCCTGTAAACTGCAGTGGGTATCCACAATCATGTATACTGATAACCCTGGAGGGGATCCACTGGGAGGCAACAGGTCCTGGGGGAGGTGATTGGATGTGTTCTTACCCTACTGTGTGCTAATGTCCTCTCCATGTCCCACAGATCATCAACATATGGGGTACTCATGGTGAGTACATCTGCTACCTGTTGCATGCCTATCTGCGGTGTGCACCTTGTGCTGTCCACCATGGGTACCCCTGTGTGCTGTGCACAGTGTGTTGCACCTACTGGTAGTGTCCGTATGTGTCCAGGTTGTTTTGAACTGTGTGTATAGCCATTTGCTCTCCATTTGTATCTCCACAGGACTTCCAGGGGCAGCCAGATGTCATCATTCTGGAGTGGTGTGTGCAGCCAATTGGCACTACATCACTCATGGTTAGCAATGGCACAAGGTCTCCATTAACCTCTCATACCACCTTGGAGGGAGGGCATTGGTGACATCTACTACAAGAATGAGGTGGAGAATATGTGGGCCATTGCTGAACCATCAAGAATATGTGGGCCATCGCTGAACTATCCAAAATATGTTGTGCCAGTGACTCTGGTACATGTGTCTGTCTGCCGTTGTCAGCGTCATCCCCCTGTATCCCTATCACTCATGGCTTTATTCTCTTCAAGCAGTCTCATGGACCACTGTAGCATCTGTTGCTGCATCTCTGGGTATAAACTGACACCACCTCTCCAGGTTCCAGTGGGGTGTCTGAGAATAAGAAGGACTGGGGTGGGCAGTGGTCACTTTGAATCTGTTGAGCTATGTGGTCCCTGTGCTCCTTAATGTGCCTAAGTCATCATTAATGATGTCTGTTCTGCATACACTGGTGTCTTCATCATTCCCAGTGGTCATGTGTGTCCTCCTTTGGGGTATGGGAGGGTAAATTATATATCTCTACTGGCAGTCTGCTGCATCTGGCAGGGGGGAAATGGGTGTGAGGAGAATGCAGTGTGGCCAAGGGGGGAATGTGGATGAGTAATGCAGTGTAGACTGTGTGGAGTGGTGGCTGTGGCCATGACCATAGTGTGTGTAGGGCCGGTGGTACAGCTATGCCCATGTGCTATCTGTGGGTCCACCAAACTGTACACAGCAGAGGCACACCTATTTGCAGGTGTCCATGGCTGCTGTTTCCCACACTGTGGTCAGTAGCAGGCCATGGCACTGCCCATGCTGCTCTCCACCAGTGTGTTCACACATCTGTTCCCATCATAGCTCTCGAGTATCCTTACTTCCAAGGGGTGTCCCTCATGTTACCCCTCAAATTTGTCTCTGTCTCTCACTCATCCCCCATTGGACAGGTGCTGTCCACTCATGGAATATGAAGTGCTGTCAGGCTGTCCAACTGGCATTCTTATGGTTCTAGGATGCTAGGTCTCAGTTAAACTTTATGCAGCTGCAAAACAGTTTACACAGTGCTCTGGGCTTGTCTTGCCACTGTTGGGGATGGTTTTACCTTACCGCAGCGACAACAGTTATGGAGACATCCCTGACAGTGACAGCCACATTGCTGAGTGTCAGCAATGCAGTGTCAGGGATGTCTCCATGTTTCCATCAGAGGGCTCCACCCTGAACCCCATGGTCTATGGATTCTAACTCCGAGTTGGAGTTGGACCGGGGGGGAGGCAAACACCCTGCGAGGCACTCCCCTGGCCATGCAGAGACCATCACAGTGACATGCGGATTTTGGCCAAATCCTGTCGTTGTGATGGTCTTCACTGTCGGTGAGTCACTGCAGCAACTGTATACCATTGGGAATATGTCCCTCAGTAAGTGGGTCAGTGTCCCTCGTTATCCTTCCTTTTGTACATCTGTGTCCCTCATGCCCACGACAGATGGTTGAGTGGTATGGCCCCATCCCTGTCATCCACCAGTATGTGGGTGCTGCTACTTGCCAATGTGTGCTGCTGCTTACAGCAGCTCACCACCTGCCATAGCTGTGCACGTATCACACCACACACCTGGCAGACGTATCTGTTTTAGAGCATGTGTGCATGGGGGTGCACTGCGGCCCCACACCCCTGCACGTGTTTCCCAGAGAGGATGTGCAACTGTACACAGGCAGCCAACTTGCACCTTCACATGCTGTTCGTGCATATCACTTGGCCATGTCAGGTGCACACTCCACATATTTGTACGTACACATGTGTGTTGCAGGCAGCAAGCACACTGCATATCATTTGTGCACAGAGCTCAATATTTTCATCCATACTTTATCTCCTTGTCACCTCTGACCTACCCACTTCAGTCCGGTCCCCCAGCCCCAGCATCTGACTTCTCCTGGGACTTACCTTCCTGCCTGGCATCCTCCACTTGCAGGACTTGCGGTGAGGTGTCCAATTACTAGTGTGGGGCCCGCGAAGGTCCACATGTCATCCTGCAGCCAGAGGGGCTTTTCATCCTTGATTTTCTCCTTTAAGCTTCACACATGCAATGGTGTAACAGGCATGCCCCACCTCCATGAAGATGTCCTCAGACACCCATGATTATTTGTCTACTGGTACACAAAGACAATACCACCACTCAGACACCTCCAGGTGGCAGACAAGCAGAGAGACACATAGCCCCCCTCCTCCCACGGAGGACAGCAGTCTTAGGGATGCTAGATTCTCCTTCCCCCAGCCAGCCCAAAGTGACCAGAGTCCATTCCAGAACCAGTTGCCAGTGTGGCAGGAGACAAGGTGCTGAGCACCTCAGCCCTCCATGCCACTGGGCTGGCTAGGGCTCAATATTTTCATTAGTGTTTCAGAGAGTTGGGGGAGTACAATAATAACTTAACATTCTGTATAAATATTCATGACTATACAGTTGCACAGTAAATACTTTACAATAAATATATGACAGTACATACACATATTCAGTAAGAGGACTCATGTTACATTAAGTATAAGAAAAATAGATTGCACATTATTCATTAAGAAGTAATGATCTGTCCCAAGAAGTTACAATAGGTTTGTTTCTAACAATTGATAATATTTGAAACAGTCTTGTAAAAAAACTCTTTATAGTTGTCATAGTACAGTGTGTTTAGAGGGTTGTGTAAACAATAACCCACAACAGGGTGTGCTTTTATAAAGCATTAATGCATGCTCCAGATGAACTGTAAGGCACAAGACCAAAGGCTGAGTGACTTTAACACACCCCGGAAGGGCATTTGTTCTGAGAAAACCCATGCCCTGGAGTAGATTATTATATTTATAAAATGACAACAAACAATAAAAACAATAATGTCACTACTGCAGCACAGCAAGACAGGACACTATATTGTACTGAACTGTTCATGAGCCACAGCTGCCATTGCTAGCCCTGTCAAACATTGGTTTTCTCAGTTTGTGACAGTGCTAACAAGTAATTCAATTAGTTGGCTTTGGGGCAGTCAACAGCCACCTCAGAGCAAAATTCATAGTAGAGCAAGAGAACCAATGTAATCTGAAAAAATGTGATATTTCTCCTCTGCAATAGCACATAACTTCTGCTTTCCTTGTTGTTTAGATACTGAATGAAAACACTTGGGGAATGTTCACAAAATGAGTTTCATTACTTAATAGCTTCATGTTTTTTTTTGTGTTTTTTTTTATGCCTGCCAATGCACTATAAAAGACTGTGTATGAGTAAGCATGCACAGACAAGGCTGTGCTTGAATCTTGAGGTGTCCTTGGTAACAGAAGACCTCTCAAGCTGTGCTCTTGAGGTCTCATGTTACAAAGAAAACCTCTTAGTTCAAGCACAGCCTTGTTGTGTATACCTGTTCATACATTAATCCTCTATATTTTATATAAGTTATGTAGTTACTAGGTAGAAAAGCTAAGTTTGCTAACAAAGGCCATATGCCTTTGAATGAACCCTGGAACAGCATTTATTTTGAAGAAACCTATGCCCTGTTGTGGCTCAGGATCTGAGGAAGCTTGGGGGTGCCCAAGTGAAACATCAGTCTCACTGTCTATTTAGCTGATACATCACTGAGTCTGTGCCAACAGGTTTACTCTGTCAGCAGGTTGACGTTTTTTGGCTGGTGTTTTGTCTGTACATGAATGAAATAAACAGTAAGTCAAAAAGGTTTTTGCCGTGTGAGCCTATTTCTTGCTGTGGGTGTTTTAATGTTGATGTTTTGTTAGAATTAATGAATCCAAATCAGAAATTTTGTTGATTAATGTCTCAGAAGGTCAAAAGATAGAATGTACTGGAACTCCAACAATGTCATCAGCAGTATGGTGGTCTAGCCTGAGAGCTCTTGGCTAGCACTCAAGAATCCTCTACAACTCCAGCTTGACTTTTTGCCATCCCAAGTCAAAATCACAAGATCTTGGACTAAATTATGACTACCAGGAACCGGCTGAAAGAAAATCTGCAGGGGATGCCGCATAAAGGTCCAAAAGTTTAGAGACAGTGCTGCAGGCTGCAGCTTAATCCCTGACCTCCACACTGGCTACTTCCTCATCTACCAGTGACTCAGAGGAGATGGACATTGCAATTACTTCTACTAAGCTCTGCAAGGCACTTAATGATATGAATGCCTCCATGGAACATCTCAAGACTAAAGTCAATGAAGACAGAAGTAACTTGAATATTTTGTAGCAACAAAATTGTACCATTAAATCTTGTTTGAATATACTTATACTGTAGATGTTTACAATTAAGTCCTGCTGGAACTTTACAAATGAGGACAAGAGATGGAACAAAGACTCAAAGACTTGGAGAACCAAAATAGGCATAATAACATTCATATTCACAGTGTATCTGAAGGTACATAACAAGGAGACATGCTGACTTTTATAGACTTATTGATTAAAGAACTTTTAAATCTGCTGACTTATAAAATCCTTAATATTAGTCATGCTCATGGGACTTTGGTGCATCCCTCTGCCAAGAATTCTGTTGCAAGACCTCATTCAATTATCCTGGCTTTTCTGGATTTCAGTAAAGGAAGGCATTTTACAAACAGCCTGGGCTAAAAAAAGAGGTGGTCTTTGGGGATACACAGATTTTCTTGGAGCATGATTACACCCCCCGAGCAGTGCTGTGCCATAAGAAAGCCATGGCAGTTCAGAAAGCCCTAGACAAGAAAGGCTTTAGCGTACATAGAGTATCCAGCCTGACTCAAAGTTGTGACAGACTTCGGGGTTACAACATTTCTCAGAGCTCTCAGAAGCCAGATCTAATCTTGTCAGTCTGGTATTAATCTTGAGGAGCTCATTCAGCCCCCAGAGTTTAAGGTGGTAGCACAGAAAGCACGGCTTAAGCAAGGGGACTGCGACTCTGCCACACAGTGGGAGAATGCGACAGAATGTCTCTGGACATCACAAGTAGCAGAACATGTTACCACCTTGGCAAGGGGACAGACTGACCAAGGACGGCAACAACAGAAACAGGGAGAAGAAGCAACAGATTCATTGTTACTGACCGCTAACACAGCTACCTGAGTTGCATGCTTACAGACTTTCATCCATTCCTTTTCTTCCTGTTGTTAGGCAATCATTTTCTTACACGACTCAGGATGTTTTCTGTTTGCATTGCAGAACCTTATATCTGCTGGACTAACATTTATTACAAGCCATCTGTGATAGGGTTATACCCTATCTGCAAAGGAAGGATTTATTTTTCTCTCTCTCTCTCTCACTAAAAAGTTTATTGCAACAGCACTTCAAATTTTTACTGTCTTTTTCTGTCCTTATTTTTTAGTGGTCCAATGACTGGCCACCATCTGGACCTCTTTTTCTCCTCTCTGTCTGTCATTCTATCTTTAATTTTCATTTTCCATTTTTCTGTCCTTCATGAAATATAGCCCGATATAATCGAGAGCCCTGCATTTCCATAAAGATACTGCCTGAATCAAAACAGTTTATGGTATTATAAAATGTTTGGAGAATAATGCATAGTGAGACAGAAGCTATTTGAATCCTGCTTTTCTGAGATATCTTTAGATGCCCCAGTATTTTCTTTTAGTTGTTTTCAGATTATTCTTTTTTCTATGTAAACATGTAAGCACCTGTTTTCTTTTGATAGACTGTTTTTACAGAACGCTGCAGTAAGACACCCTTAGTGTGCACTATACACTAGGTACCTTACCGATTTATTCTCTCCTTATCCTGACCATTTGAATTGTAAAAATAATTTATTCTAGTGAGTTAGGTAAGAGCAAAATAATTCTTATGGATTCAGTTTGTCTGTTCCCTGCCAATTTACTCCTGCTTGCTGCCACCTGACCTGTCTGCCTCCTGGCTTTCATGACTACTTCAACACTATAACTAGAAGACCAAATATTCATAGTGATGCTATGCCCCCTGCCCACCCCCCACATGTTGCGGTCCATGTGGTCTGTGAGTCAGGTGTGTTGGGGGCTGTGCCCATTCTGTGCATCCCACGTGGGGGACACAATTGGTGTGGAGTGGCTATGCACCACACTTGTGCAGCACGTAGCCACTCCACGGGATGATACATAGGGCCCAATAACCTTATTCCTTCCCCTAGTGCTTAGATCTTTCCAAGGGGAACCTGAAATAAAAGATTAAGTGAGCACCCAAAATGTAAAGTTTCTGCTAAAGCTCGTAGGACAGGCACGCTTTTTCCTCTCAGTTCCCCTGGTTACTACATGAACCCATACTTACAGAAAATATTTGTTTATGATAAAAATAAAGTCTTTAATTTTTTTTTTGTGCTTGTTGTTCAGTTTTTAGTCTTTTGCCTGCTAACAAGTAATAACCTTGAGGCAAATAATACATTTTACTACACTGTGCCTACCTGGTAAACAGCCCTTTATTGTTCTCCAGCTCCTCTGCAGAAAATCTGGCAATAGGAGGTGGCGGCCCCTAATGACAGCACATCTATCCTGTCAACTCAAAAGTTGAGGGTCCTAAAATGAGCATAAAGGAGGAGCAAAAGTCTATCATTTATTTATTCATTTTTGGATTAAAATACCTTTTAGCACAAAGTAGCTCATTTACAAAGGTTCCTCGTCAACTGGAAAGGGTTACAAAACATGCAAGGATGACTAACATTGAATTCTAAGCTAGCAAGCAAACACATGAACATATGCAAAAGCAATATGGAAGACATTTGGCTCACAGTTGCATGGATAAAAAGAATTTGGTGGGAATTGGTGGTAGTATATAGGAATAAGGAGGGAAAATTCTAGACTAGAGGTAGTAAGATAGCAGCCAGAGGCCTTGTCCATATGACAAATGGGAGCACTATACGTACTGATTTGGGACACAAGGAGAGATGGAGTTATTAAGGGTAGGAGATAAGTGGCTGGGGTAACTGGGGGGATGACAGACAGACATTAGGTGCAACAGGGCAATGGACAAGAGGGTAGAAGTCATAGAAAAGGTAGAGGGAAGGGGACATATAGCAAAGAGGTAACTATAGACCAGAGTTGAGCGATCATCCAGGTCAGCATATACATACTGCTGTAAAAAATTGACGAACACTACAAAGATAAGCCAAATCAGTGGGAACAGTCATAGGAACTCTCAGATATGAGGTTCTGGTGTACTAAGGACTTAAAATTGCCACATTTGGGTAGCGTTGACAGTTCATTATGAAGTTCATTAAACCAGAGAGGTGCTCTGTACGAGAAGGCCAGTTGACCTTGTGAAGTCATTATTAAACTCATGTGATATGCATAAAGTCATTGTTTGAGAAAAAAAAGAGTACTTGATGAGTTTCCACTAGACATCCAGGGAGTTTCAAAGCTTCACAAAGCCAGGGATCAGGGTACTGGATGGAGGGAGGGACCACTGGACCACCAGGATTCTGGAAATTTTTTATGGGGCTGGTGGCCAGAGAATGGGAAGGGGGGGATAGACCACTTGATGGGCCACCAGGCTTATGGACATTTTTTATGGGGCCAGTGATCAGAGAATGGGTAGAGGGGAAGCCAGATTATAGACTTTTTTATGGGGCTGGTGATTGGAGAATGAGGAGGGGGGTTGGATCACTGGATCACCAGGATTACGGACATTTCATATGGCATTGACAACTGGAGAATGGGGAGGGCCACTAGATGATGGAAAATTATAAACACTGTAATTTACAGTGACAGAGATTGGGGACTGGGGAGTGGAGAGGCTCACTATACTATGAAAAATACACACAACAGTTAATATTACAGTGATGGGGATTGGGTGTGGGGTGGAACGCCACACTACTGAAAAGGGGTGTTTCTGTCACTGGTTCAGCGATCGGGTTATGGGGGGGTGGGAGACCAATAGACTACCAGGGGATGTGGCTGCATGATGTTTGGGCTGTTGGGGGGGCCATGCAGTACCACACTAATGCCATGCAAATGAGTCCATAATGGGCATGCTATTGGCCACTAGCACCTTAAATGCCCAATGGGCTCATTTGTGTGGCTACTTTTGTGAACAATAGTTTAGGGCATGACCGCTATTGACTGCAGGTCCATTTTCCTGGCTGGCTGTGGGGGCAGCACTACTGGGTTTCCCACTGCTTCTCCTGGGTTATCACTGCCCCTGCCAGCTCCTATTTACAGTTGGATAGTGCAACACACTATCTGGCTGTGAATGGCACAATTGCCCTTCAGCACAACCGCAAGGTGCCACACAAACATTTGCGCGGCACTTTGCATTTTTGTATGATTCCTGGCCATGATCTCCTTTCTTCATGCAGGGCCCACATGCAACAAATTTTGTTGGCAACCTGTGACAAGACATACTTCTCTACTATTGAAGAGTGTATCATTATGAGGCAGTGGTTTGGAGCTGTACCTTGTGCTTCTGATTGTAAGCTAGGAGCTTCTGGGAGGGGTGAGCATTAAGGCTGACAACCTCCAAGGAAGACCCCACCACTGATTTACCAATACTCAGTAGACCACAAACCATATTTTATTTCTCTTGGAGCTTGGGGTGGTGGGTGTGGGGCATTAAGGTTGGAAACCCTAACATCACATTTCCCTAGTTTTGTAGCATTAAGTTACCCTAACTGGTGCATTAATTAAGTTTTTCTTAATGAATGTCCTTAATTTTGAGATAGTATATTCAAATCCTCATTTGCCTGTTGGAGGGCAAGGTTCTCTGAGCCCTGTGCTCCCATTCCTACATAGATGTGTACATGTATGTTGCTCTGGAAGTACAAGGCCCTTTGGGCCCAGTGCTTGCATTTGTAAAAAAGAGCAACCAAATTGTCAGTGTAGATTTTGTATTACCCCACCTCATAAACCCGGTATTGAAAATGTTCAGATAACCTCTGAAATGTTATTTCATGGCATCAAAATGCCATTCTGTGCCACAGGTGTGAAAACTCATTTTGTCCTGGATTTGAAAAATTACCACTGTGACATTCATGAAGTGGTATAAAAAAAATGACTACGTTGAAAATTTGAAGTCACAATAGTAAAAATTAATGAAGTTGTGAGTGAAAATTGAAATATTGCAATATTCATTCATAACCTGGGCATTTTATTGTACTTGCTCACCAAATTGTAAGCATGGCCTTCTAATTACCCCACCTCATGAACCTAGTAGTGAAAATGTTCAAATCCCCACTGAAACGTCATTCTGCAGCATTGAAACATCGTTATGCACCACAGGTGCGAAAATACATTTGGCCAGAATTTAAAAAATGACAGCTGTCATGTTCATGAGGTGGAAAAAAAATTGCTATGTAAAACATTTGCAGTCAAAATACTTAAAATTACCAAAATTACAAGCAAGCGTAGTAAAATTTCAATGTATGCACTTAACTTTGCATTTTTACATATTTTGACCCACAGTTTTCAACATATTTTTCTTATGACCCCACCTCCTGAACAAGGCCATTGAAAATCTTCAAATCCTGCCTGAAAGGTGATTTTGCCAAGTGACCATAAAATTGCCTTTTGGGCAGGATTTGCATAATTCCACTACCATTTCTTAAGTTGGGTCCCATAAAAGGCTATGTTGAAAATTTGGACTCAAAATATGCAAAACTGGCAAAGTTTATGCATTAAAGTTGAAAACCCCATCAAAATACATTGAACCGCACTACCTTAGTTTCTTATGTTACAGTCAGCAGTTCCAGCAGCAAGTTATGTATTCAATCACAGAGTGGATATTTACCCTTTGACCTCTTCAGGTGAAGGAGGCTATGTGGAGTGTGAGTGGTGGATGCTAAGTGGGGGGAGGAGGGCCAGCTCGCCAAGAATTGTTTTTCTTTTTGCAGGTTTTAGAAGAAAATAAAACATCAAAGGACCATTTTCTTTATTTGAAACAGGACAGCGATAGGAGGGAGCACCACTAGACACCAGGTAAAGACAAAAAAAAAATGATGGGATGCGATCGGGCAGTTGGGGGGTTACCACTAGACACCAGTGAAAGAACAAATTATTTTGTGGACAACGATCAGAGGGTGAGGGATCCCACTTGACACCATGGAAAGAATTACTTATTACAGGGATGCAATTGAAGGGTCAGGTTGCCACTAACTAGGGAAAGAATAGCAACATTACATGGACAGCAGTCAGGGGGTAGCTGTGCCACTAGACACCAGAGAAAGACAAATACATAATGGGGAGTGATCAGAGGGTGGGGGTGCCACTAGAGACCAAGGAAAGGGAAATAAATTATGGGGACAGAAATTGTAGGATGGGGGTGCCACTGGGGCATGCTACTAGGCACCAGGGAAACATTAAATAAATATGGGAATGGTGATCAGAGGGTGGTGGTGCCACTAGACACCAGGGCAATGTCACATACATAAAGGGAAGGCAATAGGTGTGCTCCATTAGACAACAGGGAAATGGTGGCTCACTGCTGTCACTGCAGCTTGCAGCACTAGCTCTAGCAGCAGCTGCAGAAGTCAAGAAAGTCCTGTTGTTCTCATACAGAGAACATTTGTGAATGGTTCCTCTTGCTAAGGTGGGCACCCAGAATTTTTGGTGCCAAGAAAAGGTATATCTGGCCCTTATTGTAAAAAAAAACCCATCAGAATCTAGCTTAACGGGACCTGTTTATCGAAGTTCTGTTTTTAATTTTTTAAAATGCCAGCATTTTTATGTATTTCCCATGCTTGTTAGTTAGTGGAAAATAGCAACAAGATGGCTGTTCTCATGACACAAAATAATGTCTGGTGCCGTGCCAAGCAAGTGGTGAGAAATCAAAAAAGAGTTCTGTGACTTCCAGTTTTTAAGTTCACACCAGAACATTAACTGAAAAGCTCTACTGCTCATGCTCAGAATGGGAAAACACAAAACTTTAAAACCTTATAACTCTGGGACCGTTTAATATTTTTTCACCAGACCTTTCAAAGTCAGTGCCTTAGGGCATGCCACCTTTGCCCTGCAAGCCTGGAGAAAAAATTCCATTCCATGTAGGCTGTATATGAGAGAAAAAAAATGTTAAGTATAGGAAATAAATTTAGAGATTTACTGAAAATGACATATGTGAATCTCAGAAACTGCACAAACTACCATCACAAAACTTTCCACAGTCCAAGACCTATCCTACTAGACAACACATGCAAAATTTCAACAGGTTTTGTCAAACAGTACCAAAGCCATTAATATGCAAAGTCAGGGGGTTAACATTGAAAAGGCTACTCAACCCTAAGTATCGAGCATGACCGGGCCAATCTATCTATCTATCTATCTATCTATCTATCTGGAGGCAGTAACATTTAAAACTCTCACTGAGAACTGATGTCCTCTTCCCAGAAGGATGCAGGCCATCACCTCTCTATGGACTCATGTCTTCCAAGGTTTGTCCCAACTCCCCTGTGAAGCTAAATCCTCCACCCTGCACCATTCCTTCAGCCATTTGTTTAAGCTCCTATTGTGGAGTACCCTATCCTCCACTAGGCAGTAGTTAGGCAGCACCTCAGCGAATGCCACTATTTGTGCTACCTGACTAAGGCCCATACCCAGTTCCCTGAACACTCCTTGTACTACCCCAGCCCCATTCCTCATCATGTCATGAATACTCAGGTGGGCAATGATATCCAGCTTCTCCCCATGCCTTGTGACCCTAGCGATCCTTAGGATCCATTGTCCAGCCCTCTGAGCCAAGGCACCAGGTAGACACCTAACCTCCCTCTGTCCACCCCTTCTTGCTGCCATATCTATTCCTCTCACAACTGAGTCCTGCACCAAAAGTTGCTTTCTCCTTTCTGTGGTCCTCTGCATCTCACCATGGGACCTCTCCTCTGGAGGACTGCCACATTCTCCTTTGCCACCACTTTAGGCTCCTCCTCATGGCAGTCCCATCTTACCAGAATGGTAACAGAGTTCTGTAATGGCACAGGCTGAGGAATGTGCACTTGACATGTAATCCCCACCCTCCAGGAGCCCACCAAGGTCCAGTCAGCTCTCCACTGCCTAGGCAACCTTTAAAGCAATTGCAGCAGACTCGGTGGTGCCTGGGTGGGGCAAGAGGCATTCTGGATCCCAACCATTTTGGCATGGAGACCAGTGACCCTCACCCTTAACTCAGAGAGGTGCATGCAGATGGGACAGCACTTCAGTCTTCAAAATGTTTACTGGAATACTGCAGCTCCACAGCCATTGTACTGCACCACTCCCAGATTTGCTCATCTGAATTCACTTCCCTCTACTTCAAAATTATATCTCACCTCTGCTGTCTCTTACTTTATGTGCTCCTTTCCAACTTACAATCTCTATCTGAATGTCTTTAACACCTTACCCTAGATAGGGTGCTACTTGCTTTCCCTTGTAACAGTAATTAATTCTAGTTATAGCTCTCCCTTTACCCTCTGCCTCTTTACTCCTTCTTTTTAGCTGTTATTCCCTTTTGCCCTTCCTGAACTACTACATTATCCTACCCCATACAGTGTGTCTCCTGTTTTCCCACCAATAGTTGCTACCTGTCTCCTTTTCTCCCAGCAATTACCCTCTACCACATCACTTGTATTTACAAATACAGCTGTAACCGAATGTGTATTCAATGTCTTGGAGTATTTGAAGTCCATGTATAGTATGCCAACTGCTTGTACTCTGTCAGTCGCCCTAGTCACCAACTCGAAGAACTCTAGTGGATTAATCTGCCATGACCCGCCCTGGGTGAACCCCTTCCATATAACATCTTGCAACCAATTTACTGTGGAAGTCTAGAAGTCTTTTTAGAGAACTATTCTTCAAGTTTCAGAAAGCACCCCAGCAGAAATAGTTAGAACAGAGCTTGAAAAGACCAAGATGAAAGTCCTACTGAAGTGCAGAAAAAAGCGCTTATTGGATAAAGTGCTTAAAAAAGGAAGATACAAAAATAGCTGAAAGATGCTTAGAAGAGAAAATAACTTGGCTTTTGAAAATGACTTTTATGGCTAGTCCTTGCCACTGGCTGACCAAGACAAGAGATATTCTTACATCAATAAATTTAATCCATTTGTTGGCTGACTCCATAAATAAAATATGTATATGACAGGGATAAAATCAAGACTATGACATAATTCTGCATCTGCAGATAATGTAAAGCATCAGGAACTTAAAATCTTCTATGTGGTTTTCTAAAACTAAAATTGCACATACACTTGAATCCTATCTTATTTATCTAATGGAATGGAAGGAACACTTCCTTCTGAAATATTAGATCTGAGATATTTGAAAAGAAATGCAAATGAAGATATAGTAGATTTGAAATGTGGCTGTGGCACTGGGGATTATGAAACATTACTTCATGTGTTCTTGCATTGCTCTAAATTTAAGGCTGTAACAAATGGATAAATGAATGCTTAGCCCCACATATGGATCAAACATGCTTTGTACCGGGTGATATACTAGGAAGTTTAATGAACCCATATGTAAAAGTAGTAGTGTGGGAAGTCATAAAGTGTCAAAGGTGGATGAGTGCAAAAATGTTGAAAAAGTAGTGTGGTGGGTTAGCATATGCTCTGAGGAATTAGAGCTCAGGCAACAATCACGTATTAATCTTCTATCTCGTTATTGACTCCAGTGGTATCGCATCTTATCTTGATTTATAGTCTGCTAAATATTAGAACTATCTTTTGTTAATCAAATTGAAACTACTTTCTGACTAACTTTTTGTTAGTCAAATGACTATCATGTTCATTCTTTTGACTTTTGGAATTACAGGTTTCATCAAGCATATTGTGGTGGTTCTTGTCAACTGTGCATCTTGTTTACATTCAATGTCAAGTAAACTGGTTTCTGAGTTAGTTATAGCCACTCAGCTATTGGATCATGGGGAACTGTAAATGCAGTAACATCCTGCTTTTAATTATGCACAAATACTGATGATAAGATAATGGAATCACTTGAACTCTCAAATGTGTGCTATTGTGTGTATATTGAATATCATTGTAGCTGCTATGAATCTGGAAATATTGTAAAATGGTGATAATTTGCTATTGTTTTATTTTAACCTCTTTCTGATATAATGTTCTGAACCCTTCGGCTGCCAGAAGATTTAGAATGCATAGGTTTTTAGGACAAGATATCTTGTCGGTGGCAGCTTTGTATTGTTATTAATATTTGTAATTACTCATACACTGTCAGTCAATAAAGCTCGAACTTGAACTACCAGTCTTTCACTCAATTTGGCCTAAAGTACCCTCCTCACTATAGATGTTAAGATGACTGGCCTATAATTACCTGACTCTGCCAGGAGCTATTAGTACCTCCACTGCTTCCTTGATTATTCTAGGATGCAACCCACCTGGCCTTATTGATTTATGTTCCTATGACTCCAGAAGCCCTTCAAACACCTTTTCTTCCATGATACGGTCATGACAGATAGAACTCCTTTCCTCTCCACTCCTCTCATCTCCTTTTCCCATTTTACTACCACACTGCACATTGGTAGTAGTCCCCTGCTTTTTGGTATAAACTAAACATAAATATTGGTTCAGTATCATAGCCTTGCCTCTGTCTCCCTCTTCCCAGCCATCCCCCTTATTCAGCCCCACAATGCTCTCCTTGGCCTTGTGTTTGTCCCGGATATATCTGAAGAATGCCTTGTCCACCGGCATTGCTCCATCTGCTATTATAAGCTCTATTTCAGCCTTAGCACTTCACACCTTAGAAACATAGAAACATAGAAACAGAATTTGACTGCAGATAAGGACCACTTATTCTACCAGTCTGCTCTTTCTCCCTCCCCCTTTCTTTCCACCATGATTCCCTTGTGCCCATCCAGTGCATTCTTGAACCTGTTTTCCCCCCACCACCTCCACTGGAATGCTTTTGCAGGAATCTGCCACTTTTTCTATGAGTAAGTACTTCCTCACTTCTCTCCTGAATCTATCCTTCTCCAGCTTCATAGCATGGCCCCTTCTTTTTGAGTACTTTTTTCAGAAAAATACTTCTTTCCTTTATCTTATTTATCCCCATGAGGTATTTAAAGATCTCGATCATATCCCCCCTCTCCCTCCTGTTTTCTAAGGTGTATATTTTTTTTATTTTTATTTTAGTCTTTGGTAACCAGGTAAGGCCCACTAGGCAGAAGTGCCTGTTTTCAAGGGCGACCTGGGAGCACTAGGCGGTTAAGTGACTTGCTCAGAGTCACACAGTATGCAATTGGAGGCTGTGAGAATCAAACTCAGGTCTGGTCTGCTGGATGTATCAAGCTTGTTCACACCTCATTCCTCCAACCTCTAGGCTCTATTGCTAGCCCTAGATACATACTGAGCTCATTTACCCTCTCCCTATAGGGCTCTTATTTTTATAATTTGTATTAGTTTTTCAATATACAACATAATACAGAGAAATAGACATGCAGCAGTGATATATATGCCACACAGATCTAGGCCCTGTCTTGGTAAGTGGCAAAGAGGAGGGTTGATATGATGCTGGTTATCTACCTGAATGTCTGATATAGACGATAAAAACAGCACAGTCTAGACCAAGAAAAAACAGACAGGGACCTTCTTCATATACAGTACCATTCAAAAGAATGGCTGTCACATCTGCAATGGGCAACTTCCTGGAGACATTCTATTCTTCTGGAAAAAGAAATATAGAACCACAAAGCATCTAGGCACCAACAACATTGTGATGCCTGCACATTAACTAGTTGCACTTGCCTTACAACAAAGATATGCTCAGTTCTGGTACTCTGCCTAAAGGACAGGAATAGACTGGGAGTGCATAGCAATTGAGGGGGGATAGGGGAACAGCCTGTACTTTTCCTGGGGTCCATATATGCCATAAATGGGGTCCAGCACTTGTAATAGGTGGCCATGCTATCCCCTGCCTTCTGGAAGCCTCTATCTAAAGAGGCTGTTCCCGTGATGGAGTTGAGTAGTTCAGTCAGGGTGTGGATCCCTGTTGTTCTCCATTTACGTAGGAGGAGTCGTTTGGCCTATATCCCAAGCAGGGCCAACCATCTTTTCTAAGTGGGAGAGACATGGGGTGTAGAAAGGGGTATCCCTAGTATCCAAAATTCTGCAGTGGGTGGAATTAGTTTGTGTGTGATTTCTGCCATGAGTGACCACACCTGGGACCAGAAGGGCTGTATGTCAGGGTATGCCCAGACTGTATGGTGGAGGTCTCTGGTTCCTGACAAGCATCTCTGCAGCAAGCATTAGGAAGAAGTTTGACTTTATAAAGCACCCTCGTGGTCTTATACAATGAATGAAAGATTTTATTCTGTATGAGCTGGCCCCTGGGGTCTGGGTATAATTTATGCACAGTGGACCAACAAGTCTGCCACTGTTGGTCAGTGATCGAGGTGCTTAGAGTTTTTTCCCCACTTCATCTTGGATTCCTGTGATTGACTGGGAATGCTACTCCTAATGTCAGAGTATATCCAACTAGTCACACCCTTTTTGACAGATAGTCACCCTTGTAGGCTACCAGATCGATGATTACTACAGTACTTGCAGATATGTGCCTGAACTGTGCTCCTCATCTGCAGGTATCTCCAGAAGTCAGATTGAGAAATACTATACGGTGTCTTGAGGGTTTGGAATAAGACAACTTATCCATTTGATGGGTCTAGCATCTGCTGAATGTAGGCCATACCTTTCTCTATCCACTGATACCATAAGATGGGCTTATTCTCAATTTGAATAAGCTGGTTTCCCAAAAGGGGGGTATATGTCAAGGGGTCTATGTTATTCTTTAGCCTGCTATGGGTTTTAACCCATTATCTGATAGAAGGGTCTATGGTTTGATGTGATTTAAGAGGGCCAGGGGCGATGTTGTAGAACAGTGAGGACTGAACTGGCAGGCCAGCCTGCTCCTCTTCCATCTGGAGCCATTGTGGGGAGGACTTGGAGTGGGTGCAGAACCAATGAATGATTTTCACAGTGCGGTAGGTCATAATATATCCCTCAAACCAAGGCAAGTCCCTTCCCCCCCAATTTCGAGTTCACCCTCAACTTATTGTGACTATACCTGGCTTCTTATCCTCCCAAATAAAATTCCCAATGATCTTATCAATTTGTGCATTCCACCGGGGTAGGTACAATGCCAGGTTAGGGATAATATACAGGCGTTAAGGGGAGATCACCATCTTAATGGTAGCAATTTTCCATGCCATTATAGAATGGAGCAGCTTCCATCTTGCAAATGTTATATTTAACTCAGTAAGGATGTGACTTGAGGTTTATGTCCCATAACCAGGAGATGTCTTTAACTATATGGATTCCCAGGTATGTGATACCATCTGACGCCCATCTCAGACCATGGAGGTAATCATTCCCTCCTTTCAGAGCTCATTTAAGGGCAGTGCCTCCACCTTGCTCCCTCCCCTCTCCACTGTCTCCCAGTACATATGCCTGAATCTGAGAATGGAACTCTCTGCCTTCCAGGATAGTATATCATTGATGTCCATCCTCAGCCCTATTATCTTACGGCTTAGAGGGGAGGGTTGGCTGGCTTGTGAAGTTGCTTTAAAGGAGTGTTCTGCTGCCTTGAGTTCCCCTTCAAGGTCTGACAACTGTTTCTCTCCTGCTCACCTTCTGGCAGCAGCATAGCTCATTATCCCTCCCCTGAGGTAGCCTTAAATGCCTCTCAAGTATTCCAGGCTGTGGTGCCTCCCATGGGATTTTCCTGAAAGAAAAAGGTGGCAGTCTTCTGGATCCACACCACAAATTCTGAGTCCCTAAGAAGAAGCAGGTCCAACCTCCATGATGAGGAGATCTGTGGTGGGGGGGCCCCAAAGAAGGTGCAGCTGTGCTGGGGCATGGTCCGATATTACTATGGGGGCTATTTCAGATCCTAAGAAAGCCTGAGGCACTTGAGAAGAGGTCAGCCAGTAGTCCAGGTGACTGTGGGAGCCATGCACAGGGAATAAAAAGAATAGTCCAGGTCTCGGGGGTGGAAATTCCACCATATATCCACTAGCCCCGCATCCTTCATCAGCTGTGAGAGGGCAACTGCACCTCTACTGTGTGGTTCTGCACAGCTGGTACTATTATCAAGTAAGGGATCCAGAGTGAGATTAAAGTCACCAACTATAAGAAATGGGGTAGATGTTGTGACAAGGGAGTCTATCTTTTGAGCAATATTATTAAAGAACCGTGGGTCATCTATAATGGAACTGTAGATGTTCCCTAGCAGTAGGGGCCCCCTGTGATGTATCTATCAAGACCAGGACCCAGCAACCAAGTGGGTCACTCTCTGATGTTGTGGGAGTCCACCTTAGTTTCTTATGGACCAGGATGGCTATAACTCCTTTGTGGGTTTGGGTCGAGGAATGTCCCACCCATTCCCTTCCATTATCATATGATCTACCTGGGGCAACTAGGTTTCTTGAAGGAACATGAGGTCTGACTTAGGTTTTTTGAGGTGAGAGAGCACCAGCTTCCTCTTGACAGGGGTATTAAAGGGACACTGT
Organism: Neoceratodus forsteri; assembly: GCA_016271365.2. Taxonomy (NCBI): domain Eukaryota; kingdom Metazoa; phylum Chordata; order Ceratodontiformes; family Ceratodontidae; genus Neoceratodus; species Neoceratodus forsteri. Next base: position 1,235,615,987 of record CM057452.1, read on the forward strand.
CAACCTTTTTTGCATCATATTATTTCTAGGTAAAAACCCACATTTTATGAGTGCTTATCTTCTCTAAAATTCATTGATATTGTTAGATGATTAATCTGTTTCGTTGCGGATTAGAACCAAAATGCATGGGAATGTATAGTTATACACAGCCTTATTTTGCAGCAAATTGTTTACCTAAGCTTATTGCATATTTCCTGAATATTAGAAACACCCTCAAACAGGGCCGCCACTCATGATCAAGGCCACTGTTTTTCGGTTTTTACCAGAAAATCCGGTAAAATTCCGGAATTAGGGCTGCCTAAAAACCCGGTAAAAATGAAGATTTCATGGAATCTGGCATTTTCTATCAGATCAGTAAATCTATAAAAAAATCTGTTTTTCTTTTAATTCCTTCCTGTACTATTTTCAGTTTGCTTTATTTAATGCTCTGTATATTAAGCCTTCTTTAATTCTGATTATTTATGCACATACTAAAAGAATGATAACAAAATCCCGGTAAAATCCAGAAATTAGAGTAACAATCACCGGTGAAATTCCGGAATCTTAAGTCTTGAAAATGGAATTTAATTGTTTTAATCACCGTAAATCAGTGGCCTTGCTCATGATACAATAGTCTCATTTACTCCCTCTGCATAATGAGTAGCTAGATAGTGTTGGGGGTGTTCCTGAGTCCAGAAAAGATGCATTTGTAGCTGTTCAAGAAATATACATGCTAACATGCTAACTTACTAGGATGTCAGCAGAGTAGGCCTAATGGTCTATTGAGTCTGTTTGAAAATCAGCACCCTGTCAGGACACCATGGATGCCCTCCCTGCCTCCCCGTAAATCCCCCTGACTCCATCCCCCATTGGAGTTACACCTCCAGGTCTGGCATTACTCAGTATAAACGTCCCCTTATACCTGACCCAGCCCCTCTTGAATCACTCAACTGTATTAACAGCCACTAGTTCCATAGGCAGTGCATTCCGGGGCCCATCACCATCTCAGTGAAGTAGCATCTCCTAGTCTCCCCTCTGAGCTTCCTGCAAATCAGCCTCATGAAGTGCCCCTGGTGGCCCCCTCCTCCCTTAGCTGGAACACCCTATTAAGCTGACCCTATTTGCTCCCTTTAGATATTTAAAGACCTTGATCATATTCCTTCTGTCCCTGCTCTCCTCCAGGGAGTACAAGTTGAGCTCCCCAAGTCTCTCCTCATAGACTCTTTCTCCCAGACCCTGTATCATCCTGGTCACCCTCCTCAGGATCCTCTCGAGAAGTGTAATGTTCTTTTTCAAGTACAGGGACCAAAACTGCATGCAGTACTCTAGGTGTGGTCTAACCAGGCAGTTATACAGAGGGAGCAGCACCTCCTGTCTCCTCAACTTTATTCCCTGGCAATGCACCCGATCATTTAATTTGCTTTAGCTGTAGCCCTCCTACACTGCTCAAAATTATTCATTTTGGCATCCACAACCCCCTCAAGATCCTTTTCCTCTCCTGAAACACGTAGTTTCTCCTCACTCAAAAAGTACTTATGAGCTGGGTTCCTAAGCCCCAATTGGAGAACACTGCATTTCTTGGCATTAAGCCTCAGTTTCCAGGTGCGTGACTACCTCGCCAGAGTCTCCAGGTCCCTCTGTAGGGCTCTTCTACCCTTCTCCCCATGCACCACTACCCCCAACTTTGAGTCATTTGCAAAGAGGCTCATCTCACTCCTGATACCATCCCTGATGTCCAAGATTTAAGCATTAAACAGGATTGGAACCAGCACTGACCCTTGTGGGACCACGCTAATGACCCTTCTAGGAGATGATATCTCCCCCCCCAACCACTACCTTCTGAAACCACCCAGTGAGCCATTTTCCTATCTACCTAACCATCTGTTCCCCCACCCCATTCACCCCAGCTTGTCCAACAACCCAGGGTGTGGCACCAAATCAAATGCCTTGCTGAAGTGTAGAAAGAGGATATTCACCGGCCTGACCTGGTCCAGTGCCTTTGTCACCAAATAGTAGAAATCCATAAGGTTAGTCTGACATGATCTGCCCTGAACAAAGCCATGTTGGTGATCATCAGATGGCCCTGTGTCTCCAGAAACACCTCCAGCCCCTCTTTCAAGATGGCCAACATCATTGTGCCTACCGCCGACGTCAGGCTGACAGGCCTGTATTTACCCAGCTCCTCCCTTGAGCCACTTTTGTGGATAGGCATGACATGAGCCATCCTCCAATCCTGAGGCACCCACCCTGTGTGAAGGGAGGAGTTGAAAAGGTCCACCAGAGGTGCAGCAAGGACATCCACCATCTCCTTTAGCATTCTGGGATGAAGGGCATCCGGATCCGGTGCCTTATCTGTTTTCAGGGACTTAAGGGCTTCCCTTACCCTACCAACAGGAATTTCTACATCTGTGATCTCCCACCTTCCTCATTCTTAGCCCACCTCTCCTGTAAAGTGTTGATCCTTCATCGTATCTAGCAAACAAACATGTTTTGATATGGTAACACCAGTAAGGTTGACACTTAGTTTTTTGCTTGTTAACAGGAAAAAGGAGTCTGAATCAAACAACCACCTACAGCAGCAGTCTCTGTAGTTCGAGGACAATCATAAAATGTTTTTTTCAACTAGAGACACTTTGAGGCCAAATGGGGTTGACAGTGTCCCTTAAAGCCCTTTCACATTCCAAGCAGAGCAGGAGATCTCACCCATGAGCAGATCTGGGGGAAACACACACACATAGAGGGTGCAGGTGACAAAGAGGGATTGAAAGCCAGACCTGACCTCCTTGGTTCAGCCAGTGATATATCCATAACCATTATCCTCAGGAAGAGCTCTCAGACATGAAACCCTCCAAACAGGCAGTACAACCATATAAACCTGGTGCATAGCATCATAGTAAACTTACCACTAACATCACTACTTTCTACATATCCATAACTATTTACAAAGACTGCAGCCTGAAGTATTTGGGAGTAGAAGGGATTGTAGCCCAGCAGCTGTGGTAGCCCAGGGTTCATCATCTCTCTGTGGGGGGTGGGGTGTATTTTCCTTCCTCCTTTTCTCCAGGTATTGGCAAAAGACTGAACCAACAAGGGTTCCTGCAAGTGGAGGTAATGGTAGAGGGGGGCCTGTGGGAAAGCTCCCACCGTAATGGTAGTAGTTTTCAGAGGCACTAAACTGATACGTGAACCATGGGATACACTGTTTCCCTACCTTTAACTTCATGTCTATAGGAGATCTAAGGGGGTTGAGGAGTTGAGGTGAGTGTGGGGTACCTTTTGCTAAATGGTTGCTCTCATCTTCTGCCTACCACCGGTTAGGTATGGGCATGTTCAGGGAGGGGAGGGGTTGCTTCATCACAGAGGAAATGGTACAAACTGGTCCCCTGGGGACCTCATGGGATCTCATATCATGTTGAGGTGGTGTCTGCACTTCCTCTTGGTGTTGGAGAATGGAAAAGGGGGCTTAGAAAGTTGAAGACTGCAGAGCCCTGCCCTGTGTTCCCACAACATCAACTAAATTCAGGGTTCATGTACTTTAAACCTTCTGAGAGTGCATACTGAGAAGAAGCTTGTAAGGGGTCAGGGATTATTAATCAGTTCCTTCTGTATGTCTGCACCCCCCTAACCAATCGAGCAATAACCATGATCAGGGCACCCCAGAATTGTAGAAGACCTTAACAAAATCTTAGAATGGGGGGGTAGAGGAATTATTAGGGAAGATATCTAGGGGGTTGTTAATAAACCCAAGCATGGGTGTAGAGGGTACTGTGACCCATCCTCCCACTGGCTTCAACAGTGTTCATACTTAGGCTTGCAGGCATGAGGGCTAAGGACCTCAACTCCTGCATTCCTAAGCATTCAATGCCTCAATGACTTTCACAGTACAGATAGTCACCATTTAGAAAGAATACAAGCTGAAACATATACAATACAGTTCTACAGTCCTTAGCCACATAACTCTTTATATACACTTCCTGCAGCTTTCATGAGGCCGAGATAGAGCAGAGAAAAAGGGTGGTGGTCTTCTGGGCCCATACTACAAATTCGGGGTGACCTACCACAGCCCCATGCCAAGTGCCTGCAGTAGTGCCCTATGCAGCACCATGAAATGGTCCCCAGAAAATACCCTAAACCTCCACCATTTCTCCAAACCCAAACCAAAAACTTATCAAGCCTCTCATCTGATGTTTTTTCCTCCACATTCTTCTGTTTGTTTGTTGGTGTCCCCATCATCAGTGGCAGTGGTAACCGGTAAAGGCCCAGAGGTTGAGGGATCCAACTCTGGGCCTTATGTCTTGGCGAAAGCTGTCTCATTGACAAAGGGCGCTGCAGAAGCTGTAGCCACTGTAGCTCTCTTCCTCCAAGAGGCAGATGCTTGCTCAGTGAATGCAGGAGGGATGCTTGCAGTGTCTATGAGTTCTAGATCTATATCTCAAGGGTCAAGAGAGGGAGAACGGAACACCACATATCTGCTACTCCTCAGCCTTGATTCCTCTTCATTGCTACTTCACCATCATGGATCTCCTCTTCTGGGGCCCCAGGGTCCAGTTCTGTCAGATGGATGGTCTCTGCGGTGCTGCTGCATGGGGGCCTGTTGCTTGCTATTCCATGGAGGGATGGACCAGATTTCTCCAGACTCGGCCTGGTGCCTGGCTTCTCCCACCTGCTCGGCAGCAGCCCACGCATTCTTGATGGCTCCTTTGTTGTCAGGTTGTCTGTTGCTCAGGGAGTAGGGACACCTCATCTTCGGTAGCCAGGTTTTGTGTAAGAAGTCCACAATGTGCTCTGGGGACTCAAAATTCAGTGGGATGTCATTATGCATTGCCAGCATGACAGCTGGATACCTCAGAGAAAAGGTCACCTTCAATCAATGTAAATGTTTCTGGGCTGCTGAGTAGGCCTTGTGCCTCTCCACTAAATCCTTGGAATAATCTTGAAATATCTAATATCCTATAGTTCTACTAATACATCAGGCCGATGGTTTAAGTTGCACACAGGATGGCATACAGTGTGATCTTGAGTAAGTCACTTAACTTCCATATGCTCCCAGGTTACACCTGTAAACAAGCTTCAGCTTAATGTATCTCTCCTGGTAAAATAAATAAATAAATAAAAAGAGGATGGCATCTTTCTGGTGATATTCCAGGAATCTGGCCAGGAGGGGCCTAGACCTTTCCCCCATCTTGGGCCTCGGCTCCAGAGTTTGATGGACCAGCTCTATCTGCAGTGGGGGTTGTCCACGTGTACGGAGTAGCTCATGCAGTACTGTCTGTAGGAAACCAGCCTCATTGTTTTTTATGAACAGGATGTTGTTCCGACGGATCCATTTCTCTGGTCATCCACTTTACTCAGCAGCATTTGTATGGCTCTGTTTTGTTCTCTCACCCCTGCGTTTATCTCCTGGATGGTTGTCTTGTGTGATCCAACCCTCTGTTTCATCTGGAAGAGGGGTTTTGATATTGTGGCTGTCTGGAGTTGTTTGATTAGCGGTGTCGGTTACCTGATCTATTTTAAGCACAAGTTGTGCAAACAAAGACTGGATGATCCTGAGGTCCATGTTGTATGGAGTCTCTACTGCCATGCTTCAGCAGAGAGCTCGACTGGGAGAAGAAGGACCACAATGCTCAGCTGCAGTTGTTCCGGTAAGATGAACGATTGGCTAAAAATGTTTCTTGATGCTTCTTTTGTATCTGCAATACTATTTTTCAAATGAAAATGCTGTCATTACTGAATAAGTTCAGATGTTTTGCCTGATGGTTATGAGAGCCTCTGAACTACACATCCATTTTAGTTCAGAACTTTCCTTGCAGGGCTGCTGATGGAGACCCTGCACTATTCTAGTTGCCCTCCTCTGGCCTGCCTACACTTTATTTCCTAATAAAGATGTGATCTCCAGAACTGGACACTGTACTCTAGGTATGGTCTTTCCTTTTATACAGAGGTAACACCAGCATCCTCTTTCTGCTGGTAATACCTCTCTCTATGCACACCAGCATCCCACTAACCCTCCCAAATGCCTTGTCATGCTGGCTGGACATATTTAAATCAGCAGACATGATTAACCCCAGGTCTCTTTCCTGCTTGGTAGTCATCAATACCACTCCACCTATTTTGTACTCTGCCCCTGGATTTTTGTGCCCTATGTGCATTATTTTGCACTTTTCTCATTGAAACACAGCTGCAATACCCTTGACTCCTCCTCTAGTTTTCTCAGGTGTCTGCCCATCCTTTTCACCCTCTCATTCCCCCCTCAAGAGTATTCACCCTGTTGCAAATTTTGGTGCCATCAATAAATAAGCAGACCTCCCCTTCCAGTTCCTCACACTCATCTCTCTAGCAGCACTAAAGTACGCTCCCTGGTCTTCTTCCTTTGGCTACCTTTGTATTTCTTAAATGCCTTTCTCACCATTCTTATTACCTGTTTTATACCTGATGTGAACCATAGTGCCCGCTTGTCTTCTTCTAATTTTCCCTTCCAATAATGCTGGTTATAGCCACTATGGCTCCTAATGTGAACACCTCCCATTTCCCCAGTCTCTACTCCTTCTATCTGTGTTGTGTTACCCCTCTCATTTTTACTCCTGGCAGCACTTGCATCCCACTGAAGTCTGATTTCTTAAGTCTCACACTTTTACTATGCAATTCCCCTTACTTGCCTTCCACTGGACATCGATCCACAGCATTTTGTGATCACCTGACCTCAACTTTTCCCGAACTGTTGCACTGTGCACCCATTCACTATTTGTGAGTACCAGGTTTAGCAGCGCTTCCTTCCTTGTAGGGACGTGAACCAGTCGTGCAAGGAATGCTTCCTAGCAATGCTCCTCCTCATGCTGGTTTATTGCATTCGCCATGACCAGGATCTTTCAGTCCACCTCTGGCATGTTGAAGTCTGCTAATTCTAGTACTTCCCAACCCAGCTGTCCTCATGATAGCATTCGCTGGTTACCTGTCTCCCCTGGTTTGGGCCAGGAGGTACATATACCACATCAACTCTGATTTGTTTCCACCTTTCTATGGCTACTTGTACCCAGAAAGTCTCAAAGCTACTTGATCCCCTCTGATTATTTATCTCCATGGCCTTAATGCCCCTTTTCCCTTGGGTGCTAACCCCCCTTCCTTGTCATTTGTACTATTCTTCTTAAATTATCTATACCCAAATATGGTCATATCTCAGTCATGGTTCTGAGCAGCCCACATCTCTGTGACAGTCACTAGGTCCAGATTTGCTTCTGTAACCAGTGCATACAGTTTTAGCATTTTGTTTCCCAGATTCCCCGCATTTGTGCATATCACCTTCCAGTATCCGGTCTCTCCCTTATCTCTTCCTTTCCCCTTACTGTTTACCCTCTTTAAACTTGTATTCAATGGGAGAGACTAGCAGGGTCCCTGAGATCCGATAGTAATTCTGTTTCTGATCAAGCTGACTCTCCCTGCCTATTTTAATCATTCTTTAACATATTCTGTAAATGTGGCTCCCAGCACTGCTGAGTACATTACTCCACTTCCAAAGTCATTTATAATGTCAGGTAAGACTTTAGAAGTGATAGAAACTAATTTTCTTACTGTTAAATGCCATCCCATTTCCTTTTTATGTCAGTTATGTAACATGCTTTAACCAGTTTTTGATGAATTACTTATCTACAGTCAGTTTGTGGTGCCACCAGTCTACATTGTGTTCCTCTCACCACAGCTGGTACTGCTCTTTTGTTTCATATTTCTAAGATATTTCATTACATCAGTCACACCATTCCATACTATTCATAGGAATGGCCCATAATGATGTAACGGATGTCATGGAATGTCAAGATTAGGTAAACTAGTATGAACACCAAGAGCAGTAACTACTTAGGACTCAGAAAACAGGGATTCAATGCAGCGACAAAGGTAATAACAATGCTGATTTTAAATGTTACAAAAATGGGTCTAAAACATCTTAGAACATAAGACAAACAAAAAAGAAACAGATTATTTTTATTTATTTATTTAATTAGTTAGTTTTTGTTGACGGGGTAAGTGCACTAGGCAGATTCTGCCTATTTTCAGGCACGATCCAGGGAAGGGGGATACAGATGAAATGCCAACTGACCTTGAACCAGAGTAAGCTGCTGGTGGTATTTTTAGTGAATGAGGGAAATTTGGTCAAGGCACCAGGGAAATTCCCTACTCTTTTCGAGAAGTGCAATGGGATCTTTAACATCCACCTGAACTACCACCAGAACAGGCAGATGGTACCTTGGTTTAACATCTCATCCGAAAGATGGCACCTCAGGAGTGCAGCACCCCCCTCATGCTGCACTACAGTGTCAGTATTGGGATATTAACCCAAGTGCCTGGTGTGGGGATAGAACCCACAGCCTTCTGATCTCCCAGCCTCAGAGGTGAGTGTGCTACCTGCTGAGCCACTGATACATGTTTAAAAAATATTTTTCCAATCATAGCAGTAAAGACAATACTTAATATTCAGAGTAGAAAAAGGTTAGGTAAAGGTATTACTTATGGTCTTAATAGCCATGCAGTATACCTTCCAGACTGACAGATTTTATGGCATACTGACTAGGTGGTGACACCAACACAGCAACATGCCTCGCTGTCATCAAAACTGACACTTTGCAAACAGGTCACTGTGTTGGTGTGCCTGACACAGGGGCACACTGTCTCCTGGTCCTGGACCCCCTCTCTGAATCAACTGGAGTTGATAATCTAAAGTATGGGTGGTGTGTGGTGCAGAGCCCCCTGTATGGGGGGTTCAGGGGCAAAGCCCTCTGATAGAAACACAGGACTGGGAGACATATGTGATTTATGTCTACTGCAACTTGTGGTCGACATAAATCCCGTGGCTGTGATGCCGGTCAACAAAGGTGTTGTTGAACTGGCATCATAGATCTAATTTTACAAACAAAGGTCTGCATTACATCAAAACTTGTTTGTTATCTGGGCATGCAACCAGAACAGTAAACAGTTTGATACCATCTGCTTTAACAGTGTGTAACACTCAAAATGACTTAAAGTGTGGAGTATTTCTGAGCAAAACCAAATGCCTTTATAATGACCCTAAATAATGGATTATCCTGTCCACACCTGAACTCTTGGGAGTGGAGGCAACCCAATTAATAACCCTCTGAGCACAGACAATCTGTAGCAGGACTAATTGTTGAACTTTTAAAGATTGCTGGTGCCTTAAGCCACAGCACCACCAAAGAGGTAATTTTAACAGCAGTATAAGTAATGTTGCTGGACAATCCTTGAGATGGGAGGATCTGGTCAACTACAATGTTCAAAATACATTCAATGTGCTTATGCAACTTGGTGTAATGTTGTGCTTGTGCAACTTGTTGAATAAACCTTTGTGGCCGTTCACCTCATGTTCCTCATGGAATACCACTGCTTCTCCTTCCCCTTGGGGAAGATGATGGCAAGGAAACCTGAGGAAAGGTTCTACCCCTAGAGGTGCTGCTAGAAGGATTCCCTTAGGCAAAGGTACCTTAGGAAGAAACCCCAACTGAGGAGAGAGACAAGCTGCTGAAGGAGGAGGAGAGGATGGTGGGGCAAGGAAAAAATGCTTCTGTGAGAATCAGAGAGAATTACATTTAACTAGCTTAGACAGCAAACGTGGCTATTTGCTCAGCCAATTGAACCACAGGCAAAGCCTTTTGTTTCAGTGTGCTTACACAACTTGGTGTAATGCTGTGCAACTTATTGGAAGAACCTTTCTGGCCATTTGCATTTCATTCCTCAGGGAATACCACTTTGTAGGGAAGCTGAAAGCAAGGATCCCTGGAGAAGGGTTCCACTCCTAGAAGTGTCAAGTGAAGGATTCCCTTAGGCTAAAGGTACCTTAGGAAGAAGCCCCAAAAAGAGTGTAGAGCAGAAAACATTACAGAAATGAATGATCAAGTATCTTGTATTGAAGATCTTCATGTAGGTTAAGTAGGTATTGTGTATTTAGGACCTAAATACTAAGGTATTTGTAATCCTAGAACAAATAAATAAAATAAAAATAAAAATAAATTTATGGAGGTAAGCAGGAGACAATGGTAAAGTATAGCGACCTTTATGTAGGTCAGAGCAATTAGATAGCAAAAGGGCATTACTTCCTAAGGAGAGAGGGACTGGTAAGGAGGGCCACCATCCATCTTCATCCAACAGCGGAAACCTACCTGCACTGACAAATGCTCATATGAGCTGCCTGTAACCAGTTCTTTGATCATATTGACAAATGTCCTTTCTTGCTGGCTGTATCTAAACTCTGTTTGTTTTAACACTTGACGTGGAACCTTTGCAAATGAGCACGTAGCTCAAAGGTTAATCAATGTTCAGATAAATAAATAATACACCAAGGAAATATGCTACTGTGGTGGATGAGCTGTGGTGGTTCATACCCCTATAGTTTAGGTTGATGCCAGATAAATCTGGAGGGGGAGATGCTGGAGGCATACTCTAGAGCCAAGATGCAAGGTTTATTAGCAACAGTTGGAGCACACAGAAAAGACTTAATGTTCACTATCAATATCACACATGAGAAACAATGAATAAGATTACTGGGACCACAAACTAGCCCCACTAATGTCATACAAAAGTCCAGGTGATTCAAGTCCTAAGGTCATAACAATCTGATGCACCAAGCTTGGGTTTCTAGTATTTCGGTTGGCCGATCTCTGAGTGTGAACCTGAGGAAGGGCTTCCTATCCAGGCCATAAAATGGGGCATCCCCAGTGAACCGGAAACAGAGTAAAGCACTGTAGGCCTTCTGGTCCTGGGAAGAAGGGGACTCCTGGCATCACTGAGGCAACATCAAAAGGGAAGTACCTGGTTGAGGATGGGTGTTGATGCTGGGTCGTAGGTGAAGAGAACCCTTATCTGGAGTTGTCAGTTGCAGTGAACCCGGGCAGGTGATCTCCAGTCAAAGAAAGGATGCTGGGTACGATGATCCACTGGATGACCTCTGGGCAGGTCCCCGGAACCCTTACCACCTCACCTCTGCAGCTTCAGAATCTGGTAATCTTCAGTGTGACCTCTTGATGCATCACTGGAACATAAGCCACCTATGGACAGAATAATCAAGAGCGTGGCGACCCTTGGTGTGGCATCTTATGTGGGCCACCAGTGCTTATGCCACCTCAGGGAATGACGCACAGAGCCTGGCAATCCTCTGCGAGGCCTTGGTATAGGCCACCGGTGTTATTACCACCTTGGGACAATGCCTATGTGGGAGAATGGGCAACATGACTCAAAGTTCGACAGACAACTGAAGTCCCTCAAGCAAGAGTTTGGGTGGCCCCGACCTGACTCACTTTGGTAGGCACTAGCTACCAGCTGGCTACCACTTATGACCAGCAACTCAAACCTGGGGCATTGTGGTGAACACTTGGAGTTGGTGGAGGTTGTTGGAGGTGGGTGCAGGTGATACTGGGCTTCCCTGGGACCCTTCCTGGGTCAAAGAAGAGGCACTGGAAGAATCCTAGATGATATGTGTGCAAGAGACCCTGGAGTTTAATAAAGATATCTGTACTCTGGGGAATGCACAACCACAAAGGATTGATAAGGCCTCTTCTGCTGGAGACTGCTGCATAAAAGGTTCACTGGGTCTATTTCCCAGCCAAATAGACTGACTTGCCACACTGGGGGACCAGACTAGATGGTAAATTTCTGCAGAAAATTTACCGAGGCTGCTACTGGAGATCTTCTGGAGGGAGTTACACCAAAGGGACCCAGGCAATTTGCTTCAACCTCTTAACAGGGAAGCAGACATCTATTGCCTTACCGTCCTTCACCCTTCCTGGTCAAACCTTTTCTCCTGTCTCCAACCTGTGCAGAGCCTCCTCTAAGCTGTGGCAGTCCTGGTTACCTGCCAGGGAATTGGCTCCTTCATCCAGAGATCAGCCTCCTCGGGCTGGGTCAGTGGCTTAAAAAAAAGTCTCCAAATTTGGATCTACCCTGGTCACAGGGATTTGCTGAGAGGGGTCAGCCTGGCGTTCTTCTCCCCTGCTGGGACAGGAATGTGGCCAAACTGGCTTGGCCATAGCTGACTAGGTGTCAGTCTTGAGAAGGGGGAAGGGAGGACAAGGAAGACTAAAAATGGTTTTCTTTTAAAACCCTGAATTTAGACTTCCAGGACCGACTGCTGGAGAGTGGCCTGTTCTGTGTTTCAGAGGGTTATCTAAGCTTTTCAAGGGTTTCCCATTAAGATGTCAAGGTCACCATAACTGTCTGACTCCTAATGTCACTGAGGATCTCCTATTTTCTGTGAGGCCCCCAATTCCATTATTTTCTGTGGTGCCCCCAATTTCTCTGGGGCACTACAGATTTGGACCCACCTAACAATACATGTCCCCATGTATTTTCCAAATCTTCACCTTCTGAATATCAAACTATTTGACAATTCCATCCATAAGCGATGACATATTCCTCACTCTTATTATGGTAACAAGACATTCTTAACAGCCTACATATTATAAACTTTAAATCCTTAATTTTACATTTTCTTAACACTTTAAACATTATGGTAGGGGTTTTGTCAGTGTATGAGAAAACATTTAAGACTCCTTGCATCTTTAAACTCTGATTTATATCTTACAATATTTCAGTAAACCATATTTACAACTGGTTAATGGTCTTGGCTCTTCTTTCATTTTTCTACTTGTATGGGGACACTCTTTGTACAGCTTCAGTCACATACCTCTGAGGTGGTACCCCAAAATTTGACCTCTGGGATCTACGTTGAGGGGGCTCTACAGCAGTGACTACTGGAGGGTGTGATACCATTGGATAAAGCCATGGGTTTAGTAGCTAAGTGGGGATTGACCCTGGTTGTGTTCCTTTGGTTGGGAGTAGCTCCTGCCTCTCCTTGTTTATCCGTCCATCCCACTCAACATTAACCATGCAGGACTTCAAATGATTTTGATGTACCACCTTCTGAGTCTGTGTTCCATCCAATGCCTGGACTTGGTAGATTTGATATCCTGGTCATGGGATTTCTGAGATGACATATGGGTTGGGCTCCCACTCAGAAGATGACATCCTACCTCTCCTTGACTTCACCATCACTTGTTCTCCTAAGAGTAAACACTTTTCCTGATCACAGGCATCATCTGACCTCCTCCCATCTTCTTGGGTTGCACTTACCTTTAGAATGGCCAGTGACTTGGGCTCTGCTCGAGGAGAGGTCCTGTTCTCCTTCTTGGTGATGTGCTTCAACTGCTTCAGCTGTCACCTGAATGGAGGGTGATGCCTGCATGTTCAACCAACTGATACCAGTCCTTGTGGCCCAGACTGTATCTGGTTCTTTCCCCTGGTTCCTTCTTGGGTGCTGGGCAGAATTCAGGTACCTCTGGAAGCAAATGCTGACTGGTTCACTTATCACTTACATCTGGGCAGTTGGTCCCCGGGGGTCTTTTCAGTTCCTGGAGACATACAGCATTTAACTGGATTCTCTCCTCCCCCTGTAAGGGTGTATGCAACTCCATTAAGCATCTGTGGAGCCTCTCCTTCTCCTGCTCCGACAGGGTCAACTTGGACCTATAGTTTGATAACTGTGCTTCGTGTTCCCATTGTTGCTCTCCTTTGGCTTGTGTCTCTATGAGCAGCTTACAATTCAGGTCTCTGGCTATAATCTGTTATTCCCGGATACTCCACGCGCATTCCATGCTCCTTACTCTTCATGGTGGTGTGCTTGCTCAGACTGCTCCTTGATCTTCTGAGCTTGCTGCAGTAGACTTTTTCTGAGTTTGTGACATTCTTTTTGCAGTTCGGCCTTCTGCTTCATGTACTCTGCCACTCGTTGTGTAAGCTCCTGATATTGGGCCTCCCTTTGGCCATTCTGGTCTAGAACCTGCTGGCTCACATCACGGGCCACTGCTCTGGGTATCTGTGCATGATGCTCAGTTTTGGCATCCCAGACTATTGGTGGGCTTCCTGATGGTGTTCTGACAGCTTGGCTGCATTGATTAATTTTCTCCATTTCCCTCTTGGTCTCCTCATACAGCTGGCATTGAGCTCTTTTGATCTCACTGCTCCCAGCATCACTCCTCTGACATGGCTGTGGAATGAGCCCAGTGGTTCCTTCACTTTGGTACATGGGTCTGCTTTGCTCCTCCCATCAATCCGGGTGTCTTCAACTTCAGTTCCTTTTCCTCTTGAATCTGTGTGGATGCTGCACACCCTGAATCTGGGCATCTTGCTTCATCTCTGCCCTGAGTGATGCCAGTTCCTATTGCAAATCCAGTACGGTACATGCCAACTGTGTCAGTTGCTCTTGCACAGCTGGTGGGAATTATCCTCCTCTTGAGCATGAGTCATATTTCAGAAAATCCAGTGGATAGTTTTCTTTCTGGCTGGAGTCTCTCTCTGCTCTCCATCTGGTGAAGGCACTGCTAGAGGAGCAGGGTTCAGACATTGGACCCCCAGTGGCCATAGCTCTGGTGACACCAGCCATCTGCTGGAAGGTCACCATCTCATCTTTGAGTCATCCAGTGCCTAAGACCTCTATGGTTTTCTCTTTGAAGTCAACAAATTTTGCATCTGGGTTTTGACGGTGCAACATCCACAGCTTCTGACATACAGGCTCTCTCCAGGCCCCCTCAATGAACCGCTCTATCAGTACTTGGTCTGGATCATGGTCCTCACTCAGGTCTTGTTTTCAGAGGGCCTGGTGTGCCTCTTGCAGGCTCAAGACAAAGTCCTGCAGTGTCTCCCAGGGGCCCTGTGTGCAGGAGAAAAACTAATCTTAAGGTCTGAGACACTGTGCTTGTCAAAGATGTCACTTAGTCAGTTCAGGATCCATTCTGCAGTGTTCTTTTCTCCATCTGACCAGCTTTCAACCTTCCACTTGGCAGCTCCTCCCAGCTGCCCAATCAGAATTTCCACTCTCTGTTGCTCTGGCACTTGGTAGAGATGGAACATAGCCTGCAGCTGGATCTGGAAGTCGACGAGGCTGCAGCTGTCTGAACTTGGGTCCCCAGTGTACCTTGGTAGCCATGGTGCCCCAAAGTAATAAGGCATAATTATTGGGGGTGGTTGAACTGTAGATGAGGATGATGCTGTGGCTCCCTCAGTATCTGAAGGCATCTTGGGTTGGAGTTGCTCCAGATTTGGGCTCCTTGTTGACTTTATCCTGTCGACTATGCCAAGTTTGTGGGTCAAGAGCTGTGGTGGTTCATACCCCTATAGTTTAGGGTGATGCCAGATAAATCTGGAAGGAGAGGCTGGAGGCGTACCTTAGAGACAAGATGCAAGGTTTATTAGCAACAGTTGAAGCACACAGAAAAGACTTAGCATTCACAATCACTATCACACACAAGAAAGAATGAATAAGATTACTGGGACCACAAACTGGCCCCACTAATGTCACACAAAAGTCCAGGTGATTCAAGTCCTAAGAATGTAGCAATCTGATGCGCCAAGCTTGGGTTTCTAGTATTTTGGTCAGCCAACCGCTGAGTGTGAACCTAAGGAAGGGTTTCCTATACAGGCCATAAAATGGGGCATCCCCGGTGAACCAGAAACAGAGTAAAGCACTGTTGGCCTCTTGGATCTGGGAAGAAGGGGACTCCTGGCATCACTGAGGCAACATTGAAAGGGAAGCACCTGGTTGAGCATGGGTGTTGACGCTGGGCTGTAGGTGAAGAGAACCCTTATGTGGAGTTGTCAGCTGCAGCGACCTCGGGCAGGTGATCTCCAGTCGAAGAAAGGATGCTGAGTGTGATGATCCACTGGACGACCTCTGGGCAGGTCTCCAGAACCCTTACCACCTCACCCCTGCAGCTTCAGAATCCATTAATCTTCGGTGTGACCTCTTGATGCATCACTGGAACATGAGCCACCTATGGACAGTACAATCAAGAACATGGCAACCCTTGGTGTGGCCTTTTGCATGGGCCACCATGTGTGGCCTTTTGTGTGGGCCACCGGTGCTTATACCACCTTGGGGAATGAGGCATAGAGGCTGGCAATCTTCTGTGAGGGCGCTTCTAGCACACATAAATCCACAGACAGTCTTCTTTTATTCTCTCAAAACTTCCTTTTTATTATCCTAAAATGTGGCAATCCTCAACGTTTCACCAAGTGTCTTGTCTTTATCTTCTGACGGTAGTTGTTTATCTAGTACGCCCAAAATAAAGGATTATGGGCGCATTAGATGAACTTAAGCAGGACATGTGGAGAGAGATAGCTCCTCAACCCGTGGAAAGGAAAATATGAAAGTCAGGACATGTTGAAAAAGAAGCCTGAAAAAGATAAATTAAGAGGAGGCCCCACAAAAGAGGGCACACTTTGATGGTCAAAAATAATTATTGAGATTGTACAGGATCAGAAATTCATGCAAATGGTCAAGATAATATTATAGAATTCAACAGATTTTATGAAGGCATCTCTTGATAAAGCCAAGACACTTGGTGAAACATTGAGGATTGCCACATTTTAAGATAATAAAAAGGAAGTTTTGAGAGAATAAAAAGAAGACTGTGGAGTTATGTGTGCTAGAAGCGCCCTCATAATTTCGTTTTCTTGGGTATGGGAGAGGACAACAACAGAGTACACACATCGGAGAGGCAGCTGTTCAACATATAATATGGACATTTATCCATTTCCTGTGTAATTGTCTTTCTTGTCTACAAAAAATCTTCTGTGAGGCCTTGATATAGGCCACCGGTACTATTGCCACCTTGAGACAATGCCTATGTGGGAGAATGGGCAACATGACTCCGAGTTCAGCAGATGATTAAAGTCCCTCAAGCTAGAGCCAGGGCAGCCCCAAACCTGACTCACTTTGGCAGGCCCTAGCTACCAGCTGGCTACCACTTATGACTGGCAACTCAAACCTGGGGCATCGTGGCGAACACTTGGAGTTGGTGGAGGCCATTGGAGGTGGGTGAAGGTGATACTGGGCTTCCCTGGGACCCTCCCTGGGTCGAAGAAGAGGCACCGGAGGAATCCTAGATGAGGTGTGTGCAGGAGCCCCTGGAGTTCAACAAGGATTTCTGTTCCCTGGGGAATGCACAACCACAAAGGAGTGATAAGGCCTCTTCTGTTGCAGACTGCTGCATGAAAGGTTCTCTGGGTCTGTTTCCTGGCCAAATAGACTCAGTCGCCACACTGGGGAACCCAACTAGATAGCAAAGTTCTGCAGAAAACTGACTGAGGCTGCTACTGGAGATCTTCTGGAGGGAGTTACACTGAAGGGACCCAGCGGATTCGCTTCAACCTCCTAACAAGGAAGCTGACACCCATTGTCTTACCGTCCTTGACCCTTCTTGGTCAAACTTCTTCTCCTGTCTCCAGCCTGTGCAAAGCCTCCTCTAGACTGGGGTGGTCCTGGCTACCTGCCAGGGGATTAGCTTCTTCATCCAGAGGTCAACTTCCTCCGGCTAGGGTAAAGGCTTAAAAGAAAGTCTCCAAATTTGAATCGACCCTGACCACAGGGATTGGCTAAGAGGGCTCAGCCTGGCTTCCTTCTTCCCTGCTGGAACTGGAATGTGGCCAAACTGGCTTGGCCTTAGCTGACTAGGTGTCAGTTTTGAGCAGGGGGAAGGGAGGACAAGGAAGAAACAAAAATATTTTCTTTTCAAACCCTGAATTTAGACTGCTAGGACTATCTGCTGGAGAGGGGCCTATTTTCTGTGATGTCCCCAATTCCACTATATTCTGTGGTGCCCCCAATTTCCCTGGGGCACTACACTACCAAATCTAAATAGGAATTATGACCTTTAGCATGGAGGAGAGGAAAACACTCTTTGAGGAGGAAACCTCTGGGGATCCAAGTCCTTGGTTGCCTTCCCAGAGGCTTAAGATTTTTATTTAATGATGGAGGTGGATTGTGACAGAACAGGGTAGCACAGAGCTGGTTAGTGACAGGACAGAGTAATGTATAGAAAGGTAATGATGGTACAAGGCACTGTAGAGGTAGAAAATAACAGGACAAGGTACTGTAGAGGTAGAAAATGACAGGACAGGGTAATGTAGAGGTAGATAATAACAGAAAAGAGTACATTTTGAGAAGGAGATCATGAGTTCAGTTTTGAAGCATTTTCAGACCCTTACATAGTTCAGTCAAGCTTTTCAGTTTCTTATATTGCACACTTTTTAGGACAGAGAAATGCAGGTGTAGATAATGATAGGACTTGGTGCTGAACAGGTGGATAATGATAGGACAGGTTAATACAGAGGTAGATAAGCACAGGACAGGGTAATATAGAGGTGGATAAGGACAGGACAGGATTCTTTAGAGGTAGGGAATGACAGGACAGGGTAATCTAGAGGTAGATATGGACAGGATGGGGTAATGTTGAGGTAGATAACAACAAAACAGTGTTATGTGTGAGGTAAATCATGACAGACCAAGGCACTGTAGAGGTAGATAATGACAAGACAGGTTACAGTTTGAGAAGGAGAACACAAATTTCATTTTGAAGCATGTTTTGACCCTCACGTAGATCATGCAAGCTTTTTCAGTTTCTTATATTTCACATTTTTATGACAGAGAAATGTAGAAGTAGATAATGGCAGGACAGGGTAATGTCAAGGTAAATAATGTCAGGAGAGGGTAATACAGAAGGCTAATAAAGGGACAGGGTACTCTAAAGGTAGAAGATGGCAGGACAGGGTAATATAGAAGTAGATATAGAAGGACAGGATAACATGGAGGTAGATAATGACAGAGCAGCATAATATAGAGGTAGATAATGACAGACTAGGGCACTGTAGTGATATATAATGACAGGACAGGGTAGCATAGAAGTAGATAATATAGTGACAGAACAGCATAGAGAATTGGATAATGACAGCACAGGGTACTGTAGAAATAGATAATTACAAGACAGGACAATGTAGAGGTAGATATGGACAGGACAGGGAAATGTAGAGGAAAATAATAACTGGACAAGGTAACACAGAGGTAGATAATGACAGTCCATGGCACAGTAGAGGTAGGTAATAAAAGGACAGGGTGATGTCAAGCTAGATACTGACAGAACAGGGTAATGTAGGGGGTAAATAATGTCAGTACAGGGTAATGTCAAGCTAGATAATGACAGAACAGGGTACTGCTGAGCAAGATAATGGTGGAACAGATATTGCAGAGGTAGATATTGGCAGAACATCATATTGTAGAGGTGAATAAGGACAAGAAGCGGTACTGTAGAGGCAGATAATGACAGAACGGGGTATTATAGAGATAGATACTGACAGGACAGGGTAATGTAGAAGTAGACTAAAATGCAGATTGCGCAGAACTAGTAAAATACATATGGTAGCCAGATTATTCTGAATTCAAAATACTCATCACAGAATCAATAACCCACGACAGGATGTGTGGTTACTGGGGATTAATCAACACCTCAGGTGCATTGTGAGGGACAAGACCGTAGGTCAAGTCTTCTCATAGCACCCGGGGTGTTGATTAATCCCCAATAACCGCACACCCCGGAGTGGGTTATTGCGCTTATAACATGGGGTGTTCAACGAGAGTAATATAATTAAGAGAAACACTTTAATTAATGTTTAAAATCATGTATCCTGCTGCCTGAGAAAGTAGTCTTCAAGGTATCATGCATACCACACTTATGTTATGAACAGACAAATCGTAGAAATGTACTATTACTGCATTTCTGCTTCATAACATAACTGTGCCTAGGAGTTTTGCACTGTCCGATACTGCCCTGACATACTCCCAATGACTAATACATGTCACTGCAGTGCTGTGACTTTCTCCCCTTGGCTCTTTCCCTTTGTTTCTCTCTCACACACTGTTGCTGTCTCTCTCTCTCCCTAAGTGCTGCCATTTCTACCCACGATCTGGCACTGATTTAGTCTGTCACTCACTAACATGTCACGGTTTGAAACTGCTGTCCTACTGTCCCAGAGAGATTGAGGAAGACAATATCTTGCTTCAAGCAGCACCGCTTCTTCTCCTATCAGCAACGTGGCTCATGCTGTTCTGCCCACTGTCCCTGAGAGGTAATATCCATGTAGTACAGATTACCATGCACCAGCAAACTTGTTCTCTTTCTCTCTCTCTCTCTTGCTCTGCTGCTGTACAGGAGACAATATCTTTCTGATCCCGCTCACTGCTAGCTCACTGGGAGGGGGGCAGTAATGATTATCCTCATCTTAGCACCCAGGTGAGGCTGATGACCCACAGGACCTCACAGCAGAGCAGGCTGCTTGCCCCCTTCTCAGCAGCGGGGTAAAGCAAAGTAAGGCCATGTGTTGTTCTCCTGTTGCAGTGCCATGGTATGTAGAGAAGCTCCACAGAGAGACACAGATAAAGACACAGAGTGGAAGAAAAGTGCTGTCACTTTCCATGTCTGCATGTCTGTTTCATGCTCAACTGCAACTTTAACAGTGTAAGCCTGTATGTCACTATTTTTCAGCTGAAATAGAACTCGAATCGATTAACCTGCAGGATGGAGCAGGCGGGTCCAGCAGACCACCCCCACCCATCAATGATCACAAAGCAGAGCTGGTGAATTGCAACATGATGGAACACAGCTGCATTGACTGCGGGAGACACACCTGACAAATCATGGAGGTGACAACTTGAAGAGAGAGAGACACACACAGACGTGACAGGTGTGTGTGTGTCTCTTTCTCTCTGACTCTCTCTCTCTCTCTCTCTCTCTTGGCTTCTTGTTACAGGGGTCCATGGTGGTGTGCTCTACCCAGTAGGTAGTGAGCGAGCCAGCAGGTGTGTGGGAGGGCCACTAGGTGGTGGAAAAATGCTGTGGGGGATGCTGCTGTCACAGAAACAAGACAGTACTGGGTTCCTGTACATCGAGTCATACTGACACTGATTTCTCAGGTCTCTCTCTGCTGCGCTCTGTGACTGTGTCTGTCTGCTGCAGTACTGCTACTGACTGTGGGGGCTCCACTGTGTGCTCATCCCTGGAGGTCTGCCGGGCGGGTGAGTGGGAAGCCACATGGGGGGGACTGTTAATGTTGTGTTGTGTTGCTGCACTGTGCTATTACTGTTCTGTTGTGTTGCTGCAGTGTGCTACAATGGTTTTGCCTCTCACTCTGTTAGCGATGGTAGTAATGGCTGCCACTCACACTGCAGTTTTTGACAGAATAACAAGGTCTTATCCACTCAGTGATCACTCAGTGTGCATGCTTCAGCACTTGCTGTGTGTATATTGTGGATTAATCAATGGTCATCTGATGGCTCTGCACCAATCAAGTACTTGTGTTTCTCTACCCCATGTAATAAAGTTCCTTATTAGGCAACATAGAAATTTACAGTAGTCCAGCAGTCGCAATATGCAATTCATGTGCTTGCAAAAGGTTAGAGGTTATCACTGCTTTCATTCAAAATATTAAATACATTAGATATATTATAGCATGACTATAGACTCATGCTGAGAAAAATTAGCAAGCACTATAAACGGTGCTTCAGATTCATACAAAGAAGATCCCATCTGCCAAAGCCCATCTGTCTCTATGGCCCATTCCTAACCTGAAAACACAGTGCTCCGCTGCTACACCACAATCGTCTGCCATGGAACCAACAGCAATGGCACGAGCAGACCACCAGGACACCAGGCCAGGAAGATCCTTCAAAATTGTAAAGGTTACTGATTACAAAGTTTTAAATGCTGTCCAAGAGGAATACAGCTCAGAGATGCAGACACTGAGTAGCAAATTTAAAATTCCTGGATTTAGATATGTAATTGCTCCTTTATCTGTTGTGCACATGGATATATAAAAGCTAACCAACATAAGCAAATTGAGGCATTAGAGACAGGCAACAAAACACAGGCATAGACTAGGAGTTAAAGAGCCATTTCAGAGAAGCAGTGCCAAATGCGTTAGCACAACTCAGCTACTTAAAGGAATTAAACATATCACTGCATCAAGAGATGTTAGAAAAATTGAGAGGCAATAGAGACAGTGCCCCGAACTTGCCAAGGGGAATGATAGTAAGGAGCACTGGTTAAGTGATCTTGGTATCTATGGTAGGTGCACTCCACTAGTGAGCAGAGAACAGGGAGTGATGTCATGAGGATGAACCCAGAAGAGAGACATCACAGAGAATGAGAGTCAGAAGAAACAAAAACAAAGGAGCACTGAGTGAGTGAAACCCCCAAAAGGAGTACAACAAGGGATGAGGGAAGGGAGAGGGAGGGTGGATAAAGACACACAAGCCGTGGAGCGGCAAACAAAATGAATGGAGGGGGGGATAAACAAGGACAAGCAGCAACACATGGCCACAAACAGCAACTACAATGAAGATACAGGGAAGCAAGCAGCAGGTACAAAACAGAGGGCATGGAGATATGCATGAAGCAGCAGCCGGAGGCAAGCAAGACACAGACAAATGAGTAGGCAAAACACAAACCAGGATAAAATCCAGCATGAACCAAACAGAAAGACAGCACCTCCAGCTGCAAGGAAAAAAATGCTTCTGTATGAAGCAGAGAGAATGGGGTTTAATAACTTATGCAGGGGATTAAATCACAGGCAAAGCCATTCATTTATGATATAATTATTTAGTATTGAATAAGTGTTACATGCCAAGTTATTGTTATATACAGTGAAAGGACTAACATTGTAGTATGATGCTACATGAGATATGGTACCATCACACAAGGAGCTTGATTCTCAAAACTGGCACAAGCTGCGCCAATGGTACTTTGTGCCAATCTGCGGTGTGCCAGGGACCCTACACAGAATTCTGGTATGGGAGGGGTCCTGGCGCCAAAGTCCTGCAGTTCTGCCAAGCACACCTGTACAGCAAAGGTAAGGTGCATGGAAGAGGAATGGCACAAGCTGTGGGACAGACATGCGGCACTGACAGCACCAGTGAACATGTTGTCCACAGGGCAGGCCCAAGGTTGGCTGCAGTTGTCCGGACCCACTGTTGGCTCCAATGCAGTTTACCAGCACTGGGACCCCAGGTTGGCATGTCGATGTTCATCTCTGCCATCAGCAAGGTGGGCAGGATGCTATCTATGTCCAGCATGTACCTCTGGCATGATGTAGGGCACACCACTCAACAGCATGTCATGCTTCCAGTATTACAGCTAGCCTGTAGTCCATGCCAGCAATCAACCATCATCAGTGCTGATGGGCAGAAGTGCCACCACTGTTTCCTGAGTTGGTCTCAGGGCTGGTCCAACTCTGGGCTGGTGCTGCCGACATTACTGCCCTTACAGAATCCCACTGTAGGGGATATGGCAACCACCTACTGGTGCAATACCTCTCAGTGCCATGGCATAGCCTGCGGCATGCTGCAAGTCAGGCACAAGGGTCTCTGGGGCACCAGGTCCCCTTGGTGCCACAAGCTCCTTCTGAAAATCTAGAATGAAATAAGGTGTAGTGCAGTGAACCCCTTGCATCGTGCTTCTGTGACAGAAGCAACTTGTGGCATTCCTGACCATTTGAGAATGACGGTAGTTACAAGTATACACAGTATATATTGAATAACATTTGAAGAGTGGTTAATGCGAGTTTATGAACACACCTAAGGTGTGCGATGCCAATAAATCTTGACTGTGCAGTACAGGCATCAACACTGAGGTTGGGTAAAAAAGTAACAAACACTAGTTTCCATTTTTTTAATGATTACTGGCTTTTTGTAGTATCATGCTGTAGTTAAACTCCTGTCTGTGCAGAGTAGGATGCATATAACACATAGCTCCATCATACAAAAGATGCAATGTACACTTGTGTATTGACAAGTTCTTACTTTAACAGTAATTATAAATACACCAGGACTGTGGATGTGGAGAAGTACCTTATAGATTTCCCTTCTCAGTCATTGTCATTCTCCAATTTGAATGTTAATCCCCAGCCTCAGAAACCCAAGTTTTACTTTCAGATATTGACCCTGTACATTGTTCTTGATTTTTTGCAGAAATGCAAATCCCCACCAGCAATGGGTCTCGATCATTGGACTGTAGCCTTTTTAAATTGGGAATGGATGGAATGGTTTTTCCACTCACCAAGTTACTTAATTCTTCCAGCAAACAACAATTGGAGAGTACAGTGGCACACAAGGGCAAATGCAAAGAAACAGTCCGAAGGTCAGTGAGCTGTTGCTTGCAATTTATTTTAACAAGCTTGTTATATTTACAAAGGATATTACTCACAAATTGATTGGTGTGGTTTAAGACACTTGCCACTCAACACTCCAGTCTGTGAGCAATAGCCTTTTTTAATACAAGTTTGTCTAAATAAATTGTAGGCAACTGCTCATTGACTTTGGAACTGTTTCTTTTTACGGTCCTTCTTGTGCCACTGTAGTCTCCAATTGTTGTTTGTGTGTAGGGTAGGCAGACCCTCTCTGTGTACATCAGCCTCACACGGTGGGTATTACAGTTCCATAGCCTCAATGTTTCCATTTAATTTTTCCCTTGCAATGGAGTTTTTCCAAAGGTTTTGAAGTTGGCTACAACTTGAGCAATACGTACGGGGTGGGTTCTCCTTCGTAATATCAAACTACTACCAACCTTACTGTTAGCACCACTCTATGAGGCATGTGAGAGAGTGGTGCTTGTTCTGATTAATAATTTTCTATACAAATATGGCATTTAGATAGCAGCACAGCATGTATTTTGTTCCAATCACAACATGAAAACAACTTTGGTGAGGTTCATAAGCCGTGTGCAGGGAACACTTTATAAAGGGCTTTATGCTGCAATAATTTTGCGACTATCACCGAGGGTTTAGCCTTGTAAATCTCTGCTCCTGGATTCTTTGATGGATGTTAATTTTTCTGAGGATGTGTTACTCTGTTTCAAAAGGTTATCTTGAAAAACAGTCCCATAGAACTTATGTATGTGGCAGACATAGAAACATAGAAAGTGATGGCAGAAGGGGACCGCACAGTCCATCTAGTCTGCCCATAAGCCTAGCCCCCCCCCCTCCATTAACTGCTATTCAATGTTATAATACCTTTGTGCCTATCCCATGCCTTTCTGAATGATCCAACAGACCTAGCCTCAACAGCCTCTAGTGGAAGGCCATTCCAAGTGTTCACCACCCTCTCTGTAAAGAACTTCCTTGTGTTGCTCTTGAACTTGCCTCCTTCCAGCTTCATGCCTTGGCCTCACGTTATTGTGTGATTCTTGACCTGAAACATGTCCTGAACCTGGACCTTGTTTATTTCCTTCAGGTACTTGATGGTTTCGATCATGTCCCACCTTTCTCTACGCTGTTCCAGGGAATACATGTTAAGGTCATGCAGTCGTTCTTCATATGTCTTGTTGTGGAGTCCA
The DNA here is from genome assembly GCA_016271365.2 of Neoceratodus forsteri. Lineage (NCBI taxonomy): Eukaryota > Metazoa > Chordata > Ceratodontiformes > Ceratodontidae > Neoceratodus > Neoceratodus forsteri. The sequence continues at coordinate 1,235,641,174 of CM057452.1, forward strand.
AGTATCATTTGTGTAGCTTTCCTTTGCACTGTCTCATGCCTGTCTATGTCCTTTCTAAGGTGTGGTCTCGAGAACTGCACGCTGTATTCCAGGGGAGTCCTTACCAGTGATTTGTACAGTGGCATAATTACGTCCCTCTTTCTACTTGTAATTCCTCTTCCTATTCAGACCAACATACTGTTTGCCTTTAATGCTGGTTTTTCACACTGCTTGGACATTTTCAGGTCATCTATTATAATCACAACCAAATCCTTTTCCTGCCTTATGGCTTCCAGTTTTACTCCACACAGAAGGAATTTTCCTCCCTAGGTGCATGACTTTGCACCTTTTGGTGCTGAAATTTATTTGCAAGTTACTGATCACCTTTCTAGGCTTAGTAGGTCATCCCTCATCCTTTCCACTCCACCAGGAGTGTCAACACCATTACATATCTTTGTGTCATCTGTAAACAGACTCACCTTGCCTTTAAGGCCCTCAGATATGTTGCTCATGAAAATATTGAAGAGGATAGGCCCTAGTGCTGATCCCTGAGGCACACTACTAGTTATCTCCCTCTCCTTTGATAGTGAGCCATTAACCAGGACCCTTTGAGTCCTTCCACTAAGCCAGCTCCATACCCAGTTTATCACTTTTTTTTTTTGCAAATAACTGTACTTTATTGGACAATTTCCAACACAAATTACATACCAAAATAATTAATAACTCAAAAGGGAGATACAATTCCCAAACCATAAAATTAATAATACAGAAAAAACATAAAAAAAGGGGAGAGAGAAACCCAACTCCCCCCATAAGGAATAAAAGAAACCCCCCTCCCCTCCACCCCTGGCAGCTATCCCGGTAATTAACCAACAAAAGATAATATTATATCATAGGACATCACCTAAACAAACAAAGAAGAAAACAGCTAGTCTAGTGCATATTGAGCAAAGGAGGAAAGGACAATACATGGAACAAATTCAAACAAGGGTCGACACCATTAAGGTAAAAGCAAAAGAAATATCCAGTTCTAATAACCGTACCTATCCTTAAGACTTTGATACAGACTACCCCAACATTGTTGAAATTTCAGTGAAGCATTAAGGAACGAAAAAAACGATCTTTCTGCATTCAGCACATTCAAAAATTCGTCCCACCATTCCCTAAATGATGGGGTCCAATCATCTCTCCAGTGGCGTAAAATTATTAACTTGGTAACAGATGCTACCATTGCCATTCGGTATTTAGATAACTTACCAGGTACGTTACCAAACATCCCAAATATGCAGACCTCCGGGTTGAAAAAAGCAGCAAGGTCATAAAATTGGCTAATCCCTTGCTTCACCAATTGCCACAATCCCGAAATTTTGGGGCAAGTCCAAAACTTATGGTAACTAGATGCAAGGGGGTCATTACCATCTATGCATGTTGCAGAAAATCGATGGTTTAGTCTAGAGAGTTTAGCTGGGGAAAAATATAGATTATGTAGTAACCTAAATTGAATGTCTCTCAACCTATCCTGTTTAACATATTTATAGGTGTCGATCCAGACCTTCTCCCACGTCTCTGGTGATCTGCCCAAGGACAAGTTTAATTCCCAGTATGCCGGGGTCGGGACACATTAGAATCTCTTCTAACAATAATATATTTATAGATCTTGGAGATTTCTTTGCCCGACAGTATAAGCTCCTTCAGCCTACTAAACATAGTTCCCAGGTTCTCCAGCCCAGGACCTTTATAGAAATAGGATTTAACACTACTTATTATTTGGGTTAGTTTTAAAAAGGACTGGACTCTCACTCCAAACTTTTCCACCAATACCTGAAATGGAAGTAACGACTTACTTAAATAGAAATCATTAACTCGTGGTTTAGCAAGGCATTGTTACTACAAAACTGGACATCGGTTGGTTCGATTAAAAGATTGGATTTCTTAGTAAGGGTTGGGATAAGTCATATAATTCGAGATTTTGAACTTTGCATAATATTGATGCAAGGCTTTATATCCCAACCCAGCGGGTACATCTAACCATCTTCGAACCTTAGCCCATGGAATATATAGCAGAGACTCTAAGTCGAGCTTAAAGCTTTAATAAATAGCCGGTCCAAATGGGCCGGAGAAATTTCCTCCTCACAGGCCCATGCAGCCAGCCTTGCCATGTGAATCGCTAAGTAGTATCGTAAAAGTCCGGTAATTGAAGGCCTCTAGTTTACGCTGCTGGGTAAGTTTATAATAAGACCTTCTAGGGGTCTACCATTCCACAAAAACTCTGAGCAATATTTGTAGAGCGGTTTAAAAAAGGACTTTGGAAGATAAACATTTAAATTCGATAATGGGTAAAAACGTTTGGGCATAACCACCATTTTAAGCGTATTGGCTCTACCCGAAAAAAGTCAACGGAAGTTTTGACCATCTTTCCAAGTCTTCTTTTATTGATTTAAATCTAAGTTCTTAGTTATTTGGATGCCCAAATAGGTTAATGATTGGGTCTTCCAACGGAGTCCCAAAGAAAGGCACCAACCCTTCTGAAGAAATGGAGAAAGGGAGTATACTGATGTTTTACCTTTATTTAGACTATATCCAGAAAGTGCACTAAAGTTGGTAATTAAATCAAGTACTTTGGGGAGGGAAGAAGTAGTATTAGAAATATGTAATAATAAGTCATCAGCAAATGCTGACAATTTGAATTAGGAGTCGCCTATCTTAAGCCCTTGAACTTCCTTATTTACATTGATAGATCTAAGTAATGGTTCAATGTACAAATTAAATAAATAAGGTGATAAAGGCAGCCTTGTCGGTACCTCTTAATAGGGAAAAGCTTGAGATTAAGTTGTTGCATTGAATCTTTGCTGAGGGACATGTATACAAAATTTGAATCATATGAATAAATCTAGCAGGAAGACCTAGTTTCGCCAGGGTAGTAAACATAAAAGTCCACTCCACCCGGTCGAAAGCTTTTTCTGCATCTAACGAAACCAGAGATGCCTCCTTGCTGGGGTCCATAGACACAGAAATTAAGTAAAACAATTTTCGAAAATGATCGGCTGAGGAACGGCCCTCAACAAAGCCAGCCTGTTCTGGACTCAATAGATTACGCCAAACTTGTTTTAATCTGCTAGCCAGGATTTTAGCAAAAATCTTTTAGTCTAAATTTAGTAAGGAAATCGGCCTAAAGTTACCCACTAAGTCTGGGGGCTTATCAGGTTTCGGTAGCAAAATAATCTTGGCCTCAAACAGCGTTTTATCCTTAATCCCTTGATCACACCAGAAGGAAAAGAGTTTATGCAGTAAGGGCACAAGATCATTTTTAAACAGTTGAAAAAAGAAAGCTGTGAACCCATCCCGGCCTGGCGCTTTGTCCAGGCGAAGAGAGTCAACAGCTTTCCCAATTTCCTCCTCAGAGATAGGAGCTACTAGGTGTGGACCAACATCCTCTGATAGTCGGGGTAGAGGAATGCTATCCAAGAATTCCTGAATCTTATCCGTAACCTGGAAGGGAGACTGTTGGCTTGAATAAAGTTTTCGGTAGAAGTCTACAAAGATTTCTAATATCATCCCTGGATCTGTAACCAACTGTCCCGATTCTGGATGTTTCAGGGCAGTCACCCACTTGGCCGAGGATTTTTGCTTCAACTGCCAGGCCAGTAATTTCCCAGCCTTGTTACCCTGCCCTAGATATAAGGCCTTAACTCTAGAGGCTGAATTAATAACTTTCTCCCTCTGTTTATCTGCATACCATGTTCTTAAAGTTATTAATTTTCGCTCTTGCTCCTCAGTTCTCCGGCTGTCATGTATATTTTCTAATTCCTTAATCTCCCTTAAACATTCATCTAAAAGCTGCCTTGTTTTTGCTTTTCGCACCGTAGCCATTCATATCAGCTCCCCTCGCCACATAGATTTAAGAGCCTCCCAAGTTTGATCCACAGCTATAATAGAACCCCAATTACTGTTAATAGAGTTTTCCAAAAAGGATCTAAATCCAGTTAAGGCCTTGGGATCTTTTAAAATATTATTATTTAAAGACCATGAATATGACCTGGAAGGCTGTGAGGGCAAAGAACACACAATTTTTACAGGAGAATGGTCAGAAATTACACGGGGCAAAGTTGTGGCCTCCACTACCCAGGATAAACTATATTGGCTAACCAAAAAATAGTCGATCCTCGAAGTGTGATTTATGTACACAGAGAGAGAAAGTATTCACGGACATTGGGGTTCATGATACGCCAAGGGTCTACTAAACCTGATGATAACATGAACTCTCTTAGAGCATTCTGTGCTGGAGAAGTGATCCTTTATACTGTGATCGGTCCAACCGATTAAACTGGACTAAATTCCAGTCACCACCCAAAATTATTGGCACATTTTAAAAGACGCCAAACCAGACCCAACTGAATAAAAGGCTGGTGAATCCAAATTAGGTCCATACACTGATCCTAGCACTAAATTGAACCCACCAATACTGCCTAAGACAATATGTATCGACCCTACGGATCAGGATTATTTCTGAATGGGTAAATGGAACCCCATGAGCAATTAGGATGGCAACCGTCGACTATTTGCGAAAACCCGCACCAAAACCTGGTTCACCACTTCTTCTTGAAGTGGGCAAGGCAATCAGAAAGGACGTGGGTTTCTTGCAAAACACTATCGCTGGTTTCAAGTGGCTAAATGATTTAAGATAACAAATTTTTACAGTTGTCCTTTCCTCCCTTAATGTTCCAAGAAACAATATTCAACCTATTAGCCATTTTGTTGCCAAAACCTAAGGGAATATTGGGATAGCTCCCCCCCATACTAACCCCTGACAAAAAGACTACATGCCCTCCAAGTTCACCTCCTTCCCCACAAAAAAAACTACATCAATGATTAACTTAGAACCTTTCCTCCTGGCCCGAAGCCAACTTCTCATCCACTGGAACGTGGTGCAACATAGAGATGGGTACATCCCCCCCCATTTAAAAGATAGTCTTAATCACTGAGTATATGAACCTGCTAAATCCAGTCCCAGGCCTAGGCTAATGAAAGAACATTTACTCCGAACACTTAATCAGCAAGTAAGTAGGAGAATAAAGCCCAACTTAATGGGAGCCAAGGAGCGTAATTTTAACCAAATTAAAGAGTAGACTACAGGCCATCCCTGTAGATACCTCAAATCTTTTAGATGAGAAAGAGAAACAACGTATTCCTGCATATCGCCTGTACACCTAACCTAGGGTGCAAGGCTCAGGCAATACATGTAAAAATTAAATTCAGGACAGCCTGCCCACAACTAAAAATGTCAGCAATAGTCCAGAAATGGAACAACTAATCCTGCCATAAAATCATGCCTAATGATATGCCCCTTAGCTTCCATATAATAGCGTAACATATGAAACTTGTAAAAACTCCTTTCTATGGGGTTCCTACAGTTAAGAAGCCTTATAAACTTTAAAGTCCCCAACCAACTAAGCTTAATAAAGAGGATCCAGCACCGTCTTAATAAATCAATACAGACAGTTTAGGTCATATGTCCTCATTAATATACATATTGTAAGCTATTGGCTAAAAGTATAGTCCCCCACCCCTTCTTATAGCTAAATCCCGGATTGCCTACTTAAGTATGTAGGTAACATGTAACAGAGCTTGGTATCCAGTACACCCCCATGACAACATGTCTAGGGGCTAAATATAACTTCATGCCAAAAGCTCACTATGCCCCTTCAGTCTTACCAAGGACTAAGCTAATAACACACCAAGAGGTTACCCCTTATTAAATATCGCCATAAAAGGGCTAATTAAGATTGTTAACACCAAATGAAAGAGTCCAGGCCGCTATCGTCCTGAAGACTAAGTAGGTGGCTGAACTTAAGATTTCACCCCTTGGCAAACAGGTCAGGTAGCAGAGATTTCAGAGATGTCAGCGCCTCCTCAGCTGAATTGAACCTCTTAGGGCCCTCTTTAACTGTGACTTCTAACCTCGCAGGATATAATAGGCGATGTCGGATCCCTGAGGCCCACAGCTTGGAGGTAATCGGCTTGTAGCTCGCCCGAGCCTGCCTCATTTTCCATGTCAAATCAGGCACTAATTGCAGTTTCTTGCCCTCCCACTGGAAAGCTGCTAGCTTCTTGACCTCTCTTAAAATATGCTCATGGTCGAGATAATTAAGTAGTTTAAAAATTATTGGCCTCGGTGGTTCTGAGGAGGGGGGTTTGGCTCTAAGGGCCCGGTGACCTCTCTCTATAATATATTCTGGCCCGTTTGGTGAGGGCCCCGCCGATTTTTTAAGGAGCCTCTGTAAAAACAGAATAGTGTTCGATCCTTCCTCCCCTTCTGGGAGACCCAATAACACCAAGTTGTTTCGTCTGTTATGGCCCTCTAAGTCTTCGAGGTGATCCTCAAGCTTGTTAATGCTCCTTTTACATTCAGTTATGGTAGGCCCTGATTTATCCATGGCTCTCTCGATAGAGGAAATTCTCGCCTCTGCGTCTGTCACCCTACGTGCGAGCTGGGTCAGGGCTTGCTTTATTTCTGATACTTCATCTATCAGTTTAAACAACGCATCCTTTATCGTTGCCAGATCTCCATAAATTTTGGATGGCATAATTTCTTCCTCTAGTGGTAATGGCGACAAGCTCCGTCGCGGCAGCTTAGCTTCGAGTTCTGCTTCCACTTCCTGCATTTTGCCAAAATGGGCTTGTTCCATTTTTCGTTAAAAAACAGTCTCCGCTTGTTGAAAATAGTGTCCTGATGGCTACTAGCCCCGTATGGCAGTGCAGAATCGCAGATTCAGTAACGCAGAAGAGGGAGACCCGGAGAGCTGCTGCTTCACTCCATGCGCGTCACGTGACCTCCTCAGTTTATCGCTTTTTAACTTACTCCTATGCTGCCAAGTTTGTTTAACAGTCTTCTAAGTGGGACCGAGTCAAAGGCTTTGCTGAAGTCCAGGTATATTACATCCACAGCGCCACCCTGCTCTACTGTCTTAAATACCCAATTGAAGAAATCTATTAGGTTTGTCTGGCATGATCTTCCTGTGGTGAAACCATGCTGTCTTGGGTCCATTCTATTTTTTTCTCTGAGAAAGGATATAATCCTTTCCTTAAGTAGGGTTTCAATTTTTTGCCCACAACTGAGGTCAGGCTTACTGTGCAGTAATTGCCTGCACTTTCCCTACTGCCATTTTTATTATGAAGTGGGACAATTGTGGCCTTTTCTCAGACCACAGGAACTTCCCTGACCTCCAGTGAGAGGTTGAACAGTTCAGCCGCAGTGCCGCCAGGTCACCCCTTAGCTCTTTCAGTATCCTGGGATGAATTTCATCGGGTCCCATGGTTTTGTAAATCCTAAGGGCAGGATTAATGAACATCAAGGAAGGTCCCGCAGCTGCGAGAAAACCTTGCCGCTAGTGGGTTGCCACTTGTGAATCCGCAGGTTGCCCGCAGCTGCGGTTATTCACTAAGGTGGAGCAGGAGTATGACAGGCTCCACGGATTATGGCAGCTTATGGGTGCTGTTGCCAGGGACAGAACCACAGCTGCAGGAGGCTACTATGGCCACTAGGATTCAATGTAACACCCTCTGCAACTGCTGCTGCTGTGGCTTGGCCACTCGGCAGCTGCATCAATTTCAAAGTGCAACTGGGGTTGCAGAGTGGGACTTAGTCCCAAAGCGCTTTGTGAATCCTGCCCAAAGTCTTTCTAGTTCCTTCATACACTATCCTTTGTGAAAGTTGCCTAATCCATATTGCTGATGTCTGCACTTTTTTCTGTCAAGGTGGGACTGCAACCTTCTTCTTCCTTAGTAAATACGGAGCAAAAGTATCTGTCAAGGATTTCTGCTTTGTCTTTGTCATCCTCTGTACACTCCCCATCTTCCCTCTTAAGTTTTCCTATACTCCCACTGGTCTTCCTTTTCTCCTTGATATATCTAAAGAAGGTATTATCTCCCTTTTTGACCAACAAGGTAATCCTCTCTTCTGTGTGCCTTTGCTGCTTTGATTTGCTTTTCTGCTTCCTTCAGTTTCTCCTAGTATGTGTTCTTCTCTTTTTCACATCCTGTTTTCTTGTATCTTTTGAAGGCCATCCATTTCTCCCTGTGCTTGGTGGCCACTTCTTTGGAGAACCAGACAATCAAACTATAAGCTCATTTGCTGTCGAGTTCCTCAGGGTCCATATTGGGACCCTTATTATTCTCCCTTTTCCTAAATACTGCCTCCACTGCTTGTCAGCATACAGAGGTAATCTTGTATACCAAGGATACTGTCATTTTTTCCAGCTAGCTGTTTGTCTGTCTGCTGCCACTGCTCCTGCCTTCAGGCCCTATTCGAGACCCCAAATCTCATCTGCCACTCTCTTGGCCAGCAGAGAATTACATGGTGCAGGACCCAAGGGTTCTGAGGGCCATTGCACACGGTGATGTGGGGCATGGATATTTTCCCTGGTTTTCTCCCCCTTAACACCCTGGGGGCTTAGCAGTACAGTTGCCATGTGCATTGAGGCACAAACACATGCCAGAACTGTTGACCCTTCTCCACCACCTGGCCTGATGCCTGTACCCTCATGTATGTGACATTACTACTTAGCCTCTACTCTGTGGCAGCTGACCATCAGGAAGACCAACCTCCCCAACCTAGAAGAGGAGAGTTGCCTGATAGCCTCTTGATCCTACTTCCAGCCCACCCCCACCAGCCCAACACCCCATAGCCTGAGCTTGTTACTGAACCTGGGTCACCGGTATGGAAGAGGTAAGGTGCTGAGTGACTCAGCTCTCCACACCACTGGGCCCGCATGACCCAGTCATTTTCTGTGTTGGGATGAAACCAAGGCTCTTTCTGTTAAGGTTAAGGAAGATTTTGACAGATTGCAGAAAGAAGTGGCTTAGATCTTTTTGGTTCCTCTGAAACTAAACAAAAAAGAAAAACTAAACTAAATCAGTGCTCTTAGAGGCCCCAGAAAGAACAGCATAGGACCACTTATCATCATTGATTTAAACAAGGAAAGTATTGAACAGGCTGAACTTTTCAAGTATTTGGGCATCACTTTGGATAACATTCTCTCCTTTGAGTCTCACACTTCTCTTTTTAATTGAGTCTGTACATTACAGGTTGGGCCATCCAGACTCTATGAAGCTGTTCTTCCACAACCACTTATTTCCATCATTGACTATGGATCACTTGAAGCCAGAAAGTGAGGAGTGGGGCAGTGAATAAAAGGGGCTACAGGATCTGAGATGTTGGAAGGAAAGTTAGAAATGGTTAAATGGATAATTTGATCCAACAGCCATCTATTTTTAAGCAATACCTTCTTGATCCTTGATCATAGATTTAGAAAAAGATCATCCTACTATCTTTCATTTACAATTAAGGTGAAGGTATGTGCCCTGAATCATGAAACTTTGATGAATCGTTGTTAGCTCCCTGGGCAAATCAGCATAATGTATTAGTATTAACTTCATTATGTTGCTTGCACACATGTGCAAGAAACATAGTGCCATCATCCAAGTTTTCGGAGGTGTGTCAGCCCGTCTTCCAATGCAGTCAGTGTGTTTGCAGGCGTGGCCCCAGTTCCCCAATCACTGCTGCAGCTGTCTATGATAAGCTGAAAATGCAGTGGCATACAGCTGAAAGGGAGAGCTCCGCTTGAGTGAGCAGAGCTCTCCCCACCCACACACACACACGCACATGCATGCACGCACACTGCGTGCTCTTGCGTCATCCCCCTCACTGTACGGCCGACGGGGGTGCCCAATCCTCCGTCAGCTCCACGCCCTCCCCAAAGCATCCAGGTGCCACACTTGGACCCACCCCAGCATGGCAAAATCATGTTATGGCCGACGGGGGTGCACAATCCCCGTCGGGCTCCACTGTCTCTCCCCAGTGCTGTCGCCGATGGGGTGCCCAATCCCTGTCGGCTCCACTGTCTCCCCCAGTACAGGGTGCCACGCTGGGAGCCCACCCCAGCATGGCAACAGATGCCATGGCCGACGGGGTGCCCAATCCCCGTCAGCTCCCGTCTCCCCAGCCATCCTTCTGCCACGCTGGGAGCCCACCCCATTGTGGCAAACATCCTGCATCGTCATTTAAAAAAAAACCTGTAAAGAAAAAAACAGTCCCACGCAGTCTACCTGCCTTCCTCATAACCCACACCCACCCACTGTGCACCCCGCCTCCCCACACCCCCCTCCCCACACCCCCCCTCACCCCATACTTACCTCCAGAGTCCGGCGCAGCGGTCTTCGGTGGACTAGGAACACGTCTGCACTCTTCAAAGCCGATCGTGAACTGAGGAAATGCCAGTAAGCTGTATAATGGGATAGATAGGGTTTTTTCAACTTTGTTGCATATCTCAGGCATTTTTTGGAATTTTGGCACCAAATTTTCAACATGGGGTTTTTGGGACCCCTCCTCATGAATTCTTGCACTGTCATGGCATTACTCGGGCCCGAAGGGTGATTTCGCAGCCACTGCATGAAATCACCTTTCCGGAATGATTAATGAAACGACACTGCCAGTGTTCATAAGGTGGGTTCTCAAAAAGCCTATTTTGAAAATTTGGTGGAAAAATTCCTAAAAATGACTGTTTTACGAGCGTGCGTTGCGCAGTTCCTATGCACACTCGTAAGTTCACAAATTTTCAATATTTTCACTCCAGATTTTCAATATTGCTGTTTTACCACAACTTCTTATGAGCAGTACAGCTGTCATTTTTCACATCTCACCTAAATGTGCTTCACCATGAAGGCAATGGCTTAGGTCGGTGTGCCAAATCAATGTATGGGGTACATTAAGAAAATCACAGTGACACTGTTCATGAGCAGAGGTCTTAAAATGGCTATGTTGAAAATTGGTGAAAAAATTCCTAAAAATGACTGTTTTACGAGTGTGCATTGCGCAGTTCCTACGCATGCTCGTAAGTTCGCGAATTTTCAATATTTGCACTCCAATGACTTCCAAATTCCTAAACAGCACATAGAAGCAAGCAACATCCAGCATTGACAAATGCTTGTTTTTCTTCATCTTTTTTTTTTTTTTTTGTAATTGGCATATTAATTACTGTAGAGTAAATTGGTCAAAACTTTCTCCAAGGTAGCTCTCATTTCCTACTTTCCTACTCAGACAACAGTCTTAAAATACTTAGGAATATAGTCTGTCAAACTGAGCATTTTATATCAATGATTATCAAATATAATAAGCTAAAGGCTTGAAGTGATGATTGGCAATGGCTTTAGTTTGCAATGACACAAACATGACCACAAAACATAGAGGCACACACACACACAGACACACACGCACATACAGGTGCGCACACACACACACACACACACACACACACACACTCTTACTCACACACACCTTACTGTTAATTTAGGAAATGCAGCCTCTTATTTTCTTACATTTTAGAAAGCTTGTAGGACATTCTTGTGGCATGGCATATCATTCCAAATGGTCTCAGGCAGACAGAAGACTGCATTCTCAACTACCGTTTTTTTTTTTATCAGCATTTGAAACATGCAAGGCTAGTATCAAGAATGTCAAGAGTAACAATGTTGCAAATCAAACCATTGCTTTATTTGCAGGAAGGGTCTGTTCACAAATCATTCTTCATTGCATCTGTAATATTTATTTTCATACCATGTTTCACAAATGGCCTCTGCTGATGCTGTACTGTATTGCACCACTGTGTACACCTTCAGATAAAACACTAGGCTATTTTTATCTGTCTTGCCAAACACTAGTTGATCTCCCACTGTGTATACTTAACACTAGGTGATTGTCATTGTGTCTCATCTGATGTTAGGAAACTTGGTGTTCTCGTGGATTCCTGGTTCAGTCTTCAAGATTCATGCTTTAGGCCGTTCACCAAATTGGCTTTTCACCTGATCCTCCTTTTTTACAATTACGGTCTTCTGCTTCTGCTTGAAATCATACATAGCCTAGTGGTTGCATGGCTTTCATACTGTATACCATTCAACATAAAAAGCAAAGCTATTGGGGGTACCAAAAGGCCAACAGAAGTGCACTGCACTTCTGTGCTGGTTACTCTAGTTTTGAAGCAGAATAGTATCATTGGATCTGGCTTGCCAAGCTGGAGAAAGTAAGTGCAACATGGCCAAGCTCATGGCTGGGAGTAGAGCTGGGTGAAATTTATCTTCCTTCTGCAAAATTCTGGCAACATTTCAATTTTGTTTCCATGAAATTTTGCAAATCTTATGTGAAAAGTTCACAACATTCTGCTAAAATTCTTATTTCAGTTATTTCCATCTATTTTTTAAAAGTATCTGTACAAATTGCATCAAATTCGGTATGGTAACTTGTAGCAAATTCCATACAGAAGTGGATCAAGTTGAACATTTCTATCCTTAAAGGAGATGACTGATTTACAAGCCTCCACAATTTTGGAAATTTTAACATTTATTTTTGTAATTATGCTAATTGCTGAATTTTAATCCCATATAACATTAGGCAAGGTAAGGCAAAGTTTATTTTTATGGCACCCACTCCCTGGGGCTCTGGGTGCCTCACATAAAAACAAGTAAGGGGATAGGGAAACACACATAAATACATATTTAAAAAACAATTATAAAAACAGAAACAGTATTTCAGATAAATAGCTTACAAATAGAGAACTGAATATTACAAGTTTGGCTAGCTTCACTGACCCTAATATTAGGCTTGAGGCCATCTCCATGGCCTAGAGGTGGAGCATCACGCTGCACTGCTGATAATCCAGAATCAGAAGCAAGCCAGGAATGTCCTGTCAGAAGGCAGGCCGTGAGCAGTGCACCTTCATAACAGAGGGTTTGTGGCAGGTTCCACCAACACATAAATCATTTTGGCTGTGCTAGGAAACTTGCTTTTGCCACAGGGGAAGCTGCACTCTGTGAGACAAACAGAGGCACCATCCACACCAGGGGAGGAGGGAGGGAAAAAATGTAGGAGAAAAACCCGCTGGCCAATGGATTGATGGCTGGGTTCAGCCTTTATCCCCGTGCACAGGGTATGTCTCTGAGATAAGAACTACTAGCTGGGAGAAAAAAAAATAATATGGATAAAAAAAAGAGGATGTGTTTGTCAACTCTCTCATCTTTTACTCAAAGGCTGGCCAAGTTATAAGCAGCCAAAGATTCCAAAATAACATTAGTAATTAAAGTAGAATTTCTTCAGCTTTTGTGAAATTGTGGAATGCTGTGATACTTTTGTCAGAACCATGTCCATACCTCTCTGGGCTGAGGGAGGAGGTTGCTCATCTCTAGGCTGAGTTGGCCAGGATTTGTGGGACCTCCTCTTCCATCCAGGGACCACCAGTGCCACTGCTGTTGCCTCACGAGGTTTGCCAAGAAGGAGGAGTTGGACCACAGTGGGCTCAGGGAGGGTGAGGTGGTGGAACAGAGGCACATCCTCCCATTGTACCTCCACAATTCCTATGCCATTCTGGCAAGTGTGGTTCCTCTATGGAGGCACCCACAGTGGAGACCAAGGAGGATGTTGGGAACCTCCACAAAGGAGACCCACAGGAGGGTGGCAGGGGACCCTGCAGGGGAAGGAAACAACTCCTGGTGGGGGACTCCATTGTTAGGAAGGTAGAACTGGGGGAGGAAGGGGAGAGGGAGGTAAGGTGCCTGTCTGGCACCATGGCTTGCAGGGACAGGAAGCGAATCCTCAGGATTGCCGGAGCAGCTGCACAGGGGAGGGAACTGGATGTCATTGTCCACCTAGGGACAAATGACCTGGCTAAGAAAGGGATTAGAGAAGTGCAGGAAGAGTTTGTGGAATTGAGGCGGGGCCTTAGTCAAGCAGCATGCACGGCAACCTTCCCGGAGGTGCTACCCATCTATGGCATAGGAGAGGCTAGGGTGTTCTGCACCATGAGATTCAATCAGTGGTTGAAAAACTGGTGTGGAGCTCAGGGATTTGGCTTCATTGGGGACTGGGGGTCCACCTGGAGTGATGCAAGCCTATACTGGCATGATGGGCTGCATCTGTCCAGGAGGGGAACCAGGATCCTAGGTGATAGGTTTAAATGCTTCATTGGCAAGCTTTTAAACTAGCCAAGGGGGGAGGCACTGGAAAGGAGCAGGAAAATCCTAGCCCCCAAATAATCACTGTAGTAAGTGCGGCAAACACCAACATAGAGGTGTCGATAGGGAGAAGGGCAGGGGTAAATGGAGAAAGTGACAAAAGGCAAGAAGGACAGGGATGGGGCAAAAGGGTAAGGTCATCAGGAAATGGAGGTAATAGTACCAATGCTCGTAGTCTGGGCAACAAGCTCCCTGAGCTGATGGCCTTAATGGAAGAGGGATGCCTGGATATCGGAGCAGTCACAGAAACATGGTACACAGAGAACCACGACTGGGATGTTAACATACCAGGGTACATAACCTACAGGAGAGACAGGCAGGGGAGAAGAGGGGAGGAGAAGCCTCTTGTAAAGGAAGGATAAAAGCAACCGAACAAAGAGTAAACAGGGAGGAGAGGAGGCACTGTGGGTCACCTTGGAGACTGGAAAGGGCACCACAATCCGCATAGGTTGTGGTACAGACCCCCATGTCAGGGGAAGAAATGGACAAGGATATGATAGAAGGCATTCTTAGAATGGCAGAGAAAAGGAGATACTGTTGATGGGAGACCTGAATATGCAGATGTTAACTGGAGCACATTTGCTGCAGCCACATCCAAGAGCAGGGCCGTTCTTGATGCCCTACAGGTGGCAGGCATTAGACAGCTAGGTTTCAGAACCCACTTGTGAGGGAGCAATCTTAGACCTCAGACTCTCAAAACCGGGCAGTGAGAGGATCTCAGATCTAGAAGTGGGTTGCCATCTGGGGACAAAGTGACCATCAAACAGTGTGGTCTCACGTTAAACTCAGCTACAGAGTCAAGCCATACAAAAGTGAGGGTACTGGACTTTAGGAGGGCTGACTTTGGCAAGATGGGTGAGTGCCTCACAAAAGCACTAGCAAACAGGCTAGAAGGAGGTGTGGAGCAACAATGGGGAATCATCAAAACTGCCATCACAGAGGCAACAAGCCTTTGTGTGAAGCAAATGAACAAATCAAAACAAAAGCAAAAGCCACTATGGTTCTCAAAAGAGGTGGCTGTGAAAGTCAGGAAGAAAAAGATAGCATTCCGGAAGTATAAGGAAACACAGAAGGAGCAGGACAGAGAGCTGTACCAGTTAAGGCAGAAGGAAGCAGGGAGGGAAGTCAGAATAGCAAAGGCCCAAACTGAGGAAAAGATAGCCAACTCAGTTAAGAAGGGGGATAAAACCTTTATAGGTATATCAGCAAGCGTAGAAAGACAAAGGGAGGGATAGTGAGGCTGAATAGAATGAACAGTGGGTGGGCAGAGGGGGACAGTGAAAAAGCAGGGATACTGAAGGAATATTTCTGCTCAGTATTCCTAAAGAGGAGGGGAAGTGCCTAATCCAATAACAGAAGCACTCTTGATAGGGGTCCGATCCCAGTCCTTTCACAGAAGAAAGGGTTCTGCAAGAACTCCCTACTAAACTGAAGGTGGACAAAGCAATGGTCCTGATGGAATTCACCCCAGAATTCTAAAAAAAGAATTAAGGGAGGAACTAGTGAAACCACTGGCTACTCTTTTAATAAATCATGGAGGATGGTGGTACCTGGAGGACTGGAGGAAGGCAGATGTGATTCCCTTCACAAAAGTGGGTCCAAGACAGAGGCAGGAAACTACAGACCTGTAAGTCTGACCTCTGTGGTAGGGAAAGTGATGGAGTCACTTCTGAAGGAAAGAATAGTCGAGTACCTAGAGGTCAGTGGGCACAGGACCCAAGGCAGCATGGGTTCACAGTGGGAAGGTCATGTCAGACAGATCTAATAGATTTCTTTGACTGGGTGACCAAAGTAGTAGACCAGGGAGGGGCTGTGGACATGGCCTCACCTAAACTTTAGCAAGGCATTTGACACAGTCCCACACAAAAGATTAATAGTCAAATTAACCAGCCTGGGAGTGGGACTCAGGTGGTAGCCTGGTAAAACATTGGCTGGACAACAGGACACAGAAGGTAATTGTAAATGGAGTACATTCTGAAGAAAGGGAATACTAGTGGGTACTGCAGGGTTCAGAGATTAGGCAGTCCTTTAATGTCTTCATCAGTGACATTGCAGAGGGACTGGAAGGAAAAAAGCATGCCCATTTGCAGATGACACAAAAATCTGCAACAGGGTTGATACAAAGGAGGCGGAAAGGATGAAAAGAGACTTGGCAAGGTTGGAGGAATTGTCAGAAGTATGGCAGCTAGATTCAATGCAAAGAAGTGCAAAATAATGCACCTGGGAAACAAGAACCCAGGGGAAGAATACACAATGGGTGGGAGGTAGTAACAACAACAAAAAAGGAAAGGGACCTGGGGGTAATCACATCAGATGACCTTAAGGTTAGCAAGCAATGTGAGAAGGCAGTAGGAAGGGCTGGGGGTATACTGGGATGTATAGGGAGAGGCACCAGCAGCAGAATACAGGAAGTTGTTATCCCTCTGTACAGACAGTTGGTGAGACCCCATCTGGAGTACTGTGTCCAGTTCTGGAGACCCCATCTCCGCAAGGACATAGACAGGATAGAGGCAGTCCACAGGAGGGCAACTAAAATCATGCAGGGTCTGCAAGAGAAGCCGTATGAGGAGAGACTAAAGGAGCTTAATATGTATACCCTTGAGGAAAGAAGGGAGAGGGGGAGACATGATAGAAACTTTTAAGCACCCCAGTGGAATCAACAAAGTCCAAGAGGGCATTTTTCAGAAAAAGAGACTTGCAAGAACAAGGGACACAATTTAAAGATAGAAGGAGGGCGTTTCAGGGCAATGTGAGGAGTATTATTTCACAGAGGGTAGTGGATGCATGGAACAGCCTTTCTGAGGAGGTTGTGGGGTCTAAAACTGTGGGAGAATTCAAGAATGCATGGGACAGACATAAGGCAATTCTTGTGGGGGGTAGGAAGAAATAGGCTGTTGGTTAACTAGGATCTACGGCCTATCCTGTAGGAAGGGAAATGGGCAGACTAGATGGGCCTAGCGGTCCTTATCTGCCGTCAAAGTCTATGTTTCTATGTTTCTATACATTTTGGCCAGTCTTACAGTTGAGTTGCCATTGTACAGGAAGGTAAAAACCGGGTAAAGAGACAATAAGGTAGTATTCATAGGTGATGCCATAGTAAAAATATAGTGGTGCCAAGTGTCAGGTTACTATCATAAGTGACAAACCATGAAGAATAGCTATGAACATCACTGGGCACTAGCCTGTCTTCTTGCAATATACCAGCTAACCACTAAAGCTCACTGATTTAATGACTTGTGGTTGCACTTGCATGTGCAGCACTGTTTCTGTACAGTGCTTCCTGCTGACTCTTTAAGAACCCCCGTAGATAACAGTATACTGTATATGTTCACTATTTGAATACAGTGGCACTAAGTGATGTCAAATTTTACAACTAGTTGCAACTTAGGCCATTGTGATGGAAGTATCGGGATATCTTTTAGTCATGATGGGGCATGGTGCTGGGTATCACTGTTGCTGGAGTGTTGGAGGGGCATTGCAGGGCCATAAGACTAGTACAGATAAAGTGACTCCTTGGTAATAAGTGATTTGTGAAAGTTAAATTCTACAAGTGTAATTCTAGTGGCATTACTTATTATGCATCCATGAACTTTTTAAGCAAATTTTGCGATGTAGTCATTTCTGAAGTATCTACAATAAAGTTTAACCAACTAAACCACATTTATCCATCTTAATTAGATTCCAGGATAAATTTACTGTGGTATACATGCCAAATCTTAGGAGTATACCTGCAGTAGCAGTGGAGCTTATTTATTTATTTAAAAGTTTCATGAAGAAAGGCATACTGAGCAAATGAATGCTCTTTTCCACATCTATCCTGGGGGAGGGGGGAGGGGATACACAGAAGTACAGCAGTAAAAAAGTATATATATATAATAATGTAGGGGGTGCTGTGTGTAATGAGATTTTACACACTCCTGAGTTGTGGGATGCTAGTTTCGCCCTCAGGGTTTAGGAAATGCATCCCACAATGACAGTGTGTGAAAAATTGAGTTTTACACAACCACCATGTATTTTATTTTATATAATTGCTGGCATGTGCTTTTTTGCCTCAGTAATTATACAAAATAGAAAGAGCAAAAGACTAGTTTTCAGGCAGCCATGGACCAGTCATCATTTTGTGTCTGCCAAGTTACAATGTCTGTGTGGTCTGCCAAGTTACAATGCTCTCCCAGAGTGCTCTACTTGTTTGATTTAAAAAAAAAATAGAGAACTTGTTTTGAATCTGTCTATTTTGCTGCTCGGTGGTTGTGAACTTGTGACGTTCTTCCATTTGAAGAGGTTGAGAGACCTTCTAGTGAAATCGTGCTGACAGAGAAATCTGGTACCCATTTAACATCTCACTTTTTTCCTGGTTTTCTTGGTCAGTGGAGAACGAGACTACTTAAAAAAAAAAATCAAGTTACCACCAACTTTGAAAGCGGTAAAGTCTACGGCCGTATTGCTCCAGGGAATGTCACAGAGAAGACCAGCGACTGGCACATGCATGGTCCAAGGGAAACCCAGCTTGTGTTTGTTGTTATAACCAGCTGGTTATAACAGAAATTACAACCGAGTTTCCCTATAGGAAAAAGCGCACACCAGTAATTGTACAGTGAATAATGGATAATAGATGCACATCATCAACAGAATGGCACAACAAATATTAAACATTATACATTAACCCATAAAAAGTGCTAGGGAACTATAAACACTCAATTGCAAGAGTGATAGAGGATAAGTGCTAACATTTAGGGAAAGCAGACAGCAAATACGGTGAGGGTAGAAAATTAAGTGCATCTACAGGAAGGGGGGAAGGTCCATAAGGAGGGAATTGAGCACCCAAGGTGAAGTGGAGCTATAAACATCCAACTATTTATAAAATGTTTAAATAATTTAACAATTAATTAAATTATGAAATTTTGAACTCCTGTAACTTACAAGTTGTGTAACCAACTACCCCTCTATTTAGCAATTTCTAAGTCTCTTTCAAGAAAATATGCATATACATTTCAGTTATCTAGCTCCAAAGGTAGCTATGTTGTAAGCATACTTACACTGTGAACTTGGAAATACTAATTAAATCTGTGATTATATAAAAAAAAAGAAAAGATATAAGCCTGACTGGATAATAATAACCCCAGATCCATTTATTTCATAATGTTTTTTTAGTTTTACTCTACCTAAAAAGTATTCTCTATTTATGTTTTAATTTCCCATGTGCATTACAACACAGTTTTTAATTGATGGACTCCATTCCCCTGTTGATGGCCCACATATGTATTTTATTTAGGTTGTGCTTTACTTTGGATGGTTGTTTACTGTAAATGGACAGTGCCTATAAATAAGTTGGTAAAGACATTGGGGCGACAACTTCAAAAGCTCTATCAAATAAAGAATGAACTTACTTGACAGACTAGGCTGCACATGATTAATGCTTTGATAATCCCAGTAATAGATTATGTGGATGTTGTATATAATAGGACATCAATAACTGATTTAAGAAAAATTTACACTGTATAACCGATTGGCAAAATATGTATTTGATTCATTGGCGTACACATCACTGCCAACTTTATTGAGAATTAAATTGGCACACTTAGACCTTAGATGGAATTTACAGATATGCAAAATAATGTGTAATAGGGTTAACAAATGCTTGCCAGAAAATATTGCTGATGATTTGAGAAATAAACTTACAAAATCTTGTTTGAGATTAACTTGGTATCTAGAATTTGAAATGTCAAGTAATGGGACAAAGGCTGGTTGCTCTATTATTTCATATCTTGGTCCAAAGGTGTGGATTAATTTACCTAATTATCTTTGACCACAAGGTACCACAGTTAGCTGGCAAACTATAAAATCATGGTATTGTTCACAGAGGCAGTATGTCCTAGAAACTGTTGTATTGCTATTGATTCAGGATAAATAGTGATGGGTTTTGTCCTTTGGTTTTTCTAGTGTTGTCCTAAAGTACATTGTGCTATTATGTTATACTGGGGTTTTGTCCTTTTGTTGTCCTAGCGTTGTCCTAATGTAGCAATGTGCTATTATGTTGTATTGCACCTTAAATGCCTAATATTAAAGTATTTTAAATTTTTAATTGATGTGTGTGTGTATAAATATATCTGTATTATAACTTTTTTCTCTCAAAGTTGTATAACCAGGATGAATGTATGGTGTCTCTTGTAAATGAGCCTTCCCACTCAATGGGAATTTTACTATGTTCAATTATTGAATAAACATCATTACTACTGCTACTACTACTATTTTCACTACCCTACCGGATCAGTTAACCATATGTTGAATAGCGCACATTCAAACTGTACAACAGAGACAGCATGGTTGGGAATAGTGACGGTGCAAAACTGCCAAATGATGTATGTATGGTTGTACACCCTGTCTCTGTTCCCTCACAGAGGATAAGTCCTCTGTTGGGAGAAGGGTCCACTAAGCAGCTGCTGTGGCTCAATAGGATGAGCCACAGGCAGCAATGGAGGTAGTGCATCTGTGGACCAGGTATCGAATTTGAGTCCCAGATACATGGAATTTTTCTTTATTTGACACTTTGTATGATTTAAGTGTACAACCCCCCACCCAGAGCTGATTATTGCAGTTGGGGGGGTTTGGGGGCACAGCTGGCAATATATCATGCTGTATTGGTAACGCGATATATTGCTGCGGCAATGTTGTGTGACATTATGACACTGTGCCTTATATTACTACTACTTCGTCAGTGTCAGACTTAAATCTGGATCTCCTAGCTTAGTGTCATCAGTAAAATTAGTCAGATTGCCTATACACATATCACCAATAAAAAAAGTAAAGAGAATGGGGCCCAACTCTGAGCCCTGTGGCACCATACTTCCTACTTTGAGATCATCTGATAAGAAGTCCCCTATTTTTTACTGTTGGTGATTCATAAGCTAATTTAATATCCATTTTGTAATTCTGGTATCAAAACCTTTTTATGGATCTTAATAATGAATTTATCATGACGCACTTTGTCAAATGGCTTACTAAAAATCAGAAAATGACATCATTGGGGATGTTTTTTATCAAGCTGTTCACTGATAGGGTCATAAAATGATATTACATTATTGACTGTTAAGTGTCATTTGTTGGACAATAACTGAAAGACTCATTACGCTGTAGCCATAGACTGTTTTTGTTTTGGGGTTTTGTTTGGGGTTATATTTAGAATTTAGTATTTTTAGTTTGGGGAGGGTTAGCTATGGCTATTTATTTTATGGTAGGGTTTAGGAGTTTTTAGGCTAATTGCTTAAATAAGTATTGGGGGGGTTATATTTTATTGGGTTTTATGTTATTTTGTTTGTTTTGTTAGTGTGTGAGTTAAGTTAAGTGAGAGTTGCCAGATAATTTGATTGTTGGAATGTGTCGGAAGCCTGCCCCCATGGTCGTGCACTATTCACCCTCTGCTATTCATGCCCTTCATCCCTTTAATCCTCCCCCATTGTAGTTTATAACCTACCAGTGTTGTAGGGCATTGGGTAAGGGAGGGGGTTGGGGCAGAGAACAGTGGAGGATGAATGAGCAGGACCACCACGTTGGGGTTGTGAGATCCAGAAGATGCCCTGGGGTGAAACGGAATCTAGAATGTGGTGCGCCATGTCTTGTTTCCATAACCAAGGGCACCACTGATAGTGGTGGGCAGGTGGCCCGGACGACCCTGGGGATTCATTCAACTTCGGCTGTGTTATGCATTGCCAGGTCCATCAAAAACAAGACTGCAGTTATTGCAGATCATGTAGAAATGGTGAATCTGGCTTGCATCACTGAGACCTGACTGGATGAGAATTCTGGCCTCATATTGGAGTCTCTAACTCCAGTTGTGTACTGGGTGATTCACCGCCCAAGACTGGATTGTGGGTGGTGGGGGTTGCGGTCTGTTTTAAGACCAAACTCAATCTCATGAGCATACCAGTTGAGGTGAATGAGTCATTTGAGTATACTGTGGTAGCAGGTGTAGGTTGTAGGATCGCCCTCATCTTCCGTCCACCCAGAGATGAGAAGTGGTTCCTTCAGGAAGTGGCAGACTTCATTGTCGGCATGGCATTTGAATTGCCCAGACTGATGGTTCTGGGTGACTTTAATGCCTGCGTTGATGACGAATTTTTGCACTTTGGACGCACTTTCTCCAGATGATGTCATCTCTGGGCCTTACACAGATAGTTACCTCTGCTACCCAAAACATGGTCACTCTCTTTACTTAATCTTTTTCCTGGGGATCGAGGCCTCTGACCTGGGGATGGAACCAGTTGGATGATCTGATCACTACACCATGGGGTTTATTTTTAGTGCCCCCCTTCATAGGCCTACCCCTGTGGAGATGATCAGTTATTGCCCTTTATGAGATGCTTGCTCTGAAGGCCTGGCAGTAGTACTCGACCTATCGTCCCTTCCAATGGTGAACAGTGACCCAGAAGCCCTTGTGGTAGCCTATAATATGGATATCTCAGTGGCCCTGGATATCATTGCTCCTGTCTGTGTTTACCCTCTCTTCCTTTGGCCTCAGTCCCCATGGTTTGATGGGACTTTGAGGGAGATGCGGCAACTAGGATGAAGGTTAGAGCATTGCTGGCAGAAATCCTCCCTTGATACCGACCACCTTAGATTGATGGAACATTTTCAAGCCTATCAATCTGTAATCACCCATAAGAAGGCAGAGTTCCTGTCCAGGGAGATTGGGGCTGCTCAGAACTGACCAACTCAGCTCTTTCACACTGTAGACAAACTGTACAGCCCAGACTGCCTACAGGTTCAAAAGGCTTTTTTACAACTGGAGTGCGATGAACTTGCTCAATTCTTTGCAATTAAGGTGGCTGATATTTGGGTGGCACTCCAACCAGCACATTCTAAGGGTGTTGCTCTGAATCAGCAAGTGGCTGCTGCACCTCAGCTTTCCTGTAGAATCTTCGACCAACCGGAGTTCATGAATATCATGCGGATTGTACGATGTGCATGGCCTACATGCTATAGTTTGGATCCTGGACCTACGTCCCTGATTTTGGGTTGTATTGATTCCATTGGTCTGGTCCAAGCATGGATAGTCTGGTGCTCCTTGGAAATAGGTGAGTTTCCTAGCTCCCTGAAGGAAGTGGTGGCAATACCCCACTTGAAGAAAGCTTCTTTGGACCCCAACAGCCATGCAAACTACAGACCAATCTCTAACCTCCCCTTTTTAGGGAAGGTGATTGAGATGGTAGTGGCCATACATCTGGAGAACCATTTGACCATCCCTGATATCGATGAACCCCTCAAGTCTGGTTTTTGAAAGAGGCATAGTACAGAGACAGCGCTGGTTTGAGTGTTCTATGATCTCCTGATGGCTAGGGACCGGAAGAACTGTTCCATCTTGGTTCTTCTAGATCTCTCATCAGCTTTTGACACTGTGAACCATGGGGTTCTACTCGAGTGCCTGAGGTTCATCTCTGGACTTTCAGGTGTAGTCCTCAGGTGGTTTACATCTTACCTCACTCGAAGAACATAGAGTGGTTTCCGGGATTTATTCCTTGGACCCAGTTTCCCTGTTTTGTGGGGTTCCTCAGGGCTTGATGTTGTCTCCCATGTTGTTTGCAGTGTACATGCTGCCCCTGGGAGACATCATAAGAAGGTATGGGCTGAGGTTTCCCTGCTATGCTGATTATACCCGGCTCTACTTTTCCTTTGCACCTGATCAGGATAGAGCTCTCTCGGTCTTTAATTACTGCCTCAAAGATATCCAGGAGTGGATGGATTTGAGTTGGCTGAAGTTGAACTTGTAAAAGACAGAGATGCTGGTTGTGGATCCAGAGCATCGGATAGGTGGTCCGGGGGCTGGTTCACCCTCCATGCTTTTTCTTGGGGGTGTTCCACTCCTGACTTTTAAACAGGCTCGTAACCTGGGGGTAATTTTTGATGAAAGGCTGACTCTGCATTTGCAGGTGTCGGCCATTGTCAAGTCCTTATTTTACCATCTGAGGAATATCTCCAGGACTAGGCACCTTGTTCAATCCGGCGATTTTCCTATGCTGGTCCACGGCTTTGTGTCCTTACATCTGAACTATTGCAATTCCTTTTACCTAGGGCTTCCTGGGGTGGAAATCTGCCACCTGCAACTGGTGTAGAATGCAGTGGCCTGACTTTTGACTGGTACATCTCGGTCCAGTCATATTTCACCAGTTCTGTGCAGACTGCATTGGCTGTCAGTTCGTGGTGGATCACCTTTAAAGTCAGTCTTCTGACTTTTAAAGCCCTACATGGACTTGGTCCGGACTACCTGAAAGAGCTCCTGGTCCCTTATTGCCCTGGGCAATCACTCCACTCAGCTTAAGAAGGGTTGTTAGAGATTCTGAGGGTGTGTCTGAAATCTTCTGGGGCCCATGCATTTATGCATGTGGCCCCTACCCACTCGAATTCTCTACACCATCAGTTACAGGAGTGTGTGACCATGGAGGGATTTAAAAAGGCCCTGAAAACATATTTATGCATTCAGGCTTTTGGTGACTGATTTTATTTTTTTAAATGTAACAGGTGTTTTATATATTTTAAGATCTGAAATGTTTGACATGTTTTTTAAAATTCTGTAAGGTGCCTTGGTTCTTTGAAAGGCACCAAAGAAATAAAGCTATTATTATTATTATTATTATTATTATTACAGGAATAATGAATGACAGAGTGTTTGTCATGCTGAGATCATACCACACCTCTGGTGGTTCAGCACAAGGCTGTAGGCCATGTGCATCCAACACCCAAGCAGTGGCATTATCCCAGCATGACATACCCTAGAGTGCATTATTCCTATAATTCAATGGTTCCTTTATTTAAAAAGGAAAAAAAAATGGGGATAAATATGTTTACAATGGTTTTTTCTCCCACTTTTTCTTAGGTCAGGTATATTTACTCAAAAAAGAGTCCATTATTGTTGTTTTGTCCAGCAGGTGGTGCTGGTGCTATATGCTTGCACTCTATCCAGTTTTAGGGTGTGTGTGTGTGTGTGTCAGTGCTTCTATGTGTCCCCAAAATATATTCGTGTGTTGCTCATTTATTGACCTGTATTTGATCCCTCCCTCTCCTTTTTCAACTCAGCAGCATCGTGTTTGAAGTCCCCAGCTCTGCTCCTTGTAGCTGCCTGTGGTAAGTGATTGGTACCTGAAGCTGTCCACCACATGGTAAGTTTTGAAATCGCGGTCCCTTCCACTCTGCGGTCATGTAAGATAAGGCTGTTTTGAGTAACAGCACTGAAAATATAGCAGCATTAATACAGTAAGGATCAAACAAACAAAAGCTGATGTTTCTCTATTTCCATGCAAAGTTACATAGATACATAGATACATAGACAGTGTCGGCAGATAAGGGCCTATGGCCCACCTAGTCTGCCCATTTGAGCTTGTAAGTTCAGTTTGTTTTCCTAGAAGTCTATTTCCCCTTACCCCTGACCTCTAGAATTCCTTTATGTCTATCCCATGCATTCTTAAATCCCGTGATTGTTTCAGCTTCCACCACTTCCTCTGGCAGGGTGTTCCACTTGTCCACCACCCATTCTGTGAAGAAATTCTATCTCATGTTTCCTCTGAATCGTCCTCCCTCCAACTTCATCCCATGCCTTCTAGTCCTGAAACATCTTTTTCGCTTAAAAATAGTGTTTTCCTGCACCCTATTCCTCCTCTTCAAAGATACTTATATGTCTCTATCATGTCCTCTCTCACTCCTCTCCTCCAGAGAATTACATGTTCAGTTCCTTCAACCTGTCTTCATAGGACTTGTGATGCAACCCATGCACAATCTTTGTTGCCCTCCTCTGAACCTTCTCACCCTGTCTATGTCCTTACGTAGGTATGGTCTCCAGAACTGTACACTGTGCTCCAGGTGGGGCCTCACTAGTGTCTTGTATAGCGGAATTATGACCTCCCTTTTCCAGGTTGGTGATGCCCCTGCCTATACATCCCAGCATCCTATTTGCTTTCACCTGATGCCTTGTCACACTGTTTCTACCTTTGAGGTCATCAGAGATGACAACCTCCAAGATCCCTTCCCTGGTTTGGCATGCTATCTCACCCCCCAACTGATATATTGTGCCAGGGTTTTTGTGCCCATATGCACACATTCGCACTTTGCATTGACTTCAACTGCCAAACCCTTGACCATTCTTCAGAGTTCTGCAGGTCCCTTCTCATTCTGTCTACACCCTCTGGTGTGTCTACTCTGTTACAGAGCTTTGTGTCATCAGCGAACAGTGAAATTCTGCCTTCTATATCCTGTGCAATGTCACTGATGAAGATGTTGAATAGGACCGGTCCCAGCACTGATCCCTGTGGTACCCCACTGGTCACTCTTCCCTCTGTGGAGGACAGCATTTACCACCACCCTCTGTGTCCTGCCACCCAGCCAGTTTCCTACCCACCACATCACTGCCCCACTGCACCCATATTCCCTCAGTTTGTCTAATAGCCCTTCTATGTGGCACAGTGTCAAAGGCCTGTTGAAGTCCAGATAGGCCATGTCCACTGCCCTCCCCCTGATCCAGCACCTCCCCAGTCACCCAGTCAAAATTCAATGAGGTTGGTCTGACATGACCTCCCTGGTGAAACCATGTTGCCTTGGGTCCTGTAGTCCATTGACAAACCAGATGTTCCACAATCTCCCTTCAGCCAGTGCTGCCAGGGAAGATCTTTCCACTACCCCACGAGCGGTGGAGGCCCCGGCTGGTCTGTAGTTCCTACTTCCTCTTTGTTTCCCACTTTTTTGTATAGGGACTATCACATCTGCTGCCCTCCAGTCTTTGGTACCTCCTGTTTGTAGTGATTGGCTGAACAGATAGCCAGAGGTTCAGCCACCCACCTCTCTTAGTTCTTAAGGACCCTGGGTGTGTCCCATCTGGCCCCATTGCTTTATCAGCTCCATTACTTCCAGTTCCTTCTGGGATCCCTTTCGTGTAAAGGGACTTGTGTCCATTCTGCACCATTCTCACCTCTTGTACTCCCTTCGGACCCATTACCCCCTCTTCCTTAGTAGAGAGACTGGGCAGATACCTGTTTCAATGTCAGCACCACTGTTGTCGTCCCTCCACGTGGCTCCCATCCTCCCCTTCAGTCTCCTATATCCTCCTTTGTCCTTCTTTTTCACTTGTAGCTTGCCTGTAAAGGTTTTTGTCCCCTTTAACCACTGGTTGCAATGTGTTCTTCTGTCTGAGCTTTGGCTATGCTGGCTTCCTGCCTGCCTTTGTTTCTCCTCGGTAGCTTCTCCCTATCCCTTCTTGCCTGCAGACTTTTTGTACTGCTCGAATGCAATCTTTTTTTGGCTTTCACTTTCTTTATACTTTTGAAAACCATAATGGTCTCTTTCTTTTCTTCTTGCTAACTTGTTTAATGTATAATTCTGTTGTTCTTATAATCCCATTTTAAATACTTTGCCCACTGTCTCAATCCTGATTCCTGTCCCATTCCCCTAATGCCTCTTTCAAGCATCTCCCATTTTCCCAAAGTCACCCACACTAAAATCCAGGATACGTGTTTTGTGTGGTTTTGGTTCTCTTCTTTTCTGTGATTTCAAACCACAATGTTGGTGGTCGCTGTTGCCAAGATTGCTCCTGTTACCCCACCATCACTGTCCTGTTTACAGTGAGCACAGGTCAGTGTGCCTTCTGTAAGTTGGTTCCATGATCAGTTGGCAGGAGGAGGCACCCTGGAGGGAGTCCAGGATAAATCACTCCTAGTTGCTGCTGCTGGGGGATGCTCCAGTCCACGTCTGGTATGAGTCTCAGCCAGTGCCTCACCCTTGTCTGCCATCCAGCACGGATGGCTGGCATCAGCTCCCTATCTGTTTCTTCCTCCTGGGCTGGTGGTCACAGATACACCTGTCACGGATGGTGGCCCCCATTTTCCTTTCCAGCTTAACCCACAGTATCTCTCCCATTTGTTCCTCCTGGATCTGTGGCCCTTATGTCATTTTTCCACATGCAGGTACCCTCCTCTACCTCCCTTCCTGCCTGCTCTGTCTCTTCTGAATATATTCGTAGCCAGGTATGCCCATCTCCCAGTCATGGTTATCATTACACCAGGTTTCAGTGATGCGTCACAATGTCCAGGTCTGACTGTACCATGACAGCCTCAGATCTTCCAACTTGTTGCCTAAGGCTCCTGGCATTTGCATGGCTTTCCATGATTTGGCCTCCCTAGACTGGCTGGTGTTCTCTCCAGCCCCTTTTCTTGGTTGTCATTTATCCCTGGTTCTCCTTGTCTGTCTGCTGCTGAATTTTGCCCCTTCTGCTTATCCACCTTTTGGACGCTAATCTCCATCTTTCTTCTGCTTGCAGAGATGGCCTCCTCTCAGGTTCACTGGTTTCCATTACTACTGTGTGAGCAAGTAGGTCAGTCCTTGCCATTCAAGTTGCCCCTCTGCTAGTTTAAATGCTTGTCAATGTAGTATTTAAATCTTATTCGGTTGAGTGCTGGATTCTCTGTGATGGATGTAGGCCGTCAGGCTTAGCTAAACTCTATCCTCTAGATGGGTCCCCAGTCACCAATGAATCTAAATCTTTCACAGCACCAGTTCTTCAACCATGGAGTTAAAGTTCTGGTGCATGTATTCTTATGTCTCTCTTTGCCTCTCACAGGTAGCAATTTCAGAGAAAAGTGTGACAGAAGTAGCTACTTGCTTGAGACTCTCCCCAGTTTCCTGGGTTAGTGCAGCTGTTTCAGTGGGCATGCACTTGTTACCATCCCGAGCGGTGAACTGAGTACCTAGTAGTTGAAGATAGCAATATTAATTCTAGATTAAGTAGTAGCGTGTAGTTGTAATCAGCTGGTGGGTAGATGTGAAAGTTGTTGGAGTTTATATGCCCCAGAATGAAGGAGCAAGTCATAGTATGGCTAAGGGATGAACGCTTGACAAATTGTGAGGAGTAGGCACAGTGAAGTTGGCAGCCAATCAGTGGAAAGGGAAGTGGTACTCCTGTAGTATTTGATGTGATGTTATGTCTGCTGGGACTAGATCCATGATGTTATGCTGGGATAACATCACAAGTCCAGTCCCAGATGGGCCAATCAGAGCCCAACATTCTTTTTAGCCATTGTATATTAAGTTTGTAACATATGATCTCTTTTTTGTAACTCCATGTTGTGAATAATCTGTTGTTTATAATTTACTTACTGAAGTCATATAATCCTTTAATAGATTTTATACAGTGTTACCAAGTGTTAGTGTTAGACTGATTGCCCTGTAGTTTGATGCCAGATTTTTTTTATCTTTTTTTAATTGATTTTAATAGCGCATTTTTCCAATCAGTTGAAATGATAAAAGTGTATTTTGTTATTTAACACCCAAGCACACGGTGAGAAAAGTGTAACAAGCATTTGTATAAGTTGTCACTATCAATTTCTCAGCAGTAATCGGTCATTTTGCTGCTTACACTTATTGAAGATTAGTAGTCATGACTAGTGTTACATATAATTCCCATGGTCACTCCAAATCCAGCAAGGAATTGATCTTAACCTTTGGTAGCTTACTGCTAATGGGACATGACTGTATTTTAATGGGTGGTTTTAATTCAAATTGGAAAAATTATTATTTTTATACTTTTTGTGAACTGTTTATTTTTTTAGGACTTTATCAAAATATTGAACCCACTACAAGAGTTAACTTCAAAACAGGCTGCCAGTGTACTTTGAACTGGACTGTGGTCACTCATCCTATTAGGTTTGAAAGTTGCAGTGTCCTTCCTGATGGTCTGAGTGACCACAGTACGGTTTTTTGTAACTTGTCTGCCAAAATGAGTAACTCCAACCCACTGCATATCAGCATTAGAAATATCAGAAAATTAGATGTTAATAAATTGAGGCTGTTCTTTTTTTCTGCTGCTTGTACATCTCTTGATTCTATTTGAAACTTAAACTTTGCTTATGAACACTTTTGTAAGCTCTTTAATGACATTTGTGACCTAGTTGTTCCCTTAAAAAAATCAGGACTTGAGGCCATAGAATTTTGTGGCTTACGTATGTTTTGTTGAGGCTATTGCAAGACTGCAATTAAAAGTGGGTTAATTACAAAAAGAATATTGATCAGTCAGTTTTGACTGATTATAAATAAGCCATAAATCTTTATAAATCTTATATCTGAAAATCAAAGAGGAATACTATAAAGTTAAACAGTTGAATGCCAGTAGTGAGTCCTATAACTTTTGGAGGTCATGGAATAATCACACTGGGCATGGGAAAGAGAATCAGCCCACTTCCCTCTGTTTAAATGGTAAGATCATTAGGGACCCTTCTACCCTGGCTGATACATTTAACAATTTTTTGGGTGATCTCTTAAGATATAATTAATGTAACAAAGTATGCTTCTGTTGATTGTGACAAGGTTGCTTCTGCTTCTTTGACTCATCCTAATGTTTTTCTTTAAAATTATTTGTCTGGATTAAGGTTTTGAGTTATTTGGATAAACTAAATCCATATCCATCCACCGGTATCAACAGTCTTGATTTTAGGCTCATAAAAATGGCAAGAGAAAGTATTGTACTTCTGCTTACCAAACTGTTAAACTTTTCACTTTGTCACTGTATTTATCCATCCGTGTAGAAACAGGCCAAAATAAATCAGGACCTAAATCTATCATTTCTAACTACAGGCCCATTGCTTTCTTTACATCTATGTCAAAGATAACTGAGCATATTGTTATTGACCTGACTATTGATTTTTTTTGTTATCAAAGTATTGTCTGTTGACTCATGTTCAGCATGGCTTTCATTTCATAACATAGAGACTGCCTTTGTGAGGTTAACAAACTATGTACATCAGGCCACAAATTCTGGAAATATAGTGGACTCTGTATTCATGGACCTCACCAAGGCATTTGACTTAGCCAATCATGACTCGTTGTTACAGTAATTATTCCAGTGTTATATTTCTGAAAATGCTATCAGTTGGTTTGGGAACTGTATCTCGAGTTAGGAACACAGTACTATTAATCGGAATTATTATTTCAGTTTTTTGAAGGTCAGTTGTAATGTCCCACAGGGCTTTATTTTTGTTTACTTTTACTACATGACCTGACTTTTGCTAGTCCATCTACTGAAATGGTCCTTTATGGCGACGATGTGGTCATTTTTAAGAATGGAAGGAATCTAGAGGCCCTCAACACCACTCTTCAAAAATAATTTGCCAGTTTGCAAACATGGGTCTGTGCCCAAGGGATGGTCCTCAATACTAAGGAAACCTAGGCCATGATTTTGAGTAGAACAAAGACACTGGAAAATAGTATACGTTCACTGAAGCCCTTGATGATGAAGTCATTCAGACTGCCAATCACTATAAATATTTAGGAGATGTTTTGGACAGTCTTCTTTCTTATGTCACATTTTGATTCCATTGTAAAAACAATCCATTAACAGCATGTTTCCCTTTATTGGGTTTGGCAAAGTTTTTGCCTGAAATTTGTGCACTTCTGGCTAAGAGTCTGCTTCTTCTGGTATTTGATTATGGCTTGTTAAGTTATCTTGGAGCAGGAAGTGGGGTGCTTTCCAGGGTAAAAGTTGTGTGCAATTCAGTTTCATGATTTATAACTGTTTTATTTTTACACATCCATCTCTGTTTTTTGCTGCTCAATTACCTTCTTTTGATGATACTGATAAATCTAAAATATTGATTTATTTTTCCACTAAATCATTCTGAGTAAGGTTCAGTGATCATTTCAGAATTATTTCCTCTACAGAATAATAACCAGATTCCCAGATCTCATGATTCAATAATGTTTGAAATTACTTTTTTTAGAACCTGTTTTTTTAAAGAGCTTTTGATTATGC
This sequence comes from Neoceratodus forsteri, assembly GCA_016271365.2. Taxonomy (NCBI): domain Eukaryota; kingdom Metazoa; phylum Chordata; order Ceratodontiformes; family Ceratodontidae; genus Neoceratodus; species Neoceratodus forsteri. Next base: position 1,235,672,987 of record CM057452.1, read on the forward strand.
CGGTTTCAATGCTTTGCAATAACCTACCAATACCTGTTAAGTGTGAAGAGTCTGCTATGTTCATTCTTAAGAAACAGTTGTCTAGTTTTAGTAACCCACCTCTTTATAATTGTGTCAGGTTGTTCACTGATATGTTTTTTTTTTACTTTTGCATTGTAATTGTTGTAAATACTGGTCACACTTGAAAGTAAGCAACTTGCTTAATGTAGTTTTCCATGGTGAACAATAAATGAAATGAAATAAATGGTAAAATAAAATGAGACATGCATTTTTATTAGTTGCCACTCAATAATTTTAACAGTTCACCTGGCATCTGAGTTACATACAGCCTAGGTAAAAGTCAAGTGTAACCCCCCTGTTACCCGGGGTTACAAGAATCCCAGTTAGACCTAGTGGCAGGCAGGGAAGGCAGCTGGTGAGACTCCAGTTAAATGGATGTCACACTATCTCACTCTGTTCTTAGCCTCAGCTGAGACTGAGGGATGACATCATTTTAGAACTGTTGCAGCTGCATAAGCCACACTGGAATGTTGCATCTAGGGAAGTTAGGATGGAATGTTGGGGAATTTGAAGTCAGTTCAGTAGTGGGCTTAATAGCTGCAGGCCCTCATATCCCTCAGCTCTGACAAAGAGCTATATTTTTGTTAGAGGTGTGTGTTCTCACCTGAAGAGGAACACAAGAAGAGCCAAGTGAAGTGGTAGAGACCACTTCCAGTGTTTCAGGGCCCCATCCCTGCAGGGATGGGGGGAAGGATTCAGCTTACTTCCATGGGCAATCCCCTGGTCCAGCTAGGGGAAGAAGAAGCTGCCTAATTCTAGGTTTGTGCTGAGGCACCAGAAGTTTTGGATGAGATTTCTTTGAAGAAGATTGACAATAAGGGTATCACTGCATCATAAATGGAATATGCATATCTATAAAAATAGTTATGGATGCTAATTAAACATTAATTGATTTTCAATAAAGTAAGAATAACTGCAATAATAGACATTTACTAAATATACAACTATCAGTTACATCCGTGTTAATATATTCTACTGCTTATTAAGCCCTTTTACTACCTTAATAAGTGTAAAAAGCTTGTTTAATGTTTGTTTATTAATTATCATCAAATGTGTAAGGAAAAATCCTTCTTGCTGGGCAACACAGGCTTGCACCCTTGCATTTACCCCAGTCTGAAGCCCAGGCAAAAAAGGTAACATTGAGATTTGAAATTTGGGAAATCACATACAGAATTTGGGACCTACTTAACTCATCCCTAATAGCTATCACAAACATGGTTGCCTCCATTGAGCCTCACTGTCTTGGGCAATTATCTCAGCCTAACCCACAACCTGTTGTGTCTTCTTTCTTACTTATTTACGCCTCTTGATGGAAAGACATCAGGTTTTGATGCCTTGTTTTTCTCTGTTTTATGATGCATTAACTTAGACCTTTGTTGTAGTTGCTTGGTATCATCTGCCTTCAGTTTTTAGAGAGGCAGATTGCCGGAGGTGTGAGTGTGGTATGTGAAATTTGTACTCAATGTGTTGCCATTTTCAACATTAGATTTTACACAATAGCATTACATGTATCAATAGAGTGGTTTGAGGATCTGCTTATGCATATTGGTAAAGCAGACTCATAATGAAGAAAAAAGGGTATCTTGCAAGTTGTGCAATAAGTGGCAATCTAAAATAAAATAAATACGCATGGGTCAGCATTTTCACTACTGTTTCTTGTCTGTGTAACATTTAAACTTATCATTGAGTGCATGGATTCCTCTGCTGCTTTAAATAAAAATAATGTGAGTCCATAGAGGAAAAGGCCCAGCACTGATGTTCTGATCTGTATGAATCCAGGATGTTATGCTACAAAGTGTATACTGTATGTTTTGAAACTGCACAAAATACCAGTCTTTAACATGGAAAACACTGCCTGCTACCAAAATGTTTACTACATGTAACCCCAGGTGGCTCTATCCTATGGGCTATTACCCTTGCCTGCGTGACTAGGCACAGACTGATTGGCCTGAGCTTGGTGAACAGGTTTCTGCACCCAGAGGAACGGTTTTCAAATAGCATGGCTGTTGTTGGTATAGCCCTCCGGGATGTTCTAACCACCCACCAACCCTTCTAGTGGCCTAAACAATTCAGCAATAGAACATTCACATTTACAGTATGACGTAAATTATATTTTCACTCTCCTTGCACTTACCACCAGAGCTAGATCTGCTGCAATTTCTCTGGAGACTCACTGGAAAATAAGACCAGTGATGCAACAATGTGAAGGGAGTAAATATCCCCACCCAAAATGGTACACATTAGCCAGGTTAAATGTGTGCATCCACAATCTGATTTATTCAGGGGGATGTGAACAAGGGTGGGGCACGAACCTAGCAGATGATTAGCAGATCTGATTAAACTCAGGCTGAACAAGCATGTACAGTGAATCCCATTGACACAGACACACAACCCTGGGTAAGCAGTTGTTAAACAGTCTAGCCTGAAGCATTGCCTGGAGTAGACTGGCATTGCAGCTGCTGTTGGGGCCCTTAGGAAATAAACAATCTGTATGCACTCAACCCATAATTTGTAATCTGGAGCTGGATGGCTCAGTTCATTGCAATAAACCCAAAACAAGCAAATCAGATGACACACAATGATTGTAGCTTATGTTGGAGGGAGCTACCCTATTTGTACTCATGCTACCCAGACCAGGATGCAAGACTGATGAAATGAAGACCTCTGGATGTTGTACTGGATTGCCAGGAGAAGCAGGGCCAACACGATTCACAGTGGTGGTCACTACCTGTTCAGTGGTGTTGAGCAGAGGGCCGAATCCCCAAGCGGGTTCTTCGCTGGAATGTCTGTGAATTGGGAGCAGTGGCCTAGGCCGAGATGACAGGGCCCAGGCAGAGAAGGTAGCTTGGATGAAGTCTGTGATAAAATGCTGGAACAGCCTCCAGCTGGCATAACAGAACTCAGTGTGAGGAACCAAATCGTGAGCCATGCAACACATTCAGCACATCTATAAAATTTAAAGTAACTTGCCACAGTTCTGATAAAGTCTGTTTGCAAATTGCAGCTTTTTCTGTGCAAACCTTTTGATTTGAGGCTCACTTTGGTACCAGATGGGCCGATGACTTCTTGAGCATGTCTTCGGTCCCCTCTCAAGTAGCAGCAACCACCTTCTGTCTTCAGACACAGATCTCGATCAGGAAATCAGATAAAGTCCAACTTTCACACTCACAGCAGTTCCTCACACTGGAAGATGTGACAGGTAGGCCAGAAGAGCTTGCCAACCTATTCTGCCGTGCTTCTATGTAGGAGCAGCTGCTTGATGACTCAAGCTGTTCACTCTACAAGCTCCTACTCACAACTGAAAAACTGTTGCAGGCAACTCTGAGCTTTGCCAGTGATCCAAAAGGTTTGGTTGGCTGAAGGAACTCTCTGTCACATAAAGGGCTCCCCCCTACTGGCCCATTTAGGCTCCAGTACTTATAACTACAATTCTTGCAGATTTCAATCCCATAAGACCTCTTGGGACACTCCATTTTAAGTCCCCTGAGGTTCAATTGGTCCAACACTGGCAGTCCAGAATCAAAATGGTGGCTCATTTGCAAAAGTTCAAGTTGCAATGGAAGGCAGGTTATATAAACTCCTATATTATCATTATTACAGTAGATAAACAGTAAATAATCACAGTTCCTAACAGAGTTCCCTCTGTACAAATAGCGACTGCAGAATGGAGCAGAAATATGGACTGTCTGGATGATTGCGAGCCTTAATTACTCGGACCCAGTCTAGTCTACGTTTCTCACAAGGAATGATAGATCTATTAAAGAGACAAGCATGGAGGCTTACTGGAGCACTCTCATGCAGACACATACAGCTACTGCAGACATGGAACACCATCCTGACAAGGGGCATTAGGCAGCCCAGAAAGGTATTTATAGGAACCCCTATTTGTAGGGAGGTTACATACATATAATCATCCACCTATACATTGGGAACAATTTCAGTGCAATGCAATAACTGCTGTTTGCTGTTTTTGTTTTAAACCTAGATTTGTGGGCTTTTAGTGGTACTGATATTTCTCTTCTGTCTTTACTTATAATTGTTTTTGGGCTGTTGAAAATGTGAAACCTAGTTTGGTGTGCTTATAGTGGTGCTGTTTTCTTTTGCTGTCTTTACTTGTTGCAAATTTTTGCCCAACCTCTGTGCCCTGCCCCCCACTCTTAATTATATGCCCTGTTAAATCTGATTGACAGGAACCAAGCACAGGGAATAGCCAGGGCTGTGGAGTAGGAGAGGCATAATGGGGAGGAAGCCCGTCCCCGGCACAACAAGTGTTTTGACTCTTTTTTTGTTGTTGTTGTTGTTGTTGTTGTTTTCCTTCTTTAAAAATATGTACCTGAGGATTGGTGGCAGGATTTTCAAGACAGTAAAATAATAAAGAGGGAACTACAAGGAGAGGTTCAGTAACAGACAAGTACTGAAATGGCAGTATAAGTGGAGTATTATGTGGGTATGGTGTAATGCAGTGGATGTGGGGCAGCCATATTCAGGCTGACCTTCTGGATGCTGAGGTGCTGCCCTATCTGCAGGTATCTCTCTGGACTGCAGGATGAGGTGGCCAGACTCAGAAAGGAAGTTAACTGGGTCAGAAGTACCTTCACCTTTATCCAGAGACCATCCAGTCCAACACTGTTGCCTCAAAGGATGTCAAGAACAAGGAGCACTTGGATGACAGTGGGCTCCATGATTGTTAGGGCAGTCAGGCAGAGGCACATCCCAAATCCTATTCCACTCCAGAACTCATATGCCGCACTGGCAAATGGGGACAACCAAACAGAGGTACCCAGAGAAGTGGAATGGAAGGATGTGGAGGTCAACCAAGAAGGTGACCTCAGTGGGGAGAGCAGTGGACCCCAGAGGAGGAGGAGGAAGTGAATCCTGGTGGGGAACTCTATCATAAGAGGAATCCAGCTGGGAACACAGTAGGGGAAGGGCAGGGAGGTGATGTGCCTACCAGGTGCCACAGCATGGAGGGATGGGAGGAAGATCCTGGGGATTGCTGGGAAAGCAAGACAGGAGGGTGAACTGGATGTCATTATCTGCCTACTGTAGGTACTAATGACCTGGCAAACAGGGAGCATAAGAAAGTTCAGGAAGAGTTTAGGAAATCGGGGAGGGTTCTCAAATGAGTAGCTACTTCTGTCACCTTCTCAGAAGTACTACATGTGATAGGCATGGGAGAGCATAAGGGCTCATGCATCAGGAACTTTAACTCATGGTTGAAGAACTGGTGCTGTGAGGAAGGGTTTGGATTCATTGGTAACTGAGGACCCACCTGGAGGGATAGGGACTTGTTCAAGTCTGATGGCCTGCATCCATCTTGGAGGGGAATCCATGCACTCAATGATAAGTTTAAATGCTACACAGACAAGCAATTAAACTAGCCAAGGGGGGTGGCAGGCCAGCAAGGAGGGTTCCTAATTGCCCAACCCCCACAGCTAGCAGAGGAACCAGTGAACAGGAGGAGTGGATATCTCTACAAAGTAGTGTGCAAAACATGGAGATAGGTAAACTAAGGCGTGAATAGGCAGAAAGGGGGCAAAATTCAACAGAAAGGCAGACAGCAGGGAGAACCAGGGATAAAGGACAGCCAGGAAGGGGATGGAGTAGAACAGCTAAACAGTCTAGGGACTTCACATCATGGAAAGCCATGTGTGCCAATGTCAGGAGCCTTAGCAACAAGATGGATGATCTGGAGGCTGCTATGGTGCAGTCAGACCTTGACATTGTGGCCATCAAAGAGACCTGGTGTAATGATAATCACAACTGGGATCTGGCTATACCCAGCTACAACATATTCAGAAGAGACAGAGCAGGCAGGAAAGCAGATGGAGTGGCACTTTATCTGAAAGATAGCATAAAGGCCACAAAGATCCAGGAGGAACAAAATGGGGGCTAGATACTGTGTGTTAGGCTGGAAAGGAAACTGGGGTCAGCCATCTGTACAGGGGTGGTCTACAGACCACCAGCACAGGAGGAAGAAACAGATAGGGAGATGATGCCAGCCATCAAAAGGATAGCAGGCAAGGGTGAGATTGATGCTGGTTGGAGACTTCAATTTTGCAGACGTGGACTGGAGTACTCCCAGCAGCAGCATCAAGCAGGATCAGATTTATCCTGGACTCCCTTTAAAGTGCCTTCCTCAAGCAACTGGTCATGGAACCAACTCGGCAGAAGGCAACACTGGACCGCATGCTCACAAACAAGGACAGTGTGATGGGGTAACAGTGGGAGAGCACCTGGGGAACAGTGACAACCGGTCACTGTGGTTTGAAATCACGGAAGGAGCAGAACCAAACGTACAAAAACACGTATCCTGGATCTTAGGAGGGCAGACTTTGGGAAAATGTGGAGCTGCTTGAAAGAGGCACTAATGGGAATGGGGAGGGAATCAGGGGTAGAGGAACAGTGGGCAATATTTAAAACAGGGATTACAAAAGCAACAGAATTATGCATTAAGCAGATTAATAAGGGGGAAAAGGAAGAAGAGGCCATTGTGGTTTTCCAAGGCTGTAGTGGAGAAAGTGAAAGCCAGAAATATTGCATTCTGGCAATACAAAAAGACGCAGGCAGAAGGGGATAGGGAGAAGTACCAGGAGAAGCAAAGAGAGGCAGGGAGATCAGTAAGGGAAGGCAAAGCTCAGACAGAAGAGGGCATCAAAAGCCATTGGTTAAAGGGGACAAAACCTTTTACAGGTACTGTACATAAGAGAAAAAAAGAAAGGCAAAGGGAGGGATAGTGAGACTGAAGGTGGAGGAGGAGGCCACGTGGAGGATGACAACCATAAAGCTGACATACTGAGCATATATTTCTGCTCAGTCTTTACTGAGGAAGAGGAAGGTAATGGATCTGAAGGGAGTACAAGGGGTGGAAACAGTGCAGAAATGGACACAAGTCCCTTTACACTGGAAAGGGTCCTAAAGGAATTGGAAGGAATAAGAGTCAGTAAAGCAATGGGGCCGGGGGGGTGCACCTCAGGGTCCCAAAAGAACTAAGAGAGGTGGTGGCTGAACCTCTGGCAATCCTGTTTAGCTAATCACTGGAAACAGGGGAGGTACCTAAAGACTGGAGGACAGCAGATGTAGTCCCCTTATAAAAATGAGGGAACAAAGAGGAAGTGGGAAACTACAGACCAGTCAACCTTACCTCAGTAGTAGGGAAGATCATGGAAGCACTACTGAAGGAGAGATTGGTGGAACATCTGGTTGCCAATGGACTACAGGACTCAAGGCAGCATGGTTTCACCGCAGGAGGTCATGCCAGACCAACCTCATTGAATTTTTCAACTGGGTGACAAGGGAGGTGGATGAGGGGAGGGCAGTGGATGAGGCCTATCTGGACTTCAGTAAGGCCTTTGACACTGTGCCACATAGAAGACTGTTAAATAAACTGGGGAATATGGGAGTGGGCAGAACAGTAGTGCGGTGTGTAGGTAATTGGCTGTGTGGCAGGACGCAGAGGATGGTGGTTAATTGCTATCATGTCACAGAGGGCAGAGTGACCAGTTGGGTACCACAGGGACCAGTGCTGGAAATGGTCCTGTTCAATGTCTTCATCAGTGACATTGCACATGATCTAGAAGGCAGAATTTCCCTGTTCACTGATGACACAAAGCTCTATAACAGAGTGGACACACCAGAGGGTGTAGACAGAATGAGGAGGGACCTGCAGAAGCTTGAAGAATGATCAAGGGTTTGGCATTTGAAATTCAATGCAAAGAAGTGCAAGATAATGCATATGGGGCACAAAAACCCTGGAACAACAAAACAGTTGTGGGAGGGGGAGGATATAGCATGCACCAAGCAGAAAAGGGACATTGGGGTTATCATCTCTTATGACCTCAAAGTAGAGAAACAGTGTGACAAGGCAGCAGGTAAAGTAAATAGGATGATGGGATGCATAGGCAGGGGCATCATCAGTAGGAAAAGGGAAGTCATAATTCCACTATGCAAGACACTAGTGAGGCCCCACCTGGAGTACAGTATACAGTTCTGGAGACCGTACCCATGTAAGAACATAGACAGGGTAGAGAAGGTTCAGAGGAGGGCAACACAGATGGTACAGGGAATGCATGCAAGTCCTATGAGGACAGGCTGAAGGACTTGAATATGTACTCCCTGGAGAAGAGGAGGGAGAGAGGGGATATGATAGAGACATACAAGTACCTTACAGGGAGGAACAGGGTGCAGGAATACACTATTTTCCATCGAAAAAGATGTTCCAGAACTAGAGGGCATGGGATGAAGTTGGAGGGAAGGCAATTTAGAGGAAATGTGAGAAAGAATTTCTTAACAGAAAGGGTGGTGGACAAGTGGAACACCCTGCCAGAGGAAGTGGTAGGGGTTGAAACAATCATGGGATTTAAGAATGCATGGGATAGACATAAGGGAATTCTGGAGCTCAGGGGTAAGGGGAAAAAGACTTCTAGAAAACATAGAGTGAACTTACAAGCTCGAATGGGCAGACTAGGTAGTCCATAGGTCCTTATCTGCCAACAGTGTCTATATAGCTATGTATTTATATAAAAGAAAAATCAAAGAAATTTGCATAATTTTCACATTTTAGTAAACCATATGTCTGCATCACATTGTCTACAGTTACACAAACACCACATGTTTATAGATTCTACAAGACATACGGATTACACTGGTGCAACATTTGTGCACATTTGTCCCAGAGGTTTGGTAGATATGAGCCCTAAACACATAGGGTGCTAAGTATATTTTAAAAGCAGAAAACTGGGGTCTATAATGGAAAATACACATCATTTTTTTTTATTTATTTGTTTAACCAGGTATAACACACTATGCTGAAAGCTTTTTTATAGGAGTGACCTGGGAGAACAAGGAGGTTGAGTGACTTGCTCAGGGTCACACAGTATGCAAGTGGAAGCTGTGGGATTCAAACCCAAGTCTGCTCTGCTGGATGTCACCAGATTTGCCGCTCAGAGCCTTAGACCACCGTGCTATACTGCCATCATTGATTATATGTAGTGGGTCAGTTGTGCCATATTAGTCTCATGAAATCTTGTACACTTTTTTTGTCATACTTACAAAGTAGCTTTTGACAGTAAAAGACCCCTTGGTTCATCAAGTCTGCCCTTTTCCAATTACAGTAGTTCTTAGTTCTTTACTACAGATCCTATTAGGTCTGTGATCTATATCCCCCCACCACCGTTCCTGACTCCACAAATCCCCTGTGCCTATTCCATGTATGTTAGAATGCCTCCACAGTGTCTACATCCACCACTTCCTCTGATTGCCTGTTCCAGGGTTCTACCACTGTTTCTGTGAAGAAATACTTCCTCACATTGCCTCTCAGTTCCCCCTTCCAGCTTCATATCATGTCCTCTTGTCCTTGTGCAATTCCTTCTCTGTAGTAAGCCACGCTCCTGTGCTATGTTTATTCCCTTCACGTATTTGAATGCCTCTGTCATGTACCCCCTCTCCCTTGTAACCTCTTGTGAGTATATATTTAACTCCCTGAGCCTCTCCTCAAAATTTTTCTGATGCATGCCATGGGCCATCTTGGTAGCCCTTCTCTGCCATCTCTCTCTCTCTCTCTCTCTCTCTCTCTCTCCACCTTCAATGTCCTTTCTGAAATGGGACCTTCAAAACTGGACACTGTCCTTGAGGTGAGGCCTCTCAAGTGATCCATAAAAGGGTACAATCACATCTCTCTTTCTACTTGTAATACCCTTACCTATGCAGCCCAGCATCCTATTTGCTTTTCCCACTGCCCTTCCATACTGACTTGCCACACTGAGATAATTAGTTATGATGACCCTCGATCTCTTTCCTGATTAGATGTTGCAATCTCCTTTCCCTCCAATTGGTATGTTGCCCTTGGGTTCTTGCACCCCATGTGTATAATTTTACACTTTTTAGCAATGAATACTAGCTGCCATACCTTTGACCATTCCTCTAGTCTTTGTAAGTCCTTTCTCATTTTATCTACACAATTTTATATTACACAAGGTGGGGTGGAAAGAATGAAAAGGGACTTGGCAAGGTTGGAGAAGTGGTCAAATACGTGGCAGCTCAGATTCAATGCAAAGAAATGCAAGGTAATGCATCTGGGAAACAAAAACCCAGGGAAGAGTACACAATGGGGGGGGGCGGGGGGTGAGTTAATAACAACAACAAAAATCGAAAGAGACCTAGGAGTAATTATATCAGATGATCTAAAGGTGGGCAACCAATGTGAGAAGGTAGTAAGAAGCGCTGGGGGGGATACTTAGATGCATAGGGAGAGGCATCAACAGTAGAACACAGGAAGTTGTTATCCCTGTCTACAGGCAGTTAGTGAGACCCCATCTGGAGTACTGCATGCAATTCTGGAGACTCCATCTCCGCAAAGACATAGACAAAGTGGAGGCTGTTCAGAGGAGGGCAGCAAAATGGTGCAAGTTCTGCACCAGAGACATGAGGAGACTAAAGCAACAATATGTATACCCTTGAGGAAAGGAGGGAGAGGGGACATGATAGAAACTTTCAAGTATCTCAAGGAAATTAACAAGGTACAAGAGGGTAGTATCTTTCAGAAGAAGAGGTGTGCAAGAACAAGGGGGCACAATTTGAAGATAGCGGGGGAACGGTTCAGAGGTAATGTTAGAAAGTATTTTTTCACAGAGAGAGCTGTGGATGCATGGAACAGCCTTCCTGAGGAGGTTGTGGAGTCAGAAACAGTGGGAGAATTCAAGAATGCATGGGACAGTCATAAGGCAATTCTAGTGGGATGGCAGGAGGAATTAAGCTGTTGATTAACTAGAATGTGCAGCTCATCTATCAGGTAGGGAAATGGGCAGACTGGGTGGGCCAAGCGGTCCTTATATGCCATCAAATTCTATGTTTCTATGTTTCTATCTACCCTCTCTGGTGTGCCAAACATATTGCAGATCTTTGTATTGTCTGCAAACAGGTATACTTTCCTTTTAAGACCCTCTGTGATGTCACTAATGAATACATTGAAAAGTATAGACCCCAGAACTGACCCTTGTGGTAGCTCACTTGTCACCTTCCCCTCTTCCACTTGTACCCCATTTACTACTACCCTCTGGCTCCTGTCACTCAGGAAATTTTGCTGCCATGTTTCTACTTTTGCTCCCACTCTGAGACTGCTCAGTTTGTTTATTAATCTCCTGTCTGGAACAGTGTCAGAGACCATCCTGAAGTCCAGTTTGACCACGTCTACTGCCCCCCCAATCCACTACTCTTGTCACCAAATTGAAGAACTCACAAGTTTGTTTGGCATGATCTTCCCCCTGTGAATTCATGCTGCCTGGATCTTGTAACCCATTTACAGTTAGGTACTCTACCATCCTTTCTTTTATCAATTTCTCCATAATCTTCTCGCCACTGACGTCAGGCTTATTGGTCTATAGGTCCCTACCTCCTCTCTGTTCCCATTCTTATGAATTGGCACCACATCTGCCCTCTTAAAATCCCTCAACACCACCCCAGTCTGCAATGACTGATTAAACAGAGCTGCCAAGGAAGCAGATAGTTCCTCCCTCAGTTCTCTTAGTATCCTTGGGTGCACCCCATCTGGTCCCATTGCCGTATTTATTTTTAATTTTTCAAGTTCTTTGAGTATCCCCCATTTTCTAGAGGAGCACTTGATTGTTCCTATTTCAGTGAAACAAAGAAAAAATATAACCGGGGCAATATTCAAATTAACCACGGCCAAGTATATCTATTTCAATAGATGTATCTCTGTTAATACATAAAAATGCTTGTCCTTGTAAAAAGGGCTTCCAAGAGGATTTAAAACATACAGGATAAATATTAATTGTCCACTATGCACTAAACCTAGAAAGAAGGGAGATAGTGGAGTTTATCGGACCACCGACGGACCTGCACTATTTGCATGAGGTCAAGTTACACTACTTTCTCACATCAGTCCCTTTGGGATATTTTTTGTAGTTTATTTGAGTTGGTGTGCTTCACTCCTATAACCCCAAAAAAAAAAATAAACAGGGGTGTGTGGGGGGCAAAGCCCCCCAACTCAAACAAACTGATGAAACTAACATTAATAGTAAGAATAAGCATGGGCTGTATTAACAAAAGATGTCTGCTACTTGCATAGTGTTGGTCCTATAATCTCCACTATCACTGAAATGTGTACCTTGCTCAGATACTTGCTACTTAAGCCAATATGACTTATGATATAGTTTTCATAATATTACATCCTAGAACTTATGAAAAAGCAGTAGCGATGGCTAATTGTTTTTTCATTAGTAATTAAGTACAAAAAAGGTCTTATAGAAACTTCAACAAGCAATTAAAATAATGGGTTCAGAAAACTGAGGATTTAATCTGAATACTGTATTTGCTGTCTCTGTTTGTTAATATATGTCTGTTATTTGCAGTATGTTTTATTTTGCAAAACGCACTTTATGCATTCTAACTTGATTTTAACTACAATATTTGTATGTGCCACTTGCAATAATCATGGTACTTACCAATCATGTTTATCAATAAAAATTAATTGAAGGAAGGGGGAGAGGGTAGATTTAGGAGAGATGTAAGTAAACATTTGTTCACAGAAAGAGTGGTGGATGCCTGGAACAACCTTCCAGCTGAGGTGGGATTCAAGAACGCATGGGATAAGCACAAGAGAATTGCAGTTGAAAGAAGGGGGAGGGAGAATGAGCTGTAGATTGGGCAACAGCCTATGGTAACAGTGTAGGTAGGGAGAAATGTGAAGTCTGGATGGGCCAAGCAGTCCTTATCTGCTGTCAAATTCTATGTTTCTATGTTTTATCAGGGGAGAGAAAACTAATCAGCATTTCAGAGTATATACAAGAGTTTGTGGGTCCCAGATTTCTTAAAAAAGGGGAGTGTGTAACGAAAGCAATTTAATACAATACAGGTAACTGTCAGAAACAGAGCTGTGTGAAAAAAATCTTCCACCAGTGGAATTTGCGTGAAAGTCAGACTTTCACATCCGTGAAAGTTCAATAATCATTTTGGGAACTTTAGCAGAAATGTATACTTAGAATGGTGGAATAAATGTATGAACTGTGGACTAATGTATTAAACTGAGGAACACAAATTTGCACCATCACCTTCCAATGACTGCCCCCCCCAATAATTTAATGTTTCCCTGGTGTCTAGTGGCACCTCCACTATCCGTTCACCTGCCCCATACAACTTCATGTTTCCCTGGTGTCTAGTGGCAACCCCCACCCTCTGATTGCTGACCCCTTAAAAATGTAAAGTTTCCCTGGTACCTAGTGGCACCCCCCCACACACACACACACACACCTTGTGTTCACTATCCTCATAGCATTTAATGTTTCCCTGATATCTAGTGGCACACCCTCTTTTAATCATTGTCCACCTAAAAATGTAATGTTTCCTTAGTGTCTAGTGGCATCCCCTCCCTAAGAATGCCAGTCCCATATTTCCTGAACTTCCTCATCTCTCAAGTTCTCAACTCAAGTGCCTGATAACTCCATGCTTACTGCCATTCCATTTCATAGTTTTCACATTGCATGGTAGTCATTGAGACAGTCTGCATGACTACTGCACAATGTGAAAACTAAGAAATGGGAAAAAATGTGGAAATGTCTGCCACTTGACTTGAGAACTTGAGAGGAGGCACAGCACAGCTACACATCAAGAAACACAGGGCCAGTGACTGGAGGGTGGGGGATGTCACTAGACACCAGAGAAACATTAAATTGTTATAGGGCCAGTGACTGGAGGATGGGGGGGGTGCATATAGACACCAGAGAAACATTAAATTGTTATAGGGTCAGCAGTCAGAGGGTGGGGGTGTCACTGGACACCAGTGAAACATTAAATTGCTATGGGGCTGGTGACTGGAGGGTGGGGGTAGCCACTAGACACCAGGTAAACATTAAATTGTTATGGGACTGGAGACTGGAGGGACATGCCACTAGACAACAGGGAAACATTAAATAGTTATAGGAACAGCAGTCAGAGGGTGGGGGATGCCACTAGACAACAGGGAAACATTAAATTGTTATGGGGCCAGCAGTCAGAGGGTGGGGGTGCCACTAGACACCAGAGAAACATTAAATTGTTATGGGGCCAGTGACTGGAGGGTGGGGGTTGCCACTTGACACCAGGTAATCATTAAATTGTTATGGGACTGGAGACTAGAGGGGTATACCACTAGACAACAGGGAAACATTAAATAGTTATAGGGACAGCAGTCAGAGGGTGGGGGATGCCACTAGAAAACAGGGAAACATTAAATTGTTATAGGGCCAGCAGTCAGAGGGTGGGGGTGCCACTAGACACCAGGGAAACATTAAATTGTTATAGGGACAGCAGTCAGAGGGTGGGGGTGCCACTAGACACCAGGAAACATTAAATTGTTATAGGGCCAGCAGTCGGAGGGTGGGGGTGGGGTGCCAATAGACACCATGGAAACATAAAATTGTTATGGGACTAGTGACTGGAGGTGTATGCCACTAGACAACAGGGAAATATTAAATTGTATGGAGCCAGCAACCAGAGGGTGGGTGGATGCTACTAGACAACAGGGAAATATTAAATTGCATGGAGCCAGCAACCAGAGGGTGGGTGGATGCCACTAGACATCAGGGAAATGTTAAATTGTTATGGGGATCGCAACCGGAGGGTGGGGGTGTGCCACTAGACACCAGGGAAAGTTTTTTTTTCTATTACAGGACAGTACAGAACTGAACTGCAGAATAATTACATGAATTGTAGGTAAATGTATTAGTTCCATAGTTCTGTGTATTATTCTGTAGTTCAGCAAAAAAATTCTGTGGAACATGGTGAAAATTCAACAAACACATTTGGAAGATTTCCGATTTAGTCAAAGGCAGAAATTTGGAAAATTCTGCACAAGTTGGCGAATTTTTGCAAAAGTTCCAGTAATGCAGAATCTGTATCTTTCACTTGGCTTTAGTCAGGAACTAGGCCTTATGTCACTAAAAGGTGAGATAGCTCAGATCAGACATGCATGGGCAAAGAGCAAGAGTGCTCCTTTAGCTAGCCGAATCGAATTTGGCAACACCCTCTATGCTATTATCCCCACAACCACCTTTGGTTCTCCCAGTTTGTTTTTAATCAGAAGGCTGACTGAGTGCCTCAGCGGTCATTGCTCTCCTCTTCATGCCTTAGGGGTCCTGTTCTACTTTCAGTATGTGTTATTGCAGAGAGTTCTCATAAACCTTCATGACATTCCCAATAGAGGGATCATGAGAGCTTGCCTTAGGGAATCATTGCTGTGGCATCTCTAGGGGTGGAACCCTCCTTTAGTGTCCCTGCCTTCAGCATCCCTACAGGATGGTATTCCTGAGGCACATAAAGGTGAATGACTACAACAAAGTTTATTCAGCAAGTTGCATAAGCACAACACCACATCAAGTTGTGTAAGCACATTGAATTGAAAGGCTTTAGACTATGGTTCAATGGTTGAAGCAACAGCCATGCCCCACTCCTGACCTATTTAAACTCTTTCTTCCTGCTTTATTCAGAAAAATGTTTTCTTATCCCCACTATCCTCTCCTCCTCTAGTGGTTAGCATCTCTCTCTCTCCTTGGGAGCTTTTCCTAAGTTACCTTTAGCCTGAGGGAATCATTCCAGAAACACCTCTAGGAGTGGAAACCTCCTCCAGGGTTCCTGCCTTCGGCATCCCTACAAGGTGGTATTTATTTATTTATTTGTTTACCGGGTGAGTGCACTGATCCAGTGAACCATTTTCAGGCATGACCCAGGCCATGAACATGGCACATTGAATGTACAATACAGATTACATCAATTTACGAACATCCGAAATTGCTGGTAGAAAAAGGCCCACAGGTCTATCAGGTCTGCCTGATTGTGTAGCTCTTAGTTTCATATCACTACAGCTTCCCCACCCCAACCCAAACCCCTCCCTTCCTCCTCTTTCCTGGTCCTTCTTCCTTTTGTGTTTTTGTCTGTACTAACCCTGCCCTTGACTTAATCCCAACCCCGCTTAAAGCTATCCGCTGTCCTTTGAACGATTAACTCCTCAGGAGTTTAGAGAATATACAGCTACATTTACATTAAATTAAATAATTGTTTGCAGGTACTTAAAGGACACAGGAAAGACATGGAATGATTCAGATAACAAAGGCACTTGCAGAAACAATGTAGCAGTTGTCAAACAGCATACAGATAACATACTAGAAAAATACAATTCGTACACACAGGGTGTAAGTGCAACGATGAGGGGATGTCCTCTTATTACTGAACCATTATGTTAAAATATCACATTGAAACTACCAGTATCTTGTTTATATATTTACTTCAATTTATTGCACTGTCTCAATGTATTGCATCCTCTGTGCCTCAGAGGCACAGAGGGGTGAACGGCCATAGCAAAGTTCATTCAGCAAGTTGCATAAGCACAACCCCATACCAAGTTGCATAAGCACATTGAACTATTAGCTAATTCCTTGGATTGGCTTATAATATCATTTTTTTTAAGAATGTTATTATTTAGAACATAATTTTTTTAACACTGGTCCCAGCCATTCCCAAGGTTTTCATGAAAAAAGTGTGCTCCTTTTTCCTGAGCAACCACTCTTATAGTCTAAGCCCTTCTTAAATGTATGCCAAATTAGGAAATACATTTGTGTAACAGAATGTACATCTATTCTAAGTCCAGAAATCATTTTAGCATAAATGCTATTTTGGCAGTGAATTAGATAATATTCTTTGCAATGAATCTGTGTAATCATTTGATATAGAGGGAACTTACTCACTGAGCTAAGTCTAGACATATCACATTGCTTAGGTACTATATGTAATTTATTCTTTAGCTGCTACTTTGTATGACAATAATTCACTTAATGTACGATGTCTAAATATAGTACACAGACCACTATGTAAGTTTGATAATTCCTTAAATTAAGTCTGAGTGACTTCAAAGGGGAGAGTAGAATGTCATTTTGTTAAGAATGGTCCCAGACATTTATTCCTGTGACATTAAAGTAAACGTCACTCCAATATTGCATACAATGTTGTCCATTTTCAAGTTCAAGTTCAAGTTTATTTGCAGGAAAACTCCATTGAGCATGCTCATTTACAAGGCGATCCTGGTAGAACAATGCAGTACATCAAGATAGTGCAATAAATTGAAGTAAATATATAAACAAGATACAGGTAGTTTCAGTTCGATATTTTGGCATAAAAGTTCAGTAATAGGAGGATAGCAATATCAGGGAGTACTATGGGAATGCATAGGGTATATAAAAAACAAGAACAGGAGACAGTTAACATCGGGACACAAAGGTGTGGCAAGAGGACGAAACCGTGAGCTGGTAGGGCAATACAGGACATTAACCAGCGAATGCAGTAGAAATATAACTGTGTAATAGGGAGTCCCAGGGGCTGGATGCTGGGGAGCGTAGGGAGAAGCTGGGGGGTGGGGTGAAGGGCTTACTGTTGGTTTAATGTAGGATGCTATACTATGGAAGAGAATGATAAAAGTTGGGGTGGGTACTGTAGGAGAAAAGGAAGAGGGTTGGCGTGGGTTTAGTCAAGGAGGGTGGATTGTAGGGGGAGAATGAAGAGAGTTGGGGTGATAAGTGCTGTATTGGGTCAGTCTAAGCGGGTGGTCCTAACTGCTGCAGCAGTGGCAGATTTCCTTGAAGAACTTGTTGAGCAAGGATTTAAAGGAGCTTACAGTGACTAGTCCTGTGAGCTTGAGAGATGATTGTAATTTGTTCCAGGAGGCTGGGACTGCATAGGTAATCATGTCACTGTCATGAAGTGTGCGAGTTTTGGGCAAATTAATAGGATGTAGTATTTTTACACAGGGAATAACATCTGTGAGACCTATGAAAGAGAGAAAAGATGTAGGGTGGAAGTTTATTCAGCAGAATTTTCAAAACCCAAGTGCCAGTGTGAAATAGCCTTCTTGTTGCCTGGGAGGACCACCCCACTGCTGCGTAGAGGACACAGAGGTGCTTTCTGTGAGGTGCTTTAGTTATTATGAGGCATAGGGCACTGTGGTATAGGATGTCTAGCTTGTGTAGGTTAGATACAGAACTGCTGTTATAGATAATGTCTGCACAGTCGATAAGTGGGAGGAAGGTGGCTTGGAATAACCCTTTTCTGATATGTTCAGGAAATAAGGATTTTTTCCAAAAGAACCCGTCTTACTTTTAGTTTTTTACATAGGGATTCAATGTGGGTAGCAAAGGTTAATTTGCTGTCTAACCAAATTTTCCTGAGTAACCACTCCTGCAGTCATAGAAACATAGACTTTGACGGCAGATAAGGACCACTTGGCCCACCCAGTCTGCCCATTTCCCTACCTATTGGATAAGCTGCAGATTCTAGTTAACCAACAGCCTACTTCCTGCAACCCCCACTATAATTGCCTTATGTCTGTCCCATGCATGTTTGAATTCCCCCACTGTTTTAGACCCCACAACCTCTCCAGGAAGGCGGTTCCATGTGTCCACCACTATCTCCGTCCGTGAAAAAGAATTTCCTCACATTACCCCTGAGCCGTCCCCCTCTAACTTTAAATTGTGCCCCTCATTCTTACACATCTCTTTTCTGAAAGATGCTACCCTCTTGGACTTTGTTGATTCCTTGAGGTACTTAAAAGTTTCTATCATGCCCCCCCATCCCTCCTTTCATCAAGGGTATACGTATTAAGCTCTCTCAGTCTTTCTTCATATGGTTTCTGATGTAGACCCTGCACCATTTTAGTTGCTCTCCTCTGGACAGCTTCCATCCTGTCTATGTTCTTGCGTAGATGAGGTCTCCAAAACTGCACACAGTACTCCAGATGGGGTCTCACCAACTGTCTGTATAGAGGGATAACCACTTTCCTTTTTCTACTTGTGATGCCCCTCCCTATGCATCCCAGTTTCCCCCAGCTCCCCTTTCTGACTTCTCACATTGCTTACCCACCTTTAGGTCATCTGATATGACTACACCCAGATCCCTTTCCCTTATTGTTGTCATTAGCACCTCCACTGCTATTGTGTACTCTTCTCCTGGATTTTTATTTCCCAGGTGCATTACTTTGCACTTCTTTGCATTGAATCTAAGTTGCCATATGTCTGACCATTCCTCCAACCGTGCCAAGTCCCTTCTCATCCTTTCTACCCCCCCTTGTGTATCAACTCTGTTACAGATCTTTGTGTCATCCACAAAGAGGCATACCTTTCCTTCCAGACCCTCTGCAATGTCACTTATAAAGAAGTTAAAGAGGACTGGACCCAATACTGAGCCCTGAGGTACTCCACTAGTAACCCCCCTTTCTTCAGAATGTATTCCATTCACTACTACCTGCTGTGCCCTGTTGTGCAGCCAGTTTTCTACCCAGGCTACCACCCTGGGACCCACTCACAGGCTGGCTAACTTGATTATTAATCTTTTGTGCGTGACTGTGTCAAATGCCTTGCTAAAGTCTAGGTAGGCCATTTCCACAGCCCCTCCCTGGTCTATTACTTTGGTCACCCAGTCAAAGAAATCAATTAGATTCGTCTGACATGACCTTCCTGCTGTGAATCCATGCTGCTTTGGGTCCTGTGCCTCGCTGGCCTCTAGGTACTCAACAATTCTTTCTATCAGAAGTGATTCCATAATTTTCCCCACCACTGAGGTTAAACTAACAGGTCTGTAGTTTCCTGCTTCTGCCTTGCTCCCACTTTTGTGAAGGGGAATCACATCTGCCCTCCTCCAGTCCTCAGGTATCACCCCATCTTGCCATGATTTGTTAAAAAGTGTGGTTAGTGGTGTCACTAGGTCCTCCCTTAGTTCTTTTAGGATTCTAGGGTGAATCCCATCAGGCCCCATTGCTTTGTCCACGTTGAGTTTTAGGAGTTCTTTCAGTACTCTTTCTTCTGTAAATGGACTGGTGTCAACCCCACTATCCAGAGTGCTTCTACTGTTGGTTTAGATAACTCCTCCTCTTCCTCTTTTGTGAATACTGAGCAAAAGTATTCATTCAGTATCTCTACCTTTTCACTGTCTCCCTCTGCCCACCTCCCCTCTCCTTTATTAATCTTCACTATCCCTCCCTTAACCTTTCTATGCTCCCTAATATACCTATAAAAGGTTTTATCCCCCTTCTTAACTGAGTTGGCTATCTTTTCCTCAGTTTGGGCCTTTGCTTTTCTGACTGCCTTCCCCACTTCTTTCTGCTTTAATTGATGCAATTCCCTGTAGTGCTCTGTCTGTGATTCCTCATACTTTTTGAATGCAGCCTTTTTCTCCTTAACCTTCCCTGACACCTCTTTTGAGAGACATAGTGGTTTTTTATTCCGCTTTGTTTTCTTTGTTTCACACAAAGACTTGTTGCCTCCATGATGGCAGTTTTGATTTTTCTCCATTGTTCTTCCACCCCTCCTTTCTGGCCATTTGCTAATGCATTCCTCAGGTATTCACCCATTATGCCAAAGTCAGCCCTTCTAAAGTCCAGCATCCTTGTCTAAGTTGTTCTTAAAAGTTTGCCACTTTAGGATGCACGTTAGCATACCAGCATGCCATTTACAACCAGTCTAGACCTAGAAATCATTCTGGCAAGGATGCTACTTAGGCAATGTATTAAGTAACATTCTTTGCAATGATCCAGTGTAATCATTATATATATAGAGGGAATCTGCTGATTTGAGCTAAGTCTAGACATATTAAATTGCTTAGATGTATAATTTATCATTTTCTTCAGCAAATACTTTGTATAAACATAACTTACTTAATGTCCAATGCCTAAATATGGTAGTGAGTCAACAAAATCTAAGTTTGTTGTCTAATTCTTTTAATCATATCCAACCTCTTACGCTTGTGGATATAACCTGATTTGAAAAGCTAACTGATTCCTACAGCAAGTATGGAGAAGTATATTAGAAACACAGAAACATAGACTTTGATGGCAGGCGGCTGTCGGGCGCAGCGGTTGAATTTCGCTTGCGGCGCGGCGACCAGGGTTGAGAGCGGACCCGAGTCATCGGAGGGCCAGCGGGGAAAGGATTGGCGTCCGTTGGACTGCTCTCCTTCTCCGGGGAGGATGGGAGGTAGCATCCGGGCGATGGGGACTCTAAGCGGAGGCCAGGAGCACCTGCAGCTGCCAGCTCAAAAGATTCTGGGCGGGCGGACACGGGCGTCATTGCGACTCCCGCCTCCCGGAAAAGGAAAATGGGCGGCTGCGCCGCCCTCCATGAAGCCCGCGCGGCTTTGATTAACCCCAGGCCAGTCCTCCGACCAATTCACGGTCTCTGCGGGATGCCTCGCTCTCCCCATCCTCGCAGCCCCACTGCGGGGGCAAGCTACGGGTATCTGAGGAACCGAGGCCGATGTGGGGTGGAGCTGGTGGCCCATGACCGGGCTGAACATTGGGTGACTGGCAGCTAGGAGGAGGTGGAAAAAAGCAAATTTAATAAAAAAAAAAAAAAAAAAAAAGACTTTGATGGCAGATAAGAATTGCTTGGCCCAACCAGTCTGCCCATTTTCCTGCCTTTTAGATTTATTTATTTTATTTATTTATTTGATATTCAGAAAGACCTTTGAGTCAGAGGCTCATTTACAAAGGTTCCACATCATACATAAATTGCACAGGGGATGGGACTTAAGATACAGAAGTAAAGAAAACAGCACATTACATAGTAACATTAAATAAAAAACAATTTACTTAGTTGTTTCAAAGTGGACTAACAGAGAAATTTAGGAACTTTAGCACAGCCAGGAGGGAAGCAAAAAAATGTCAGAGAGATTCTGTAGGAGGCTGATTATCATGTAAGATAAGCTGCAGATCCTAGTTAACCAACAGCCTGCTTCTTCCTAACCCCCACCAGAGTTGTCTAATGTCTGTCCCATGTATTCTTGAATTCCCCCACTGTGTTCAGATTGACCCCACAGCTTCCTCAGAAAGGCTGTTACATGTGTCCGCCATCCTCTCTATGAAAAAAGAGTTCCTCACGTTTCCCCTTAACCATCCCCCCCTCTGTCTTCAAATTGTGCCCCTTTGTTCTTGCACATCTCTTTTTCTGAAAGACGCTACCCTCTTAGACTTTGTTGATTCCCTTGAGGTACTTGAAAGTTTCTATCATGTCCCCCTTCTCCCTTCTTTCCTTGAGGGTATACACATTAAGCTCCTTTAGTCTCTTTCCGTATGGCATCTGGTGCAGACCCTGCACCATTTTACTTGCCCTCCTCTTGATGGCTTCCATCCTGTCTATGTCCTTGCAGAGGTCTGTAGTTCCCTGCCACTGCTTTGCTCTGACTTTTTGGAAGGGGAATCACATCCACCCTCCTCCAGTCTTCAGGTACCACATTATCCTCCCATGACTTGCTAAAAAGGGTAGTCAGTGGTGTCACTTGTTCTCCCCTTAGTTCTTTTAGAATTCTGAGGTGAATCCCATCAGGTCCCTTGCTTTGTCCACCTTCAGTTTCAGAAGTTCTTTCAGAACCCTTTTTTCTGTGAAAGGGACTGGTATCAAGCCCCCAATCCAGAGTGCTTCTACTGATTGGATTAGGTGCCTCCTCCCCTCTTCTTTTGTGAATACTAAGCAAAAGTATTCGTTCAGAATCCCTGCTTTTTCACTGTCACCCTCTGCCTGACCACGATCCTCTTTATTAAGCCTCACTATCCCTCCCTTGTTCTTTCTTTGCCCCCTAATGTACCTATAAAAAGTTTTATTTCCCTTCTTAACTGAGTTGGCTAACTTTTCCTCCATTTGGGGCTTTGCTAGTCTGACTGCCTTCCCCGCTTCCTTCTGCTTTAACTTGTATAGTTCTCTGTCCTGCTCCTTCCGTGTTTCCTTATGCTTCCTGAATGCTGTCTTTTTCTTCCTATCCTTCCCTGCCACCTCTTTTGAGAACCATAGTGTTTTTTTCCTTCATTTTGATTTGTTTATTTGCTTCACACAAAGGTTCATTGTCTCTGTGATGGCAATTTTGATGTTTCCCTTTGTTCCTCCACCCCTCTTTCTTGCCCGTTTGCTAGTGCTTTACTGATGCACTCTCCCATTTTTCCAAAGTCAGCCCTCCTAAAGTCCAGTACCCTCACATTTGTATGGCTTGACTCGACAGCTGTGTTTATTGTGAACCACACTGTTTGGTGATCACTGGTTCCCAGATGGCCACCCACTTCTAAATCTGAAATCCTCTCTCCATCCCCATTTGAGAGTACCAGGTCCAAGATTTCTCTCTCCCGAATGGGATCCAACACTTGTTGTCGGAGTCATGACCTTTGTAGGGCATCATAAATGACCCTATTCTGCAATGTGGCTGCAGCAGAGGTGCTCCAGTTAACATCTGGCATAGTCAGGTACCCATCAACAATATCTCCTCTTTTTCTGCCATCCTAAGCATGCCTTCTATCATTTCCTTGTCCATTTTCTCCCTCTGAGATGGGGAGTCTGTATGCAACCCCCATGCAGATTGTGGTACCTTTCCTTTCTCCAGGGTGTCTCACAGTGCCTCCTCTCCTCCTTGTTTATCTTTTAGCTCCCTTGCTTTGATCCCTTCCCTTCCCTTATGTAGACAGCTACTCCTCCTCCTCTTCTACTCTCCCTGTCCCTACTGTAGATTGTGTACCCTGGTATGTTGACATCCCAGTCATGGTTCTCTGTGTACCATATTTTTGTGACTGCCACAATACCCAGGCTTTCCTCTTTCATCAAGACCACTAGTTCAGGGAGCTTTTTACCCAGACTATTGGTGTTGGTACTCATTGCTCTCCATTTTCTGATGGCCTTACCCCTTTTAGCCTGATCCCTGTCCTTACTGCCTTTGTCTTTTTCTCCATTTACCACTGCCCTTCTCCCTATCGACTTCTCTATTTTGGTGTTTACCTCACTAACTAACCTGTTTTGTGAGGTCTTGGATTTTCTTTATAATTTTCAGTGCCTCCCCCCTTGGCTAGTTTAAATGCTTGCCAATGAAACATTTAAACCTGTCACTGAGAATTCTGGTTCCCCTGCTGGACAGATGCAGACCATTACACCAGTATAACCTGTATCCCTCCAGGTGGACCCCCAGTCCCCAATGAAGCCAAAAACCTGAGCTCTGCATTAGATTTTCAACAATTTATTTATTCCCATGGTGCAGAGTACCTAGCCTCACCCATGCCATAGACAGGCAGTACCTCCGAAAAGGTTACCATGATTGCTACTTGTCTAAGGCCCCTCCCCATTTCTACAAACTCCCCCTGCACTGCTGTGATCCCATTCCCAGCCAGGTCATTTGTTCCTAGGTGGACAATAATACTCAACTCCCTTCCCTATGTAGCTGATCCTGTGAGCTTGATGATTTGCTCCCTGTTCCTCCAAGCCATGGTGCTAGGGAGGCACCTTATCTCCTTCTCCCCTCCTCCCTCCCCCAGCTCTACCCCCCAACAACTGAGTTCCCCAACAGGAATTGTTTACTTCCCCTGTTGGGTCCCATGCCACCCTCCTGTGGGTCTCTTTTGTTGAGGTTCCCAGCATCCTCCTTGGTCCTCACTGCAAATGTCTTCATAGACGAATGACGCTCTGCCAGAACAGCATGTGAATTGTGGAGAGGTGCAACTGAAGGAATGCATCTCTATTCCACCACACTCACCCTCCGTTAGCCCACTGTGGTCCAACTTCTCCTCTTTCTTAGCAACCTCTGAAGCAGTGGCAGTGGCCCTGGTGGTCTCTAGGTGGGAGAGGAGGTCCCCTTGAATCCTGGCCAACTAAGCTATGATACAAGCAACCTTGTCCTTCAGCCCAGAGAAGTGCCTCCAGATGGGACAAAAATGCATCCTCTAGAATGTCTCCCAGAAAACTGCCACTCTACAGCCGCTGCACTGCACCACTCCTATCATGTCTTATTTGCGGGCCCCTCAACTGTTGTTTTGTATGCTTACTCTTTCCTCTCTGTGTTTTCCTTTATTTTTATTTGTTTGTTTTTTCTCCCTACTTTCCTACTGCATCTGTGTCCTTAGAACTCCTGCCCTTCCTGTTCTGGGACAGGACGTTCCTGTATTCCTCAGTAGTCTCCTTCTTACTTGCTAAGAGATAGCCCTCCAGCAACTAACCCTTTTTTCCTTCTCCTTCTCCTTCTCTTCCTGTCATTCTCTCCTTTTGTAGTGACTTACAGCTTGTCTCTTCTCCTCTTGTATGTGCCTTTGTGAACCTAGTTGCTAGCTATACCCTTTTTTAATTCTGCCTATATACCAGCTAGGCTATTGCTTGTGCTATGCTGCCTAACTGTCCCTGTGTCTTTAAGTAGGTATGGCCTGGCCTTCCACTATAAAGTTAGAGCACTGGGGATGGTTGGAGAATGGGATTGGGTGGGGGGGTTGTTTCTTTGGTATTCAGTGGCTACAAAAAACTATCAACAATCTGGTAAAAGGAAAAAAAATTACCTTTTTCTCTAACCTACAAGGCAACACATAGCTCTAGTTTAAGGTAGCTGGTAGCTGCTCTCCCTCTTTCAGCTTCTGCAGAGATTATCATTTCTCATAAGTCTGCAAAAATAATTTACATTTCTATTCCCAACCATACTTTGTACTAAGATAATTCCACATTTCTCTCTTAGAAATTCACCAGGTATAAACTGTGGTACATCTAGGATCAAGCTAAGATATAAATTTTGAATAGGTTCCAAAAGGCCAACCATTTTAATCAGTCCCCAGATTTTAGCACCATATAGTAAACATGAGTTTGCCTACATTTCATACACTTTAAGTAATGCCTGTATTGAATTCTTGACATATTGCTTTGAAAATCTATTTATGGCTAATATTTCTTGTCTTTCCTTTTGTCTAAAAATATTAAAATGTTTTTTTTGATTGTATTTGAAGATATGTTCAATATCAAATAAGTGAAAGATTTTACCTCTTCCACAGTAATCGCTTTAACTTTCCATTCATTCCTCAATGTTTTCAACCGATCCATAACTAAAATCTTTGATTTATAAATATTAAGCCCAAGCTTAAGCCTTTTTAGACAGCTTTGAATTGTATGTAGGGCACGTTGAAGTCCACAGTTTGATTTTAAAGTTAAAACCACATCATCTGCATGTAATAGTATATTAACATGATAATCATTAATTCCCGCGGCAAGTGAGTCTGCACTTGGTCTAGGTCTGTCAGAATCTGTTCTATATACATGACTGTATATAATAGACAGCAAGAGGCTAAAAGGCAACCATCTTTTACCCCTTTTCTTATTTCTGTGCAATTTGATAATTTCGCATCACTGCTGTAGCATACTTTAATGTTAGTATCCATATGTGGTCTCTGTAACAGTGCCAATAATCTTATAGCTATATCCCATTTGAAAAGAACTTCACACAATGTTGCTCTATCTACATATAAGGATTAACCCACAACAGAGCATGGGTCTACCTGGGAATTAATGCATGCCTGGGTGGTTGGAACCAATCAGCCTGCTGCCTCGTGTTCCACCCCCCCCAGCATGCATTAATTCCCAAGTAGACCCATACTCTGTTGTGGGTTAATCCTTATATGTAGATAGAGCAACATTGTGTGAAGTTCTTTTCAAATGGGATATAGCTATAAGATTATTGGCACTGTTACAGAGTGGGTTAATTCACTTGTAACATGGGGAAAGAAAAGGGTCCGGCTCACTTTTGAGAATGTTTTCTTCCCCATGTTACAAGTTTTAATAGCTTATTTTGGCAGTCTAGGTGGTGCTGTGAATTGCTGTTTTGTTCTCCTGCAGGAACATGAGTAGCTTTCCCAATACCAAATTGTTTGTTTTGCAAGGTAGAGTTCCCTGATTTGGGTTCTTACCTTATGTTTTAGGATGAGAGTCAATAATGCATAATACTGAAGTCTTCTGTGTGGATTATGGCTCCGAATCTGGCTGCAGTATTACTGTGCTGTGTCTGATCATGCCCAAGATGCTGCACTGTTTCTGTGGTACATTAATCCATACTGATGGAGAAATTAATCCATGTTGTCTTTTTGTTGTGCCAAGTCTGTAGTTGAAACATTATCACTCTGTGCTGACAGTCGATGAATAGATTACAAAATGGAGGCATGCCTGCCGGTGGCTATGTGCAGTGGTGCAGTTCTACAGTACACTGTATTGTACTTTTCTTTCATTAGTATATTAATCAATGGTAAAGTTATGTTCCTCTAGTTATGAGCTATATCAGTAGTGACTGATACATTAATGCTAGCATGGTTGCTGAAACGTTTTCTTTCTGTGGTGACAGGCTATGGAAATATGCAAAAAGGCGGAGTGAAACAGCATGCATACTTTATAGCACCGTTTGGGATTTGCAAGTGCATTTCAGTGCATACTACACAAGTGGTCATATTTTCAACAAATGTTTGCTGTGTACAATAATAAACAACTAGTGGATTGCGGCACTGTGTGACAGTCTAGGATGTCAGAACTGTGGAGGGGAACACTGCCACTTCACCATCACATAGACTGACAACCATCGGCACCTGTGTTACTCGGAATATAAATATTTTGATCAGAGTCACAACTAGCAGTGGCATTACAGGACAGACTATACACAATATAAAATATACTGTGCATTGCAGAGAGCACAGGATGATCAGAGGATTTCAGAAAGTACTGTAGTTGCAGTGGGAGAATGACACCATGCACTAATTCCAGCGTGGCCATACATTAATTGAGAATTAATGCGTAGTCACCTGATGCAGGTTCTCTAATCAGAAGTAAACCTTTTTCTTCCCCATGTTACAATATGAAATGCTACTTTCATGTCAATGAATGCTAGGTAAAACCCATTTCCTTTACTTGCCTTTTTTTGGATTCTTAGATGAATTTAAATAAAAATGTTTCCTACTGTTGTAACATTTTCTCTAAATCCAAATGATCTATTGTTTAATGCGGTGTTCTGTTCTACCCACAGGTTACATTTTTCTAATGATAATCTGAAAAAGATTTTTGCTGATATATACCTTAGAGAGACTGGTCTATAGTTACTTGGATTTTTCTTTGATACGTTTTTAAAAATGGCAACAATCTCTGCTTTTAGCCATGATTCAGGGACTTAAGTATACTGAATAATATAAATAAACACTTTTACTAAAATATCAGACCATCAGAGAGAATGAATATGAAACAATTCAACAGGGGGGACCATCCATACTAGGAGCTTTATTCTGTTGTTGTCTATTTATATAGTTACTCATGTCTGTGCTTGTCACAGACTCCCAAAAGGGTTGGATATTCTGATTTGCAGGCCTAGATGCCAAAGTAACATGACAGGCATCAGAGTTCTACAGTTTTTGAAAATACTTTTATAATGTAGCAAGCAAGATTCTAGCCTCTATGTTAGTGACTCATGATCAGTGTTGGGTAAGTTACTTTTTCTATTACTTTCTATTACTTTCAGAAACTTGATCCAAGAAGCTCTGTGAAGTCATTAGCAAGGATGGAGAAGTACTAGAAAAAGTAATATGCCATACAGTTATAGTTACTTATTTCTTTTTATACAAAAACAATACAAAAATAATAAATAAATATAACAGATTACATTTATTTGAGAGTAAAAAGGTTAGTTACTAGTTACTTTCAAATAAATGTAATCAGTTAAAGTTACGTATTACTTTTGTATAAAAAGACAGAAGTAGTTGTAACTGTAAGATGTATTAATTTTTCCAGTACTTCTCCATCATTGCTAGTGACTGCACAGAACTTCCTGGAACAAGTTTCCAAAAGTAATAGAAAGTAATAGAAAAAGTAACTTACCCAACACTGCTCATGATTTTTGACCAAAACCAGCAAGTGAACAAAATAATGTAATATCATTATTTTTCACTCCCTCTTGAAGTTCATAATACATAATTGTTATATTTTTGCTTCTTATAATTAATTACATTTCTATAGTCTTTCCTTACTGAAATGAAAATGTTATTGTATTATACGGACTGTGCTTTGCAAGTTTTTGTAGCTGATTCATTTGAAATCTTTCTTACTCTCTGACATTCATTTTCAAATCAGGGTGCCTAGCTTGCTCACACCAGTTTGTAGTCTTGCTGTCATAGTCAAATTATCAACACAAATCTCCATAATAGCTTAATACTGTGTAAGAATATTTCCCCCTTCTCCACTTAAGAAATGATCACAAAATCTTGCTCCCACTGATGGATGCTGTAACTATAAAACCATTTCTGGGAATAAAGGATTCCACTTAATTTCCTTACTCCCATACATGGCCACATGTTTATCAGTTTCTTTCACAATGGCTATATTTTAAGTATTATAAATAAAATCCATATCATCTGGGTTTGCTACAGTTTTTAAGGGGAAGCAGTCAGAGGCTGCTTCTTGCAATATTTGAAAGCAATCAGTGCAACAAAATGTAAATGTATCAACAATGGCTATATCTAGTACAGATCAACACCACCTCATTGGAAATGTTATTGCACATGGACTACCTTGAGGTGTTCTGCTATTTAAAATCTATAAAATTATTCTCCCTACAAATTGTTATAGGCACCCTTCCCCAATTATTGACTTTTCATTGTTTGATGTTGTTTTTCAAGGCCTAGTATTATATCCAGATCCTCATGTTCCTGTCCTTCAGCAAACTATATCAGTTTTACTATTCTTGCATTAAAATCACTAGCCAAAATTAAAAAAGGTGGTGGTTCTTATTGTGTGATAATATCCAGGATAAGGTCAAATTGTAGCCTTATTTTACCATATTCAGTTGAAATTAATGCTGGAGGAAAGTAAACATTCATAGGAGGAGATTAACATTTTGTTTTATATATAATTCAGTGACTGACCAGAAATTCTGATCATGGTCCCAAACCTTGACCTCACAGACTAGCTTTGATGAGACTAAAGTCATATGACACCCCTGCTTCTTCCCTTCTTATTATTCATTTTCTCTGCAGCAATGTGCAGATATCTGGTAACATTGTAGCATTGCATCATGGTTACCTTCTAGTCATGTCTCCTGCAACATACTTATCTCATAACATTTTAAGAATTCAACCCAGGAATCAGCATCTGTTTTGCTCTTAATTCCCAATATATTCCAGCTTAAAGGATTCATGTTTTAGCAGATTATCAAATGGCTGTAGCTAACACCCAACTGGCTTCAGTCTCAGTTCCATCATACTATTCTGGTTCTGTTTCTGAGCTTATGGTAATGGCCCACCACTTCATATCAATTCTGTCAGTATATCACTGCAATATGAAATTCTTGATAATTCCATTTCCTCCTTAGCCTCAGTATCCAGTGACAGACTGTTGCTATTCCTCTGCCTTTTATCTGTTTTCTTCCTACCTCTCACCAGCTATTCCATATTTTCTGAACCATTTAATTCATAAACTATCTCTGTGAGTTTTTGTAAATACATAATTGTCTGTTGCCCCATTTTGAACTATCTTCTTACCTTTATGAACTTCCTCCTTTATTTTTTGCTTTTTAGCCAATTTGTCCTACGCCTGTACCTTTTCACCCACCTGCATAAATACTTTCATTGATTTATTTATTTATATGCCCAACTTTTATATTCTTATGAGCATTTCAAAATCTGTACCTTTAATGCTTTGCTTCATACCACAAGGCAAACACAATCACTTTGTGGTTTAAATCTATGAATGTATACTGTCTTCATGTCCTCCCAGACCAACTTCTCATTATTATTAGGTTTCAAGATATTTACATTGTAGTTTGTAAAAGGAAAAGAGTTCTTTTTTAGATTTTGGAACCCACTTAAAGTAAATTGTGGGCAGTGCCTCTCTGATTTTCATTTCCTTTTTGATTTTTTCCCTTTTGAACCCTTGAAACTGTAATATCTAGATATGAATCTGCTGTTGCTTTTGAACCCTTGAAACTGTAGTATGTAGATGTCAATCTGCTGTTGGATAGATTTGCACACACTTTTTCATGCTTCTAGTATTATCAGCTATTGGCAGTTTCTGAATTCCTCTATCTTGTGCTTCTATTTTTCTCTGTTACTCCTTGTGCCTTCCTATTGATCTTCATGTCTGTTATGCTGTTTACTATTTTTCTCTTTACTTTTTCAGCATTTGCAGGATTTCTTAATATTCTTTCATGATTACTTCGGTGACCTGATACTTTTCTGGCATTCTTGATCACCCTTTACTTCACCTCCTTTACTGTTATCCTTAGTTTGGTCATATCTTTTTGTTCATTTATCTGGGACAGAGTATTGTAAATAACTGTTGTCTGGAATTCCAATAGTTGGCACATTTTATTCAAAACTGAATTATTCTCTCCCAATTAAAGCTTTATTTCTTCCAATTCTTTGTGAATTTGAAGGTGGATCTGTACAATACATTTTCTAATATTTAATTAATAAAATTATCTGTAGTAGTAGAAGACATCTATTTTGCCATGCCTCACTCTTTTGCTACATAGGGTGTAATACACTTCTCAGAAATTGCTAGAACATTATTCTGAGTGTTGTGTCTTGTAGCTTCTTGTATCAGATCTTCTGGTTTTAAATCAATCTGACCATTTTTGGTCTGTGTTTCTCCCTGCTCAACAGTCTCCTCCATTAATGATTAATTTACCCCCTTATGTAGTTGTGGTGCTGATCTATTAAACATTTTCTGAGAGCAGAATTTTTGTGACTCCAATTGCTTAATTAAATTAAGAACATAGTTATCCTCCATAAAATTGGTAGTCGGATTAATTAGAGATGGAGTGCTAGGCTCTACAATTATTACCAAGTCGTATTCTCCTTTGCTTTGGTTTGTAAATTCAGTAATATTTGTGTTTCTATTTACCATGTTCTTCCCTCCTTTATCTTTGTTATCATTCCTCAGTTTCATTTTTTTAATTTTTCTACTTTTGTTTATCCTGTTTGACATCCATAATTTAAGTCTTTTTATTACATTTAATTAAACCAGTTAGTCATTCATTTTACAACACAAAAGACTAAATTTCCAGTTACTATATACCTTTTTTTATCAGTTACCAATCAAACTGTGCACAGAAAAAGCAAAGCGTTACCAGTAAAATGTTCCCCAGTCTCAAAAATCTTTACTAGCTTTAAATGAACATTTCCCATCAGTTAATAAGCAGCCTTTCTAGGCAATGTTCATTCAGGCCACAAGGTGTACTGCTTGAAGCCAGATGTGTTCTTTCTTCAGTAAACACTTTAAGTGATTTAAAGCCACAGTTCAGGCTAAGGCTGATTATCATCCTCAGATTTTCCATAGAATGCTCCACCAGAATTGATAAAGCAGGTCCTCTTTTTTAAAAGCTCTCCAATAAAAAGATTATATCTCACTGTGACAAGGTGGCTAAGACCCTGTCCTATTGCTTATGCAGAGAGAATTAAAAGCAAGGGTCTATTTCATACTCTCCTATTCTGCCACTTGCCTTTCACTTGCCTGTCTGATTGTACAATCACATTTTTCTTGTTGCACCTAGGAATTGGCCACTCCAATGGTTCCACAATTTCCTTTTGTCCCCTCCCTTCATTCACTTACTGCTTCTGTCCTTCCTTTTTCCCCTTGCTTCTCCATGGTAGAACTTATATACATGTGAATCTTCATGTGATACTGCTGTCCATTGGATTGCAAATGTATACACTTATATTCTTGCAATGACTGCAGAAAAGTATTTAGCGTGCTTAAAAAAATAACAGTCATGTTATACAAGGAGTTGATCTTGAGATGTATTTTGATCTCCCCAAGCTTGTTCAAAAAATTGTCAACAGAAGATTAGTTCTGGGACAGAACATTATGTTTTTGTTTCAGTTGTTGACTGGATGTGCTATTCAGATTGGTCTCAGGAAAGAAATTGAAAAAG
The DNA here is from genome assembly GCA_016271365.2 of Neoceratodus forsteri. Classification (NCBI taxonomy): domain Eukaryota; kingdom Metazoa; phylum Chordata; order Ceratodontiformes; family Ceratodontidae; genus Neoceratodus; species Neoceratodus forsteri. The sequence goes on from CM057452.1 coordinate 1,235,705,753, forward strand.
TACTGATACATTTTGGGAGAAAAGGAGATGGAACTTACATAATTGGGATGCAGAGTTAAAATGGTCAGGAAAAGTCATCTTATAAAAAGAGAGCAATGTTTTGGTTACATGGAGAGAGACTTAGATTTAAACTGAGGGACATACACTCGGATGGAGGACTTTGTTTTCTTTGTACTGCCTTTCCGAAAAGCTATGCTGTACAATGCTATTTTTTTCTGTGTTATTGATAACAATAAAACACTACCTGCAAATTTTATAACATCTCCTGGTCTGCCTATGCTTCCTGATCTATGCCTCTAAGGCTCCCAAGACACTCATGTACACAGGATATATAAGCCCTCTGCTTCAAACTGGTGTTCATAGCTCAATGTGAGATTTTCAAGGCCTTTCTGATCATATAGTATGGCCAGTGAATGCCTCTACTGAAACAAAAAAGGAGCACACTCCAACAGCTGCCTCCCCTCTCTGAAGTGCTATGCCTTCAGGTAAATTATACACTTTTAATGAGCTGTCAGTATACAATGCAGACCAAGCAGGCAGAAAGCAAGAAGACTAGTTTTCCCCTGTGACATGAGCAGCCACACTGTACTATTGCTGCTTGATTCACTGATGGACTGTATAAAAAATCTGTTAAGTATGTTGTTAATCCAGACAATGAAAGAAACAATAGACATTCACTTCTAACACTATCATTTATGGCACAGTTAACAGTACTGTACAGTACTTTATGCTAATTTGGTTTTTGTCTGAATTCTTGCACATTGCGTTGCTATAGTTTTAATCTGTCTGTGGTATTCCTCAGTTACTCTAAAATGATTCTATTTCCAGATGTGTGCTCTTCAACTCAAAATGTTTATGGCAATACAAGTTAAAACAAATGTCAAGCAGCAGAGCAGTAACTGAAATTTGAACCTCACTATGGCTGAGTTCCAGACATGGCTGGGATCCTAATTCTGAACATAACCACTTTTGCTGGGAAAGCTGACTATGCAAATTGTAGTAGTCTTAATTAATAGGCAGTGATGCTGGGATTTGTCAAATAACTGCTGGAGAGGATATGAGTCAGACATTTACCCTTTCAATGCTAGTTTTCAGTCATACTCTATCTAAGCCTGTGCAAACATGGCCATGTTGCTGTTCTATGACTATAGGTCAGTAGTGGTTCTGTGTTTTCTCAAACATTTAATTAAAACAGTTAAACATATAAACTGGTCAGGAACAGAGTAGAATCTCCAGTCCCTGTTAACATGCATTTTTTTTTACTACAGAATGGGTTCAAAAGGATCAAGCCATTTGCATACTTCAGCTTATGTACTGACCGACATCTTCTGCACCGAATGAACAATTGTATCAACTCTCCACCACACCAAACCAGTTAGTAATTAGACCAATTGATTATAGACCAGAATTTGACTTAGTGGTTAGAGTTTAGCACTGTGAACCTAGCAAGCTGGGTTTGAATCATACAACTGCCTCTTCCTCATAATGCAGCACTAAGCAAGTCACTTAATCTCCCACTGCTTAACCTCTATTTAGAAAATGGCAAGGGAAATCCTGACCTTTGATTTATCAGTTTTATTTTTTTAAATAGTAAACTTTATTGCTATACAAAATATCAAACAAAAGCAGTTGACAAACAACATTACAAAACAGAGAAACTACAAAAACTGTTAAAACACTTGCTGAAAACAGTTTCACTGTCAGTTTTATTCCAAAGGTGCATGTTTATGACCCACCTACAGAAGCCAATGCCAATCAAACCTCCATGCCAAACATATCACTCTGCAAGCACGTAATATATTTTTTAAATATACAACATTGCTTTTTACAGTTATAGCACTGTAACACTCCCTCACATTAATAACCAATTAAATAGTGTCTCTGTTAAACTAAATTCACTTTCACTTTTTCCTAATTCTCTTTAAACTCATTTGTTTTATTGTGTTTTGCTTCTTTTTCAACATCTTGCCACATGGATCTTGTCTGTATTCTGTATTAACTTACCTGGCAGTTCGCCTACTCAATTTTAGATTCAAATTGCTCACTCTCCTTCACCTGACAAATGTAACTTTCCAACAAAAAAGATGCATTTCTTAAAAATGACATCCATTTTTTCTGTTTCTTTCCTTGATCATGTCACCACAACACTGTTGTTCTCTTTCTCACCCTTTCCCCGACTGAGCTCACATACTCTTTTCCTCACTTACAGCTCTCAAAACATGAATACAAAGTTTCATTTCATGACTAACTAGTTTAAAGTGAAAAATTTAACCGGGGTGAATAAAGCAGCTGCTAATTTATGTACAATAACTACATTTAAAAAAATATGTAAACAAAAATCTATTCATCAAGCACTTAATCTTTCTGTACCAGCTGCACTACTGATCATAGTAGTACTCCCCACTGACTACACGTCAGTGGAGGGATTATTTTACTCAAAATGTACTATTTTTATAAATGTATATATATATATTTTTTTTAAATTGTCACACAAAACCAGTAAGAAAATACAGAGTGTGGGTTGTGGTGTGATGGTGTTTTATCAACACTTTCAGGGAGTGTAAGGCCCTTCACCTGCAGCATCAGGCCTCCCTGTGTCTCTGTGGCCATTCGAGTTCTCCCTGATTGTAATGCACATCGAGATTCAGTGTGTATGAAAAGCTCTATGCAACACCAAATATTTTCTCATCCACTCATTTTCTTTCCTGTCTAAGACATAATATAGGAATTTTGCATCACTCAACATGTGGCAGGAAGTGGGCTTTGCCTGGTAGGAAGAATTCTGTTTCAGTAGGGAATTTAAGTGACACATGATAAAGAAGAACAATAATTTTCTTAGAATTCTGTGACTTACTCTGTGACATGACATGAGCTGGTGTGGTACAGACTCTTGTCTACTCATTGAAGGCCCCCTTGGTTTCATGGGGAACTTAGGGAGATAAAGGGTCGGCGGTTGGAGCAGCGCTGAGGAGATCTGGGCTGATTAAGGACCAATTGGCCCTGAGGTCTCATTATGGTGACTATCAGGGGGCAATCTCCCAAAATAAGGCAGAGTTTTTGTCAAGGAAGATTGCTGCTGCAAGGAACAGACCAGCTCATTTCTTCTGCATGGTATACAGACTATTACATCCAGCCTGCCTCTGTGTGGGAGGAGCAGGTTCTAGCACTAGGTTCAAGGAGTTTGCTCAGTTCTTTTCCAACAAAATTTTTTCTATCAGGTCAGAGATCTCTTCCAGTGTCACTTCAAGGGATTGCGGGGTTCACTCTTGGGTGTGCCTGAGCACCCCTCTTGTGTGGGCTGAGTTCAACACAGTTGGAGTGGAGGAGTTGGCTGAGATAGTCTTGAGGTTGTGGCCAACATATTGTGATCTGGACCCAGGTCCAACCTGACATTTGGTCAGATGTATGAATCTGACAGGATCTGTGGTTGCCAAGACTGTCTGAAGTTCCTTGAAGAGTGGGGTCTTTCCTTAGGCTTTGAAAGAGTCCCTGGTTAGACCCTTACTGAAGAAACCCACAAGGGACCTGGAGTGTCTTGGCAACTACAGACCAGTCTTAAACCTCCCATTTTTAAGGGAAGCTTTTAGAGAAATTGGTGGCCACCCAGCTCAAGATGCATCTTCCCTCCTCCACCACTTATGAGTGCTTCCAGACTGAGTTCCAAGCCAGGTATAGCATGCAGACATTCCTGGTGAAGGTGCCTAATGATCTCCTAGTGGTGAGAGACAAGAGAGAACATACCATCCTGATCCTTCTGGATCTCTCAGCAGCTTTTGACACCATGGATCATGAGGTGTTGCTGAACCGCCTGTGGTACAGGTGCTAGTAATGTCATTAGCTGGCTTAGGTCCTAACTCATGGCAGACTGCAAAGGGTGATGATGGGTTTAGCCTCATCTAACCTAATGCCACTGCTCTGTGGAGTTCCACAGAGGTCAGTCATGGCACCCATGCTGTTCACAGTGTATATGCTGCCACTGGAAGACATTATCAGGCAGTATGGGCTGGGTTTTTATTGCTATGCTGATGATACCCAGCTATAACTGTCCTGTGCACCTGGTAGCTAGTTGGCAGCCTCTGTGTTTAATACCTGCCTGGAGGAGATCCAGACTTGGATGTCTTGTAACTGGCTATGACTCAGCCTGGACCAGACCTAGATGCTGGGAGTGGATTCCGGTCATCGATGTGACAGAGGGAGGTTTGGATATACCCCTGGTCTAGTATTGGGAGGGGTTCCTTTGATCGCTCTCTGCTTGGATTAAGGATCTGGATGTGATCCTCGATGATGGCTTGACACTTGATGCACAGGTGTCGACTGTCCTCAAAAGTGGGTTCTATCATCTAAGGAATATCACTCTTATGCAGGCCCTTATACCACCTGGGGACTTGACCACCCTGGTACCTGCTTTTGTCACATCAAGACTGGATTACTGCAATGCCCTGTACCTGGATCTATCTGGAGGCAACCTCCGCTGACTGTAGCTGGTATAGAATGTGGCAGTTAGACTGTTGATGGGCACTCGAAGATCAGAGCATATTACCTCTGTTCTCAGTGGACTACACTGGCTACAAGTTAGGTGAAGGATTGCCTACAAGGTCAGATTACTGCCCTATAAAGCCCTGCATGGAAGTGGACCAGTCTGGCTGCAAGATCTCCTTGTTTCTTACTGCCCATGCTGGGCTCTCCATTCCTCTAAGGGTTGCCTCCTTGAGGTCGCCAGGGCTAGGCTGCAGCATTCTGGGGATCGAAAATGTTCAGTGTCCATGTCTTCCCTGTGGAACTCATTGCTTAGACATCTTTTGGAGGCACCCTTGGTGGAAACCTTTAAAAAGGGTCTAAAATATTTTTATTTAACCAGGCTTTTAACATATAAGATTCACATAAATTAATTAAGATCTCTGATATTTGATTTGATTAGGATAGACTGTATCTATATTGCTCCATGCTCTATCTTACATATTATGTAAAATGTGTTGTGTTTATTGTTGTTTTTTATATTTTTATTGTTAAGCTCTCCAAGTCCCTGGAAAGGGGCACTATACAAATAAAGTTTCTATCTATCTGTCTCTCTCTCTCTCTCTCTCTCTCTCTCTCTCTCTCTCTCTCTCTCTCTCTCTCTCTCGCTATCTAATAAGTTGGACCATGAAGTCTTACACCAACTAGCATCCTAACCACTTCACTTAAAATGTAGTAACATAGAATTTGATGGCAGATAAGGACCACTTTGCCCATACAGTCTGCCCATTTTTCCCTACCTACACACGTAAGTTCTTTTTCACTGAGAAGGTGGTCGACGCTTGGAACAGCCTGCCCCAAGGGGTGGTGGAGGCAAAAATGGTTGGGGTTTTTAAGAATGCTTGGGATAAGGAATGGGGAAAGGAGAAATTGTTTAACCAGAAAAGGCACAGTAAGCCAAAGCTTGTTTCCAGGTGTGACCTGGGAGCACAAGGAAGTTAAGTGACTTGCTCAGGGTCACACAGTATGCAAGTGGAAGCTGTGGGATTCAAACCCAGGTCTGGTTTACTGGATGTCACCAGATTTGCAGCTCAAAGCCTTAGACCACTGCACTATACTGCCTTCCTAAGTGCAAAGGCATCATAACACTGAGTAGCAGTTAAGAGAGGGGTAAGGTCTTAGGCAGACTAGCTGGACCTTGTGGTCCCCTTCTGCTATCACTTTCTATGTTTCCATGTTACACTATTACCACATTCTGTGCCCAATTTACAGCTTTCTCCATACCCACTCCTTTCCACTATGATTCCCTTGTGCTTATCTCATGTATTCTTCAATCCCACCACCATTTTTGCCCCAATCACCTCTGCTAGAAGGCTGTTCCAGGCATCCATCACTTTCTGTGAAGAAATACTTCCTTACATCTCTCCTCAATCTTCCTCCCTCAAGTTTCATAGCATGTCCTCTTGTTCTCAAGCACCTTTTCTTCTCTTAAACTTACATCCTTACCAGTCTGTCATCTGAGTATGTGATTCTTGTAAGTAATTTATTCTTTTTTCTTTTGTATTTTTAAAGGGTAACAGTCAGCACCAAGGACCCCACATTCAAGTGGAAGCCTGGTCTCAATGTGCACTTTGTGTGCAAAAACATTTTGGTTTACTTACTGTTACTGTTACTGTAGTATAGTAGAGTGTATCAGACTAATGTTGTATAGTTCTAGGCTGACATCTTCTATTCCTATAAACCCAGAATCTCCTGCAGCTGACATCACCGCAGTTTGCAGAAAGTAGATTCAATAGCTTGCAGTGCATGTTGGAGTTTGTACAGTACATGTTCAGATCTTTTGTTTGTCACAGAGGACTATACTTAGCACCTGTACAAAAGCGGACCCACAAAACATCTCATTGGACATTATTAAAGCTACAACATGCACTACGCTGAATCTCTCACTGCTGCCTACTGCTCCAGTGCCAGCTGCAGATGATTCCGATATTTTTAGTAAAAGAAGGTGTCAGCCTAGAATTAAGCAAAATTAGTCTGATACAGTCTACTATACTATAATAAACAGTAAGTAAACCAAAATGTTTTTGTGCATGATTTGCACATTGAGACCAGTCCCACACTTGAGTATGGGGGCCATTTGTACTGACTGTACCACTTTAACTATATTATAGTGTCTTATGCTTGGTTTCTTGCTGTGCATCTCCCTGGTCCTGCTTTTTGTTTATGCTATTGTCCAGTGGTAAATATTGCATAACTGTGAGGGGGTGCCTCCTTTGAAATTGATGTGGCTTTGGAACTCCACTCAAGCTGTATGTTCCATTGATACGCTGTTTTACTTTACCAGAGTGAGCATCCTTGAAGAAAAAGAGTAGCTCTCCCTCCCACCCCACTAGCTGCTGGAGATCTGACTCTGAGAAAGGAAGAAGGAGGCTACTGAGGAATACAGGAACTTCCTGTCCCAGAACAGAAAGGGTGGGAGCTGTAAGGGCACAAAGGCAGTAGAAAAGTAGGGATAACAAAAAAAGAAACTGAGGAGGAGAGAGTAAGCATACAAAGTCACAGGAAAGGGGCCACAAATAAGACATGAAAGGAGTGGTGCAGTGCAGTGCAGTGGCTGTGGGGCGGCAGTCTTCCTAGAGATGTTCTGGAGGATGCTGTGCTGTCCCAAAAGCAGGCACATCTCTGGGCTGAGGGAGCAGGTTGCTTGTCTCCAGGCAGAGTTGGTCAGGATTAAGGGGACTTCCTCCTTCGTCCAGGGATCACTGAGTCTGCCCCTGCTGCCTCAACAGTCGCCAGGTTGAGGAATGACTGGACTATGGTGGGCTCAGAAAGGGTGAAGACAGTGGGGCAGAGGCACATCCCTACTATGGTTTCACTCCACAACTCCTTTACTCTGCTGACAGGGCAGGACTGTCCCAAAGAACAACCTGCAGTGAACACTAAGGAGGATGTAGGGGCAGATGACCCCAGAGGAGGATGAAACAACTCTTGGTGGCAGATTCTATTGTTAGGGGGTAGATTTGGGAGCAGATGGAGTGGAAGAGATGGAGGTTAAGTGCCTACCCAGTGCCATGGTCTAGAGGGATGGAAAGCACATTCAAAGGATCACTGGGGCAGCAGGACGGGAGGGAGAGCTAGACATCATTGTTCATCTGGGGACAAATGATCTGGCTAGTGATGAGATTAGAGTAGTGCAGGAATATTTCAGGGAGCTGGGGAGGGCTCTTAGACAAGTGGCATGCACTGTAACCTTTTTGGAGGTGCTACTTGTCAATGACTAGGGGGAGGACAGGGAACTCTGCACCATGAGATTCAATGTATGGTGGATGTACTGGAACAGAGCAGAGGGCTTTGGCTTTATTGGGGACTGGGGTTCCACCTGAATGGATGCAGGCCTATACAAATGGGATGAGCTGCATCTATCTGGGAGGGAACCAAGATCCTCAGTGAGAAGTTTAAATGCTTCATTGGAAAGCATTTATGCTACTCAAGAGGGAGGTGAAGGTAGGCAGGATGAAGGAGTCAGTAGGGAGGACCCTAGGGCTGGGAATTTGACACTGAGACCTAAAACTGAGATAGGAAGAATGGCAGAGATAATGAAGAATGGGATAAAACAGGAGTGGAAGGGAAGGAAGACTTGGGGATAGGAGGGGAGCTACTAAAAGGGGAGGTTGAAAAACTGGGAAAGCCATGTGCATGAATGCCCACAGCCTGGGAAATGAAATTACAGACCTAGTTGCCTTGATGGCAGAGGCAGACCTGGCCATTGTCGCTGTTACCAACACATGGTACATGGGGAATCATGGAAGGAATATAGCCATACCAGGTTAGACTCTATTTAGAAAAGGCAGAATGGGAAAATGGGTGGAGGGTGGCTAGCTACATCAGGGAGGGAATTAAAGCAACTTATGTTCATGAAAAGCAGGAGGGAATGGGAGCACTGTGGGTCATACTGGAGACAGGAAATGGCACCACCATTGGCATTGGTTTGAGCTACAAACCTCCAGCAGAAGGGGAGGAGATGGACTGTTTATTAGTGGCAGCCATCCCCAAAATGAAAGCCAAAGATGAAGTGCTGCTCTTGTGAGACTTTGATTTGCCTAATGTGGATTAGAGAATGCAGGCTGCAGCCACAACCAGGAGCAGAGCCATCCTGGATGCCCTGCACGGGACATGCCTCAATCACCTTGTGGCAAAACCCACCCAAGAAGGAGCAATATTGGACCTGGTACTTACCAATGAGGACAGAGTCACCAATGTAATGGTGGGTAGCCACCTGGGGTCCAGTGACCATTGTATGGTGTGGCTCAATGTGAGAACTGTGGAGGAGTAAAACCACATGAAAGCAATGATCCTGGATATCAGACAGGTCAATTTTTCAAAAGTGGGGGAATGTCTTAATCAGGTCTTGGCAGGGGAAGAAGAAGGGGGATGTAGAGAAATAATGGGCTAACCTTAAGGGAGCCATAGTAGAGGCAACAAGCCTTTGTGTTAGGCAACTAAGCAAAACAAAGAGAAAGAACAAAACACTATGGTTCTCAAAGGACATGGCTGGGAAGGTAAGAGAGAAATGGCTCGGTTTCAGGAGGTACAAGGAAACACAGAAGGGGGAAGATAGGTAACTATATCTGGAAAAGCAGCGGGAGGTGGGGAAAGCAGTCAGGAGCACAAAGGCACAAATGGAGGAAAAAATAGCCCAGGCAATTAAGAAAGGAGACAAGAGCTTTGTCAGATACATTAGTGAAATAAAGAAAGAAGACCAGGGGTTGGATTGTGAGGCTAAAAAGGGAAGGAGAGGGTGTGCAGAGGGGGACCTAGAAAACGCAACAGTCCTAAACAATATTTTTGTTCAGAATTCATAGAAGATGAGGAAGGACCTCTATTGGGCTATAGCAGCACCAATGGGAGAGAGGTTGACACCAGCCCATTTACAAAGGAACAAGGCCTAAAGGAACTCGATAATCTGAAAGGAAACATGGCTATGGGTCCAAATGGGATACATCCCAGAATATAAAAATAACTTAGACAGGTGCTGGCAGCACCACTAATAGCCCTATTCAACAAATTGATATAGACAGGGTGGTTCTAGGGGACTAGAGGAGGACAAATGTATTCCCTCTCCACAAAAGTGGGAACAGGAAAGAGGCTGTCAACTACAGGCCAGTCAGCCTGACCTTGGATGAGGGGAAATTAATGGAGTCACTGCTAAAGGTAAGGATTGGGATATTTCTTGAACCCAGCAGAACACAGGATCTGAGGCAGCATGTATTCACTGTGGGAAGGTCTTTTCATACAATTCTGATAGATTTCTTTGACTGGGTGACCAGGGAAGTAGACCAGGGAGGGGCAGTGGATGTGGTCTACCTAGATTTCAGCAAGGCCTTTGACACTGTCCCACATAGAAGGTTGGCAAATACGTTGGGTAGCCTGGCAGTGGGCCTCAGGATTGCAAACTAGTTAAGAAACTGATTGAGTGACAGGACACAGAGGGTGGTGGTAAATGGCATTTAATCTGATGAGAGGGGAGTGACCAGCAGGGTGCCACAGGGATCCATGCTGGGACCAGTCTTCTTTATTGTCTTCAAAAGTGACATTGCAGAGCGGAGGAAGGGGACAGTATGTCTTTTTGCACATGACACTAAAATCTGGAACAGGGTTGACACATCGGGGAGGTGGAAAAAATTAGAAAGGACCTAAACATGTTTCAGGAGTGGTTGAGAGTGCAGCAACTAAGATTTGATGCAGAAATGTACAAAATCATGCATTTGAGGCACAGAAATCCAAGAGAGGTGTACAAGATTGGGGGAATGGTACAGATGGCCACCAATCAATAAAGGGAGCAGGGTAATCATATCTGATGACCTAAAGGTAACCAAACAATGTGGGAAGGCTGTGGGGAGAGACAGTGGGATGCTAGGGTGCATAGGGAGAGGTGTCAATAGCAGAAAAGGGAGGTGGTTATGCCACTGTACAGATTACTAGTGAGACCTCATCTGGAGTACTGTGTCCAGTTCTTGAGGCCACATCTCTGGAAAGTCATGAACAAAATAAAGGCAGTCCAGAGAAGGGCAACAAAAATGGTGCAAGGACAACAACAACAAAAGTCATGTGAGGAAAGACTAGAGGATCTCAATATGTATTTCCTGGAGGAGAGGAGAGAGAGGAGAGATATGACTGAGACATTCAAGTACCTCTGGGGTAAAAACAAGGTACAGGAGGTAGCATCTTTCAGAAAAGAAAGTGTACAAGAAAGTGACATGATATGAGGCTTGGGGGGTAGACTCAGGGGCAACACGAGGAAGTAGTTTTTTCACAGAAAGTGTAGAGGATGCTTGGAACAGCCTCCCTGAGGAGGTGGCGGGGTGGTGGAAAATGGTAGGGCAATTCAAGAACGCATGGAATAGTCATAAGAGTACTCTCAAAATATGGAAGAGATGGTAAGCCACAGATAAACTAGGGTCTGTGGTATTGGAATAGACAGTAAAATCAGTCAGACTAGGTGGGCCACAATGTCCTTATCTGCCATCACCATCTTTGTTTCTATGTTTCTATACCACAGAGCACAGGGACTGAGCCAATCATGCTGATGTGGTTTATTGCAAGACCAGTCTTTACTTCAGGAGCACTGTAGCTGTTTTGATTACTGGCATCCTCTCCTCCAGTTGGGAGGCTGTACTTTGAGGGGACAAGCCTTGACCTTCCAATTTAAGATGCATTTTCTCAAGCTACCTCCACACAGTGACCCATATGTTGCTCAAGGGATGCAGCATAGTGATGTCAAACTTGGGGATGGCAGGCTGGGGTGATGTTTGGCAGGTGATACTGCATCACAATTGGGAAACTATTTTAAACTGTTTATATTTTTATATTTGAAGTGTTTGTATTGTAATGTGCTAGACAGATTGTGCAGAGAGGCTAGATAAAAACAAGCTGAGGTGTAGCTGTATAACTCTACTTATTCACTGCAAAAAAAACTATATCAATGGACCAGTTAGTGTTCAAGTTCATGCCACAGACTAGGAAATGTGGTATTAGGGTTTCCAGCCTTAAGTTTCCACCCCCAAGCATCACAATGGCAAGACCACACAAGCAACCACAGACAGCTATCAACAGATAAGACAAACAACATACACCTGTTTCCTGATTACACAAATGCAGTATCACTGATGGACTTCCTTCATTGATTTGTATCTGTGGCATGCACACTGCAAGACATACACACTCATTTTTGGCTGCAGATAGAAATCCACAATGCTCAAATCAAAACACTATTTCTGTGTGCAGAAGCAACGGCCTCTGCAGCCACACATACAAATCGATAATACCTAAATTACAAAAGTTATTTTGTTTGCAGGAGTGCAGGTGCCTATGGCTCCAGCTATTCTGTAGCCACAGGTACTCATGCACTCTGTAAGCCATACACATACCACACACACACACACTTCTGGCTGCAGAAACACAGACCTGCACTTTTGCAGCCACAGTGCAAGACATACAGTACATACCCAGTTCTGGCTGCAGAAGCACAGGCCCCACAAAGCCCATGATACCCAAACAACAACACTACTTCTGTCTGCAGAAATACAGGCACATCAGGGACTTGTGCTGCTGCACATGTAAGATGTACACACTGACTTCCATGTGTAGAAGTTCAGGTCCCTTTTAGGCCTGCACTTGTGGTACTGCAAATAGAAATCTACAGTAGATTGCCCAAACTGCACGCTTCTGCAGTTAAAAGTGTAAAACATAAACAATGACTTCTATGTACAGAAGTGCAGGATCCTGTGGACCTGCTCTTCTCCTGCTGCATATAGAAATCCATGATAGTCAAAGTTCAACGCTATGTCTGTCTGCAGAAGCATAGGGTCCTGTTGGCCAGCACTTCTGCAGCCACAGGAACTCATGCATTCAGTAAGACACACACACACTTCTGGCTGCAGAAGCACAGGCTCCTGTTGGGCATGCACTTTTGAAGCAATAGATACTGTACAAATTCACGAAGGTAGTACATTATCACTGGTGCATTTTTGTCATCTGTAAACAGTTGCATGTTGTTTGTCTTACCTATTGATGGCTTGTGTGGTCTTGCCTTTTTGCTGCTTGGGGGAGTTAGGGTTGGAAAAAGTAACACCATATTTCCCTACTTCTGTGGCAATACCTTGAACTCTAAGTGGTGCATTAACATCATTTTTTGCAATGAATTTAATTTATTTTTGAGATAGTGGATTTGTGCATTAATTCATGTAGGTCCCTTCAGGATCTGTGTAAACAGATGCATATGCACAGGGCAAGGGCTCTGCTCCAAGGCAGAGTCCATCCACATTCATGTGTGACCAAAGAATCCTTTTTTTTGGTGCATATGGAAAATTTTAATGTTGTAAATTTCAGTGTTGCACTTCAGTGCTGCACTTAAATGTGAGACATAAAAAATATTTTGACTCTACACAATGAACATGATTTTTAGAATGTGTTTAATCCCACCCAAAAGGTGACTTTCCAGAGCAACAGTGTAATCACCTTTTGACCTATACTTGAAAATTCTCAGCATCCTTGTTCGTGAGGTAGGGTCATATTTAAGTATCTTCAAAATCTGTGACTAAAATATTGTAAAACAGCCAAGTTATGATTAAAAGTATGTGAGGTAAAAACTTAGAATTTTTGTGCCGCACATTTTAGTGCCTTATTTTAGTGTTGCACTTAAATGTGTGGCACAAAAATGATTTTGACTCTGTGTCATGAACGTGGTTGGTGGAATGTGTTAAATCCGTACTAAAAGGTAGTTTCACAGATGGAATGTGAATTCACCTTTTGAGCTGTTCTTGAAAATTCCCAACATCCTTGTTCATGAGGTAGGATCATGCAAAGAGTATATTTAACATTTGGAAGTAAATTTTGTAAAGTAGCCGAGCTATCAATAAAGGTACGTGAGACATAAAAATGAAATTTTCATGTTGCACATTTTAGTGTGCACATTTAAGTGCAACACTAAATGTGCAACATGAAAATTAGTGTATTGCAAATTTTAGTGTCTTTCTTTAGTTTTGTACTTAAAACTGCAACACACATGGGTTGCCCCACCAGCACAGTTGTTGGGTTTCTGCCTGTGATACTGATATTCCAGGTTTGGCAATGGACTCAGGAGTCAGAAGTTCAGTCAGAGGGAGGACTGAGCACCCTGTGGCTTGCTCTTCTTCTCTGGGGGAAGGGGGTTATGTGTCCAGTGCATCGAGTGACCTCTGGTAGGGTGCAACAAGCATTTGGCACCTTATGTGTTGTGGAGGTGGGACAGACAACAGCGTTTATGCCACTTTATCATTACATGCCCCACTTCCACATAGCACCCAAAATACTTTGCCAAGCAGAATGACACCTGCCCCAAGTCAGAGGTCCTGAGCATCACCCCTAGTTTCTGCCAAGGATGTATTCTGATTGCTGCTGGGGGGTAGGCCCCCTCCTGGTGGTCCTGCCCCCTGGGGTAAACACCCAGACAGTAGTGTCCTTGGGCCATATCGCACTGTCTTCTTGGTGTTTGGGTTCTCTCCCATGGCTCTGGTCTGTGGGTAATCCATAGTCAGGTCCCTTGGTGTTCTGTGGCAGATTTTTCTGATTTCTGCAGCAGGGCTCCTTGATTTCTGCAGCAGCATTTTCTCATTTCTGCGGCATGATTTATTCATTTCTCTGGCAGAATGCAGTCCTGTCATTGGCTAAATATGATGTGATGTCATCGATGACATCATATGCTGAGCTATGAGAAGGGGCTTCAGGATAAATGAGGTGGGAAAGAAAGCCTGACACTATGAAAAAACAGTATATTTATATGGAAATTCACCAAAAACAATGAATTCTGCTGCACTATATACATTCTGTGGCATGATGCAATTTCTGCGGCACATTCTGCAACTGCAGAACTGCAGAATTCCAGGGGCCTTGTCCATAGTGTATCCCTGATGGGACTCGTGGTGGGGGTATGATGAGACGTGGCTCAGGGATGGGTAGATTGGGAGCTGACACATATAGTAAATAAAAAAAAGTGCAACAGAAAAACCATTTTGACACTATGTTATAATCATGGTCACTAGAATGTCTTAAACCTGCCCAGAAGGTGGTTTCGTAGAACAACTGCAAAATTACCTGTCGACCTGTACTTGAAAATTCTCACCATCTTTTTTCATGAGATTGAGTCATGTAAACAGTATTTTCAAAATTTGGCACTAAAATATTGTAAAATGTGTCAAAGTATATGAGACACAAAAATGGAATTTTAGTATCACACATTTTAGTGTCAGACATTTGTGAAAGAGGAAATTGTTTAACCAGGAAAGGCACACTAAGCTGAAACTTGTTTCCAGGTGTGACCTGGGAGCACAAGGAAGTTAAGTTACTTGCTCAGGGTCACACAGTATGCAAGAAGAGGCTGTGGGATTCCAACCCAGGTTTCCAGATTTGCTGCTCAGATCCCAAAACCACAGCACTATACTGGAACACTAAAATTTATGTTTAGTACCGCCAAGTCCCCCAAAAATATTTCTGGCTTGCTTTAAGAAAAAAAAAAAAAACAACAACAAAGTCTTCTTTAACACGTCCTGTTTAGCAAGATTTATGTTTTTTTTCAACTTCTTCATTTTTATTATTTTACATGTTTTTTAGTTAAAAAAAAACAAGATGGCAGCCATCACAACCTGAAAAAGTGCATGTCTTGAGAATTAAGTGGTGTGAAAGCAAAGTACTCCCATTACATGAAATGTTTCATGTTTTATAAGGGTTTATCCAAAACCCTACTCAGTATGGTCAGAAAAAAACATGTTCAATCCTTATATCTCTGGAATTTATTAATAATTTTTTAATGAAACTTTTTAAAAGACACTACCTTGGCACAAACCACTTCTACCATAAAAGTTTGGACAACAAATTCTAAACCATCTAGACTGTAGATGAGGGGTAAAAAGTGTAATAAATGTAGTAAAAATGCTTCATTCAATGAAAAATCATCATTCCATATCTTGGAAACCACACAAGCTGCCATCACAAAACTTCTCACATCTTGAGACCCTGCCCCTGAGCCAATGTGTGCCAAACTTTGGGTAATGCCATTGAATAACTTCAAAGGTAAGGTGCATAAATTGGGGTTAACATTAAACACCCCAGTCAATCCTAACTGTGCTGGTGCTACTGCACAAGTATAATATAGTAAGGACTGTGGTGAGATTTGAGTACTCATTGCATTAACCTGTCTGAGTTACAGCTACAGTATGTCTAAGTGATAACACATGAGAGTGTGTGTGGTTATAAGGTCAAAATACATACCTCAGTTAGATGTTAGGCATGAGATATGGCATGCACACCATGGAGTGTGTTATCCCACTTATCCAGAAGCAAATGATTTAATACCTTTTAATGGACCAACATAAATGGTATCAAATCATTTGCTTCTGGATCTGTCTTGCAAGGACCAATACGGCAAATACTAAACCTAGATTATCCCACTTATATAATGGGGTTTTTTTGTACAAAAAAAAAGTGCAGTTCGGGAGAGATGTGAGCTTGTCAATGAATAATCAACAGTCATGTAATGTGTTTCAAACAAAGAAGTTAGAGTATTTTCATGGACCATTTTAAAATCTGCTTCAATCCAGAGATTGTTAGAAGTAATCTTCTGGTAGAAGAGTAGTTTATTGTAGGGTCTATCTTAAACATATCAGGAGAACCTGACATTTTGCTGACACAGAACAAACGTAGTAATCTCCTATTGCCCAGACCCACAAAGGAGGGCTAGGGTGCATGAATGTTTATAACCTCTATTGTAGCTGACTGTATCCTACAGGGCTAATAGGACTGCTTAACTTACATGGCCATAAAGTTGTTCTGGAGTATTGTGAATTTTAAATTTAATTGGGTCTGAACCAAACTCACAGCTGGGATACAGTAAATTCTAGATCTACTGAGTCAGTACTAAACTCATAACTGGAGTAGGGTTCATTTCAGGTTTTACAGTGACTGACAATGTACAGGACAAAGGATGTTGAGGGGAACCTTTTCACTTGTGGGGACTGCAGCATGGCAGTATTTTAGAAGGTGCTCTAGAAGCAAGGTGCCTACCTATTGTATAATGGATTTGCAGTGCTCACTTCAGAGCTAGATGCAGCATGGGATACACTATACATGTTGTGTAGTAAATTGGAGTGGGGGCTGCAGCTAACTTCGACCACCCCTCTCCTGCAGAGATTCACATGAACCCACTCTGGGAGATGAAGATTAGTTGGTAGGAGGACGGTACCAGACTGGGATCTCCAGGAAGCAAGAGGAGTCCTAGACTTCTAATCATAAACCACTTTGCTCACCTAAGAGAGAAGGCTTATACTGAAACTCCACAAAGGGAGACAGTATTTGTTACTTGTCCAGTTCCAGTGACTACCACAAACTTACGCTTGATGTGGGAAAGGGGCCAAAAAGCATGAGAGGTTAGAAATGTCATGTTGCTCAATGACACAGCTGTAAGGGTGACAGAAAAAGAGATTTGTATAGGCAGTTAGGAAATATTGTGGTCATGATATATCTTGCAGTGGCTACAGCAACAAATTCTGGCCAGAGCCAACATGGCTGCAGCCACACTAGCCAAACTCATGGTGAAACTGTCTGCCATGCCAAAGATGGCTGTGTTGCAGTTGCACATGAGCAACTACTCACACATGTGCACTAAACATCAATGGGCATCTTGAGCATGGCAGACGACCAGCAATTGATATGGTGTGCCCAAGGGGGGGGGGAGTGAGTGGATCTGTTTTGGAGTTGCAGAATGATCGTACTGCAACTCCAAAACAGTTCTTCAGTGTCAATCTGGTGGCTCGTTTTCAGAGCTACCACAAGATGTTTGCAGGCTTTGCCCACTGCAGCCATAAAAAGGGATACCTCCAGGATAGAGGAAATACCAAGGCATATGGAGGAGGAGCAATTTAGGGACAAATAACCTAGCCAGCACTGAGTTGAAGGAGAAGGCTAGTTTTATCTATCTATCTATCTATCTATCTATCTATCTATCTATCTATCTATCTATCTATCTATCTATCTATCTGTCTTTATCTGTCTATCCATCTGCCTGTCTGTCTGTCTGTCTTTCTATATATCGATTAATGCAACACCGGTGTGGATATTGATATTTTTTCTCACTCAACACCTATTGTGAGAATAACAAAGTATTTTCACTCTAGGTCCCTATGAGCAAAATTATTCTCACTGTACACCCTGACTGGTTGCAGTCATTACAACAAGCAGTTCATTTTCACTTTCTCAGCCACAGCTGACTCACATGCTGTCTTCAACTCTACACTTCTCACTGTGAAACCATCACTCACACTGAGAGGTTCTCTCCCTTTTAACTAGTAAAATTTTATATCCCAAACAGCATAAAAAATCGTACTGTTGCAGAGGCAAAGATGCAACCAGATTCTGGGTTCTCAATGACACAAGTTTCAGTACTTTAAAACAACAGTCATGGCATACTTCACACACAATAAAAGTCCTCAGCTCAGTATTCAGTTAAGAAGTTTTATTCTCACCACATCCAATGTAATCCTATTCAGGCCTGGACACAGAAAACATGCAATATGCTTCTAATGTTTCACCAAATCAGTGGCTTTCATGAAGATAGTGTGATCCAGTTTCTAATTTGCTTAAATAGACCCTAGGTGCCACAGTCACATGATTCCATGGATGTTTCTGCTCTGCCAGTGTGGTATAGGAGTTTTTAAATGGAACTGAGTGTGGGATGTGTCTGGGCTCCACCATCCTGACTCTTCCAGAGCCCACTGTTGTCCAGCTGCTCTTCCTTCAGGGTAACCTCTGAGGTAGCAGCAGTGGACAAGGTGGTTCCTGGGTGGAGGAAAAGGTCCTCTGAACCCAAGCCAACTAGGCCTTGAGTCTGGCAACCTCCTTCCTTAGCCCAGAGAGGTGCACACAGATAGGACAGCAGTGTGTCTTCCAGAAAGTCTCCCTGAAGACTGCTGCCCTACAGCCACTGCACTACACCAATCCCTTCATCCAATCCTACCTGCTTTGCCTGTTATTTTACCCCTTTAAATTCCCTTTATTACTCTACACTATATAGGGAGTTTCAACATCCCCAAGGTTCTTGTACATTTTTAACATCTAGTGTAGCTTAGCCCTGTATAGGATGCTACACCTTTTCTCCTACCTGATGCCTTATGGCTGCAGACACCTGCTTA
Organism: Neoceratodus forsteri; assembly: GCA_016271365.2. Classification (NCBI taxonomy): domain Eukaryota; kingdom Metazoa; phylum Chordata; order Ceratodontiformes; family Ceratodontidae; genus Neoceratodus; species Neoceratodus forsteri. Next base: position 1,235,724,427 of record CM057452.1, read on the forward strand.
TCCCCTTTATCTACTCATGGTTTGCAGGGCAGAGTGTACAACCACCAGCTGCCTCCCCTGGCTGACTTCCTTCTGGAAGACTCCCCTGTGATGTCCTTTGTGCTGTGGTCTTTCATGCAGAGGTATGCAGTGTGGAGGTCTGATTGAAGTATACTTCCTCATATTTCAGGCAATACTGATTGACTCAGTCGAGGAGAGCCTGATTTGCTGTTGTGAGTGAGTCTTTATATAACAATCCAAAACCAACCTGCAATCAGAAATGTAACTGACTCAGCCCCTCCTCCAATTATCACCTAGCTGAGGCTCCAGGCCAAACAGTTCTCACCCAGCCCCCATACTACAGAGCAAGACAAAACTCTTTATTATGGCCCTTACAAGTGGCCTACTGTGGCTGGTCTCAATTTACCCTATTGACAATAAGAAAGACACCATTTCAACAATTTCCACAGAACTTATGTTGTCCCAAAAAGTCTCTTCAATTTCTGTCTGTGAGCAAAACACACAGACTCTGCTTTAAGGCAGCAACCTGCAGGAATGAGTCTTTGTATAGCAATCCTAAACCAACCTGCACTCATAAATGTGACTCACTCAGACCTCCAGTTATCACCTAGCTGAGGCCCCAGGCCAAACAACTGTTATTGAAATTGCCATATTTTCTACAGTAACTCTGCTGCAGTATTCTGTGATATATCTTTACATACTGGCAGGCTCCACTGAACAATCAGATCAACTTTAAACAAGGCTTATTCTCTGCCCTGTAGTACAGACTGCAATTTTCATCTTGTGCTATTGAGGCACAGCATCTGTTGAAACTGTCAGGAGTTCCAAGATCTTTAGCCAATAGGGACATTTTTGATAAACACATTGGCACAGCAATCTTTTCTTAACCCTTAAAATACAGAGAATAGACTTGTGACTAAAGTATTTTCATGCATATAGAAGTAACTTGAAGGTTACACTGCCCCAGCAGTCCCCTTCTGTGCAATCCTTGCCCACTCTCATTATAGGTTGGATGCAAGAGAATGAACGTAGAAGGCTGATGATGTAGTTGGTAAAGATAACATCTTTTTTAAACAACTGGTATTAAACTCTGTTATTTTCCTTACTGAGAGATCTGAATTTGGCAATTGCTTGCTGTTCTGGGGCTGACAGTATAGCCTAGAGGTTAGAGTAATGAGCTGTGAATGAACCTGGTATATTCAGAAGATGTGGGTTTGTTTCTCTCAACCTCCATTTGCATACTGTGTGATCCCAAGTAATTCACTTAACCTCTCCAGTGCTCCTTGGTCACCCCTGAAAAGAAGCCTTGTGCCTAGTGGGCCTTACCTGGTTAACCAAGAATAAAAATAAAATAAATGGGAGTTATCCAGTACCCTCAGGGCCACATTTTCTTACTCATTCTCATTTAGGGCTGGGGAAGAGCCAGTCTTGCTACTGCCATCCTGCGTCTCTTCTTTTACAACTCTCACTACTAGCATGGTGCTGGTTCATGTGGTTTCAATGTTACTGTGTATGTGTGGCAAAACATGCTACTTGCTCTCAGCAGATAGTAAAATAAAAATAGGTTTAAGCCACAACACAGGGCTCTGAATTTATTTTACTGAGAAGGCATAATAGTATCACTCTTGATACTGAGCCTCAAGGCCTGAGCTGCAGGAAATTGCTGAGCTGCTGCAACTGTATATATTTTCTCAGAGTCTGTAAAATGGCAATTATTTATGCTCAGATAACCTCTTTTTGGACAGAATTAACCCATGTAAAACAAATTGCAGCCTGAGTGAGTAATTGAGCTGATCGCTTCCAGGCAGACTTTGGGGATTTGCACTACATATATTGCAGTGGCATTAACTGACTCCAGGAGTTGTAAGTATTATGGTTATCACTTGATGATTATTTGTTTTTGCTGTGGTTACATGGAATGCTTATTATTTACCTTATCTGAGTTAATCCCTCTCTCTCTCGGTCTCTCTTGCTCTCTCTCTCTCTGTCATAGAAACATACATAGAAACATCGAATTTGATGGCAGATAAGGACTGCTTCGCCCACCCAGTCTGCCCATTTCCCTACCTAATGGATAAGCTGCAGATCCTAGTTAACCAACAGCCTACTTCTTTCTACCCCCACCCACACCCCTTAGAATTGCCTTATGACTGTCCCATGCATGCTTGAATTCCACCACTCTTTTTGACTCCACAACCTCCTCTGGAAGGCTGTTCCATGCATCCACAACCCTCTCTGTGAAAAAATACCTCCTTACATTACCTCTGAGCCACCCCCCATCTTCAAATTGTGCCCCCTTGTTCTTGCACACCTTTTTTTCTGAAAGATGCTACCCTCTTGGACTTTGTTGATTCCCTTGAGGTACTCGTTTCTATCATGTCCCCCCTCTCCCTCCTCTCCTCAAGGCTATACATATTAATCTCCTTAAGTCTCTCTTCATATGTCTTCCGGTGCAGACCCTGTACCATTTTAGTTGCCCTTTTCTGGACTCTCTCCATCCTGTTTATGCCTTTGTGGAGATTGGGTCTCCAGAACTGCACGCAGTACTCCAGATGGGGTCTCACCAGCTGTCTGTACAGAGGGATAATAACTTCTTGTTTCCTACTGGTGATGCCTCTCCCTATACATTCCAGTATCCCCCCAGCCCTCCTTACTGCCCTCTCACATTGCTTGCCCATCTTTAGGTCATCTGTTATGACTACACCCAGGTCTCTTTCCATGTTTTTGTTGTTAGTATCTCACCTGTCATTGTGTACAGTATCTCACCTCCCATTGTGTACTCTTCCCCTGGGTTTTTGTTTCCCAGGTGCATTACCTTGCACTTCTTAGCATTGAATCTAAGCTGCCATATATTTGACCATTCCTCCAACCTTGCCAAGTCCCTTCTCATCCTTTCCACCCCACCTTGTGAATCAACTCTGTTACTCTCTCTGTCTGTCTGTCTCTGTCTGTCTCTCTCTCTCCCTCTCTCCCTCTCTCTCATATGGTAGTTTAATTTCTATGTGCTAAATATTTATATTCAGTGCCTCTTCAACAGAAGTTGTTTCACTGAAATCTTTCTTTAGGTTTAGTTTGAAAAACTCTCAATTTGTAAAATAAAAGTGTCAATGATAATAGTAGGATCCCAAAGTACTGTGCTCAAAAGTAAACCAGTACAGCAGAAAATTATTTCTTCAAAAAGAGCCTTGCTTACAAAAAATTTTAATTTTATGTGTTTAAGAATTAACCTGGGAGATTTTTCAGTATATAACAACATAAACCATCTAAACTGGATGCAGGGTGCTACCCATCAGGAAAAAATAATACTTCCTACCCCCCACAATGCAGTTATATTAGCTATAACTGATACCCCACGCAATAACAGCAATATAGGAATAAAGCAAAGCACAAGTGTGCAGCACAAAAATGGAAACATGTTTTATTTAGGAATAAGTACAGGGCTTTGGATTGGAAAGGTTGGTTAGGGGATGCATACAACAGTGAAAAAATATTCTCAGTATTCACTGCTGCCACCATCCAGCAACTCCCACAGAAAAAAATCCCCCAACCTCAATTACACCCATAAACATAGTCCCAAATGTAAAAGGCAGCTTCCTACTAGCTTTACGGTGGTGCAGAGTCAAACAGAGAAAAGCAGAAACTCACTCAGGTAGTGAAAGCAGTGCAGTCCTGATTTAAAGGGGAACAGTCAGCACTAAGAGCCCCATGCCCAAGTGTGGGGCTGGTCCCAATTTATACTTTGTGTGCCAAAACAAATATTTCTTACAGTTTACTGCAATATAATGGATTGCATCTGGCTGATCCTGCTGGTCCCCATGCTGACATTTGCTGCAACCAGAAATCCTGAATCCCGCTTAGCTCATATCAGAGCTTGGTTGTTACCATGGTAGTATCAAGTAACCTGTAGAGCATGTTATAACTTTGATAAGGTCTGATCATCTATTTGCCAGTCCTGCTGTTCTTCCTGGGCTACATATAGTGCACTGTGACTGTACTTAGCCTCAGGAAGACAGTGGGACCAGCAAACAAAGATTGCATAAAAACTCTAACATGCATGTCATGCAGTTGCATCTTCCACAGCTGTAGCCCAGCTGTGGTGCCACCTGTAGAGGAGTATGAGGTTCCTGAGAAAAGCAAATGTCGGAGTGGTAGTTCTTCTTCATCTAATCTCAAATCAGATAAGAAAATGTAAAGTGCAAAAGAAAATGATAAGACCTTCTGTGGATATAACAGAGAAAAGAGGAAACCTAAGGAGGGTATTGTGAGGCTAAAATCAGGACATGTTTGTGTGTGTGGGGGAAGGATGACATCCTTCATGAGTACTTTTGCTCAGTATTAATAGGACAGGAGCCCACTCCCAGACATTGGAAGACAGGCTAAGGTGGAGGAGGGGTGGTGGAGGGAACTGAGTTTGGGACCAGTAATGCAAGAGATGGTCTTTAAGGCACTATGGGCACTCAGGCCTCTCAGGTTAGATACATCTCTGGGAAAAGATTGATAGAGTGTTGAGGGAATTAGTGAAGGAACTAGAAGGGCATCTTACAGCCTTAATCAACAATTCCCTTTAGAATGAAGTAATCACAGAGGGCTGGAGGAGAGCACAAGTAGTCCCTATGTTCAAGATTGGGGCATGGAGGAACTGGAAAACTATAGGCTGGTTAGTTTGACCTATATTGTACATAAGCTCATGGAAAGTATCTTCAAGGAGCAACTGGTAAAATGTCTTGAAAAAACGTGGCTTCAAGGCAGGAGGCAACATGACATCATGAAGGGAAGGTCATACCAGGCTAACTTGGGTCTTTCAACTGTGTAAAGAGGATAATGGACAAGGACCTAGCTATTGATGTACTCAATCTAAATTTCAGTAAGGCCTTCATCTCAATACCAGCAGCAGGCTTATCAAGAAACTGGGGGATCTGGAGGTTAGGGCAAAGCAAACAAGGTAGGTAGGAAATTGACTAGAAGGAAGGACCCAGAGTGTGGTAGTAAATGGGAAACATTCAGAAGTCAAGAAAGTCACAAATGGGGTACCACAAGTATTGATACTGGGGCCTGTACTTTTTTGTATGCTAACCTTGAAAAATTAGCCTCTTTGCAGATAATTATAATCTCTGTAGCATAGTAGACTCCACGGAGGTGGTCAGGGACATAAAGAGGACCCTAAAACCATGGTCTGAGGTATGGTATCTGATGTTTAACATGAAAAAGTGAGAAGGTATGCACATAATGTGGGGAACAGAAACCAGAAGAACTGTTATTGGTTGGGGGGGTTGGCAAAAATCACTCCAACTACAGATGAAAGAGTCTTAGTTGTTATCATTAGAGATTGCCTGAATCCAACATCCTAGTACACCATGGCACTCAGGAATACAAACAGGATGCTGAGCGTATAGGAAGGGGGTTCTCCAGTAGAAGAAAAGAGGCACTGCTGACCATCTGTGGACCACTAGTGAGGCCACATGTGATGTACAGTGTTCAGTTCTGGAACACAAACCAGAAAAAGAAAGGCACACTACAAAGATGACTCAGGGTCAACAGATTTAATACAGGGATACCATCTGGATAGACTGTGTGAACACGTACTCGCTGGAGTCAAGGTGACAAAGAGAGAGCTTTTTGTTTTTTTTTGGTTGACCAGGAAAGGAGGGCTAGACAATACTGTCTATTTTCATACTCATACTGAGGATGGTGGTGGTACAGAGAGATAGGAATACCGCTACAAACCAAGTGAAACTGACCCAGATTTCACTGTTGGTGGTGTTTTTTAGAAATATAGAAACATAGAATTGGTTGGCAGAAAAGGAATGCCTGGCCCATCCAATCTGTCCAGATGCTCCCTGCCTAATATAGCTCCACAGACCCTTACTGGTCTCAAGTGACCCTCCCTCCACCCTGCTGGTTTTCTAATACACCCCTGTGTCTAGACCATGCATGTTTGATGTCTTCCCACTGTTTTTGTCTCAGCCACATTTGCCAGCTGTTCCAGGCATCTACCACCTTTCAGTGCAGAAGTATTTCCTAGTGTCTCTGTTACCACCTCCAGCTTCATCATATGTCTCCTGGTTCTGGTTCTTGTTCTCATTTGAAATAGACTCCCTTCCTGCACACTGTTTACCCTGTGAGGTACTTATATGCATATATCATGTCACCTCTTTATCTCCTCTCTCCTAGGGTGTGCATGATGAGATCCCACAGTCTCTCCTAATAGACATGCTGTGCAACCCTGCACCATTTTAGTTGCCCTCCCCTAGACTGCCTCCACCCTGTCTCTGTCCTTTCTGAGATATGTGGCATCCAAAACTGGACACAGTAGTCTTGGCAGAGTCTCATCAACAAGTGATTCAGTGGCAAAACCACCTTTCTCCTCCTGCTGGAGATACCCCTCTCTGTGTACCCCAACATCACATTAGCCCTACCTCCTACTTTGTCATACTGCTCTGCCACTTTGAGATCATCAGACATGATAACTCCAAAGTCCCTTTTCTGTTTAGTAACTGTCAGTGCCCTGATCAAATAATCAGCATCTGGGGTGCTATGCTCTAGGTGCATGATTTTTCACTTGCTGGCATTGAACCCCAATTGTCATGCTCTTGAATACTCCTTGAGTTTCCCAACATTTATTTATTTAGTTTTTTGTTGACCAGGTAGGAGCACTAGCCATGAAATTACTATTTTCAGGCACGACCCAGGAGAGTACAACAATGAAAGACAGGTACATGGCATAAGTACAATGAAATTATAATAGCTTATAGGTCAAAACAGTCAGTAGTAATGATTTCATGCAGCCAGGACAATAACAATCAATGGAATTCACATAGAACTTTTAGGCATAAAAACCCACACAGTCAAGGAGGATATGCCACAACATAGCAGCAATGAAATATTGGTCAAATTAGTCACAACAATGAAGGTTCAAATAGGCAGCGAAACAAGGCAAGGTCAAATTTCTGACTGGACAGGATGCATTATCACAGCCTCCGAGACAAGACTCAGGTGTGTGGGGTGAGGGTATAGGTAGATTAGCCCTCAAGGAGATAGTAAGGGTAAGAAGTGCTATGAGGTAGGGAGGTGAAAGTTAGGCCAGGAAGCATCTGGCGGGTGAGTGGATTAGGGAAGATTAAAACAAGTTCAGAGATCAGCAAGAGATAGAGGTAAGTGCAGCTCCTTTTTGAAGCTGCCATGGGATCCTGGTATTTGAAGTGCATGAGGGAGAGAGTGCCAGAGCTTAGGGGCAGAGTGATTGAAGTCAACAGAGCCTTTTGATGTTTTACATTTAGGTACATTCAGCAGGGATTTATCTACCGAGCACAGTCAGTCGTCCCTGTACATTTGCTCCAGCCTCTCCTGCATTCCACCCCACTGCAGATTTTGATATCATCCACAGAAAGGCATACCCACCATTCCAGTTCCTTAGTCTTGTCATTTATGAAGCCATTAAGAGAGTTTTTTTTTAGGGAAAAAGGGAAATTTGCCCATAACACCATGGACATTTCACAACTCCTTTTGAGAAATGAAGTGCCACAGGATCTTTAAAGCCCACCTGAACAACCACCAGAATGGACCTCAGTTTCATGTCTCATACAATGGATGGGACATCCCAACAATATAGAATCTCCTAATGCTGCAATTTGGTGCCAATTCTTATTGTATGAGCCAAATCCCAGTATTAGATTCTGGCCCAGAGGCAGAGATGCTACTAACTGAGCCACACTGACACCTATATAACACTTTTACACATCTGAGTGGTGTAAAGTATAAACAGGGTAGAGCGTCATAACCATAAGCATAGTTCAAGATCAGCAACTATGGTACACAAGTACTGTATAAACCGGTAAGACATAGATTCAGAAAGGACATATGAAGAATTCCTTCATGAAAGGGTGGTAGTAAAAATGCAGTGAAATTTAACTTCACCAGCAGAGGTACTGTAAAGTCAGGAACTTTGTGCTACACATACTGGGGAAAAGTTTCCCAACTTCATTCAGACTTTGTGTGGTGAAGTTCTATTTTGAACAAAAGAAATAACTTTTTGGAGTGTGTAGCCCAACCAAACTCACTGTGATTAATTGTTCCCAACCCATCCCACCACTCAGACCTTTTGGAACTAAGTACTCCTAGCCAACCACCCTCTAATACCCACATTCCTCCTTCCCCCACACAGTCACAGCAACGTTTTTGTAATAGTAAAATATACAGTATCCCTTCACCTCTTCTACGCCACTTCAGTTAACCTGTACAAACTCATCACCCACCTCCCCCACCCTTGTGCAAGCCCCCCAGTTATCAAAATAGTAAATGAACTCCCAATCCTTACACCAACATGCACCCAATCTTCCTCCTCTCCAGGGCAAATAATAATACAACTGTCTGGTCAGGCTTTAAAAAAAGAAAATCATCCAGTGCTGGAATGAGATGCTCTTCCTCTTCATTGTCCTGCTGTAGAAAGAATGAGCGATAATGTCCATACCTATAGTAACACCTGATTGGCTACTTACAAGTAATTTGGTTAGATACAGGACACCACTGAAAATTAGAGGCTGTGACTTTGCTGGGCAGCCATGCGTAAAGAAATTGTGATTAAAACACTTAGTTGTTGGCAAATACAGTATCAAAAGCTGTAGTAAAACATCCAGTATTTAAGCAGAAAACCTTTCAGTTCACCCACATCATTATTAGATAGCGTTTTCATGATTTATTATCAAAAAAGTTAGTTGCAGATTTAATTTGAAATAGTCCAGTTAAGTTAACTAAGCAGAAGTCTCCATTTTACTTCAGTGAAAATAAGGCACTGTAACTGGTTTGAAAACATTAGTCTTTGGAAAATAACCTACCAAAAGCTATCTAAAGCTAAAGATTACAGCACACACCATTTAGGAAAACCTTTTGTAAAGTAGATTTTGTTGGTTTCCTCTGAACAGCAAGTGCAAATATTAGATATCAAAAACTAAGTTAAAGAGAACTGTACCAATCTATTAAAAAGACCCCCCAGGAGAAACTCCTGATTAGCAGTTTTCCATTTAAAAGACATTATCACCTCAGTTCTCTGTAAAATGTGTAATTTAAAGTTCCTCAACTGGCATGGCTTCTGCTCTCCACCACCACCTCATGGTTATAGAGCATGGTTTCACTGCTCTCAGTATGCAAATGAGGGAGGCAACATAGTCTGGTGGTTAGAAGCATGGGACCATGATCATGCAAACCTGGGTCTAAATCCCATAGCAGCTACTCACATGTTGTGTGCACTAGGCAAGTCATTTAACTTCCATGTGCTTCATTATTTGCTGGGTTATACCTTGAAAAAAGGCATGGCTCAGTCTGCCTTCCCCAGCCAAAAATTCTAAAAGTAAAAAACATGCACTGCCATGGTTAGTACATTTCTCTTTAAGGCAGGGCATTAAGCTTTGTCACTGACAAAATGCAAAAGGTACATAAACTAAAGGTTATAAAGTTTAGTTTAGGGCACTCAAAAATGACACACTGAGAGGCAGTTTACAGGAAGTGCAGTGCATTGGACAAGCAAAAGGGTGCTGGAGATAAGAAATATCCAAAGTGTTAGGTTCTTGTCTCTCTCACCATATTAGTTCACACAGAAAAGGGCCCAGAGTGGGTTCCCTTCTTGTTATGTATAGAAAACCTTTCATCCAAGGCTGGTAAGGCAGAATACTCCAAGCAGTCCAAAATCTGAAGCCAAACTCAAAATATTATTAGTGTTGCAATCTTTTTACTGTTCCAATATTTTCACAAAATGATCCCCTCTCCATGCCCAATGTTTCACCCTATGTGGGCTTCTTCAGGGGCAATGATCAAAATTTAACAAAAATATTCACTTAGAAATTATTACTGAAATACATTTTACGTAATAACACAACTCTTAATTCTTGTCTCTCAGAGACCATTCAGAAACCAAATGAACCCTCTTACTGTCATGATCATTCTTTTCAGTATTATAAAATACAGAACTCCAGGCTGTGCCATTAATATTATTTATTCAAAACTTAAGTTAAACACCCAAAAGAGTTACAATAGCACTTCTTAGTAAACTGATGAATTGTACCTGATTAATCTTAACTGTGTATTTTTCCTTTTTTAGAAATATCTCCAATTTTTAAACCTGGTTATAAAATGATACATTAGTTTTATCCATCTTCTCTAGTCATTATACTTACAATAAAATTATTAGACTGTGAACTTCAAAACACAATTGAACAACTGGTTCCAAGATGCCATTTAGGAGTGATCTCAAAATTGTTCACAGAGAGAGGGAACATAATTCATAACAAATACCTAATGGTAAAACATACCTTGTAAGTACTTTCAAAGTGATGTCAAATTTTCAGTATGCATTACATGGGAATAGTGAGTCCCTATACACAAAATTATGTTGTACAGCAACTGATTAGTAAATGTGCATGTATTCAGAGTGTTTATTTGTAATATTCATATGTTTATAGAACATGCCATTGTCCTATTGCACCTGTCCTGCTGGGGCTTTAAAATTCTGATTTTTTTTTACTAGACTGTAGCTATATTTTTATGGTTACTTATGTGGTAGTCTAGTAGTTATATATTAGTATATATATATATATATATATATATATATGAGACTCCATTACAGGTATCCCTCACTCTGTTCAAATTGTTTGTAAATTTCTTTTGCTAGTAAAACTGTGCTCATGCTAGTCTCAAAGCATTGTCTTGCTCATACACGTAAAGATAAATGTAAGAATACTGTTTCAAAGTACTGTAGATTTTCAATACAATGAGCCCTGTGGCAAAATCCTGAGGTACAGGTATAGCCTATGAGACACATTGCATGTGTTACAACACTTGTTCAGGTCCCTGAAATGACCATTCTATTTACAACTGTGCATGCTGCACCATTTAAGTGTTGGAACTCAGGAAGTTTAAAGCTCACCCTACAGGCTGAAGTTCGCTGCAGCGAGTCTCATTGTCAAATGAGCTGCATGCTGCTATTGTCAAGGTTTTTACTGCTGAAACATGAGGGTGTGATCTGAGCTCTGCCATTCAGACTCCCCCATCCTGAATGCTGGAATGTTATCAGGGCAGCTGGAGCCCAACCCCACTGTGGAGCCTGGATCATTGCTAAGCAACCAGAGAAAATACAGGCAGCAACCACATTGGCTGGGAGGGGCTTACCAAACAATGCTGTGTGTTCTTTCAAACCCATGTTCAGTGAAAGATTGTGCATAGGAGTCTGCCAGTGGGTTGGCTGAGGGTTCAGAAAAGGCTCATGAAGGTTTCAAAACTTACCTTACATAAGATAATACTAAACCAATCATGCTGGTCCTGATAGGTTCCCAGCTGAATTGGTGTGTCATCAAATTATAGAGTCAAGTATGGGGGGCACTGAGGAGACTAGAGGAGGTGGATAAGAGGGAGGATGGTTCAAAGAGGCAGGAGTAGGGGTTATGTGCCAAGGGCACACTGGGGAGGCAGTGGTGAACTGCCTCTGGAGTGAGAATCTTTATTCATAATAGCTATTGGAAGTCTCTAAATGCATGCATTTATAAGATGCTGGATGCTAAAATTATGATATGGTTACTGTGTGTTAAAGGGATTCAAAATGGGGGTGCCAACAAACTATGGATTAAAGTGAAAAAAAAACATGCAATGCCATGGTTAGTGCATTTGTTTTTAAAGTAGGGCATTAAGGTTTGCCACTGACAAAATGCAAAAGGTACTTAAATTAAAGGTTATAACATTCAATTGAGGGCACTCAAAAGTAAGATACTGAAAGAAGAAATATCAAAAGTGTTGGGTTTTTGTCTCTCTTGCCACATCACACACATGAACTCTAAAGCCTCAATCCCAGTGCAAGGCATCATGGGTATGTAAACAATTGAGCAAAACAGTTTTCCAAGGCTTTGCCAGAACTGAAAGCAACTATTAATCAGGTCTAACATTTGATCCAGTGTATGCTGAAAATGACAAAGATAGACTGACAACAATGTTTCTGGAAAACTACAAAAATTCCTAATAGTGTACAAACCACTGGCGACTTAGCAGAGAGAAATTAAAAAAGACATTCCAGGGAAACAATGGTCCTTAACTGATGAGAGCTTAATCGATGTTCCATTGCTTTGGATATTGATTTGTTGCAATGCATTTGTGGCAGCCAGCTCATAAGGTAGGAAGAGGATTTCTCCGGCAGCCTCCATAACACATAGGGAGTAGGGGAACAAGGAGTTTTGATGGAAAGAAAACAGCATAAATAAATTATTTATTCAAGTGGTAGGTGGAAGTAGAGATAAAGGATGCTGTGAGGGTGGGGCACACCTTTCAACAATCCCTAATTAGCTGGGTCATCCCTCTTTGTACATCATTGAAACCTTCAGTTGAATTCAGTTCAATTCACCTTTTTCCTTCCTTCCCACATGGAAAAGATGTAGTCCCACATTTTACAAGACAACATAAATTCATATCAATTGATAAAGATTAGTTTGTTTTTTTTTTTAGTTTAAAGTTTAATGATCTACTTTGTTGTGGTTAACAAACAAGTTTTTTACAAATGAAAATATAAAACAAAAAACAGACATGACACAAGTAAAATCACAATAAGACACCATACATAACTTACAATATAACATATAAATATCTATTTTCATATACAATTTTAAAATGCTTTGCCAAATACATTTTACCCTATGGCTAAAAACAAACATATACTGGAAATGAGATTTCTATAAAGTGCAATATCCACAATTCAGACAGGGATTAAACTTGAACCCCAATAGATCTGGCAATTTTTTTCTTTATCTTAATTATAGATGTGAGAAATTAAGATATCATCAAAGCATCAGCAACATTTCTAGGGTGTACAAGTATAAATACAGGATCAGTTTTATCATAACATCTCAAACATTTTTCAAGCAAGCTGTTTCTAGGACCAGCATAAAGAGGGCAAACCCTAATTATATGGTTTAAAGACTCATTCTAAGTTAAAGTACATCTGCATTGATTAGATGTAACATCAGGACTCTTATTAGTAGGAAGACCTTTATTAAAAAATACATGGCTAGAATTAATCAATCCAGCTCATGCCCACATAATTAATTTTCTTTCTGAAAATGATACAGGAAGGTTTAAATAATCTTCTAAACAATAGTCAATGTTATTGACTCTAAACCATGCATTAAGCCTAAGCCCTCTTACTTCTAACATTTCTTGGTGTTTCATACAAATAATTGATATTTTATCAGTTTATTAAAAGATGTTGCAATGTTTATGTTTTTTTATAATCGCTCAACAGATGTAACGTATTCAAATGTGCCAACTGCTTTTCTAAAGTTTTTAACCAGCAAGAGGTATTACCAACCCATGACCAATTATTTTTTTCTTTCAAACATTTTGAGGGAGAATATAACATTTATTGTTTATTAATCTTAACCAATAGATCAATCATTTCAAAATGGCTAAGGTACTAGATGGAATTTTCCCTAACTCAGACCTAACTAACACATTGGATGTAGAATTTGGGACTCCTAAAATAGCTTTATAATAATATAAAGAAGCTTTTTCAATATCATTAGTAATGTTCGAACCCCAAACTTCAGCACCATATGTTGACACTGAATGGATCTTCGCATCACCTGCTTTAGAGTGGCTCAGTTGGTAGCACATCCACCTCTGGACCAGAAGGTCGTGGGTTCTCATCCCACACCGAGATTGGACTTGCACCTAAAAATCGCTGGCATCTGAGTGCAGTATTGGGGAGTGCTGTACTGCTGGGGTGTGCCATCCTTCGGATGAGATGTTAAACCGAGGTCCCTTCTGCCCATCCTGGTGTTGTCCTAGTGGGTGTCCAGGTGGAAGTAAAAGAACCCAGGGGACTCTTCGTAAAGAGCAGGGAGCATTTCTGGTGTCCTGGCCAACATTCCCCTTCCCATAAACCGGTTCATGCAATTATCCAGGCTGTGTGTGTGTGTGATGATGTACGATATGGCCAACACCACATATTCAGTCACTTCCCTATCAGCCTAGCACTGCTTGTAAAGCACTTTGGGATACTGTGCATGAAAAGCGCTATATAAATGCTGGTTCTTCTTCTTCTTTAAGAGTAGGAAGAATAGTATTACCTCCGTAAATCAAGTAAAATTTTAACAGACTTCTAGCAATCACTTTTCCTTTTAGATACTGTTCTTTTTGATGAACAGACCAATTAAATGTATTTGTCAAACTGACCCCTAAATATTGGTAATTATTCACTACTTCAATTTTACTTTCACTGAGAAAGAAATTATAATTATTATTTCTCCTCCCAGAATGGTTAAAAATGCATTACTTTAGTTTTATTTAAATTTATAGATCATTCTAAATTCATACATTTCTGTTGGAAAATATCTTTTTTTTTTGGAGACACTTTATTGATAGGGCAAACAATACCATATCATCAGCATAAGCAATAACACGCAAAGGGGAACCATTAATATTAGGAGAATCAAGTGTTTATTTCATTTTTAAAAATGAGTAACTCGTTAACATATATATTGAAAAAGTAATGGGGCAAGAAGACACCTTTGTTTAACCCCCTTCTGAGTTGCAAAATAATCTGTTAAAGTTACCTTTATTGTCATACCTAACTGAAGAAACTGTACCTCAATAAAGTAAATAAATCATTATTAATAACACGTTATTTAATTTTAAAGAATAAAGAGTTAACCAGGTTTATATCTATTTAAAGAATCAAAAGCTGAATCCTGGCTCACGACCCTCCACCAGATATGAACGCCATCCTTTCCTGGTTCCGAGATGCCGGACTGCACAGGGACAAAGATCTTTCGCATACAGGGCCCCGACATGGTTCAATGCGCTTAGTCCACCTACTCTATCCTCAACCTCGCTTGAAGCTTTCAAATCCATGCTCTATGCCCACCTCACCACCACTAGCAACTGTGACTGCGCTAGATAAAGACTACTACTCCTCATGTCCATCCTCACATCTGAGGCCTCTTCCTCCTGACTAATGAACCCTCTGGTACCTCTACTACTTCCTGTCTCACCCAAACTCACTCCCCCTTTTCCTGTCCCTCTCACTTACTCTCCCGCTCACCACCTTTCCCTCCTCTCTAGCCTCCTTTTTGGCCTAATGATCACCCTCTCCTGGAAGTTTCCTTAACCTCGAAATTGTCTACTAACTTGAACCTGTTATAGCTTGTTTTTCTATGAAACTTAAAACATTACTGCCTTAAACTGTTAATAGCAAATTTATGATGTAACTTTCCTGTCTGGTTTTACCTGTAATGTGTATCATGCTTTGTTAAATGTTCTTTGTGACGTGGAACCTTTGTAAAAGAGCCCTGGCTCAAAGGTATTAATTCCTAGACTAATAAACTAAACTAAACTAAAAGCAGAAGTGAAATCAATGAAAATTGCATAAAGGTTCATTTTTTGCCACTTGACATACTTCTCAATCAAATGTGTAAATACAAATAGGTTATCAGTTGTGGAGAAACCCTTATGAAAATCTGCCTGGGAGGGAGAAATAATACAGTTGGTCTCAGCCCATCCAATCAATCTTTCTAGTAATAATCTGGAAAATATTTTGGAAATTATATTAAGCAAACTTATTGGCAAATAATTACAGGGTTTGTGTACTGAACCCTTTTTGTGTAAAGGGACCATAACGGTTTTAACCCACAAGTTAGGAATATATTTATATTTCAAATGCAAGTTAAAATAGTAGGTCAGTAGGGGTATCCAGAACATTTTATATTCTTTATAGACTTCTGCTGGGATACCATACCCACCTGCCGCTGTATTATTTTTCAAATTTGAAATAACCTGCTCAACCTCCGACTCATCAAAAACAACAGGATCACCCATGGATAAGCATAACTCCCTAATAAATTGACAATCAATATTGACTGGTCCAGAAAAAAAAATCTGCTTGAAGTGTGCAATACAAACATTCTTTGGAATTTAAGTTGAAAGGGTAGGTTTGTATTGCTTAACACCTGTAGCTACCAATTTCCAAAATGAATGCATATCATTTTTTATATTACATTATACATCTCAATCCATAATTTTTGTTGAAATGCCATTTTTTTTCTTTAGTCATTTATTATAATGTTTCTTCATTTTATTTAAATGCTGAAAATTTAATTTAGTAGGTCTTAATTTAGTCCATCTATTAAGTTTATTAAGCTTAGATCTGGCTTTCCGGCATTCATTATCAAACCAATTTTGATTTGATTGATTATTACTTGTGGCATCACTATAAATGATTGCTCTAATATTTTGATTTAGTCGATCTAACAAATTATAGATTTTATCAGGGGATTCTATATCCATACAAAAAAACTCAAGTTCAGAGATAGCGTTTTGAATGATTTCTGCCAATTGGTTATTTATTATTTTGCCTGTCCTCAGAACCTTTTTATCAATTTAGCATATATCCTTTGTATAACCTTGTTCAATCTTTTCTAGAGGTTCAACACTTACATGAACTTTCAAGCAGATTGGAGCATGGTCACTTTCTGGCCTCATCACAATGTCCATATGGACAATTGATTTTACAAATTATGGATCACTCAAAACATGATCAATTGTACTCTGCCAATAGGAAGAAAAATAAGTATTATTTCCCACTAAGTCACCTGGCATTCTTCCATTTAATAATAAAAACATATTTTCTTGTATAAATTCAATACAATTCTTGCCTTGGGAATTAATTCTATTATCTTGACTTTTTCTAGGAATAATTACTTCTGACATCATCCTATCAGGTGTAATATTTCTCTGTTCACATAAGGCAATTCTAGCATTAAAGTCTCCTGCAACCAATAAATGATTCATTGGAAATCTAACAAAAATCTCCTCCAACATTATTTTTAGATGTTCCCACAGATGTTTATTATTACTTCTACCTTTTCTAGGAGGAATGTATACATTAATCAAGGTAATAGGAGTGAAATACCAGACAATATTTTGGGCAATAAAAAACTGCTCAATCTTTAAAGTGTCCATAATAGTAATCTTTTCTTTATTTTAATATATATTGCCAGCCCAACCCTCACCCTACCACGCTTCATATCTCTAGTGGCCGGGGAATGTAGAAGATGGTATCCATTTAAGCTTAACAATATACATGCCCAAGTTTCCTGAAGAAATATTATATCCTTTCTTACTATAAATTCAACCCAATCAAGATCTGCCAAGTTGGGAAAAAGACCTACAATATTCCAAGAGACAAAATTTGCACTCAAATCCAAATTTACATTATCTAAGGGAGATACAATTTTATTATCCACCCTTTCTTTTTCCAGTCAGTCACTGTGAATAGACAAAACTTCAAATGTATTTCACATGGACACAGTGTAGTCATTCTGAAGATTAACAGTAGGAGTAGTGGAGATATGCCCACTAGATACATTAAAAATATTGTCCACTTCTTCTGTTATTTTTCAGGATCCTGTTCCACAATAAATAAGCCTACCAAATCTAAAGTGGATATATTTTCTATTAATATGTTATACGGGCTACTGTACTGAACTTTTTTGTTAATTTTATTTGATCACAATTGGGGTCATTACCAAGTCTAGAGACCTCAATAGCATCCAAAGCATCCACTGAGATATGTAAACATTGTTCAAATAAATTGAGTACAGTCCATTTAAGCCATTTTGGGTTTTCATTTCTAGTTCTATTCAGTCAAAACAAATAAAGAGTTTTGCCCTTTTCAAGACTATCAGCAGTAGGCCTTATTTCTGTGGTACCCTTCATAGACTGAACAAGTATATCACTATCAATCAAGTGGATGCCGACCTGATCTAAAAGTGTGGCATTCACCAAAATTTCATTTGCAATGGCAGTACACCTTGTATTAATACATCCACCTCAGCAGACTTAGATGGATAATTTTGCCTATTTTTTTTGTATTATTGTTTCTTCTGCTGGAATTTTTAAAACGTGTGTACAAAGATTAAAGAAAGCATTACACAATTTCCAATTATTTTCATAGAAACATAGAAACATAGACTTTGATGGCAGATAAGGACTGCTAGGCCCATCTAGTCTGCCCATTTCCCTACCTACAGGATAGGCCGCAGATCCTAGTTAACCAACAGCCTATATCTTCCTGCCCCCCACAAGAATTGCCTTATGTCTGTCCCATGCATTCTTGAATTCTCCCACAGTTTTAGACCCCACAACTTCCTCAGGAAGGCTGTTCCATGCATCCACTACCCTCTCTTTGAAATAATACTTCCTCACATTGCCCCTGAACCACCCTCCTTCTATCTTTAAACTGTGTCCTCTTGTTCTTGCAAGTCTCTTTTTCTGAAAGATGCTACCCTCTTGGACTTTGTTGATTCCCTTGAGGTACTTGAAAGTTTCTATCATGTCCCCCCTCTCCCTTCTTTCCTCAAGGGTATACATATTAGGATCCTTTAGTCTCTCCTCATACGGCTTCTCTTGCAGACCCTGCACCATTTTAGTTGCCCTCCTCTGGACTGCCTCTATCCTGTCTATGTCCTTGCGGAGATGGGGTCTCCAGAACTGGACACAGTATTCCAGATGGGGTCTCACCAACTGTCTGTACAGAGGGATAACAACTTCCTGTTTTCTGCTGCTGATGCCTCTCCTATACATCCCAGTATACCCGCCCTCCCTACTGCCTTCTCACATTGCTTGCAACCTTAAGGTCATCTGATATGATTACCCCAGGTCCTTTCCTGTTTTGTTGTTGTTACTACCTCCCACCCATTTGTATTCTTCCCTGGGTTCTTGTTTCCCAGGTGCATTATTTGCACTTTTTGCATTGAATCCTAGCTACCATATGTCTGACCATTCCTCCAACCTTGCCAAGTCCCTTTTCATCCTTTCCACACCTCCTTGTGTATCAACCCTGTTGCAGATCTTTGTGTCATCTGCAAAAAGGCATACTTTTCCTTCCAGTCCCTCTGCAATGTCACTGATGAAGACATTAAAAAGGACTGGACCCAATACTGAACCCTGCGGTACCCCACTAGTAACCGCCCTTTCTTCAGAGTGGACTCCATTTACAATTACCTTCTGTGTCCTGTTGTCCATGACGAATTCTACTTAACCCAAAAATGCTTAAACATCTTGGACTATCATTAGTTATTAAATTCAATGTTTTCCTATTAACAAAATCTACAGAACACACTCTCAATTTCAGCAATCTATTGTTAAGCCAAATTTGATTTGCAACCCTAATGGCAGAGCAAAAAACATAAATGCAATCCCACCCATTTACATCTTTATCCTTCCATATTTGTATGATATGAGATTCCAACAAATCGGCATCTGTGATGTCTCTTAAAAAATATACCAATTTATCAAAATTGCACCCAATTAAATCTTGATTACTTCTCTCAAATCCATAGAAGCCAAAATTGCACATTCTGAAATATCATGATGTGTCTTTACTAAAGGTTAATTGCCCATGTTATGTGCCGTTTTTAAGGGACCATTGGCACCCTTTTCTTCTCCAAACATAACATCATTATTATTCCTGAACCAATTTTGCCAATAATTCTTAAAAGTTTCCAACTCCAGCTTAAAATCAGTCAGCTAGGAGGTAATCAACTGCATGAAAGGTGTATAATTAAAATTATTCCCTTGGATTAAATCATTGCCCTTAACCTGAGCTCAGTTAAGTAGGTTATTTTCCTTACTGATTGCCATGTCAGATACACTAAGGGGATTAGGATGTAAAACTTCTAAATTAGAATCAATTAAAGATGATGACATAGACATCTCCATTTCCACTGGGGAGTTTCTTTCTTACTTCCCATCTTTTTACCTTCATTTTTCCTAATGTTTCTACTTTTTTTGTTTCTCTTATTAATCTTTTTTTTTGATAGATACAATTATTATCCACAGGAATATGAATAGAAGGGAACTCTATTCTTGTAGTAGGAACATCAGTTTCATGGAAAGGGATCTCATCCAAGATTATATAAGGAGAATTCACTTCGGGGTTAATTTTGCCACTCTAGCTAATATGTTATCAAAACAAACCCCATTCGAAGCAACAATTCCTTTTAAAATTTTAATTTCTCCATGTACAGCAACTAATTGAGCCAATACACTGCATAAGGGTATTTCATAAAGTTTTTTTAAACCATCATCAAATCCAAAAGGATATGAAGAAACAGGGTCATCAGTTTTGCATTTATCACTCAAATTAACCCGTTTATTAACATTGGACAAGGTATCCTGCAAATCCATTGTAATAGATTTTAACTCATGAACCAAACCAATATTACTTGGCTGAGGGGAAAACTCCAAGCTGCCCGAAGATGTCTCACAATATAACTCAATAGAGACTTCACCTCCTAATTCATTATACTGGTTTCTAATTCCCTCATTCAGATTACTTAATTTAATTAGATTATTACTACTTTCATCTTTATTAACGTTGACATTCTTAACCATATCTAAAGAACCTTCAGAACAGGATGTTAAATAATTTTCCAAAGGGGAAGTATTAACTTCCAAGAAAATTTTACGAGTCAATGATAGTCTAGAACAATTATACCATGACTCAGTTGCATCACTGACTGACTCGAATCTACCAATTTGATTTGATGGTGTTGCCAAAGGTACCATTGTTAACAAGGAAATAGTACAATTTAAACTCTTTAAGCTAAGCAAACTAGTTCCATCATTCACTGTTTTGTCTTTTTCAACATTGCTAACTTTCACAAAGTGTTTATTAATCTTAGATTGCTTGAGAACAGATTGTAATATAGTTTCTCTAACAGGTTTCATAGCCAGCTGATTTTTTTTATTCTTTTTGTTTGTTTAGATTTAGACCTTCCTTTTACTTTCGTCTTATTTGGATTAGATGTCGCTTCCTGAGATACCAAATTTATCTGAGAGCAACCTTCCAAATTAGCAGTTACAGCCATTTTACTTCTGGTATTCACCATTTTAAGATATACACAAAGGCAAATAGATCTACTTTAAGAATGAAATATCTATACACAGTACACACACAATAAAGAGACTTATCAACACACAAAATGCTCAGCAAATTATCAAAGACATTCATAAAATATTGTAAAGTCCCAAAATAAATACAACACACACACACACACACACACACACACACACACACACACACACAGACACGAGTCCAAAGAATGACCAGCAGGAACAGCACAAATTCAAATGCTTCTTGGATTGATATATTGTAAAGTCCCAAAATAAATACAACACACACACACACACACACACACACACACACACACACGTCCAAAGAATGACCAGCAGGAACAG
This sequence comes from Neoceratodus forsteri, assembly GCA_016271365.2. Lineage (NCBI taxonomy): Eukaryota > Metazoa > Chordata > Ceratodontiformes > Ceratodontidae > Neoceratodus > Neoceratodus forsteri. The sequence continues at coordinate 1,235,745,694 of CM057452.1, forward strand.
CACAAATTCAAATGCTTCTTGGATTGAATTCCTTAGCGGCAAAAGTGTTTTATATCCAGAAGAAATAAAACTTAAAGAAGTGCATGTAAAAGCGCTATGAGAGAACTGATGAATTCGTCAATTAATCAATAGAATTAGGCATTCAGGAACAGAGCTAGGAAAAAAACATTACCAAATCTTGTTACATTCACTCATTTGAGGATCCAAGTGATGTTCCCATAACAGAGAGGCAGCTTGCAGTTCCCAACTTGCTTGAAAATGAAAATTCACATACACACTTTAAAAAGTTCTTATTGCAGCAGCCTTTCTCCAGTTCATGGGTAAAACCACACACTTTAAATGGCTTGACAGAAGTCATGATAATTGTAAGAAAGGACTAAAAGTATGGAAAACACCCTCTAGCACTTCACCACTGAACGTAATTAGGAGAGCAGAGTACTCAGGTGAATACTTAGGTGAAATATCCAAAAATAAAGTATTCATCAGAGCAGCAACATGACAGATCAAAAGAAATTGACTCTGTAAGAGCCATTTAAAAAAAAATCATGTTTCCTTAAGTCCAGCACTTGTAACACTCTCCTTGAACCAACAGAAGCCCAAATTACACTGGATGCTCACATAGACCATCAGGTGAGACCCAGCAGGTAGAAATGTCAAAGCCTCATAATGATTAGTTCACAGGAAACTTTATACACACAAATTCACTATTATCAATTTTACTCTAAGCTTGTATCTCTCAGATTTTATTAAGTGCCCCATATTTTACCTCTTTTTCTTGAGGCTCAGTTTCCAACATTTGAGTGAAGAAAAGTTGAGAGGAGTAGGTGGGTGGAGGTGGATGATTCATGAAGGTGCACAAAATAGGCTGGGGGCCATACTAGCATTGTTATTTATGGTCAGAAGGGTCTATAGGTCCCTCATCTCCCCACTTCATAGGAGAAGACAAATCATTATGCTTTACAAAGCATGTACACATTTATGGGGATTCCCTATTCACACTCTATTATATGGTGCTCATGGTGATTCCCTCAGTAAACAGAAAATTGTTCAGGTTTATCTCAAAAGCCAGTACTGTTGTCATGTCCACTCTCTCCTCTGGAGACTGCTCCACAGGTTCACCACATGCAGGAAGACAAAGTACCCTCTTGGCATTATTCCTGAATTTATCACCTTTGAACTTCTGGGCATGCTCTGGAGGACACTCGATCAAACATCGTTGATGGTTAGATCTTGTTCATCTCCTTGAGTATGCAGAATGCTCAGATTAGGCCCCTGTTAAGGCTTTCTTTCTCCAGGATGAAAATGTTCAAAGTCACCGGTCTCTCCTCCTTGCTTTTACCCTATTAAAGGGAACTTCAGATATATGTTGCTGAGGAAGGTGACTGGGATAGTTCTAAATTATAGGGGAAGGAGAAGTCAATTGTCACTCCAAGTAAGGGAAGGTAGATAGGAGGGGGATAAACAGGTAATAGAAGGAGCATTTGGATTTCACTTTTAGGAGATGAGTGGAAGAGTTCTCTGTAAAGGGTGGAAGAAGGTATTTGATATGTGGTTTTGATGGGGAAGGTAAGTGTTGTGTGTTGAATGGAACGGGAAGTGGAAATGTTACTGTGAGCAAAGAGATGGAGTGAGGTGGCTGGCTGGTTGATAAATTGGCAGTAGGAGGATGCTTCAAAAATTAGAGTAATTGTAGATAAATGGATTGGAATGCTTACTGTTAAGCACACTAATCAATTTAACAAACCATTTGTGGGTTTTCCTTTCTTACTGCATCTAATATTTTGATGTGTCATTAGTGATAATGATGAAAGGCTTGCCAAGGGTGTACATGCTACACATCTGTGATGCTATCATTTATGAAAATGAATCTTAATTACTTAGACATTGTTTCATTAAAAAGACAGGAGCAGAAACTCATCAGAGCTGAAACTAGTTGAGTGATGTCAGTTATCTCTGCAGATTTTTCTGAATAAATGCTATTATTTTCTTTGGGGAAACAATATACTTTTTATGGTTCATGCATTTAATAAGTCTAAAATTATTTTGTCAAGTCAAATTTTGTATGTGTGCAGTTGCCTTATTATGTGCTGATATTTCTATTGTGATTCCAATCCAGCAAAACAAACTTTTGAGATAATAAAGAAGAACGTTGTTTTATAGGTCACTTATTGTCTGGAAGCCCATGAAAAGCTCTTCCAAAGCAAAATGTAGAGGCACTGTGGGCTTATATTTAAAGCATAAACTTGGAAACCAAGAGACAAAGTAATGTAGAGCCATTAGCTTCTTCTTGCTGAAGTTGAGAGATAATCCTCCATAAATACCATCACTCTCTTGGAGTGGGTGACCCCAGCCCAAACAATGCAAATGGATAGGGTGCTGCTAACATTTGGAGCAAAGTTTATGTTGAAACCTGGATATGCCACACTGGTTGATATCCATGTGGATGCAGGAATACTTGCCCCAAATGTTCATGGGGAAATCTGGGTTCACCACACTGTCTGAGATTCATGTGGATACAGGGACCCATGCCCCAATGAGGCAGCCACCCTACAGGATTTCATAAGGAATTAAGCAAGAAATTGAGGGGGAGCTTAAGGAGATACTAGCTCATTGAGTAATGCAGGCATTCAGTAGCCCTTGTGTCTCTCCTGTGGTGCAATCCCAAAAAGAATCAACTTTCACAGGCTTAGCAGCTTCACTGAATCAACCACCTACTCTATGCTCAGAACAGATGAGGTCCTAGAACTAATAGGAAGAACAACATATTGATAACTAAAGACCTGAATAAAGTATGCTGACAGGTACCTCTGACACCCGGAGCCAGGAAAAGGTTAGCTGTTGTCACCCCATTTGGTTAATTTGAATTCTGGATAATGCCATTCAAGATGATGGATTTACCACCGACCTTTCAAAAAACTCATAGTCTGCCTTCTGTTTGGGGCAGGTGCTTTCGCGATTACATACATGAATGACACCTCCATCTACAGCCAGACATGGGATTATCACATCAGGCTTGTGAAGAAAATATTCCACAGACTGAATGCTGCAGGGCTGATTGTTAAGGTTGAGAAATGCCAAAGAGGGATGACAGAAGTGCCATTACTTGGTCACTAGAGAGGCAGTGGGCTCATTTTGCCTGAGCCAGCAAAACTTAAGAACATTCAGGGATGGTCTGTGCCCAACAGTAAAAAACAGGTGAGAGTATTTTGAGGACTGTAGGGTACTACCAATGGTTTTCTCCAACCATTAGCAGCTTAGTACAACCCCCTGACAGACTTCACTAAGATGAAAATGCCCCAGAACATTCAATGGGCAGAATGTTGTGAGATTGTATTCTGCCGACTAAAAGAGAGGTGTTATGTCAGGTACCTGTGCTTGCTAGGCCTGAGTATTTGCTACAATTCATCTTTCCTGCAGATACTTCTGACTAGGGGTTAGGGGCTCTTTAGAGACAGGTCATGCCCACAAGGAAAGAAAAAACAATCTTGTACCTAAGCCAGAAATTGTTACCCAGAAAGGAGGCATTCGCAATAATTGAAAATCGGTGTCTGGGGAAAGCTTGAGAACTGCAAAAAGCTGCAGCTATATCTGTATGGGAGGGAGTTTACTTTGGTCACTAATCATAATCACTTGGCATAGTTTCAAGGACAAGAGGGCAGAATGCCAACTTAATAGGAATGAGCCTAGTGCTACAGCAATACAATCTGAGTGTCCAGCACTGCAGCGCTTCCCAGCATCCCAATGCAGATTAATTGTCCAGACATGATCTGCAGATCAAGAGATCAAGGAGTGGGAGTAAACCATGGAGAAAGAGACAGTTGCTAATGTGCCAGCCTCACATGAAGAGAAGTCTTCTTAGTTTGCCGCAATGGTGTCCCTTCATATTCTTTGAGGTGGGACTGTTATCATGGACATAGATTTGTAACATAAATATGTGGCCTGTTTGGGAATGATTCTGGCATTCAGCAGGTTGTCAGAATGATTCTGAAGGTCATAAAACTGTTTGGATGTTGAACATACTTTGTTTCAAGTTTCTATAGTCCATTCAGGGCTAATAGAAAGGATCTCTGTGATGAGCAGATTATTGTCTGTAGAGATGGACCCACAGCCATTGTTGAAAGTTCACCCTTATCATATCAAAAGGTTTTTCTGGAAAAGAATCCTGCTTCTAAGGAGTCCCTGCATGTTTGTGAGCTTTATCATGGAAACATCAAAACTAATGGCAGAAAAAGACCATTGGTCCATCTTGTCTGCCCATAATACCCTATCCTATCCCGGAGACCTTCTGTCTATATGGGATTTATGCAATGCTGCCTGCTGTCATGTTCCCTGCCTTACTGTTCCTCACTGGTATCCATTAATCCCTTAACTCTTTCCCAACCATGTTTGAAGTGGTTAATGATCTTGGCACCCACCACCTCAGCTGTCAGGCTATTCCATGACTCAACCACTCTCTGTGTGTAAAAATGAAACTTCCTCATGTCCACGTGTTCTTGATTCATTATTCCTGTTGAAAAGTTCCTCATAGTTATCTTGTTCGCTACTTTAGTATGTTTTGCCATTGGAAGAAATTTTCATCATTGCACTGATGCCAAGCTATATGTTAAAGTGACTGGGGTTGGAAAATCAAAGGAGGATTTTCTCTAAGACCCTTCTGCATCTTCAGGCTTTGAAGAAATTGAGGCTGTCTTGTGGGAGCATTCTTCGTGCCCTTTTTGCACCTAGGGGACAGTGGGAGCACTCTTAACCTGCAGTTGTGATGGTTTTGATGCAGTAATGAGTAAAACATGCTTGATTTTAGTGTAGTGGGTATTGTGAGTAAATAAATTGACTGACCCGAGGTAATGCCCCCGACCCAATTAGATTCATTATCTAGCTGTGTTTTGCATTGATTCCCCTTGGTGCTTTATTGTATCTTGCCTTGGAATGTCTTAGGAGGTATAGAGCCAGTGCTGGAATAGTGGAGGTTTGCTGGAGGATTGTGGTGTCCTTGAAAAGACCGATTAACTCAATCTTTGTAACTAGTCAAAGTCTAAAGTTCTGCTGTTGGTTACACAGAGTATTGCTAGGCTTTGTTGAAATTTCACAGCTGGATCTGTATGGATTTTAAATGGTGACTGTTGTGTTACTTATTTTATCATTGGGTAAAATAAGTGGGTATTTAAACAGCACATTATGTGCTGCATGCTATATGCACTTTTGTCTGTGACATTTGTTGTATTGATTTGAAGCTTATTTTATTTCACACTACTTCATTCCCCATGGTAACTGGTGATTTCTTATGGCCGCATGACATGAGAAAGAGTTTGACACTATAATGAATCATGCCACCTGGGGACAGCGGCCTGTGAATGTTTTGTGGTTTCAGTTTATAATCATTTGGACTGCTGAGCATTTGATTCGGTGAGAGCAAGTCTGACTCTCAGACCTGATTTCAACTTATTTGTCAACTTTAATTTTCATGTTTTTATTGTTATATTATTTTAGTGTTTGATATATTAAAATTAATTTGGCATTACGTTTTATTTAGGAGGCAGTATAGCACAGTGGTTTAAGGCTCTGAGCTGCAAACCTGGAGAACTGGGTTTGAATCCCACAGCCCCCACATGCACACAGTGTGACACTGAGCAAGTCACTTAACTTTTTCATGCTCCCAGGTTGCACCTGGAAACAAGCTTCAGCTTAGTGTGCCTCTCCTGGTTAAACAATTTCCCCTATACAGGGCTGTGGTAGAAATTTAATTAAGCAAGTGAAGTAAGTGTGTGTGATAGTGAGTGCATGGGTGTTCTGAAAGTGTACATTCCAGATTACAATTTGGGCAGATTTATTTAAAATGTGATTGGTACAACTCTTGTTTCTTTCTCCTCTAGTAGACATTAGCAGCTGTGTACTTTTTGGGATCACCTGACAGATCTTCAGGTGGAGGGTCTTAATTTATGTTAACAGTAAGGTATTTTAAAGAAAGAAAGTAGGAGACAGGGCAGGGGTTGCAAGGAGAAGGGCCAAAAAGAAGGTCTGACTCTGACAGACGTACACCCTTTCAAATAACGATTCTCCTGTCCAGCAAAGTGACCAACCCATCCCAGCAATGGTGGTGCAGTATTTAATAAAACCACAGTTTTGCATGATCTACAGTATTTAATTCAGAGAAAGCTGACCAGGTATTTATCATGGAAACCTGGTTCGATGACAATGCAGTTTCTATTCTTGCATGCCTAGTCCCACAAGATTTCTTTCAAGATAAACCAGTGGAGGTGGAATGGTGATTATCTTAGAACCACACAATGAAAGTGTGAACATTCATGAGGAGATGTAAATCTTTTGAGGCAGTGGCTATTACATGTATTGGGGGTCATTAATTGCAGTTTTTACATGGTTTATCATCCTGTAGGGGTGGGTCACAATCTTCATGCAGAATTCCCAAAGCCGGTGTCCTTCTTGACTTTGGAGTTCATGGGGCTTACTGTCTTGGGTGAAGTCAGCACCTAAGTGGACACCAACTCATCCACCTTTGCGAGAACTATCAAATTATGTGGAATGGTATTTTTATCAAAATATTGGAACTCTCACTCATGTTGCTGGCCATACGTTTGCTCTGATTTTCTCTTCAGGAAGATGGGTTTCTAAAATATTGAGTGAAGCCATGGTATAGTATAAGCATTATGTGTTGAGGTTCAAGATGATGGATGGAGTTTTTTCACACCACCACCTACTGAAATGGTTTACGGTCATGAGTGGAATAATGTGACCATTGATATTTTTTGGTCCCAGGTAGACATTTCAAGGATTTTGGCTGCATCCTCCAGGGGGTTCATCACAGCAGATTAGACATATCATTAAAACCATCCTTGCTGTGGCTGACTCCCTGGTACCAGTCTTCCTCCACCCACACCTTGGATGCCATGACTCCCGGTGATTTAATGATGAACTTCTGGATTTAAAAGTTGTGGGTGGAGGCTTGAGCACTGTTTGAGGAAATTAGGTGTGCTCTCTGATAAGATTGTCCTGATATCCCATTATCAATGGTGCCAGAAGGCTATGATTAGTATGAGAAAAAGTTCTGCTCCACCATCACTGAAGCTGGAAGAAACAGACCTGCTACTCTCTTCAGGTTGGTTGATAAGATCCTAAATCTTGACTGTCTCTATTTCCATATGGAACCATATTCAGTAGAGTGATATAGGCAGTTAGCTGATTTCTCTCCAAATGAGATTTTAGAGATCAAAAAATAGATTTCCCCCTCTGGTGTTGTCCACTAGTACAGTTATCAAAAAGATGAGCTAACTGAATCTCAGGTGCTGCGGCTGGAGTTTCAGTCAGCTGATTATAGTGAAATCATCCAGGTGCTGTCAGAGCTGCTCAGTTCACTTATTTCTTAGACACAGACCCCTCTCATTTGGTAACAGCAGACTGGCAGATGCTAGTTATGCTGGTTCCTGTATTCGTGGAGGTTTTTAATTCCTCTTCAAGGAAAGTATCTTACCAGAAAATCTTAAAGAGACTGTTCTGAGACCCTTTAAAAGAATGCTCATCATATAAGCTACCTTTCAAATTTCAGACCTAACATTAACTTTCCTTTTTTTTAAGTAAGGCTGATGCTTCATCTGACTAAGCACCTGGAGGAACATGAACTCTGTGAGCCTCTCCAGTCTGGTTTCCAGTCTCACCAATGGACAGAGAATGCTCTGGTCTGGCTCATGAAAGATCTGCTCTTTGAAAGGATCCAGGAGAGCTATCAGTTTTGGTTCTCATTGATCTGTCATCTGCATTTGATACTGTGCACCATGGGAAATTAGTTGAGCACTTGAGAAGCTTCTGTGGTTCATCTGGTACTGTTCTGTACTGGTTTGGGTCTTTACTGTAACATCATGATCAGACCATTGTTTGAGAAATTTGTCAGTCTGTTCCCTCAGTGATCTTGAGAAGCATCTCACATAGCCCAATCCTTACCCCATTATTGTCTGCAGTTTATATGCTTCCACTGGGTAGTGCAGTCTGAAGGCTATGCAGATGATATTCAGCACTGCCATTCATTTCAACCTGGGTGTGTAAATCCGATGCTTGTGGTACAGAGGACAATCTCAGAGAGCAAGTACTGGATCAGTGCCAGTTGATTGGCACTGAACCACAGCAAAATGAAGTTGCTTCTGGTTTACCAGATCACCTGACCTCTGCAGTTAAGGGAGATCTACTGTCTCCCATTATAGATGGGTCAAAGTTAAAACAAGACACCCATTGCACCCCCTCCAAACTGGCAAATCACTAAATTATTATAATGTACTAGTGGGCCCCTGGGAGTCATGTTGGGAGGCAGGTCGTAGCTAAACCATACAATCTCTATTAAGCAGTTTCTATGAATCTTCCAAGAAAGCATGCATTAAAGTTTGCAATTATCTAGCTTCAAAGGTGACTAAGTTATAAGCATAGAAATATTTTCAGAAATGTTCACATGAATACTAATTTGCTAGACATTAATCCCCTTTACCTTCCCCACCCTTAAACCTAATGTCATGAAACTTAGCAAGCTTTTAGAGCCTGTACCAAACAATATGCTTGTTATATTTCACACCCCTAGCTGTAATGCATACTGAGGTATGACCAATTAAAAAGTTTGGAAAATTCAAAAGAAATTCACAAAATGTGAAAATTCACGGAATTTCATGAAAAATTCTGTGAATTTGGAATTTGCTAATTTATCCCACCTCTAGTGGTTGAAGTTTTCTTTCCTCCTAGATGACCTATGGGCATCTGATTGGTCCCCCATATCTGCAGCCACTAAAATTAATCATGCCCTCCAATGCTTCTAGTTCGAATTTATGACTGTATGGGATCACCACACACTCCTGAGGACAACCAGAGTAAGGGGCTCACACCTTCACTGGATATCAGCTGAATTGTTAGCTTGCCAAACTAACAGAGATTTTGTCTGGTGATCCTACAAGATCACTGGCTACCTGGCTGGTTTGGTAAACTATTGGTACCTTGCCAATGTCTGTATCAAAGCCACAAGGCTTGCACAGTCTGATTATTTTGCATTCACACTACAGCACAATACTAATTATTCCTGTAAGTTCTGAAAAGTTATCCATTCCCTTTTATCCATCTGACCCAGAATTCTTCCATTGTCCTCAAGAGAGGTGATGCTCTTATATCTAATCCTTCCTCTGTTCCTCTTCAGGTACTTCCTAATTCACCACCTGTCTCTCTCTCTCTCTCTCTCTCTCTCTTTCTCTTTCATCTCTCCCTCCCTTCCCCTTCCTCACCCCTCTGCATTTCTTCCTTCACCGTTTCTTCTTTTCTCCTTCTCTCCTCTCCTCTCCTACCTCTCTCTCCACTTTGCTTCAGACCTGGTAGTCTTTAACCCTCACAAGAGAGGTAGCCCTGATGGTCATAATCAAGGCCACTGTTTTTTGGTTTTTACCAGAAAATCTGGTAAAATTCCGGAATTAGGGCTGCCTGAAAACCGGTAAAAATGAAGATTTCATGTAATCTGGCATTTTCTATCAGATGAGTAAATCTATAAAAAAAGTCTGTTTTTCTTTTAATTCCTTCCTGTACTATTTTCAGTTTGCTTTATTTAATGCTCTGTATGTTAAGCCTTCTTTAATTCTGATTATTTATGCACATACTAAAAGAATGATAATAGAATCCCAGTAAAATCCGGAAATTAGAGTAACAATCACCAGTGAAATTCCGGAATCTTAAGTCTTGAAAACGGAATTTAATTGTTTTAATCACCGTAAATCAGTGGCCTTGGTCATAATGCTAATATTCTGTTTCTCTCAGCTCCTGCTATCACTTTGCATATTACCCAGCTCCTTAATCTCTCTTTTTCCTTTGCCACCATCCCTGATACCTGGATGCAGGCTACTATCATCCCTTTCCCTAAAGGTGGTGCTTATCTTTGTCCTGGTATCTTTAGTCCTATCACTCCTTCCTACCTTGGTTAATTTACAGAAACACCTTGTTCTCTCACAATTCTCTTCCTTCAGTGACTCCACCTCTTACTCCTTCTTCTTCCCTTTCCATTTTGATTTCAGAAATTCCACTGTACTCCCACCTCTTCCCTCCAGATTACTGACTCCATCCTTTGAGGTATGAACCAGAATTTGATCACCTCCGCTATCTTTGTCGATTTGGCTAACGCTTTTGACAGTGTGGCAGAACCCCTCTTTCTGGACAAGCTTAGTGCAGTGGCCCTCTCTGTTTCCTCTGTAAATTTGTTCCACTGATACCTTGAGCACAGGTCTGAAACTATCCAGATCAGAAGCTTCCTATCCCCCACCCTTCTGCTCAGGCATGCCTGAAGAATCAGTTTTGGGACCAATTCTCTTTTCCATGTTCTTGAAAAAACTTCTTTTTGACTCTTCTACTGTGTCTAGCATATGTACCCTGATTATACAGTGCTATTTGCATCTTGTTCCTCATCCTATGACCTTGCTACCCAGCTATAGCTGGATTTTGATAACATTCAGTTCTGGCTCCCATCAAACCAACTGTTCTTCAAGGCCCCCCCCCCCCCAAAAAAAAAAAAACAGTTTCCATGTCATCTGGCTCCTGACAGAGGCTTACCAGACTCACCTCCCTGCCACAGTTCCACAAGCTTGATGGTGCAGCAATTCAGGATTTATCTTTTTCAAGTATGTGTGATCCGACTGAACCATCTTCTTGATTTTTCAGTATGTATTGATCCCAAACACCTTAATCCCTCCACCCCAATCTTGGTATACTATTCAAGTACAAAAGGGCCTATTCATGAAGCCCCATCCACAGATGCATGGTACATAAGTGATATGTGCAAGGGTATATGACAGTATACTGTGCATGTTATACTTCTGCAGCTTTCATAAATGACACTGTGCCCTGCACAGGGAGGAAAGACATGTAGCTATGTGTCACACACAGTACATGTCTGCTTGGGGGTGTGTGGCCACATAGCAGTGTGCAAATGGTGCTTTACACACATACACAATGTACACAATGTCACCCAGGCACATGGACAAGGACATGCAGCAATATGCAGTGTGGAGGGCTGCCATAAACCACAAGCATGTAACACAGGCACACAAGGTGCAGCAGGGAATGGCTGGTATGCATAGCTTCATGGGCAGAGCATCAGACAGATGCTACTGTGAGAACACCCTACAGCACACTGAACACAGGGCAACACCCCACAGGTCATCCAGTTATGGACATGGTATACACTCGCATCAAGAAATGTGCAGGACATGAGGCACAATATAAAATAATAGGCATACACGGAGAATGTCACCCACAGTATGGCACACCATCCATCGGAAAACATGAGGGACCACCTCAGTGGGTGCTGTGGACTCTGTTTGATGGCCACACAGAGATGCCAGCACACATGGGTATGGGTTGCCATCCCACACCTTGCCCATGCACCTGGACAGTGCCCTGAATTACAGATTAAGGTGGGCAGATGGCAGCCCAGGGATGCAAAGTCCTACCCCCCACCAGGGACATGGTTACCACTATAGGTGTGCAGACCCGGGGCACAGCAAGTGCATGCTGCTGCCACACTTGATCAGCACTATGAAGAACATGGATGCACTCCACAGCCTGGATGGCCCTTCCATCCATGGAGACCACCAATGCATGCCAAAGACATGAACATGGCACAGACCAATGGGATGGATGCAGGGACATTGCACCCCCTGCTGCACACCCAGGCACACCCCCCAGGCAGTGCCAGGTGAAGTGGGCTTCCAGCAGAGATGTGTAATGCACGCCCCCCAAACTCAAGGGTGGACACACACCACCACCCAGAATGATGAAGGCACTAGCTTACATTATCAAATATGTCTTTAATAAGTCAAAAACAGCTACAATGGGCTTCACAGGCCTAAACAAACAGCAATACAAACAGGTCCCCACAGTCCTCCACTTCCTCCAAATCCCACTGGGCCCTGGTGTGGTTGTGGCATTACAGCCCCTGTGATAATGCATCAGGCACTGCAGTGGTCCATGATACCCCTGGAAGAGAGAAGACAGAGGAAAGCCATGAGGTATGTGGACACGGTGGGATGATGCTGACAACAGCAGACACACACATGCACCACAGTCAACAGCACAACATACCTTTGGGAGATCAGCCATGACTGATAAGTCCCCCAGCTCATCCTTATAGATGATGTCCAACATGCACACCCTCCAGGGCAGCTGGTTGGTGAGGTACAGTGGTATCTGATGCCACCACGGCACCACCATCAGGTACACTGCCCCTTCCAGCTGCACCTGCTTCTCTAGGATGAGGACATTGAGGTGTCCATGGAAGTCCTGCAGAGACACAAGAGGAGAGCATAAGGTTAGCAACACAGCACATAACACCGGGAATACACACGGACACCACCAGAAGGAACACACACAGGGCACAGCACACAGGGGCTCCTGTGGTGGACAGAAGAAGGCATATACCACCAGTGCGTGTGCAATAAGTAACAGGTGTACACACCATTGGTATCTCATATGGCCATGACCTGTGGGGCATGGACATGACAGTAGCTTACAATAGGGTAAGAAAACATCCACTTACCTCCCCATGCTTGATAACTTCCCATAGATTCCCCTCTGGGGGTCATTGCTATACATGGTGGATGATGCCCACCACAGATTGCAGGGTTACACCCCATGCCACTAAACCTCTGGCACAGACATGGTACAATATGGGATTGCACTTTTTGTGCCATGTCGTGTTGCATAATGGCATGCCATGCGGTAATGCCCCCTGATGTGCATGATCTCCACGGGCATGTCAGGTCATGAACCACTTAAATGGGAACTGCAGCTGTGTCAGGAGCTGCTCAACATGTTACATGGTGTGGCAAACAGCGAGTACTGTCAGAACAAGAGGTACAGTGACCACACAGGGTCTGCAGGATACGCTTCAGGATACTCATGAATGTTCTCCTGTGGGAGGGTGAACATGAGAGGGAAAGGACTCTTAGGAGATGACACAGGCCCAGGATATTCATGCCATGAGACACTGTGGCTCAGCTCTGTGATACACAGTGCATAGTGCAGTTCCACCTGGACCACAACATGAACTCAGGGCTCTGCCACATCGATCAGCTGAAACCCATTACATGTAGGTCACATGCCATGTAGGTGGAAATTATTTTCCTCTGTGTCCTGTCATACTATGACATAAGCTTCAACAAGACAGCTGCAGGGAATGTCACAGGTGTCAGCCAGTCATCTGTGTCAAAGGAAAGCAACAAGACTGGCACCAGATATAAAGTGAAAATTAGCTTTTATTCCAAAATAGCCATGCAGCTCAAGCACAGATCAGACCTCAACTGGTTTCACTCAAAAGAGCATCCTCAGGAGGATGCCGGTCTTGTTGCTTTCCTGAGATTTGAGTTTACCAGCCACAGAAGTGCAGATTGGAGCAGATTGGAGTGGAGCTTGCCTTTGATCTTGGTCTGTATCAAAGGCCCTGCACCAGGTTACAGACACCTTACTCCAACATGTGCATGACCACATATGGTTCCCTATGTCCAAGGCAGACATCCATGCCACAAATGAGGCATTTCCTGATGTGCATGGTATGCCCAATATATTGGGTGATATAGATTGTACCCATGTGGCTATCATAGCACCTACTGTGGATGAGGAGGCATAGAGAAACAGAAAGTGTTTCCACAGAATCAATTACCAGATAGTTAGTGATGCCGATGGTATCATCACCAATATGTGTGCAATCTACCCTGAGCTGACCTATTGATGCCTACAAATTCGATGGCTCCAGGCTAGGTGGCCACCTCACGGAGCACAGGAGTGTCAACTGGTGGTAGATGGGTGGGTAGGGATGTGTTACATATGCTACACAGCTGTGCACACTGTTACAGGACATTAACATGTCTGTTCTGTACCCAATGCCTAGGTGTCAGCAGATACCCATTCCAACCATACCTGATGATGCCGTTCCTGACACTGCACAGCAATGAGGAAGAGGCATACAATGATGTGCACAGGAGGACACAAGCCATTATTGAGAGGACCATCAGGGTGCTGAAGAGGCGGTTTCATTGCTTGGATCACACCAGTAGTAAAATGATGCTGGCCCTTGGTAAGGTCTGCAGAGTGATCTCCATATAAATTTGTGCTGGTATTTGGTCACTCCTTGTTGTTCCTTTATTATTTTATGGTGTATTTATTTGGTGGGAGAGTCCTAAAATTCCAGACCATTTAACTAGTACTTAACATTTGATAGGACACATCTACCACTCTAAGAGATAAAGTTCTTTCAATAGGAAACTTGTATAGAAAATCAACAGACCTTCTTTCAGTATATTCTTATTTTGCATTATTTCTTCTTTGTTTCATGTTTCTGTACAAATGCATTTTCATTGCTTGTAAAACAATGCCTCTTTAAAATTCTTTTTGTGTTGATGTACATTTCAGGATGAAAATATCCCTTCTTCAGAACACTGTGTGTGGTTATTTATCTAAATAAAACAAATATAACAAAAACTCATCAGTATTTCATTATGGCTGCATCTTAAAAAAACTTAACAGCTAGACTTTACACAGAAATATATACCTGTTTACAACTAGAAACATTAGTCATTCAGTATCTGTCTTTTCTTTACTTTTTAACAAACATAAATTACAGGTTTTATAGCCCAGAAAGAAAGAAGAAACAAATGATTTTTTTGTCAAGAGGTCTGAATGTGAGCGGGGATGGAGTTTGAGGTAAGAAAGGATATATTTAATTATACTTTATATGGTTTTGTTTATCAAACATTTTGTCAGATACATTATTTGGTTTTAAGTTATGCCTTTGCTTACCTTTTATTGCATAGAAGTATTTAACGGTGAGAACTCTTTTTGTTTTGTTATCTTCATCTCACTTTTTTATCTGTGAAAATAAGGTTTTGACTTTGTAACTATCTGCTTTGAAATACTTCTTATAATTCTTATCTACCTCCCCTGCTTTAAAAATAAATTACCTTTGCAAACTTAGCTTGTTTCTCCTCTAAGCTGTATGCAGCTTTGTTTTTCTCATGCATCTTTAAAGGGCAAGAGGGAGGTAAGGTGCCTTCCTGGTGCCGTGGCTTGAAGGGACAGGAAGAGGAATCCTTAGGATCATGGGAGGAGCTGCACGAGGGAGGGAGCTGGATGTCATTGTCCACCTATGGACAAATGACCTGGCTAAGAATGGGATCAGAGCAGTGCAAGAGGAGTTTGTAGAGTTGGGAAGGGGCCTTAGACAAGTAGCGCATACGGTAACCTTCTCAGAGGTGCTGCCTGTCTATGGCAAGGGAGATGCTAGGGCACTCCTCACCAGGGAATTCAATGAGTGGTTGAAAAACAGGTGTGAAGTTCAGGGTTTTGGCTTCATTGGGGACTGGGGAGCCACCTGGAGGGATGCGGACCTATACTGGTGCAATGGCCTTTATCTGTCCACAGGGGGAACCAGGATCCTAGGTGAAAGGTTTAAGTGCTTCACTGGCAAGCATTTAAACTAGCCAAGGGGGAAGGCACTGAAAAGGAGCAGGGAAATCCCAGCCTCCCCCCACAAATCATGGTGATTAGTGAGGTAAACACGAAGGTACAGAAGTTATTAGGGACCAGAACAGATTTAAATGTAAAAGAAGGCAAAGGCAGTAAGGACAGAAATGGGTCTAAAAGGGGTAAGGCTATCAAAAAGTGGAGGGTGATGAGTACCAGTGCCTGTAGTCTGTGTAACAAGCTCTCTGAACTAGTGACCTTGATGGAAGAGGGTTGCCTGGATACTGTGGCAGTCACAGAAACATGGTACACAGAGAACCATGACTGGGATGTCAACATACCAGGATACACAATCTACAGGAGGGACAGGGAGGGTAAAGAGGAGGAGTAGCTCTCTATGTAAAGGAAGGATCAAAGCAACAGAACTAAGAGTAAACAGGAGCAGATGAAGCACTTTGGGTCACCCTGGAGACAGGAAATGGCACCACAATCCACATGGGGGTTGTATACAGACCCCCATCTCAGGGGGAGAGAATGGACAAGGAAATGATAGAAGGCTTTCTTAGAATGGCAGAAAAAGGGGAGATATTGTTGATGGGGGACCTGAATATGCCAGATGTTAACTAGAGCACCTTTGCTGCAGGCATATACAAAAGCAGGATTCTCAGAAGAAGAAATCTGGAGTCACTTCAAATAATTCTATTTTCTTTTTATTTCTTTGCCAAAAACTGCCCCTACGTTTCGCTGTCTCCAGCTTGTTCACGGGGCTTCTATAAATATAAAAACTACAATTAATTGTCCATTGTATGCCACTTCTCACTGTTAAATAATATGAATACCAACTTATAATTGTTTCTCTACCTGCAATCAAAACGTATCACCCACTTTCATCTCATTAATATTAATCCAAACTTAATAGTCTTCTCTCTGTTTTATAAATCAAAAAATGTTTTTATTCAGAAAAACTTTAAAACAAACCAAAATGTTTGTTAAGATAATAGAAAAGTCCCATTCTATCTATAAATCATTATAATGAAATTACCAAGTAACTCATTACCTTTCTAGACCATGCATGTCCTTTAAACATCAAATTTTCTCACTATAATTTGAACAGAAGGAAGAACTTTTAGTCTCTTATCCCAATATTCAGATGCATTTCTCCAATTTCAAACTATATTTCAAAAATAATTTAAATATTTTGAGATCCGCTCACCTTTACAAGGTTACTCTCACCAAAATTGTTTAATGGATTTACTGAGACCGCAAATTCATGCGCTTTAAATTCGCCAATCTCTCCAGCACTTAGTTTTAAGTGTAATTTTAAAATAAAGCACTATATTTGTATATGATCTTCCCTGCGTTCTCAGATTATTTAAACGCTAACCACTCTTTGTTTATTATGACGTTAAAATGCCACAACTTAATCTTTCCCGCGTTCTCAGATTATTTAGACACCAACCACTCTTTATCTATTATGGCGTTAAAACGCCACAACTTAAACGTTAGTGCCCAGAACTCTGCTTTCAGCGTGTGTTTCTACCTTCTTTTGGCACAGGTAATCGGCGTATTTTCACGCCGTTTCTTCAAAGGATGACGCAAACACTCCCTATTCGCTAACACCTCATAGCTACCTGATTCGTATCACTGCTAATGAATATTAATATATTCATGAATTACAAAGCTCTTACTCCAATCTTTTCATGGGGCTTTAATTTCCTTCTTTTGCAAAGCTCTACAGAATACACTAAACTATACTGAACTTTTCAATATAATTATTATAATCTAAAAGGAAGAAATAAACTAATATAAGCGTAAATTATTTCTCTCAATATCGACAAACTGTATTTATCTTATAATGCGATCCCATTCATCCTTTCCTAACTTGATGTTTTATAAATAATCTGATAAATTAACATAACGATCAAATACATATTATATATTGTATTTGAAAATACCCATTTACCCCATCTGCCAAAATTATCTTTTCTTTATACAAGAATTATAATTTTAATGGGACTCAACTATATATAATCTTTATTATTAATATTCAATAAACAGTTTCATAGTGGGTTGATAGGTTTCGATACTTGCTTCTTGGTTTTATACATCCAAATCAAAATCGAGTAGCAGTAAAAGACATATAAATCTTCAATTATAATGAACTTAAATGATCAAGTTATAGTTTCTAATATAGTCCACAATATCTATATCCACATAAGTTTTAGCCTCATCTGTTAGTATTTAAAGAAACAGGCAATTTATTTGTTAAAAGCACACACTATTTTCCTTATATCTTAAAACACACCAATTATAAAAAAAAAATTTTTAATGCATCACAGACTTTCACTTTAGTATGCAAATCATCCCATTCATAACAAAACTCTTAGATTAGAAATTATCTTCTACCTAATTTTTATATCATAACAACTATTTTCCAGCTATTTTGAGACACACCAATATCATTCTTTAATACACTAATATTACTTTGTCAAAAGACTGAATTACATACATGCCAACCAATTACTTTCAACATTCATTCCCACTCTTTTATCTAAAGTTTTTAAATTAAATATCCACTTCATTTCCATTTTGTCAAGTATACGCTTATAATCACCACCCCCTTAATGAACTTTTAACTAATTCCAGGCCCCAGAACCTTAGGGATGCTCCGGTATGTTGTGCTTCATTAAAATGGACTGCTACTGGTGATTTATCATTTTTATTACGAATATCACTTTTATGTTCACCTATTCTTAGTTTCAAAGCCCTTTTCGTTTGTCCCACATATAGTTTATCACATGGGCATTGAATCACATATATTACCCCCTCAGTATTGCAGTCTATATGGTCTTTAATTTTATATTCCAGATTATAATGTGGGTGTTTAAAAAACATTTTCTTACTTGTGTTATTGCACACAGCACACTTGCAGGGGCCCCAGAAGTAATTGTTTTTCATCTTCAACTTTCTTTAAGAACTGCGAGTGCACTAAATTATCTTTCAAGTTCCTCACTTTTTTAGAGACTATAATTGGTTTCTTTTGAAATATATTAATATGTTGATTGTCTGTAGCCACTAAATACCAATATTTACTAATAATTTTTCTGATCTCATTCATTTTGTGATTATATTTTGTAGCAAATACTAATCTCTCCTGTTTCTGTCGCTGCCTTCTTTTTAATAGTTCAACCCGACTTGTTTCTAAAATCTTTTGATTAGCTCTATATAAAGTTCTATGGGGGCATCCTCTCACTCTAAACCTTCTCAACATTTCCTCCTTTTGTTTCTCAAATTCATCATTCTCCTTACAGTTACGTCTGACTCTAACTAATTGGGAATATGGGATGCTTTGTTTTAATCTCGGCTCATGGAAGCTTTTATTATGCAATAATGTATTTCTATCTGTTGGTTTTCTAAATAGAGTTGTACTGCATATTCCATTTTCAATTTTAATCTCTAAATCCAAAAAAGGAATTGTTCTTTCATGGTAATTTATTGAAAATTCCAAATTACTATCAAAGGCATTCAATAAATTATGAAAATCTTTTAACTCTTGCTCATTTCCTATCCATAAACAGAAAATGTCATCAATAAAATGCTTCCAGAAGCCTATATTGTTCACATATTTATTTTTTCCTGAATTAAATACAAATTCTTCTTCAAAAACAAACATATATGAGTTTGCATAACCTGGTGCCATCGTATTACCCATTGCTGTACCCTTTTCCTGTTGATAAAACTTGCCTTCAAATTCAAAATAGTTGTTTTTTAATATGAATTTAGCTAATTCTTGTAATAGTATCATTTTGGGATGCTTCCCTTCAGGTCTTTTCCTTAATATTTTTCCCATACTTCTCACCCCTTCTTCATGTAGAATTGACGTATATAAATCTTTAACATCCCATGTAACTAATATATATTTATTTGCAGCATCTCCTATTAATGCTGTTTCCAATTTCCTAATAAAATCTCCAGAATCCTGTATATAAGTGGCATTCATTTCAATCAAAGATTGTAAGTAATAATTTACATATTTAGAAATATGTTCAAAAACTGAATTTATACCTGATATTATGGGTCTGCCCGGAGGATCAAACAAGTTCTTATGAATTTTTGGTAATGCATAGAATGTGGGAATCCTTGGATATTCTACTAAAAGCAGCCTCATTTCCCAATCATGGAGCCAGTTTAAGTCTACAAATTCAGCTAAAATTTCTCTAAGTTCATTCATTATTTTCTTTGTAGGATCCATATCAAGTATTGAGTAGTTCTCTTGATTATGTAATAATTTCAGACACATATTTCTGTACTGATCCCTATCCTGTATAACGATTCTACCCTCCTTATCTGCCTGCTTAATAATAATACTCATGTCATTACTCAATTCCTTCATAGATTTAAATTCTTCTTTACTAAGGTTTTTGGAGGGAGGCCAAAGGGAAGTTTGATCTTTAAATAACTCCATAACTTCCCTTTCTACTAGCTTGCAAAAGCATTCTATACCATTGTTTATATCCAAGAGCAGGGTCATTCTTGATGGCCTACAGGGGGCATGTCTCAGACAGCTAGTATTGGAACCCACTCGGGAGGGAGCAATCTTAGACCTGGTACTCTCAAATGGGGACGGAGAAAGAATCTCAGATTTAGAAGAGTGTAGCCATCTGGGAAAAAGTGACCACCAAACAGTGTGGTTCATGATAAACACAGCCATACAATCAAGCCATACAAAAGCAAGAGTACTGGACTTTAGGAGGGCTGACTTTGGGAAAATGAGAGAGTGCCTCAGAAAAGCACTAGCAAACAGGCAAGTAGGAGGGGTGGAGGAACAATGGGGAGTGATCAAAACAGCCAACACAGAGGCAACAAGCCTTTGTGTAAAGCAAATCAATAAAACACAATGAAGGAAAAAAATGTTATGGTTCTCAAAACAGGTATCAGGGAAGGTTAAGGAGAAAAGGACAGCATTCAGGAAATATAAGGAAACACAGAAGGAGCAGGACAGATAACTTTATCAGTTAAAGCAGAAAGAGGCTGGGAAGGCAGTCAGAATAGCAAAGGCCCAAACCGAGGAAAGGATAGCCAATTCTGTTAAGAAGGGGGATACGACATTTTATAGGTACATTAAGGAGTGAAGAAAGACCAAAGGAGGGATACTGAGCGTAATAAAGGGAGGAATGTGGGTAGAGGGTGACAGTGAAAAGCAGGGATAATGAACAAATATTTCTGCTCAGTATTCACAAAGGAAGAGGAGGGGGAGTTACCTAAACCAAACAAGAGAAACACTCTGAAGACGGGGGTCGATACCAGTCCATTTACAGAAGAAATGGTTCTGAAAGAACTTATAAAATTGAAGGTGGGCAAAGCAATGGGGCCTGATGGGATTCACCCAAGAATTCTAAAAGAACTAAGGGTAGAACTAGTGAAACCGCTGACAACTCTCTTTAACAAATCATGGGAGGATGGGGTGGTACCTGAGGACTGGAGGAGGGCAGATGTGATTCTTCTTCACGAAAGTGGGAGCAGGACAGAGGTAGGAAACTATAGACCAGTTAATTTGACCTCAGTGGTAGGGAAAATGATGGAATCACTTCTGAAGGAAAGAATTGTTGAGTACCTAGAGGCCAGTGGGGCACAGGACCCAAGGCAGCATGGATTCACGATGGGAAGGTCATGTCAGACAAATCTAATAGATTTCTTTGACTGGGTGACCAAAGTAGTAGACCAGGGAGGGGCTGTGGACATGGCCTACCTAGATTTTAGCAAGGCATTTGATACAGTCCCACGCAAAAGATTAATACACAAGATAGCCAGCCTTGGAGTGGATCCCAAGGTGGTAGCCTGGATAAAAAATTGGCTAGCCAATAGAATGCAAAGGGTAGTAGTAAATGGAGTACACAGTGAAGAAAGGAGGGTTACTAGCGGGGTACCGCAGGGTTCATTACTGGGACCAGTCCTTTTTAATGTCTTTATAAGTGACATTGCAGAGGAACTAGAAGGAAAAGTATGTCTCTTTGCAGATGACACAAAGATCTGCAACAGGGTTGATTCAGAAGATGGAGTGGAAAGGATGAGAAGGGACTCAAGGTTGGGGGAATGGTCAAATGTATGGCAGCTCAGATTCAATACAAAGAAGTGCAAGGTAATGCACATGGGAAACAAAAACCCAGGGGAAGCGTACACAATGGGGGATGAGATACTGACAACAGTAAAAATAGAAAGGAACCTGGGGGTAATTATATCAGATGACCTAAAGGTGGGCAAGCAATGTGAGAAGGCAGTAAGGAAAGGCTGGGGAGATACTGGGATGCATAGGAAGAGGCATTAATGAGTAAAAACAGGAAGTTGTTATCCCTCTGTACAGACAGTTGGTGAGACCCCATCTGGAGTACTGTGTGCAGTTCTGGAGACCCCATCTCGCAAAGACATAGACAGAGTGGAAGCTGTCAGAGGAGGGCAACCAAAATGGTGCAGGGTCTGCACCAGAAGACATATGAAGAAAGACTAAAGAGCTTAATATGTATTCCCTTGAGGAAAGAAGGGAGAGAGGGGACATAATAGTAACTTTCAAGTACCTCAAGGGAATCAACAAAGTCCAAGAGGGTAGCATCTTCCAGAAAACGAGATGTGCAAGAACAAGGTGGCACAATTTGAAGATAGAGGGGGGACTGCTCAGAGGTAGTGTGAGGAAGTATTGTTTCACAGAGAGGGTTGTGGATGCATGGAACAGCCTCCCTGAGGAGGTTGTGGAGTCAAGAACAGTGGGGGAATTCAAGAATGCATGGGACAGGCATAAGGCAGTCCTAATGGGGAGTAGGTGGAAGTAAGCTGTTGGTTGACAAGGATCTGCAGCCTATCTGTTAGGTAGGAAAATGGGCAGACTAGGTGGGCCAAGCGGTCCTTATCTGCCGTCAAATTCTATGTTTCTATGTAAATCTGACTTTCAAAGTCCATGCAAATGCCAAAGAACAGCTATAATGCAAATCAAGAATATTCAGAACATCTGCTAAGTCCTTCATCCAAGCTCAACAAGAATTATAAAAAACATTGTCAGATATATTTCAGATTTTTAATATCTACAAAATTGTTAACTGGATAAAACATTGAACTTCTGTGTAACACTCTAAAGGAAAAAAAGCTTGCACATAGTTGCATATCAACTGTACAAAGATAAGAAACATTTAGAAATATTATTCATAGTGCAACCATACTTTTTATCACAATGGAAAATGAACAGGTTTATATTCATCCCTGAGTCATGAACCCTTCCCTCAGATGTACATTAACAAACTGTGGAGCCAGGAGCCAGCAGCTAGCTATGTGTAGTAACAGGGCAAACTAGCACCTATAGCATTCCAAATCGCGACCATGTGATTGCAGTCATGCTGTCCTCTCAACCCTTTAGTCTCCATGGCAACAACAGACATTTTGTTAAAAAATAATAGTAATTGGTCTGCTGCCAGCATCAAATAGAGATGCCAATGCCTTTTTAAATTCTGGCCCTTGCTCAGCTCTAAATAGCCACAGTACACAGTAATACAAACCAACAGCTTAACAGGTACATGGGGATGGGGAATGGTAAAACCTTTTTTTTGCAGTTAGTGCTTTTTCTCCCCTGGCTCTGAACAGCCTTCCACACATCAGCTAGCCCTGCCCCACCTCCCTGATTTTCCATCAGGTCCTATAATCGCACAAAGTCAACATGGCCTGGTGCTCCTGAGTGTGGGACCTTTGGGTGGCTGGGAATCAGCTATTGCCCAGAAGTCCATTTTTTCCTGATTTCTCCATGCCCAAGGAAGCATGGGCATGCAGTGCTGCCAAGATGTCTCTACACATGCTGCTATATGTGGGATGTCAACAGCCACCAATATGTCTGCTTTTCTATCTTAACAATCACTGCCTGCCACTCCCCCTGCTTATCCAGTTGCAGCTGCCACTTCGAAGAGTGCAGTTATTCTAGATGCCCTTCAGGGGGCATGCCTTAGACAACTAGTACTGGAGCCCACCCGAGAGGGAGCAATATTAGACTTGATTCTTTCAAATGGAGATGGAGAGAGGATCACAGATATAGAAGTGGGTAGCCATCTGGGAACTAGCGACCATCAAACAGTATGGTTCACAATAAACACAGCAACAGAGTCAAGCCATACAAAGACAAAAGTACTGGACTTTAGGAGGGCTGACTTTGCCAAAATGGGTGAGTGCCTAAGGAATGTACTAGCAAATGGGCAGGAAGGAGGGTGGAAGAACAATGGGGAATAATAAAACTGCCATCACAGAGGTAACGAGCCTTTGTGTAAGCAAATAAACAAAACAAGATGATGTAAGAAACCACTATGGTTCTCAAAGGAAGTGGCAGTGAAGGTTCAAGAAAAAAGAAAGCATTCAGGAAGTATAAGGAATCACAGAAGGAGCAGGACAGAGAACTGTATCAGTTAAAGCAAAAGGAGCTGGAAGGCAGTCAGAACAGCAAAGGCCCAAACCAAGGAAAAGATAGCCAACTCAGTTAAGAAGGGGATAAAACCTTTTATAGGTACATCAGGAGCAAAGGAAGACCAAGGGAGGGATAGTGAGGCTTAATAAAGGGAGGGAGGGTGGGCAGAGGAGACTGTGAAAAGGCAGAGATACTAAACAAATATTTTGCTCAGTATTTGCAAATGAAGAGGGAGGTACATAAAACAAACAGTAGTAACACTCTGGATACAGAAGTTGATACCAGCCCATTTACAGAAGAAAGGGTTCTGAAAGAACTCTTAAACTGAAGGTGGACAAAGCAATGGGGCCTGATGGGATTCATCCCAGAATTCTAAAGAGCTAAGGGTAGAACTAGTGACACCACTGACTACCCTTTTTAACAAATCATGGGAGGATGGGGTGGTACCTGAGGACTGGAGGAGGGCAGATGTGATTCCCCTTCACAAAAGTGGGAGCAAGGCAGAAGCAGGAAACTACAGACCTGTTAGTTTAACCTCAGTGATAGGGAAAATGATGGAATCACTTCTGAAGGAAAGAATTGTCAAGTATCTAGAGGCCAGAGGGGCACAGGACCCTAGGCAGCATGGATTCACAGCGGGGAAGGTCATGCCAGACAAATCTGATAGATTTCTTTGACTGGGTGACCAAAGTAGTAGATCAGGGAGGGGCTGTGGACATGGCCTACCTAGACTTTAGCAAGGCATTTGACACAGTCCCACACAAAAGATTAATATACAAGTTAGCCAGCCTGGGAGTGGGTCCAAAGATGACAGCCTGGATAAAGAATTGGCTGGAGAATCCACCACAGAGAGTAATAGTAAATGGAGTCCACTCAGAAGAAAGGAGGGTTACTAGTGGGGGTACATGAGGGTTCAGTATTAGGACGGTCCTCTTCAATGTCTTTATAAGCGACATTCTGGAAGGACTGGAAGGAAAAGTATCTCTCTTGCAGATGACACTAAGATCTGCAACAGAGTTGATGCACAGGGTGGGGTGGAAAGGATGAGAAGGGACTTGGCAAGGTTAGAGGAATGGTCAAATGTATGGCAGCTTAGATTCAATGCTAAGAAGTGCAAGGTAATGCACATGGGAAACAAAAACCTAGAGGAAGAGTACACAATGGGGGTGAGATACTAACAACAACAAAAATGGAAAGGGACCTGGGGGTAGTCATATCAGATAACCTAAAGGTGGGCAAGCAATGTGAGAGGGCAGCAAGGAGGGCTGGGGAGATACTGAGATGCATAGGGAGAGGCATCACCAGTAGAAAACAGGAAGTTATTATCCCTCTGTACAGACAGCTAGTGAGACCCCATCTGGAGTACTGTGTGCAGTTCTGGAGACCCAATCTTCGCAAAGACATAGACAGGATGGAAGCTGTCCAGAGGAGGGCAACTAAAATGGTGCAGGGTCTGCACGGAAGACATATGAAGAGAGACTTAAGGAGCTTAATATGTATAGCCTCGAGGAAAGGAGGGAGAGGGGGGACATGATAGAAACTTTCAAGTACCTCAAGAGAATCAACAAAGTCCAAGAGAGTAGCATCTTTCAAAAAAAGAGGTGTGCAAGAACAATAGGGCACAATTTGAAGATGGGGGGTGGCTCAGAGGTAATTTAAGGAAGTATTTTTTCACAGAGAGGTTGTGGATGCATGAAACGGCCTTCGGAGGAAGGTTGTGAGTCAAAATCAGTGGTGGAATTCAAGCATGCATGGGACAGTCATAAGGCAATTCTGGGGGGTGGGGTTAAGAAGAAGTAGGCTGCTGGTTAACTAGGATCTGCAGCTTATCTGGTAGGTAGGGAAATGGGCAGACTGGGCGGGCCAAGCAGTCCTTATTTGCCGTCAAATTCTATTTATGTTTCTATGTATGTTTCTATATGCTAGAGGCTGGGCTAAAGCCAGGCACTTTAACTCTCCCTCCCTGGGAGAGAAGATCAGTCCTCCAGATGTTTTATCCTCTACTACCATTCCTGAACTTGTCCTCACTCCTCCAGGCCACTAAGCCAGCAGGGTAATGGTAAAAATGTAAAGATCAAGTTAACTGAGATAGACATACTGTATGTTCAAAGATCAGATGCAAATAGATGTGAAAAACTACCCTTTTTCCTAATACCAAAACTACCAGACTTCATGTAATACTAATAAATTGCAGGAGCTGAAATTTCTTATGTATAAATGCCATTTTATTGCCTCTCTTATTTAAGGGCTTTGCAAAAGACACCCAGACGTTTTAAGACCAGCTGGTGGAATCTTGGGTGAGCAGTGATCTAATTTAAGCAAGAATTACATCATTTTCATCAAGATCCTGGCAGCTTAGTGTATGCACAGTTCATCAGATAATGAAATGGCAAAAATAAGTTGTCACTTCAAGCAGTATTAAATATACTATAAGCTATTACATTTCTATTCACCTTCAGTGAAACTTTGGGGACAGTATGAAACAAGAGAAGGGGTGCCCAAACTTCATCAGGTCATGCATTTTTTTTTTCCATTTTCCTGACTGACTGTCTGTCTGTTTGACTGACTGACTGACCGACCGACTGACCGACTAACTGACGAGCTAACTAACTAACTAGCTAACTAACCAACTAACTAACTGGGGACTACATTTTCATTGTTATATGCTAGGCAGATTGACTAACTTTGCGTGATGAATGGTCAATTCGCTTGGTGAATAACATAGAGGATAATGGATAATGGAGAAAGACAATAACAGCATGGTAATCGCATCTAGCTGTTTCCTTAACCCTATTTTCTATTTTCAGCACGCATTTCATATAACCATTTTGTTTTGCTTTTAGACCACATGCTGACGCAGCGCCTTGTCTTTGTTTTTTTACAACTAACTTACTGACTAACTAACTAACCTAACTGCAATTCTATTGTTATTCAACCTGTTTGCTGAGATTCTACCACACTCTCAATATGTTAGCATTTTCTCTATGATGGATTCTTCCCCTCCCAGAATTAGTACCACTGCCCTTGTTACCCTTCCACAATATTTCCTTATGTCCTGGATCTCTTCCTAATGTGTAATGCTACCCTGTCCTCTGCTAATGTTAGACCATTATTCCTCTTTTCCAAAATATGCACCTCTTTTACTTCCCCTTCACAATATTGTTACCTTTACCTCTCCTCTCTCAAAATTTGCACTTTTACTCTTGCACTCAATCAGATATGAACCCCATCTTCTGCACCCATCTCTCAAAATAAGCACTTTAGCCTTCACTACCAGCTATGTGTGCATTTTCCTCTGCACCCCTCCAAAATGTATACCACTTGCACCCCTGCCAAATTTGTACTTAAGCCCCTCCCCAAATTTGCAATTGCACCCCTACAACCCTTCTGAAATTTGAACTTGCACCAATCAACATTTGCACTTGTGCTCCTGCATTAGTCCTGGAATTTGTAATTCTTTTTTTTAATTGTATTGATTGGAAACATGGTAAGGTTCACTAGGTACAAGTTTCTGTTTTCAGGGTGACCTGGGAGCACTAGGGAGGTTAAATGACGTGCTTAGGGTCACACTGTATGCAAGTGGAGGTTTTGGGTAGAGATGTGCAAAGTTACCAAAATTTACTTCATGGAAAAATCCACATATTTCAGCAAAATCACAGAACTGGGGACTACATTTTCATTGTTATATGCTAGGCAGATTGACTAACTTTGCGTGATGAGTGGTCAATTCGCATGGTGAATAACATAGAGGATAATGGATGGGAGAAAGACAATAACAGTGTGGTAATTGCATCTAGCTGTTTCCTTGACAACAAGGTAAACCTTGAGAGTGTAGCTTGAGAGGTTTACCATGTTGTCATTGAAACCTTGAGGTGTGATTTCCATGCTGTTATTGCCTTTCTCCCAGCCATTATCTTTTATAGTGTATGGGGAATCTGTATGCTATTTTGCTATTTGGGAAAATAAAAAATAAACTGGTAATGGTTCCCTCTTACTGTGAGTGAAGAAAGACTGATTCACAGGCTGTTTTTCAGAAGAAATCCATTTAATCAAGGATAAAAATAAAAACAGGCATAAATGCTTACTGTAAACAACCACAGACTCAGATCAGATCAGTAAATTATATTAAATGAGCAATAAATAAATTATAAAAGATTTGTTTTTGAATTATGGTGAACCATTCTGATTGGGTGTCAGGAGTCACATATTGAAACGTCATCATGACGTGCCATCTACATCCTCAATGCTGTTTGGTCATCCATTTTACTCGCACAGATGATTAGCTTTGACAGAAACAGATCAGTCATAAAAGTAATCTGATGCTATAAAAAAATTGAGAAAATTAATCCATCACAATCACTGCCGTCTGAAAGCCACACCTTGCTTATTTCAAATGAACAGTTTGAAACTGAATGCAGACAGTATCGATCACCATTCTGACAACAGAACTCTGCAATATCTGAGTGTTCCAAGCTGTTATGGTACTGCTATGACACACTGAGGCATGGTTAACAACCTTCTGATGTCACAGCAGTACCATAACAAAGATGTAAACTTGGTGATTTCAGCCAATAATAAGGGTTCCCCATACATTATACGGAAAATTCTGTTTTGTTATTAACTTTTCTATTAGAGAATTAGCACACAGCACAGAATAAGGCATTACCATCCTGACTGTGGCATGTCCTTTGGAGTTACATTGCTAAAATGAATCAACTTTACCACAATACATTAGAAGAAATAGCCATATACATATTGCTACCAACAATTAATAAATGAATATAAGCTTGTTGATATTCCAGGTCTTCTGTTCTCTATTCCATCCTAAAAGCAAGTTTTCTATGGCAGGGTGTTGACCTTCAATTTTGCAACAAGACATATGCTTGGAATTTAAATTGTCTTAGCAGGCTTCCTATGGTGTCCACTGTTTGTTTTGATTCATTTATTCTATTACACCTGTGTGTGTGCTCCTGTTTACCACGTTATTCTTTCTATGAGGTTCCTGCAAGTTATGCAGCATGCTTTGCTTCTTGGCAAGTGCCTATGAGGTACAATGCAAATATATGACAGCACTTTGGAGTTAAAAACTACTGATGCCTCAAAGAAAACTTTTAAAAACATAATAATTAGGCACAATTCTGCTTGCATTCCATTTATATTTGATATATTTCTCCTCCTTATAATTTGTTACAAAGGAAATGTGTATGAATATATGATCATTGTCCCTTAGAGTTTATTTTGAGTTCATCTGCCTCTGTAGCTTACTGCCTACTCCAGGGGTTCTCAAATGGTGAGGCCAGCCTCCCTGGGGAGGCCCCAACCTGTTTCAGGGGAGGCTCAAGAAAGTCTTGAAAAAGTATTATATTTCAATTTTGAACTGTATAGATTTTGCGTGAAGGGATAAGGCAAACTGAAAGAGGATAATAGTAGGTGAAGTTATGTATTTAGTCACAAGTCTGTGACCAGGGAAGGTACTGTACACTGAGCAATGGCTTATTTCAGGTGTACCCATGGAAGGGTAGCGAGAGAATACAATTCAAAATGTAACTGCAAAACACTCAAGAAAATACAAAATGAATAAAAGTATAAACAAATTCAGAACAATAAACTAACAATACGAGGAACAATTGATCAATTAGACTGGCAGCAGAACTGTCTAAATACAAGAGTTAACCATACAGGTACTAGGAATAAGAGCAGGAGGGAGCAAAATGATCCCTGAGAAGTTGCTTAAGAGCAGGGTGAGAGGCAGAGGTCAGCAGCAAGGTTATTCCAGTCAGAGGGGAAACAAAAAAAGCAGTCTGACCCATGAAGGTATGGCAGTAAGGGGAAACAATTTTTCGAGAGTCAAAATATTGGAGCAAGTAGGTTGTCCTGTTGGGGGGGGTTACAATAAGCTTAATAACATGAGAGCCAGCTATGCAAAGAGGTTTCAATTTATTCCTGATGTACTGTGAAAAGTAGGCTATTTTTCTATGGGGAGGCCCAAAAATATTTCAGTATTTTGGGGGAGGCTCAAGATCTTTCCCATGGTTTAGGGGAGGCTCACTATGACAAAGTTTGAGAACTGTTGGCCTACTCCAAGTCATAATCCTCTCTTGTGACATCACAGTCTGTTGCCATGGGTGTAACTGTGAGGTCACAAGCAGCGCTATGTGACTTCAGGTAGGGAGAAAGCAGCAGGAATAAATGAACTCTTCAGGAGCAGAAATCCTGTTTTCATACAAATGACCTCAGTAATAAATAATGGGGAGCAGAAATAAAGAACTAATGGGAATACAAGCTGTACTGTGTCTAAATAGTATATTTTACTAAAGTTCACCTAAATGTGTCACCAGCTCTTTAAGTACCTTCCCCATATCTTTGCATATTCATATTATTTCCCTGCTATTCTGAACTGAATTATTTCATAGCATGCCAATTTCCCTAATCTGAGCAGCCATTCCTTACTTACTGGGGATCTTCCTGTGTCCAGTGATGCAGAATCACCATGTGGCCGAAATGACTGCCCCTGTGAACCATCTTGAGAAAGTTAATGTTACTGAGTAATCTCTGATGTCCACCCTCAGAAGTACCATACCGGCTGTGAGGACTATCAGTTGCTGGAGAACCATCCTGCATACTTGCTGTACTTTGTCCAAGAAGTCATTCAGCTTATTGCGTGACCATAAGAGATGCATGATGAAGTCTGCATCCCAGCTGCATCTTCAGCAAGTGTCATTATACACTAGTCTCCATTTCTGTAATTGTTGAGGGGTCTTATGACAAAGCAAATTGGGTGTAAACTGAGGATACTACCCTCCCTAACCTCCTGCTGGCACCTTCCCCCCCACCATGGTGAACCATCAAGCTGCTGCTCTATGAAAAGTTAATCCCTTCCCCATCCATCTGACAAACACACTCCACCCACATCTCCCTGCCCAAGTCCAACTGTCTTTTGTAGAAACACCCTGACCCCCACTGAGCCCACCTCTGGTCACCACTGCCACCCTCCTCCTCTCCCTGACTAGCACCCACCAAATCAACCTGCAACTAAAGAAAATGGTCCCTTGGTACAGAGCATCTGCTCTGTTGAATGCTGACTCACCATCTGGTAATGGCGTGAATGAAGGAATAGTGACAACTTTGCTCATACTAAAACCTCAAGCAATCAAGTTCTACTAGGAACAAAGAAGTCACTATTTATTCATTTGTGCCATTACCAGATGGGGAGTTGGCATTGAACAGAGCAGATGCTCTGCACTAGAGAACCATTTTCTTTATTTGCAGTTTGATTTTGTGGGTGGTAGTTGGAGGTGGAGAGAGGTGGGATCAGAGGTGGTTGGGTGGAGTCTGGGTGTTTCTAAAAAAGACAGTAGGACTTATGTAAAGGGAGATGGGTGAAGTGTATTTGGCACATGTCTGGGGAGGATTAACTTAATTTCTGCCACCAATCCACTGGCAGCAGCTGCATGATGCTCAGGGGAGAGGAAGGTGACAGCAGGAGGAGTAAAATAATCGTTAGTATGTTCTTAGGTGGGAGGAGGGGCTATTTCACAGCACAGTTGGTGGGGAGTTTTTTCTAATTTAAAAAAAAGCCTGCAATCCCTCCAAAAATCATATTTGCAGTCCTGCGCACCAACCAAAATATGTACTTGCATCCCTTCACTTCTCCTAAAATTTGTACTTGTATCCCTCCCAAAATTTGTATTTGCACCTCTTCATCCCTCCCCAAAATTGCACTTGTATCCCTGTACCCCTCTGATGATTTGTACTTGTATGCCTCCAAAAATGCATATTTGCATTCCTGCACCCCTCCCAAAATTTGTGCTTGCACCCCTGCTCCTTCCCTAAAATTTGTAATTGCACTTTTGCACCCTCCCAAAAGTTGTACCTGCACCCCTCCCAAAAGTTTTACATGTGCAACTGCACCTTCTCAAAATTTGTACTTGCTTCCTTGCAATCCTCCAAATATTTGTACATGTACATCTGCACCCCTCTAAAAAATTGTACTTGTCCCCCTGCACCACTAACAAAATGTTTACTTTCTCCCCTCCCAAAATCTGTACTTGTACACATGCACCCTCCCAAAAGTTGTTCTTGTATCATTGCACCTTTTCAAAATGTGTACCTGCACCTCTCCCCAAACTGTATTTTTTTAGAAAAGGAATGGGTTGAAAATACAGATTTTGCATTATATGGGAGGGGGGCAAACTTGTGGAAGAGTGTAGATTTGGGGGAGCTGTGTAAGTGAGGTGCACATTTCAGGAGTCATGGAGTAAAGGTACAAAATGGTTGGTGAAGGAATGTATGTTGTAAATGTGGAAGATGCACAGATGGGCACACATCTTGCATGTTTGGGGATGGGGTATAAATGTTGTTGGGGTAGGTTGGGAGTATAATTTCTGGGAGGGACGTGAAGAGTGAGTGTGCAAATATTGGGATGGGTGCAGGATACTTGTACAAATGTCAAGGGTGATGACAAAAATTTAAGGAGGCATGCAGACTTTTTTGAGAGGTGTTGAAGTACACATTTTGGTAGGGGTGTAGTGGGGAGTATACATTTCAGGAGGTGTACGGGAGAAGAGTATAGGTTGTTAGAGTGCTGCTAGATAGAATTACAAACTTAGTTTGGAATAAGTGTATGGGCATGTTTTGGAGTAAATACATGCAGGGGTATGGCAGAGATGTACATTTTGTGGGATTATACATTTGGGGAGAGGTACTGCGGTAGTAGTACACTTCTTATGTAAATGCTGTGGAACATAAGTGAAGGGAGAGAATGTAAATTAATTAATTAGAAGGGAGTTGTGGCTGGATTCGGGCTGGATCGGGAACACAAGAAACCAAAATTCACATTTTCAGAATAAGACAGTTTTTGGTTTCTTTTTTTTGGGGGATGTAATGCAGTACTCAAAACATTGGTGATCAACTTACAGAACTTGCCAGATATTTACCATTTTTTTCTGCTTGTATAAGTCTAAAAGCCCTATTAGAAAACTGGTAGCAAAGACTGATTCTTACCCCTTCACAATTTGATCTATTTTGTGTACTAAACTGACAGGATATGGTAGAAAATGATGTCATTGTTGCTTCTATGACATCAACGCTCATCCACTATTGTGCTGGTTGGAGTGAAACGACTCAGAGTTTTGTTTTATACATGAGTATTTTCAATTTCTGAACTTTATTTGTAACAAATGAGGCCTAGTTGTCCTTATGGTGGGTAAATAGTATATAATTAAAACATTGCACTTGATCTTTAAGGCATTGCAATAAGTCAATGAGTCCCCATCTGCCTGAGATTCCAGGTTACTACCCATCTTTTCAAAGTCTTCCTTGAACTTCAGAACCTCCTTCCTTGCCTCTGTCAGGTCAGTTTAGATATTCCTTACCAGCATACATCAGTATTAGTTTTGCTGGTAGAAGCAGGAAGTGCATGATGCCCAGTCATTTTAACTCCATTCTGATGGCATTGAAAGTTTTCTGTCTTAGATGGGTGGCAAATGAAAAGTCTCGAAAGCAGTGGAGTCTCGTGCATCCACCAGAAATAACTACCACTTCATTTTGGTGGCTTGTAGGATAGGGTCTCTCACATGTGTTCCCAAAGTCACTAATAAAATGTTCCTACGGCCTTCATAATCCACTGCCCTCTGTTGAAGTGAGATACAATATGTCTTTTTTAGAATAATGCCCTCCAAGTTC
The DNA here is from genome assembly GCA_016271365.2 of Neoceratodus forsteri. Classification (NCBI taxonomy): domain Eukaryota; kingdom Metazoa; phylum Chordata; order Ceratodontiformes; family Ceratodontidae; genus Neoceratodus; species Neoceratodus forsteri. The sequence continues at coordinate 1,235,779,286 of CM057452.1, forward strand.
AGTTCCCAAATATGATCCAAAAGCCTAATGACAAATGAAAGCAGATCCTGGCCTTAGAAGGCACACATTGGCAATCTTTTACCATTCTCAAGGTGCTCAAGTCTCATCCACAGAAGGCATTTTTTTCTGCACTAGGCCTGATAAAGTGGCTAGGGATTTAAATGTAGCCTCATTCACTTGTTTGGTGTCTGTGGAAATCCCTGTAGCAGCATTCCTGGGTATAGGAGTGTTGGAGCCATTTCAGCATAATAAATCTTTTTTGGATCATTTTAATTCATTTTGAGAATTATTTGGCATAACTTGCCACCTTCAGTGGGGAACACTCCCCGGGCTCTGGAATGAGAGTCTTGTTCTTTTTAATGAGATGTGAGGGGCCTGGTTCATGTCACAACTCACAGGATGGAGTGGCTTGTTCCAGATCATTGAGCAGAGCAAATTATTATATAGTCCTACTGGGCCAACCAAGAGACAATCTTAAAAGAAATAAAATGTAAATGTGGAACAAATTTGTGGCTACAGCATAAACTCATATGGAACAAATTTGGGCTGGCAGTATAGCTTAGAGGTTAGAGGAATGAGGTGTGAACGAGCTTGGTACATCCAGCAAACCAGACCTGAGTTTGATTTTCACAACCTCCACTCGCATACTGTGTGACTCTGAGCAAGTCACTTAACTGCCCAGTGCTCCCAGGTCACTCCTGAAAACAGGCACTACCAAAGGCTAAAATAATAAAAAAAAAAAAAAATTTTTAAATCTGGTTTTTGATCTTGCTGCCTTGAAATGGCAACATATGATAATCTTGTCCTCAGAGTGCAACTGGTCATAAATTAGGTAGCCATCTTGGCATGGATGTTGAAATATTATGAAAAATGGAGGCAGATGGATGTTGGAAGTGCATTAGCTTATAGTGGGGGGCTGAATGATGACCTGTTGCTCAGTGCTTGAATCAGTCACTTGTTACACGAGAGAAAAACTGTATGTGTGTGCTTGGACAGGGATTCTTGTACCCTTCCTCAAATTCTATGGTTCCTGTTACTATGCATCTTTCAATAAGGAGCTAGCTGTATAGCCTGGAGGTTACAGTAACAAGCTGTGAATGAGTGTGGTACATCCAGCAGAAATGGGTTTGAGTCCCACAACATGCACTTGCATACTGCACTTTTAAGTTATATATATTCTCTGTACTTTGTTTTCTTGTTTGTCTGTGCTTCTGCACTCGGGTTGTGCCTGAAAAAGGTATTTGTTACCAGTGCACTCACCCGGTAAACAAAGTCAAATAATTAAATAAAAAAATAAATTAATAAACAAACTCTGTGCAAGTCACTTAACCTCCCCATTGTTCCCTGGTTGCCACTGAAAACACAAACACTTGTGCCTAGTAAGTCTTACCCAGTTATGGAAAAATTAGCAAAAAGTAAGGGGTCAGTGGGTTACTGCAGTCTCCCTAGGTTTCCTGCATGAATTACATATGATCAAAATATTGCATTCTTTTTTGTTGTGGCTTTCTAAAAAAAAAGAACTTCACATCATGTTTTCTTGTTGTAGTTTAGGACATGTTAAGGATGAACTATGGCAATAGTGGCTCTCATGGTAAAAATAAAAATACATTCCTTAAGCTTGTTCCCTACATTCCTTGAGGCATATATCACTTTAGATTATGGATAGAAATACAGTGCCATTGGATTGTTGTTTGAATAGGGTTTTTTTTCCCTCTTAGACATCAAGTAACTGCTTTCTTCCTTCAGATTATGTTTACTATCTAGATTTTCAGAAGCAGCAGAAATGACCTTGATCTACTTAAGCTAAGAATGTGGGACGCCATTACCCAAGTCATATGCTCCTGAAAGACACTATGCAAGTGAAGCAAATGGATCAATGTTGAGCATAGATGACAATGTCTTGGAGCTGAGCCCAGTAGTATGGGTAAATTAAATGTCTGAATGATTCTTCAAAAAAAGTCTGTCATGTTTACACTTGTCATTAGTTCTCATGGCAGTCATTTTACTTAAGAGCCAGCACTCTGGTCTTCTTAATCAGCCATTTTTTTTCACTTGCTAATAGGAATAAATGTCAAGTATTGTTTTTGATATTGTCCCTGTGTCGGAAAGAGACTTTCCATCAATGCAATGATAACTACAATAGCCAAGAAGTTTATTTAATTATGTTTGTTTATGGGTCTACATAATTCTAATTTGTAACAACATTTTAGAACCAAAAAAATGTTCTCTTTCTGTTGATCACTTTGAGCTATTGTTGATATCTAGTGATCTTTCTGTGTGACACCCACTGGCTGTGCTAGGGTTGTGCCAATGAGCTTCCTTGCAATAATCCATGCAAATTAGGGGTGTGTGACTAATGAATATTATTTTCCAAATACCAAGAATAGTGCACTATTTGTTATTTGGATCTGAACAATGAATAGTGGCACTATTCATCCCCTATTAGGGAAAAACTAGTTAAAAAAAGGAAAACAAACAGTCACCCACCCTCTTTCCTGGCCCATATCTTTTGAAGTATTCCAGCAACTCACTACATCACCTCAGTTGGAATCCCATTCCACCATCCTCCCCCAAACACACACATTTCAATAAAGTCTAATTAATATTGTGTAAAAAAACCTCTGATGAGCAACTTGCAGGACCTGCCTACCTCCATGGCCAGCTGCCAACTTTCAGCACCCTGCAGCACCTTAATAGATTGTTTCTCCACCCCTATCAGTAGCAGTCCAGCACCAATTTCATACAGCAGTAAGAAGGAAGATGACCAACACAGCTCACTCTTCTCCCTGGCCAGTCACCTTCTTCTGAAGGAAAGAACTTGCACACTTACTTGAATAGTAAAACCAGTTGATCATGTGATCAGCTGGTTGTGCTAAGCAAACAAGCATGTAAGTGCTTTCATTCAGAAGAAGGTGGTTGGCCATGGAGGAGGGTGGGCTGTGTCAGTCACCTTCCTTCTTACCCCCTGTATAAAATTGGATGTGGCAGAGACAATCTGTTAGGAGCTGCAAGGCACTGACAGTTGTCAGCCAGCCATGTAGGTGGGTGGGTTGTGACAGTCGCCCATTGAAGTTTTTTAAATAGAACTAAATCATACTGAATAAGAAATATTTGGAGGCCCTGAATAGAATATTCAGCCAAACATTCAGAATAAGGTATTCATACACACACCCTAAAGCTAATGTCAAGGTGTTGCATTAAAATGCAACAGACCCAGCCAGGATGCAGCACAGTACCTTACAGTAAAGGAGATTTTGCAAACTACAGCATGAAAAAAGGACTTAATTGTCACTGAATTGCCTAGTTCCCTGAAGCTTACTGCAAGGTATTGCATTGCATCCTGGCTGGCTCTGCTTTTGCTCAACTTATGAGGACTCATGATGTTTCTATTGTTATTAGAGCAACTGTTACATGGAGCAACTATCAATCATGGGGCAACTGCTGCATAGAACAACTATCCCTCTAGGGCAACCACTACATAGAGCTACTGTACAATAACACATTGGGCAACTTCTTCATGGAGCTACAGTATGAGTACTCATAGAGCAACTGCAGCATTGAATGAATATCATTCATTGGGCAACTGCGGCATGAAGCGATCATCATTTATTTTACAACTGCTGTCCTGAGCAACCATTACTCTTTGGAAAACTGGTGCATGGGGCAACCATCACTTATTGGCATAGTAAATAGGTAGTTCTGAGAAGTAATGGAAGTTAATAACAATATGCCACAGGGATCAGTGATGGGCTCTGCCTTTTCACTGTGTTTATTTGCAACACATGGGAAGATTTAAGAGAAGGTCTGCCTCTTTACCAGTGACACAAAAATCTACAAATGGGCTGACATGGAAGAAGGGATAAAGGAATTTGGGTGATCTGTGTGTGCTAGAGAACTGGTCAAAAGTCTGGAAGCTGTGCTGCAATGCAAACAAATGTGAAGTAAAGCACATTGGGAAAAGGAACCCAAGGGTGCGGTATGAGATGATTGTGTGTGCTAGAAAGCACCATGAGGAGAACGGCATAGGGAATTCTGTCAGACAGCCTGAAATCCTATGGTTTTGTTACTATAGTAAACATACTGATGTTCACTTATAAACGCTCAGATTTCTAGTTACAACTTGTACTGTGTTCCACTTATTTTCTCTTATTTCCATTGCAGGTACATATAATGCTGTATGGACCATAGAGGTACTCTACATGCAGAAACGTTATCAAATGTTTAAGCCTGTTATGCCCAATTCCTGTAATTAATTCCTGTGCAAGTTTTAACCTCCTTTATTGAATGTGATATATAAACCATGTTGTATGTTTGCAAACAGCTGAAGAGTCAATAACAACCTTTATGGCAAAAAATGAGAGCTTGAAATGCATACCACATTGAAATAGAGGTGTGGAAAAGGTAAACAGGATGTTGGGATTTATTAAAAGGGCAAGAACAATCATGTTGTCTAAGTGGCTGACACTGTCTGGAAGCCATACATTTACCTCAGCCTAATGCCCAGGTATGAAAAAGTTCCAGTGGGATTTGGAATTTGGGCAAATCACAGACAAAATTAATGCTAAAAGACAAAGAACCTTGGCGCATAAGCACTGAGGCAAGGGTTACCCAAAAGGCATTGGCCTGGAAGCCAAGTTTCAAAGAAATACATAATTCATGACCTATTTACTCATTCCTGATTGCTATCAAAAACATAGCTGCCACCATTGCTCTTACTGAAACCCTTCAACAAGGCCTTACAAAGTAAATATCCTTTAAACCCCCCGCCCCAACAAAATAAATAAACAAACATTTTCTGCAATTGCTGCATGGTGTGAGCATCACTATTGGAAAACTGCTCTATTTGTCAGCCATTACTCATTAGATAACTGCAGCAATGATCAGCTATCACTTATTGGGAAACTGTTACATAGAGTGACCTTTATTCTTTGAGAAACTGCAGAACTAATCACCATCACTTATTGGGAAACTGTTACATACAGTGACCATCCCTCTTGTGCAACTGCAATGTGGATCACTGTCACTATCACTTCTTAGGAAAATGTTGTATGAAGTGACCATTGCTTATCAGGAAACTGCTTTGTGGAGTAATAACCATCATTTAATGGGCAACTGCTGCAGGAGCAATATTATCATCTTGAGCAATTTCTGTATAGAGTGAACAACCATCCCTCACTGACCAACTGCTGCAAGTAGTTACCTTCACTCACTGGGCAACTACTGCAGCACTGATCACACCTTACTGAGCAACTGCTGTTTGGAGTGACCAATTCTCACTGGGCAATCACAGCATGGAATGATCATCATTTATTGGACAACTGCTGCATCAGGCAACCATAACTCATTGGACAACTGTTGTATGGAGCAACCATTTCTAAATCTGGCAACTGCTGCATGTAGTGACCATCTCTCAGTGTGCAACTACTTTGCAGAGTGAGCAGTCATCACTTATTTGGCAACTGCTGCTTGCAGGGACCATCACTCACTGGGCATCCTTTGCATGAATCAAGAATCACTAATTCATCAAATGCTGCATGGAATGACCATCACTCAGAGGAAAAATGCTCAAATGTTTGACTATCCCTCATTGGACAACTGCTTTATAGAGTGACTTTTACTCACTGGGAAACCACTGTATGGGCTGACAGACCATCACTCACTGGGCAACTGCAGCATGTGCAGTGAATAACCATTCCATATTGTGAAGACAGAGCAAAAGCAATCATTAGGTTTTGATGCCTTTTGCATGTTCTTCTCTATTACCCCACCTTCTATAAATAGCTTGAAAGTTCCCCTCCTTTCTTTCTTTTTTCATTATATATCTGAAGAAATGCTTTTCCCCACACTTGACCCCTTCCACAATAATAATAATATAAAAAATAACTTTATTTCACAAAAGCACCTTTCAAATATCAAGGCGCTTTACAAAAGATTAAAATAAGAATACTGTAAACAATAAATACAGCATAAAATAAAACAATAATCTAACAGGGTTCAATTCACTAAATGCCATTAAAAGCCTGGCACCATAAAAAAGCTTTTAACCTTGTTTAAAGTTTCCCACTGTCACCAATTCGACCATCTATCCCCACTTCCAATTGGTGAAGGGAGCCAGGCAAGGCTGTTTTTTATCTCCTTTTTTGTTCATTTTAGCCATGGAACCCTTGACTGCTTGCTTATGCCAATTTTCTGGTGTTAAGGGTATCCCCGTGGGAAACACGCAATATATCTTGCTTTCGTATGCCGATGACCTTTTAATTCTACTTGAAAATTTGAATGAGGCTGGTCCCCTGCTTGTTGATTTGTTTAACAAATTTACAAATATTTCAGGCCTTGCTTTAAATTACAGCAAATCAGAAACTCTACCCCCTAATGACAATGGTAAACTGTTTATGAACCTACCTCTTGGATTTCATTGGTCACCTCAAGGTTTAACATATTTAAGTATTAAAATATCCAGCAACTTAGGGAAAATATGGGACATTAACCTTAATCCCTTAATAGACAATATAAAAACTATTCTAGATAGATGGCAACTTCTTAACCTTTCCTTTCTGGGGAAAATTGCATCCATTAAGATGTCCATATCCCCCAAGATTTTTTTCCTGTTCACCAATATTCCTTTAATTTTACCATGTTTTTTTCTTGCCGAAAATTGATAAACTTATAGGTAACTACATATGGGATGGGAAACCACCAAGGCTCAACCGTAACAAACTCTGCTCGCACTGGAAAAAAGGTGGATTCGGGCTCCCCTGGTTCAAAGGCTATCTTTGGGCTTTTTGAACAGCCCAAACCATTAAATGGTTTCAGAAACCTTCTTCCCATGCTCCTCTTTGGATTGCAATGGAATATGCTTTGTGTCCTGGAAGAATTCCTACTTTCTTTATTTTTAACCCCCTTACATCTAAATTAAAAGCCCACCCAACTATGTCATCTTCTGTTTATTATTGGAAATAAATCCACAAATGCTTGAAATCTAACCCCAAACCCTGGTTATATGCTCCTTTATGGGGCAACCCATTACTCACCTTGGAAAACCATCTGATTTTCTGTTACACTTGGAAAAATAAAGGCATTTTCTTTCTCAGAGACATCCTAGACCAGAACTCACTTACCCTCAGAACATTTTCTGATTTGTAGAAGTCCTGGAAACTTCCTAACCAGGACTTTTGGAAGTTTTTACAAATTCAAACTGCTTATAATTATATTACAAATTTTTTTCATAAACATAATCTTCTGGACCACTACATCTCACACTGGCTAAAACTGACTAAAAAACTGAATAGCTCCATTTATAAAGACATTATTGATAATCTCGCTGATCAATCCATTTCAGTCAAAATTAAATGGAGCAACCTTCTTCACTACAATATTTCTGATTCACAATGGAGCAAATGCTGTTTTTTCTCACATAACTCATTTAAGAATACTCTAAGCTCTTTAATACAAATTAAGATCCTACATTTGTGGTACAGACCCCCCTCCATCATTCAACGTATGGGTTTGCTAAATAATAACTGTTGGCGATGTAACCAAACCAACAGGGATTTGCTCCATATTTTGTGGTCATATGCTCCCATTAATAAATTATGGCATAAAGTTTGCTCACTTCCTCCTAAAGTTATAGGACAAAAAACACCCTTTGATCCTAAATTATTTCTTTTGGGCATCTTTATTCCAAACAATATCTCCCTCTCACATGCACATTTTAGACGGCTATATATACTTTTCCTTTTGGTTAAACATTTAATTTTGATGAGATGGAAATCTACTTGAGTTCCCTCCCTCTCAAATGTTTTTAAAAATCTTTCTCATTCAATCGTTTATCACATGTTACTCATGACCGACTCATCACATATGATCAGTACTGGCAGGATTACTTCAAATACATTAATTCTTAAGTTTTTACAAATCCTAATCCTTAGACTTATTCATCTTTTACTTCTTTTTGTTTGTGATTAGGGTCCTTTTAATATTATCATGCACAGATATCGCTCTTTATTTTCTTCCACTCTGTTCTTTCCCCTTTTCTTTTCTATCTATTCCTTACCTCTTTTTGTATTCTTCTCATCTTCCTCCACTAGTGTTCAAGGTTTGTATACTTATAGGTATCACTTTATATAAATTATTGCATGCCTAAGCATTGACTGTCATCAGGATCTATTCTGGACCCGGATTATCTTTTACATCCTTTTATGTCTTATGATTAAAACCCATCTGTTTATCTTCCCTGATATAACCAAGGCCAATTTTATCATCATCATGTGTACACTAGGCATCTCTTTCGTATGGCTTTTATATAACATGCCTGAAAAGTGATTTCCTTTGTATTTCTACATGGTGGCTATTTCTTTATGTTTATGCTTGTATGTCTCTTTTTATATTCAATAAAAAGGTAAACAACATAAAGCCTCCCATGTTGGTGCACTCCTGAAGCTGATGGGGTACAGAATTCCAGAGGGTAGGGGCGACATGCATAAAAAGCAGTGGCCCCAGAGGACTTCAAAGACACCCTCGGGATCTCTAGCAACCCCTCATCAGCCAAATGGAGCTGTCACTCTGGGCGATAGGGGATCAGAAGCTCTTTCAAGTAGTCAGGGCAGTCCATGTAGCACCTAGTATGCTTTCACCTCTCTAACCACCCTCTTTGCTTCTTTGGTTCTCAGTTGATATTCTCCCCATATTTGTTCCACCTGAATTTCTTTGTACCTGGTGAAGGCCTTATGTTTGGCTCTCACTACTTCCCTGACACCTTCTGAGAACCATATTTGTCTTTTGTATCTGTTTCTTTTGATTTCCATTCTCAAGCATAACTTTGATGCCTCAAGAATGGCTCCCATAATTTCCTCTATCTCTCCTCCACACCTTCAATGCTGTCTACCCCTACTAACTTGTCCCATATCAACTCCTCCATCCTGTTGACACTTGACCTTCTAAAATCAAGGACATCTGCCCTAAAATGGGTCTTTCTAGTCCCAAGGGCCAGCTCTAACTAAATGGAGTTATAGTAATTGGACCTAGTCACTCCCTTACTCGCACACCTCCTACCAACTCGAAGTTTGTGAGCACTACATTGGAAATGGCAGCATGACTGGTGGGTTCCTCAACCAGCTGCACCAGTAGACAGTTCTAGAATGTATCCAGCAGGGCCTTTTGTCTGGTGCTCCTTGCAGCAGGAACATCCCAATCAATATCTGGCAGATTCAGATTGCCCAACATAACTACCTCTCCCTATGCCACTCCCCTTTCTAGTTCTTTCCCAAGATCCCTGTCCTCCCTTCCCCTTGTCCTGGCAGTCTACAGATCACCCCCTACCATAGTTTATTTTCTGAGCCTGCCATGTGCTGCACCCACAATGACTATCTCCCCTTTTCTTCCCCTGATGTATACATCTTCCACAGCCTTGATGCCTTCTCTGACATATCGAACTACACTCTTCCCTTTACCTTTTTAAGTTTCCTTACATTTGCATAGGAAAAATTTTACTACAGTGAATGGTATTTCAGAGATGTGTCAATGTTGTGCCCAATGCAGGTCAAGCTGCATTGGGCTCATCTCTGACAGACCAATGATCACACAAGCTGATAATGACAGTGAGTACATTTTTATGGGCTGAAACATGGCATACTTCAAAGGAGTGAAGCACTCCAATGAGAGAGCACTTCTGTCCTTTCATTTGCATAAAGCTGTCCGGCAAGCAGCTGAGAGCTTTATGACTTTGTGGATTGTGATTCTTCAATTTTTGTGCTTGTCCCTTTTCCATTCCTGCAGCTGCATGGCAGGGTTGGGTCAGCGGAAGAGGGCTGCTGTCAACTGCAGCAGCAATGGCAGCACAGGGATCAGAAGTGTGCTGGTTAAACTGGGTGTCTTGCATTCTATGCTATTCCTTGCAGGCCAGTACATTGTTGGGGGGGGTTCAGATGACCCCTCCCCCACAAGATTGATCGAGTTCGACTTTGGCAAGAGTTTTTTTTCCAAAATGAATTTGGTCTCTCGGGGCTGGGGCACTCTTTACTGGAAATTGCTGGGGTACTCCATGCATTTAGTCTCTCATTTGTGGGGAACTCTTTACTGGAAGTCACTGGGACACTGCATGCATTTAGACTCTGGGGGCTGGAGCAGTCTTTACTAGAAGTCCATGGGGCACTCCATGCATTTAGTCTTTTGGGGCTGGAGCACTCTTTACTGGAAGTTGCTGGGGCACTCTGGGGTATTTTCAGGGATGGACTAGTGCTGGTTTGCTCATCACATGCAACGGTATTGAGATGCACTGCTGGGCTTATCGCTTGCCTCCTGAATGACTGTTTGAAGTTAAAAAAGTATCTGCTTGCATCCAGTTGAACTGTGCTTGCAGCTGACTGGTCTCTGGTCAGAGTGAGTCTCAACCCTACCTGGTGCCAGCAAAAATGAATGTTGACAGAGTCCAAAGGTAGACAGTAAATTAACGTTTAGTAAAATGGTTGATCCTGCTGATTGCTCTCACCAGTAATGCAGTTTGACTATATTTGTGGTTTTGGCTGGCTCAGTACTTACTTTTTTTCACCAATTGTGGATTAAAGTAAAAAATGGATCTTTCACTTCTCTTTCCATCCAGTTGCTACACTGACCACTAGTTACGCAGTTTTGCTGGTTTTTGACAGCTTATGGCACCATCAGAAAGCCAAGTGAAAGGTTGGGAATGTGTGCTGTATTGATGCTATATACAGTACATTTTTGGTGCAGTGAGGAAGCTAGGGGAAAGAAGAAGCCATGTATATGTAGCTCCATACAGTCCTTTGGCTAGAGGGAGAGTACCATGCTTTGAAACCCATGATCATTTGTCCTCAATATAATGTCATACTGATGTAGCAGAGCTTGAAAGATCACAATAGAATTGTCTTACTTTAATCCCTTAACATATCAATGCATTTATTTTTCTGGTGTGCTACTGTGTACAAAGTCTGCTGCATCTGCACATGTCATGTTTTTACATTGGACTCTTGATTGCTGAGTTGTACTATGCAGCCCATAGCCCACATCCACCATCAGAAACAATGTGCCTTGATAAGTACATGTATATGGCAGTTAAATGTATGGAAAGAAAGTGCAAGTACCTTCCACGAAGAGTCGGGTCATTTGCCATTACATTCCAATATACACATTTGTTGTATCCTCACTCAAATACTGAAGGGACTCCAAAATAGATGGTTTGTGGCAGAGAACATGATGATGCCTCTCAAGTATCCCCAGCTTGTTCCACCTAGTAGCTCTGTCAGGTCCTTTGAACAGCTGTGTGCTGTGACTGTGCTGGAGTTTGTGACTTACTTGAGTTGCTCTCCTGTGGGGCCCACTATTTAAAGACATGTTATTCTTTAAAATAAGAAAGTGCTACACATTCTGACCATTTACTCTGATTTTTGAAGGACAGTGCCAACAATTTTAATGCTGAGAGGTATGTTCATCTATGTTTGTTTTGCTTTTCTTTCTCAGTGCTGCCTATGTCTCCAAAGTACACTTCCATTCAGTAAAAAAAAAACTCTGTCCCAGAGTCTCTCCACATTTCAGTGTAACACCAGCAGCAAACCATTATGCCCTTTCTCTATTCATTTCCTTCCTTCCTTCTTTCCTCTCTCCCTGTCTTTTGATAACTATGCCTATAAATGACTGTTGCAGCATCTTTTACTGTTTTTTTAATGTATTATATTTATATTTGAATGTTTTAATTAATGACCCTAGTTACCATTCGATGATGTGTAAAAATGTAAAACTGTACTTAGATCTGATTTCTAGCATTTGGTAGCCAAAGCTGCTCATAGATTTTCATGTATCACAGAGGGACCCTGTTTTGAGGACTGAGGCAAAGTTGGTAAGACAACCTATTTGATACCTATCTTTGGTGGCTGAGTTTGGTAGCTGACTGTTTACTCCTAAGGGCATTCCCGGGTGTTTCTGCATCCCATGTCAAAAGCTTTTTTTTGCCTTGTACGTGATAGCTATCTGAACATATACAATCCACAAATTATACAATGGCAATAAAAAATCCTGGACTCTGATTGGTCAGTCTTGGGCTGGACCCGCGATGTTATCCCAGTACAACTTCAACTGTCTAGTATCAGCCTCACTGTGAACCTGTAGATGAGCATTTTATGGAGCATTTGATGGAGCCTTTTCTTGATTGTTTCATCTTCTCTTAAAAAACAAAAGTATTTTTCCACACAAAAACATCTTTCTAATTACTTTTTTTATTCTGTATAACAACGAGCCATTGTATAATAGCAATAATGCCCTCCATGATGTGTGTTGTTTGGAATAAGGTCACACCTCAGTTGTTGGAAGCACTTGGCCTGTGGTCTTGTGCCCAACCACCTGAGGTGTGATGTTATCACAGCACTACACACACCCTGTCGGGCATTATTGCTTAAATAAATCATGGGTTGTCACGCATGCATTTGAGTTACATGATGAGACTTAATCACTCTTGCTGGAAAAACTCTATAATGAGTTAGATTGAGTTTAATAGTTAGTACTGTATTAGGTGTTTAGGTGTCAACATGAGAGAAAGGAAAAATGGCCCAACATTCAACATGATGTTCACATTATTCAGTACACCACTGCAAAAAAAAAGTGTTCATCACCAATACAATGACACTCTCTTATATAAACATTCCAAACATTTGGGGAATTTTTACATGTTTCATGCATACAGTCATGTATATTCCATGTTATTTTTATAAAAGCTTTTTTGATACATATACAATATATAGGTTCCACCATGTTGGTGCAGCAACACTTTTGTTGACAGCAACATGGGTTCAGGGAATCCACCACCTGGCTTTACAGTGCCAGGCAATGTGGCTCCCACACATTAGATGCCAAACTTTTTTTCCAATGGGCTATGCCCCACGCACCCCCATGTGGTGGGGCTTCACCGCCGCACCACCTGAAGTTTATATAACTAACTCCAGGGGAGATCATGCATGTTGGGGAAAAGAGTAAAAACCATTGGGGGGGCCACACTGGACAGTAGTAAGGGAACCTCTATGACCCAGGGAGCAATAGGGCCACCATCACCACTGGCACAGAGAGTACCAAGAAAGCCCAGCAGTTGGAACACAGTGGGCTCAGGAAGGGTGGGGGTGGTGGAATAGAGGCACACCCAGTCATTTGTAACACTCCACAATCCATACGCCATTCTGGGGGAGCATAGGTCCCCTATGGATGCACCGGCAGAGGAGGCTAAGGAGGATGTGGACAATTGTCACAAGGGAGGCCCACAGAAAGGAGGTAGAGGACACCACAGGGAAAGGAAACAGCTCCTGGTGTGGGACTCAATTATTAGGGGGATAGAGCTGGGGGGACAGGGAAACTGAAGTAAGGTGCCTGCCTGGCATCATGGCTTGGATGGACAGGAAGCACGTCCTCAGGATCACAAGAACAGCTGCATGGGACACTGAGCTGGACATCATTGTCCACCTAGGGATGAATGACTTGGCTCAACATGAGATTAGAGCAGTGCAGGAGGACTTTGTGGAGTTGAGGAGGGGCCCAAGACAAGTAGCACACGTAGAATCCTTCTCAGAGGTGCTGCCTGTCTATGGCATGGGTGAGACGAGGATACTTCACACCATGCAATTCAATGAATGGTTGAAAAAATGGTGTGGAGTACAGGGGTTTGGCTTCACTGGGGACTGGGGTTCCATCTGGAGGGATACCAGCCTATACTGGCAGGATGGTCTGCATCTGTCCAGGAAGGGAACAAATCTTTTGGGCAATCAGTTTAAATGCTTCATTGGCAAGCTTTTAAATTAGTCAAGGAGGGAGGCACTGATAAGCAGTAGGCAATTCCCAGCCTCCCACTACAAAACAGGGTACTTAATGAGGAAAAGACCATGGTAGAAAGGTCAGTGGGGGATGTTGATACAAGAGGTAAAACCATCAAAAAATGGAGCGCAATGAGTACCAATGCCCATAGTCTGGGTAACAAGCTTCCTGAATTAGTGGCCTTGAAGGAGGAGGAACATCTGGATATTGTGGCCATCACAGAAACATGGTACACATATAACCATGACTGAGATGTAAACATACCAGGATACACTATATACAGGAGGGACAGGGAGGGTAAAAGAGGAGGAGGAGTAGATCTGTACATAAAGGAAGGAATCAAAGCAACAGTACAAAAGGGTAAACAGAAGGAGAGGAAGCACTGTGGGTCAATTTGGATACAGGCAATGGCACCACAATCCGCACAGGAGTTGTATACAGACCCTCCCTCCCAGGGGGAGGAAATGGACAAGGAAATGATAGAAAGTATACTAAGAATGGCAGAAAAAGGGGAGATATTGCTGATGGGGATCTGAATATGCCAGATGTTAACTGGAGTGCAGTTGCAGCAGCCACTTCTAAGAGTGGGGTTATTCTAGATGCCGTACAGGGGGCATGCCTTAGACAACTAGTATTGGAACCCACTCAAGAGGGAGCAATCTTAGACCTGGTTCTCTCAAATGGAGATGGAGAGAGGATCACAGATGTAGAAGTGGGTAGCCATCTGGGAACTAGCGACCATCGAACAGTATGGTTCACAATAAACACAGCAGTAGAGTCAAGCCATACAAAGGCAAAAGTACTGAAGATTAGGACGGTTGACTTTGCCAAAATGGGTGAGTGCTTAAGGAATGCACTAGCAAATGGGCAGGAAGGAGAGGGGGAAGAACAATGGGGAATAAGCAAGACTGCCATTGCAGAGGCAACAGGACTTTGTGTGAAGCAAATAAACAAAAAAAAACGATGTAAGAAACCACTATGGTTCTCAAAGAAGGTGGCAGGGAAGATTCAAGAGAAAAAGAAAGCATTCAGGAAGTACAATGAATCACAGAAGGAGCAGGACAGAGAATTGTATCAGTTAAAGCAAAAGGAAGCTGGGAAGGCAGTCAGAACAGCAAAGGCCCAAACCGAGGAAAAGATAGCCAACTCAGTTAAGAAGGGGGATAAAACCTTTTATAGGTACATCAGGGAGCAAAGGAAGACCAAGGGAGGCCAGGATAGTGAGGCTTAATAAAGAGGAGGGAGGGCGGGCAGAGGGTGACTGTGAAAAGGCAGAGATACTAAACAAATATCTTTGCTCAGTATTCACAAATTAAGAGGGGGAGGTACCTAAAACAAACAAGAGAAACACTCTGGATACGGAGTTGATATCAGCCCATTTACAGAAAAAAGGGTTCTGAAAGAACTCTTAAAACTGAAGGTGGACAAAGCAATGGGGCCTGATGGGATTCATCCCCAAATTCTAAAAGAACTAAGGGTAGAACTAGTGACACCACTGACTACCCTCTTCAACAAATCATGGGAGGATGGGGTGATACCTGAGGACTGGTGGAGGGCAGATGTGATTCCACTTCACAAAAGTGGGAGCAGGGCAGAAGCAGGAAACTACAGACCTGTTAGTTTAACCTCAGTGATAGGGAAAATGATGGAAACACTTCTGAAGGAAATAATTGTCGAGTACCTAGAGGCCAGATGGGCACAGGACTCAAGGCAGCATAGATTCACAGTGAGAAGGTCATGTCAAACAATTCTAATAGATTTCTTTGACTGGGTGACCAAAGTAGTAGATCAGGGAGGGGCTGTGGACATGGCCTACCTAGACTTTAGCAAGGCATTTGACACAGTTCCACACAAAAGATTAATATACAAATTAGCCAGCCTGGGAGTGGGTCCCAAGATGGTAGCCTGGGTAAAGAATTGGCTGGAGAACAGGACACAGAGGGTAATAGTAAATGGAGTCCACTCTGAAAAAAGGGGGGTTAGCAGTGGGGTACCACAGGGTTCAGTATTAGGACCGGTCCTCTTCAATGTCTTATAAGTGACATTGCAGAGGGACTGGAAGGAAAAGTATGTCTCTTTGCAGATGACACAAAGATCTGCAACAGAGTTGATACACAAGGTGGGGTGGAAAGGATGAGAAGGGACTCTGCAAGGTTGGAGGAATGGTCAAATGTACGGCAGCATAGATTCAGTGCTAAGAAGTGCAAAATAATGCACCTGGGAAACAAAAACCCAGGGGAAGAGTACACAATGGGGGCCGGGGTGAGATACTAACTACAACAAAAATGGAAAGGGACCTGGGGTAGTCATATCAGATAACCTAAAGGTGGGCAAGCAATGTGAGAGGACAGTAAGGAGTGCTGGGAGGATACTGGGATGCATAGGGAGAGGCATCACCAGTAGAAAACAGGAAGTTGTTATCCCTCTGTACAGACAGCTGGTGAGACCCCATCTAGAGTGCTGCAGGCAGTTCTGGAGACCCAGTCTTTGCAAAGACATAAACAGGATGGTGGCAGTCCAGAGGAGGGCAACTAAAATGTGCAGGGTCTGCACCAGAAGACATATGAAGAGTGACTTAAAGAGCTTAATATGTATAGCCTCTAGGAAAGGAGGGAGAGGGGGTACATGATAGAAACTTTCAAGTACCTCATGGGAATCAACAACGTCCAAGAGGGTAGCATCCTTCAGAAAAAGAGGTGTGCAAGAACAAGGGGGCACAATTTGAAGATAAAGGGGGTAGCTCAGAGGTAATGTAAGGAAGTATTCTTTACAGAGAGGGCTGTGGATGCAAGGAACGGCCTTCTGGAGGAGGTTGTAGAGTCAAAAACAGTGGTGGAATTCAAGAATGCATGGGACAGTCATAAGGCAATTCTAGAGGGTGGGGTAGGAAGAAGTAGGCTGTTGGTTAACTAGAATCTGCAGCTTATCCATTAGGTAGGAAAATGGGCAGACTGGGTGGGCCAAGCGGTCCTTATCCTTGCATTCCAGAAGTATAAGGAAACACAGAAGGAGCAGGACAGAGAGCTGTACCAGTTAAGGCAGAAAGAAGCAGGGAGGGAAGTCAGAATAGCAAAGGCCCAAACTGAGGAAAAGATAGCCAACTCAGTTAAGAAGGGGGACAAAACCTTTTATAGGTACATCAGCGAGTGCAGAAAGACAAAGGAGGATAGTGAGGCTGAATAGAATAAACGGTGGTGGGCAGAGGGGACAGTGAAAAGCAGGAATACTGAACGAATATTTCTGCTCAGTATTCACAAAAGAGGAGGGGAAGTGCCTAATCCAATTAACAGAAGCACTTTGATAGGGGTCAATCCCAGTCCTTTCACAGAAGAAAGGGTTCTGAAAGAACTCCTAAAACTGAAGGTGGACAAAGCAATGGGTCCTGATGGAATTCACCCAGAATTCTAAAAAGAATTAAGGAAGGAACTAGTGAAACCACTGGCTACTCTTTTAATAAATCATGGGAGGATGGTGTGGTACCCGAGGACTGGAGGAAGACAGATGTGATTCCCTTCACAAAAGTGGGACCAAGACAGAGGCAGGAAACTACAGACCTGTCAGTCTGACCTCTGTGGTAGGGAAAGTGATGGAGTCACTTTGAAGGAAAGAATAGTTGAGTACCTAGAGGTCAGTGGAGCACAGGATCCAAGGCAGCATGGGTTCACAGGGAAGGTCATGTCAGACGAATCTAATAGATTTCTTTGACTGGGTGACCAAAGTAGTAGACCAGGGAGGGGCTGTGGACATGGCCTACCTAGACTTTAGCAAGGCATTTGACACAGTCCCACACAAAGATTATTAGTCAAATTAACCAGCCTGGGAGTGGGTCCCAGGGTGGTAGCCTAGTAAAACATTGGCTGGACAACAGGACACAGAAGGTAATTGTAAATGGAGTCCACTCTGAAGAAAGGCGGTTACTAGTAGGCACCGCAGGGTTCAGTATTGGGTCCAGTCCTTTTAATGTCTTCATCAGTGGCATTACAGAGGACTGAAGGAAAAGTATGCCTTTTGCAGATGACACAAAGATCTGCCACAGGGTTGATACACAAGGAGGCGTGGAAAGGATGAAAAGGGACTTGGCAAGGTTGGAGGAATGGTCAGACATATGGCAGCTAGGATTCAATGCAAAAAGTGCAAAATAATGCACCTGGGAAACAAGAACCCAGGGAAGAAATACACAATGGGTGAGGAGGTAGTAACAACAACAAAACAGGAAAGGGACCTGGGGTAATCATATCAGATGACCTAAGGTTAGCAAGCAATGTGAGAAGGCAGTAGGGAGGGCAGGGGTATACTGGGATGTATAGGAGAGGCATCAGCAGCAGAAACAGGAAGTTGTTATCCCTCTGTACAGACAGTTGGTGAGACCCCATCTGGAATACTGTGTCCAGTTCTGGAGACCCCATCTCCGCAAGGACATAGACAGGATAGAGGCAGTCCAGAGGAGGGCAACTAAAATGGTGCAGGGTCTGCAAGAGAAGCCATATGAGGAGAGACTAAAGGAGCTTAATATGTATACCCTTGAGGAAAGAAGGGAGGGGGGGACATGATAGAAACTTTCAAGTACCTCAAGGGAATCAACAAAGTCCAAGAAGGTAGCATCTTTCAGAAAAAGAGACTTGCAAGAACAAGGGGACACAATTTAAAGATAGAAGGAGGGCGGTTCAGGGGCAATATGAGGAAGTATTATTTCACAGAGAGGTAGTGGATGCATGGAACAGCCTTCCTGAGGAAGTTGTGGAGTCTAAAATTGTGGGAGAATTCAAGAATGCATGGGACAGACATAAGGCAATTCTTGTGGGGGGCAGGAAGATATAGGCTGTTGGTTAAATAGGATCTGCGGCCTATCCTGTAGGTAGGGAAATGGGCAGACTAGATGGGCCTAGCGGTCCTTATCTGCCGTCAAAGTCTATGTTTCTATGTCTATGTTATCTGCCATCAAATTCTATGTTTCTATGTAAAAGTTGACCTGACACAGGCGACCAGAAATCACAGTCACCCCTGTCAGTGTCAGCAACAGTGAGTCCCCGTAAATGCTACAACATAAATGTATCACTGTTGCAATAGTATATGCAATATATCTCTGAATATTGGGGGTGGAGGAGTAAGCACAGGGGTCACCTTGGCTGCATCTGTTTTCAAAACAGATGTTTTAGAAGACTTTACTCAACAGAAAAGTAACTAAAAATCTCAATAAACCAATAAAACATGCAGGATAGCTTCCCTTTCAACACAAGGGGTCTGGCAGTACAGCCTAAAGATTAGAGTAATCTTGAGCTATGAATGAACATAATACATCTGGAAGATCTTGGTCTGAGTCTCACAACAGCCTCCACTTGTATACTGTGTGATGCTGAGCAATTCCTTTTACCACCCAAGTGCTCCCAATATGCCCCTGAAAACAGGTATTGTGCCTACTGGGACTTACCCATTAATAAAGAATAAGTGAAAAAAGCCTTTCAAACAATGCAAAAGTACATACAGATTGGCAAAGGCTAATAGGAAAGAAATAAAGTGACACCAGACAGGCCTGTACATCGCATACACCATGCAAGGAAACATTCGGCATTGACAAATGCTTGTTCTTTTTCCCTCCTAAACACTGTAACCTGGGACTTTTAGGTCCCAGTTGTTATTTTCCAAGGCCCACCTTTCTGTGATGGCTACAAGGTCCACTTCAGAGTTTGCCATCATTGCCTGGAGTTTGCTGGAGATCTATAGACCTATTCAGTTGCTGTACTACTGTTATCCTATAACAAAAACTGATGAAGATATATGTTATAATTTCAACCCCCAGTTCTAAATTCTCAATTATTTATGGCTCTTGCAGTGGATTGTAGTGATGCATCAAACATAGGATAGGAATGGCTAATCATTTAGCAGTTTAATCATACAAACACACACACACACACACACACACACACACACACACACACACACACACTCCTTCAGATTGGCACAGATTTTCTGTTAGGCTTTTTTGTAGCAGTAAGAAGATCTCAGACCTTATTTGCATCTCGGAGCACTTTGAAACATAAACACTTGGACAAAGATCATTTCAGCATTTGAGACTTTGCTCTTTCAATGAAAGTACTGCGTGCCAACAATAAGTGTTGAGGGTGTGTTCACACAGCTTTGAAACAATACCTCTATTCAACTCTGAACATACAAATTTAACCCTGTGATTAAAGTATTTGGCACAAAAAAAGATCCAAAATGAATGAACAGGGAATTGTCTGCACTCACTGAACATATTGTAATTTCCTACAAATATTCTTCAGTTGGATTAAAATCATTATCAGAATCATGACAATTCATGACAGTCAATACAAAATCATCAAGAACATTTTTTGAAAGTAAATTCATAGATTAAAGTTTTAGATTTAAGTCACAATTGAACTCAGAATGAATGAATAAATGAATGATTGAGTAAGTGAATGAATGAATGAATGAATGAATTTTGATTGTATTTGGTGTTTTTGATACATGATATACCTCAAAGCACCTTACAAAGAATGAGATAATGATGGTGCAGGTGTGGTACACAGCATTTGACATCTAATCATGTGCAGGCATTGACAACTATAATATAGCCAGTTTTATGGCTAGGACTAATATTAAATGGGGTAACAGGAGTAATCCTCTTCACTTGCAAAATGTGCATGCAATCATTTACTTCCACTTTGACAGCCACAAGAGATGAAAACTATACTTCCTTCACCACTGAACTTCTGAAATCCCTCCCATCCTATCCTTCCCCCTCCCCACCCTCTACCTGTGTGCCCCCTCCACCACCCTCCCACCATCCCTTCTTTTTCGCTACTGTATCCCCAAACAATGCCTTAAACCTCCTCACCATCAACCCCTCTAAAGGTGCCTCCCCTGAAGGCTTTGACCCAAAACTCCTCTCCCTCTCCACTTCAGCCATTGTCTACCCCCTCTCAACAATAATCTTAAATTTCTCATTCTCTACTACCTCAGTCCCCTCTTCATGGAAACATGATGTGGTCTTCCCTCTACCCAAAGGGGTGACCCTTCATCCCCTGGCAACTATTGCCTCATTTCTCTCCTCCCTAAACTTACTAAGATTCAAGAACACATTGTCCTCTCCCAACTCACCTTTTTTCTGTCTGACACCTCCTTTTTCACCCCTTTCCAGTCTGGTTTCAGGAAAAACCACTCAACCACCACCTCTCTCCTACAGCTCACAGACTCCATCCTAACTGGGATGGACAATGGGCGAATTACCTCTGCCCTTTTTGTCGACCTGGCAAAGGCCTTCTACACTGTCTCTCACTTCCTTCTCCTCAACTTACTCATGGCATCTGGCCTATCTCCCTCCACCACAAACTGGTTCAAGGCCTACCTTATTGGCAGAACCCAAACAGTTAAAATCTTGGACACCACTTCTCCTCCCCTCCCGATTAGCACTGAAGTCCCCAAGGGTTCAGTATTTGGGCCCCTCCTTTTATTCATCTTCTTAAATAACCTTCCCTCTGTTTGATCCCCATGCTCCGCTATACATATGTATGCCAATGATACAGTCCTGTATGCATCTGGCTCCTGTCCTGATGAGGTTACAACCAGCTTACAGCAAGACTTCAACAAGGTTCAGCTCTGGTTTGCTAACCATCAACTTTTCCTCAATGCCAAGAAGACTGTCTCAATTACCTTTGGCACAAGGCAGAGACTTTCTAGGCTTCCCTCCCTACTCACTTTCTACACCATTGATGAGACTTAACCTGAAGATACATCCTCCTTCAGGTACTTAGGTGTTTGGTTGGATCAACACCTAAACTTTTCTGGACATATTGATGACATCAAGAAAAAACTGCATCCCAAGCTTGGTGCCCTATTCAGGAACTGCAGTTGCATCCCTCCTACGGCTAGGTGTGAACTTGTTGAGAAGATGATACTGCCTATTTTCAACTACTATGATGTAGTCTATGGTGCTGCCACTAAGTCCTCCCTGGCCAGACTGGACACCCTCTTCAATTCCTTCTGCTGCTTTGCCATGGATGCCCTCCCTCGCACCCATCACTGTGATCTTTATAGTGCCCTATCCTTCCCCTCTCTTACAAATAGGTGACTATCCCACTGTGCTAATTTCACCTCCAAGCACTGGTTGGGTGAGCTCCCTTCCTACCTCACCTCCTCCTTTATGACACCATCGCTTTCCCATTCCCTTAGATCATCCGACTCCCATACCCTGGTTGTCCCCGTAGATCCATCCAAATTTGTCAATCCTGTTACTCCCACCACCTTCCAAAAATTTGGAATTCCCTCTCACTTCAAATCTGGCACTCATCCTCCACCTACTCCATCAGCTCTGCTCTCAATAGTTATCTTGCACCTAGCTGCTCCTACCATGTCCCTCCCTAATTCCGTCCTCTGAGCCCTGGACAAAGTCTACTTCTTTACCCTCACCTTCATTTTATCCTGTGCACACCCACCCCTCCAAATCTCTAGCCCTCCTTCCCCCAAATTACTCCACTTACTGGCCTTCCTTGATCTCTCACAGAATGTAAAGAATCCTCAATGCTCTCCATGGATCCCTCTCCTACCCCCCATGGAGCTTGTATTGTCCATTCTTTCTACATGTTATGCACATCACTGTTGTAACACTGTTTGCAACACCTGCCTTACAACTGTATGTTAATGTTGATCTTGTAACTTGAATGTTTAATGTCTGACTCCTATTGTACCCCTTCCCCCCAGGTCACATCGAGAGATGAGTGACTTGTTGTTCAGTGTGTCTTTGTGGTGAAACATTTCAATAAATAAACAAATAAATAAAAGATAGGACCTCAGTTAACATCTCATACAAAGGAAAGGCAAATGGTTTAATATTGAAAAGCCAATATTGTAAATCGAGGGTATTAGCACCTGAACAATGATTCTAGCTTTTTTTTCTTTTATTAGGCACAATCCTGTGTAAGTGATGAGGGAAGAGACCATAGATACTTGCAAAAAATATTAATGATCTAACTGTGCTCACACAACAGAGCATACTAGCACACTGTTTGTAGCCCAAGTACTTGGCAACGGAGTAAAAACCAGAACCAACTGATCTGCCTGACCTAGAGGTTAGAGCTGTATCAACTAAGGTGATAGCATGCCAAATATACATTTAGTAAAAGTGCTGAAATGCAACTGTTTTACATTTTATTTGGGGCAATCAAAGTTTTAGAGAAAAAAATTCAAGTCACTTTGACCATTTGGCAAATAGATAAAAACTCTATCGCTTTCTAGTTGGCCAGGGTTTGTCCTATAGCCAGCCACACCAAAATCAATTTCTAAGCTCCACACCCTCCAGGAAATAGAGGAGGGAGGGAAATGACTGGGGTGGGGGAGGAGTGTCTCATACTCCTACTTGAAGTTTTCTAGACCTCCATATAAACAACCCAAAATGTTTTGACTGAAGAATGAAAGCCAAACCAAAGTCAGGCAGGGGTTGGATCAAAGCTAAATCATTGGCATGGAGATCTAGAAGAGTAGAACTAGTCTATAATGTTTGACATTATTTTGTGCTTCAAATCCCGATTCCTAAGGGGCAGAAGCACCAACAGTTTTTTGAGGGAAAACTAGGTATATTGCTTATCTTAAGAGACATTTGAAAGTAAGCCCCAGTAGCCATGTGCATTACCTCCTGAAGAAGGAAGCCTGGACTTGAGTGCTAGCAGATTATATTTACTGTATCCCCAACTTGAAGTTATTTCATGATGCAAATGCTATGAAGTTACCAGAGAAGGTTAACATGCTACATACTTTGTTAGACAGTAGTTTATTTATTTATTTAGACAGCAGTTTGGAAAACCTTTGAGCCATAGGCTCATTTACAAAGGTACCTTGTCACAGTAAGACAAATGAAAATACACAGTATAACAGTATAACACAGTATAACAGTAACTTAAGACATAGATACAAACAAACTGGTACAGGTAGGATTGATGCAAACAATACCAGAGTTATGTTGTCCTTAGCAGCTTAGTAGTAAGCTTTGTCATAAGTATTGAGTACGGCTTTGACTAGTGGCAATTACTGCTCGGTGTTAACAAGGTAGTTCCAGAAGGACGCTTTGGAAGCACGATATAGTTGGAGCTTCGGAGATGGAGGGGGGCAGTGTGTTGAACCAGGAGGGGGCCCTAAAACTGAAGGCTCTTTGGCCGTGAGAGGTCCTAGCTCTAGGGATAACGAGAGGTTTTCCCAGAGGTCCGAGTATGAACTAGTGGGACAGAGCGGCGGATGGTGGTGGTCAATCCTGGTGGGGATAGCCAAAGGAGGGTCTTTTTTGTAATGGTACAGGTCAGATATTTGAGGCAATCATCAAGATCAAGTGCCAGCGCTTTAGCGTACAGTAGACAGGTGTGTGTTAGCCTAGGCGCACCAGTAATTAACCTGCAGGCCTTATTCAAAGTAGTGCGAATTTTATGGAGTGCGGTCTGATCAGCAGCACCATACACCGGCAGTCCATAGTCTACTAGGGACAGGATAGAGGAGGTGACTGTGAGTCGAAGAGCCTCCAGGGGGAGGCAGTGTTTATACTGGTGTAAGATGCCCAATCGGATATTAGTGGCAGTGGCTAGGGCAGTGATGTGTCCATGGAAGGAGAGGGAGGGGTTAAAATGGATCCCTAGGTATTTATAGGAGCAAACTTGTTCGAGTGAGAAAGAGGACCCAGAGTGAATGAGGAGTTTGAAGTTGCAGGACTTGTTTTGAGGATGAGTGAAGAACATGGTTTTTGTTTTTTTAAGATTTATCACCAATCTATGTTCCTTGAACCAGTCCTCGGCTTCGGCGAAGGACTTCTGCAGCGAGTCCTGGAGGGCAATAGGGTTACAACTTGAGGCAAAGATGACTGCATCATCAGCGATAATAGAATGTTCCCGAGCAAGAGCGTGAAGGGTGTTAAGGTAAAGGGAGAATAGTAAGGGGCCCAGAATGGAGCCCTGGGGAACCCCAGAAAAGATGGGACAGATGTCTGAGTAGGTCCCATTAATTTTTACACGCTGTGAGTGATCAGACAGATAACTGGTGCAAAAGGAGATAGGCCCAGCAGCAAAACCAGAGAGACTAAGGGCATCAAGAAGGAGGGGGTGGGAGACAGTGTTGAAAGCTTTAGAGAGGTCAATGAAGACCGCACCAGCCAGAGAACCAGTATCTAAGGAGGAATGGAGAAAGTTGGAGAACTCTAGGAGGGCTGTGTTGGTACTGTGGCTCGCTCGGAAGCCATGCTGCTCAGGACATAGGACATTGTAGGTGGAGAGGTAGTCAGAGATTTGAGAGGCCACCACTTTTTCCAAGGCCTTGGAGAGAGGAGAGAGAATGGAGATTGGCCGATAGTTTCCAGCCACAGTCCTATCACCACCTTTAAAGATCGGGGTGACAGTGATGACTTTCCAGGCAGTTGGAACCTTCCCCAGGCAAAGACAGTGGTTGATGAGGCACGTGATCGGGGTAAGGACTGTGTCTAAGACCAGCCGTAGGATACACGGATCCAGGGTGTCACTGCCCATACTATTACTCTTGAGGGCAGTGACAAGGTGTGGCCTAAGTTCTTGGGCAGAAACATGGCAGAGGAGAAAATAAGGGTGAGAAAGATTTACGGCAGGCGCTGGGGGAGGAGGGTCAAAAAATTTGTAGGGAGGATAGGGCTAAGGTTAGTGAATGAGGTGTTGAGGTGGTTGGCTATGAGGGCTGGGTCTGAGGAGATCACACCATTAATGTTGATCTGGAGGGTGGGGGAGTCTGCACTCCCATTTAACTGTTTAATGTTATCCCAGAAGGTTCTGGGGTTCCCCCATGAGGCAGTGAGTGAGGACCGATAGTGCTCAGACTTGGCCTTTCTGATGGCCCGAGTGCACTTGTTTTGGGCTGCAGCATATAACTGCCTGTCACTGGGCTGGCCAGTCTCAATGGCACGATGCCATAGGTTGTCCCTATGTTTGAGTTGGTGGATCAAAGCTGGGGTTACCCAGGGGGCATGCTGCCTTTTTGAATGGTGGGTCGACTTTGGGGCAAAGATATCACAGGCATTATTAAAAGTTCGGGTAAAGAAGGAGAGAGCTGAGTCAATGTCAGGAGTTGCCTGTATAGGAGACCAGTCAATTTGGGACAGAAGTTCCTTAAGTTTTATCAGTCCACCAGGTATTAGACGCCGCCGGCATGTGGACTGTGCTATGGGTTTGGGGACTGAGGATGACCAGTGGAATAGAATGGGGGAGTGATCGCTGAGAGAGTCTGGGAGGACTTGTACATTGGGGATCCAATTAGGGCAGTTGGTGAGTACCACATCAAGCAGGGTACTGGAGACTCTCTTGGGGTTAGTCCTGGTAGGGTGGGTAACTAGTTGCATTAGGTCTATTGCAGGAAAGGAGTCATGGGTAGAGGAGGAGGAGGGGGCTGAGCCAATTGACATTTAAGTCACCCACCAGAATTTGATCAGCGGAAGGAGGTAGTGAGGAAAGGTATTCTGTAAGAGAGGCAATGGCCTGCGTTTGGTCCCTGGGGGGCACATATGCAGTAGTCAGATAAAGGGGTCCCTTTAAAGGGTCAGGGGTTAGTTTCAGTGTAAGCGCCTGGGCCCTGGAGTCAAGGATAGAAGCAGGCAGGGCTAGTACGGGGAGAGATTCCTTGACATAAATAGTGCAGCTGCCGCCCCTTCTCCCAACACGGTCGGACCAGAAGAGGGTGAAACCAGGAAGGGAGACTAGGGAGTCAGGGGAGGATTTCGACAGCCAAGTCTCAACCAGAGCGATGACAGTAAGAATGACATATAGATTAAAATCAGAAAAACAGACAATAGCATGAAATATAATGCATATTGTAAAAACAAATCACCAATAGCTGGATCTCAACAAGTGGCAGTGAATGGCTAACACATTTCATACTTAAATTAACATGAAATCAGAAGAAGCTTTGTTGATGCATGGAGCAGAAAAATACCTGCAATGCTAGGACACACATAATCAGTTGAGTTACATTCCTAGCTTGTAACACTGTCGGTTGGAGCTGTTACTTTTATTTAAATCTGAGACCTTCAGAAAGAATTGATTTAAAATAGAAGAACCCCAGCATGTCATCACCTGTATAAAAACACTCACTTACAATGGCTGCTGTTAGCAGCTAGTAGTTATTAGTATCAAACATCCCCAGGGTGACAGAAATATCATCCCATTTATCAACACCTCTAAGCATAATTACACAGTGGATTACTATATGCCTCTGATTGCCCAGAGCAACGCATGAAAAAAGGAGCGTTAAATGCTTGACTTGAGTCAAAGCAACACTTCTTTGTTTTGAAGCAATCTTAAGATAATTTTTGCAGGTTCACAGGGTTAGAAGGTAATAAATATATTTGATTGCGTATGCAAACACATACTTTGGCCTAAAACTCTCTCTCTGGATCTTGTGGCTGAGCTGCCTCAGCCCTCACAAGGAGGGACTTGACCCATTTGACTAAAGGAAGATGTGAGGTAATGAAAAAACTGACCAACCTACAATATTAAACTACAGGAGGATTGGGGAGGATGGAGGGGAAGATGGAAGTGTGGGAGAAGCTGAGAAGGTATGTAACGGGGTGCCTTGTGTGCAACATGTGGGAGGGTGAGGTTGGGTGGTGGTAGAGTAAATTACCTGCTTGACCATGAACTAAAGGAAAAGCCTCTTAATTTGCTGGATTAGTAAGTAAATGGACATCTTCAAATGCTTAGGCATGTGTTGATACTTTGACCAATGTGTCTTTCTTGTTGTCACAGTGACACTTATTCACCCTGAAGGAGCACTGCCAAAGGGATTTGGCTCAGCTGAGTAAAAGAAAAGGAGAAGGAATGGAAAAAATGATCACCCCAAAAATACAAAAAGAAGCCTATGATCACACATTGCCGTACAGCCTCCCAGTACTGCAGAATATTATTAGCTTTTGCACAGAGGAGAGACTCACCACCCACAGTGTAGGAAACATCTGCGTAACCTGCCTTAGGTTGCCTTCCTTCCAGACCGAATGAAATTGAATTATGGGTTTGATATGGTCCGATGTCAGATTTTATATATTAAGATTTTGGCAAATGGATGCCCATTGACAACAATTATAATTGAAGTATTAGGAAAATAGATGTTAGGAATGCTAATAGTTGCCCCAATCCTTACGAATTTCAAAAAAATAGAGGTATCAATTTGGTTAATATATAAGATGTGTACATGATGTGAATTGGTAGTCATAAAAGATCCTTCTGGTTCAAGACCATGAATGAGAATGGAAGCATGGAATTGTGAGGCATGGAAATTTGTTGTGGTTAGATATTGGAGTTCAAGTTTTATTTTAGAACTGGAGCACCTATGGGTTCTAAGTACTGTGTTTTCCATATTCAAAGCCATCATAAGCACTGCGCAGACAGGAGCGCTGCACACAGAAGTGATGTTAAGGTAACAAAAGATCCGGAGCCCAAGCCCTCAGTGGCCAGGGGCAGGCCATATCTATATTTTTAATAGTATTAATATCAGCAATCGTATTTAGGAGAGGTTCTGGGCCCATAAGAAAACATCCTTTACTCAAGCCCCTGAGACCCAGATCTAGCAATGGTCTTGCTACATGACAGCATGCAGGCAGCTTGGGGGCAATATTCAGACAGCATGCTCCAATCAGAGTGCACTAACAATCTGAATATGGGGCTGAAGCAGCACAGTGCAGAGTGACTATGCATCCCGTTTACACAGACCTTGACTGGAAATGGCCTACAGGAGCCCACTGGAGATACTTTTGCTCAAACAGCAGAGCCGCAGGGCTCCTGTAAGCTATACTCAACCCTAACATGTTAATGAGCCCTATTGGCATGCAAGGTACTATAGTTCATTTGTGTTCCCATTATGGACTCATTGGCATTTGTGTGGTGCTAGAAGCCACCCCCCACACACAATCACACATCCTGTATGCAAGTGGAAGTCCCTGGTAGTCTAGTAGTCCCCCAACCCCCCCAATCACCCTTCACATATGCTGTTTGAATTTCCTTTTTTAGTGGTCCCCCCCCAATGCCCCATCATGTATGTCCCTGGTTGTCTAGCTGACCTCATCCCCTGATTTAATGACCCCACAGGCTAGCCATCCTCCCATCCACTGACAACCCTCCATCCCAGCCGCTCTGGCCCCCATGCACCCTAGCCAGCTGAACCCCTAAGACATCGACCAGCACAGCCCTTCTGCTCAACACCTTAGCTGACTGCTGTCTGAATGACAAGGAGTGATACCGTGCCTGCTCCTTTGGGGGGCAAGTGACACAGCCGGCCTCGGTGGCCCATCCTATTCAGGCGAGGTTATGCAATGCCAGGTCTATTGAGAACAAGACAGCAGTGACTGCCGATCTTGTTGAGTCATCTGACCTGGCTTGCATCATGAAGACCTGGCTGGATGACAATGCTGGCCCAGTTTTCTAGTCAGCAATTCCAGCTGGGTTCTTGGTGATACACCATTCAAGGATGGACAGTAGAGGCGGGGGTGTAGCCATTTGCTTTACAATGGAATTGAGCCTTGTAGATGTGCCAGTGTGGGAGACCAAGTTATCTGAGTGTATTGTGGGCACAGGTGTGGGATGCAGGATTCTTCTCATCTACCATCCACCCAGAGGGGACAAGCAATTTCTGCTGAAAGTCGCGGACTTCATCATTGACATAGTGTTGGAGTCCTCCAGATGAATGGTTCTGGGGACTTCAATGCCTGGGTCAATGACGAACTCTTGCAGTTTGGTCAATACTTCCTCAAACTTATGAATTCATTGGGCTTCACACAGGTTGTTACCTCTGTGACCCACACATATGGTCACTCATTGGATTTGGTGTTCCTACTAGGGATGTAGACCTCTGACCTAGTGGTGGAGCCAGTCAGATGGTCTGACCATCACACTATAAAGTTCAATTTCCAGGCACCCCCTATAGGCCTGCCCCTACAGAGATGGTCCGATACTGCCCTTTAAGGGGTGTGACCCCAGATGGCCTATTTGTAGTGTTGGACCTATTGGGCTTTCTGAGTGCAAGCTCGGATCCAGAAAATCTGATACAGGCCTATAATAGGGCTGTGACAGAGGATCTGGATTCCACAGCTCCTGTCCACATTCATCCCCTCTCCCTTTGCCCTCGGTCTCCTAAGTTTGATGGGCCCTTGAGGGAATTGAGGTGAGTAAGATGAAGGCTGAAATAGCGCTGGTGGAAATCGGGCCTTGATGCCGACAAACTTCGACTGATGACTCACTATTCTGAGTATCAATTGGCCATCTCCTGTAAGAAGGCAGAATTCCTGTCCAAGGAGATTGCTGCTGCTCAGAATCGACCAGCTCGGCTATTCTGAACTGTGGACAGACTGTGCAATCCAGCCTGTCTGCAGTCTCAGAGAGTGTTGTCACAAGAGAAGTGTGGTGAATTTGCTCAATTCTTCGTAGATAAGGTTGTTGACATTAGGCCTGAGAGTCACGCGGCCCATTCCAATGGGTGTTGTGATGGTTGGTGGGAGGTTGCAGCCCCTCGGTTTGTGTGGTCCAACTTTGACCAGTTGGTGATCGTGGATATCGTGAGAATCATCCAGAGTATGCACCTGACCTGCTGTAGTTTGGACCCTGGCCCAACACATCTCTAAGTGGAGTGAGTTGATGTAATCAGCCTGATCCTAGCTGAGATAGTCTGGTGCTCATTAGAGATAGGTGTGTTCCTGGACACCGTGAAGGATGTGGTGGTTACACCTCTCCTTAAGAAATCCTCTATTGACCCTGATTGTCTTGCTAATTACAGACCTGTTTCTAACCTTCACTTTGTGGAGAAGATTATTGAGAAGGTGGTCACACTGCAACTGGAGGAC
This sequence comes from Neoceratodus forsteri, assembly GCA_016271365.2. NCBI lineage: Eukaryota > Metazoa > Chordata > Ceratodontiformes > Ceratodontidae > Neoceratodus > Neoceratodus forsteri. Next base: position 1,235,809,929 of record CM057452.1, read on the forward strand.
AACCTTACCATCCACGATATCTATGATCCTCTCCAGTCTGGATTTTGAAAGCAGCATAGTGTGGAGACAGACCTAGTTTGGGTGCTCAATGGTCTCCTAATAGCGAGAGATAGGAAGAGCTGTTCCATTCTGATTCTCCTTGATCTCTCTGCAGCATTTGACATCGTGTACCATGGTGTGTTACTTGAGCATCTGCAGCTGATCTGTGGACTGTCTGGTACAATCCTCTGGTGGTTCCACTCTTTTCTCACTGGCAGATTTCAGAGAGTGGTATCAGGGATTTATTCCTCTGGCCCGGTCTCCCTGCCTTCTGGGGTGCCGCAGGACTCTGTTTTATCACCCATGTTGTTCTCGGTGTATATACTGCCATTGGGAGACATTGTAAGGCAGTATGGGCTAAGTTTTCACTGCTATGCAGATGATTCTCAGCTATAGATGTCCTTTGTGCCCAAACAAGATGGAGCTATCTGGTCATTTAACAACTGCCTCACTGAAATCCAAGACCGGATGAGTGCCAACTGGCTGTGGTCGAACCTTGACAAGACCAAGGTGTTGGTTGTTGACCCAGGCCATCGAGCATAGGCACCTTTGGCTGGGTGGCCTTCTAGGCTTTGTCTTGGAGGAAGCCAGCTGAAGACCTCTGATCGGGTGCGAAATCTGAGCATTATCTTTGACGATGGATTGACGCTTAAATCTCAAGTGTCATCCGTCATCAAGGCCTCATTTTACCATCTGAGGAATATCATCTGGATTAAGCACCTGGTCCTGCTTGATGACCTTCCAGCATTGGTCCACTCCTTTGTGACCTCCCGCCTTGACTATTGCAACTCTCTCTACCTAGGGCTACTGGGGGTTGAGATCTGCTGCTTGCATCTGGTGCAGAATGCGGCTGCCAGTCTGTTGACTGGTTTGTCTTGATCTTACCATATCATGCCTGTAGTCTGCAGCCTGCAGTGGCTGTCTGTTCAGTGGCGCATCACCTTCAAGGTCGGTTTGCTGACCTATAAAGCCCTGCACAGACAGGGCCATGTTACTTGCAAGATCTTCTTCATCCCTACCACTCCCTCTGCCCACTCTGTTCCACCAGTGAGGGGTTGATAGAGGTTTCCAGGGTTTATTTGAAGAGCTTTAGTACAAGGGCATTTGCTCATGTGGCCCCTACCCTATGGAACTCTCTACCTCATTAGATAAGGGGCTGCCTGACTGTGGAGAGTTTTAAATCTGCATTAAAAACTTATAGTTAGACTCTTGTTTTCCCAGAATTTGAATGATCTGTTGAGATTATTTATTTTGCTATTTAATGAGACTTTTAACTTCTGTATTTCTTTTTAATAACTGTAGAAGCGCTTTAATATCTTGAATTGTGCTTTTTATAAATACAGCTGAGTTGAGTTGAGTATAAGTAGTTGATGCTGATTTTGCACATTATTGTATAGGATCTCTATTTTATTTTGTAGTATAATATTTGTTGTGGGCACCATTTATCAAAGATCCATTGCCCGAAGTGCCAAGATACACATAGGCTTATCACAGTTGTACAGAGGAAGCCTGCAGATGCACAAACAGCTTTGTAACCCTGACAGGGCATGGCTGCACCTATAGCATGTGACTGCATGGCTGGTCATTGAAGGGTGTGTGGAGTGGGCATACCTGCACTGAGCCGGCTGAGCACAGTATGAACAACGTGGTTTATGCTCTGCCAGGCTGGTGTCAGGGAGTGTTCATTTTGCCAACCAGAAGGCTGCCATAATGGGTGTGTACCCACCTAAAAGGCATCCAGATGCCCCAACAAAGCCTATCAACCTTGAACCCTAGCCCTCTTCCATGCTACAGATGGTCGGAGGAGAGAATGACAACTACTGGGCACTGTTCAGTGGTGCCAACAGAAGTGCTAGGAGGCAGTAAGAACGTGGCAGTTCATAGGCTGACTGCTGTATCCAGTGATCACCCACTGCTGTGGAGAAGAGGCTCTACCTGGGTTTGTCCAGGGCTTCTGAATGGAATTCCATAGTACAGCCCAAGTCTGTCCTCCTAATGCCTCCCATGTAGAATCACATGGCTGCACATCATGTAAGCTGGGGTTCAGTAGTCCCCATTGGGTAGCTCAATACATGCCCTTTCTGACATCTACCCAGCTCCATAGTGAATACAGTACTGTATGTCTGTAGTTTCTCATTTATGCACTTGCATGTTAACACATTTTTTACTTACTGTTATATGTGTCTTAGCATTCTCCTTTACCTTTGCAACTCCTACTAAGATGTGCCTGGGAATGAACTGTTCACAGATCAGCAGGTCTTTCCTGGTACAAGCTATAAATTTGATCAAGGAGGACTGTAAAAGCATTTTTTTATGTATCTTTTAGTGGGGAACTACCTGCAGTCCCCAAACTGAAGGCTTAGTCTTTGTGTATTGGATACTAGTGGATATTGAGTTTTCAGCCCTAAGTTATCCAAATAATAGCCTGCCCACATATTATTGGTCTTTTACAAATCATGTACCGTAGATGATATTGGTTTTGAATGAGTGTATTGCATAGGACATGACCTCTACTATTATTACCAGGTTTGTCTTACTTCTGTCCTCAAAAGTCAGAATACTGTAACCTTAAAAATTGCTCACCCTAAGTCCTGGGCCCCAGCAGAAAATTAGTGCCTGGAACTAATTCAGATTTACTGGAACAAGCCTGAAGTGCACTGTGAGTGTTAAAAGCATGCTAAAATATACCGGCCAAATGTGAGGCACAACTGCATATGCAAACCAGTTTGCTGTTGAAAATTTCAATCCCTTTGCTGGAAACATGAGTTATGTGTCTAATTTGAAACAACAGGGTTCCAAGGAGCAAACTAGCAGTTAGTTCCTGTTCCAGGCAATTGGTTCTGTAAACCAATTTGCCATACTTGAAGTTCCTCATGGAAGTTTAATCATAGCACAGTCAAGGCAATATGAGGTTAGTTGCATCCCCTTATTGTCTCATTAACATGTAAGGAGCAAGCTTTTTCTCTTTGAAATAGACTCCCCCCAGCCAGCAACATTGATGACCAAAAGAAACGTACTGACTATGCAGGAACTGACCTCTCAACCCCCTATTCCCGTGCCCAGCATATTGCACTAGAATACCCTGGTAGTCTTGACAGAGATAGATTAGTTGACGTATTGGTAGTGGTAAGAACAGATCCAGAAGCAAATGGTTTGACACATTTTATTGGATCAACATAGATGTTATAAAATCAAAGTCTAAGCTTTAGGTCCAACCAAGTCCTTCCTCAGAGACGTATGACAATTGTTCAGAGAGTCACAATCTAATAACACCCAGATTATACATAAAAAAAAAACAGAAAAAAATTCTCTTTGGTTAGAAGTACCTATTTCAAAAAAATCTCAAATTTAAATGGAATGAATAGCAACCCTTCAGCTTCCATTACTGAGAATCTTTTTAATGTCAAACCCATAGATAAGCTGAACACTCAAGCAGGCAAAGTCTGTAACTGAAATTATTAATGAATGTGTGTGTTAGGAAAATACATTCAAAATTAAAAGGAAGACCCTTAGATTTAGTACCACACATGTCCAAGTTAAAACTTAATAGTATAGTATGATAAAAAAAAACTGTACAAAAGAAATATATATATAGTAATAAGAGGGGAATAAGAAAAATGTACCTTGTATGAACAACTGTTTAAACATTCATACAGAATTAAACTTATCTGGCGATATTTTCCAAACTATAATCTCAACCAGGTAATATACTCTATAAACACCTACAGTGTTGTAACAATATTTTTAACAAGATAATATCAATTATCAGTATTATTGCCAAATAAAAAAAAATAATAAAAAACAAATCTCAGAATGCCCACCTAGAACATGAGTTAATGCATCCTTCAATGTTCAAAATTCAATAATGAGTCAGTATGTAATCAATTAACTAAATGTGCAGAAAAAGTCTTAAGAATCTGTATAAAATCCCCATAGAATTAAACTACCCCCACTGGGAAAAGATAACTAGAAAATAAGCGTATATTCACTATGTATGTAAGCCAAGAGTCCTAACACCTTGTAGCATAATTGTGACATATACCCAAATATAAGCCTCCTAAATATGTAAGCATAACCCCAATCCCTCCCCTACACACACAGCACCCTCCCCCAAAAAAACATCCTTCAAACATCTCATGAAAACACACAGAAAATACCCCACAAACACACAGTAAACTCCCACCCTCCCATGCACAATCACACAAGACAACCCAACCTCCCTCAACTCCCCCAACCCTCCCACACACACTCGTATATTTGGTGAGAAACCAACATACTGATAACCAGTTAAAAAGGACTCTCTGAAAATAAAAGCAAAAAAACAACACACTGAAGTCCTGTTGAATGTCCATCCTATGAAGTAAAAGTCTTGGTAAATTTATGTGGGGTAGTGTGTCATGAAACCCAAATCAATATTCATACCATCTTCTACCATATTGAGAAGTAAAATAAGCTTAATTTCAAAACTTTTAAGACCATGGGCCCGATTCCAAGAGAACGAGTAGAGCGTGTCGCAAGCTGCGTCACTGTGTAAAGTTGTGTCCAAACCTGTACGACATGCGAGCTGTACCATATTCCAAGACAAATGCCAGTTTCGACGTAGAACAGCTGAATTACACATGTTGCAAGTTACGCCTGCAACACATAATGTAACCCGCAATAGCAAGCATAGCAGTTATGTATGTCGTAACCTACGGCCATGTAACAGTGCACATGTCGCAAACATGGCATAGTAGCTATGCATGTGAGAACTATGGCAGGTAGCAGTGCAGAGGTGGCAGGTGCAACAAAACAAAGAAAACTGAACTTTATTAAAGAGGAGACGGATGTCCTTCTCGAGGAACTTGAGTCCCAGGCAGACCTCCTAATGGGCAAGGGTGGGGAATGAGCCCTGCGCCTTAAGCACAAGGAGGCATGGGAGGAAGTGGCCAAAAAGGTGAATGCAGTGGCCAATGCAAAGTGTACCATGCATGACCTCCAGAAGTGGGTCACTGACCTCAAGCACCATGCAAAGGCCAAGGAGGCTTATAACAGGTGGCAGGCATTGGCCACAGGTAGTGGGCCAAAGGATGAGGGACCCCTTAGTGCCCATGAGGAGAGGACACTGGCATTTCTGAGCCAGCATAGTGTCCATGGAGATATGGACCAGAACATGATGCAGAATTGCCACAGGGACAGGTAAGTGGATGACCAGTGTTGCCCCCTGTGCATGGCACAGCAATGCAGGGGTGAGAATGGAAGTATGTGTGGAGGGCTTGACAGAGTAGCACTGATGCACTGTTGTCCCCCAACAGGTGCAGCAGCAGTGGATGCAGGGACTGAGAACAGTGGTGGCACAGGCACTGAGCCAGAGCAGGAAAGCACACAACCGACCACCCAACAGGACACCAAGACATACACCCCTGGTGGTGCTGACATGGCACAGCTGGACCCAGCCCTGACACCAGTGGTGGGGGAGTGTCAGGCAGTTGAAGAACAACAGCAGAAGGAGGAGGAGAGACTGGACCTGTGTGATCTGTTTAGTGTCAGCAGCATAGGGGACAATATGGCTCAAGACCTCATCCCTGCATTACACAACAGGCTGCATGTGACCCTGGATGGGGTGATGCCATCCCTGCAGGATGAAAGTACAGCAGCACCCACAGACTATGTTGGGTTCTGCAGGACCCTCATGACCACCCATGAGGTGTAGTCCAAGATGCTTGGTTGTATCCAGCTCAGTATGGAAGCACACCACTCAGCAATGGAGGAGCACATGGGCACCCTCATAGGAGTGCTGGAGACAGGGACACACATCATAGTTAGCCATAGGGTGACTGGTGGACACCATGGTTGCCTCCAAGGCCTGGGTACAGGTGCAGACATGGGCGCTCACTTGACTGGCCATGGTTGTGGAGGGGTTGGTGGCCCAGCAGACCAGGCAGTCAGACATACTATCTGCAGCACTACAGGGTGTACTCACAGGCCAGCCTCTGCAAGACACACAAAGGAGGGACGCCACCACACAGGTCATGCAGGTGGTGCATCCACCACCAACACCACCACAACATCCCCCCACAGCTGCAGTAACAACACCACCACTGCCAGGGGCAGCAGGGCTAGCAGCAGCACCCACTCCACCACCCCCTCCACTGCCACCACCAACACCACCAGCAGCAACACCAGCGCAACAGTTCCCACCACCAACATCACCAGCAACACCGGCGCAACAGCCCTCACCACCAGCAGCACCTGCAAAACAGCCCCCACCACTGTCACCACCAGCAGCACTCTTGCAACAACCCCCACCACCGCCACCACCAACAACACTGGTGGCTACACTGCCACCGCAAATGGCAGCAACACCACCTGCCACCATAGCCATGGAGCATGCAGCAGTGGGTACAAGGTGCAGGACAAGTGCCAGTCATGGTGGAGTAGCACCGGATGGCACACCAGAACAGGGCACAACCCAGGTGGCAACACAATTGCAGGCTGTGGCTGATGGTGGGCCACAAACCCAGGGACCGGGGGACCATGCCAAGCTAGGCACCAACCACCTCAGGGAGGCATGGAAGGCATCAGAGGATGGTAGTGCCTTTAGGACCGATGGACAGTAGTGGACCTGTGGTCATGCAACAGGGGCAGGGTGGGCCTAGTGTTGCCACAGGGGCAGTCGAGCCCGCAACACAGGGTGCTGGGCAGGGTGTGTGCACTGCCAAGTGCAGGAGAACTGGGTGGCAACAGCAGGCAGATGACTGACCATGCCACTATGATGCGCCAGTGCAATTGGTGGTGGGCAGTGGGCAGAGTGGCAGTATGGAAGAGCACTGTGTGTGGACAAGTGGTGTGTGTGGGGTGCCTGCATATGTGTGTGTGTGTGTGTGTGTGTGTGTATGTATGTGCGTGCACTGCATGCAGGTGTGTGGGCAATGTTGCACAGCACAAATTGGGAGTGTATGCTGTGAACTGTCACTGGTTGTGGGTATGAGAGTATGGATTTTGTCAAATGCACTGTAGCACTGCACCACTGCACCATGTCACAACATAACTGAATAAACACTGTGCACTATACATCAGTGTAGCCTCACTCATTCCTACTGTTGTGATAGTACATAACGCATGTAGCATAGAACTGGTGCCGGGGATGGGTGCATGGCCTATGTCGCACATGCACATCCGAAATGTAGGCCACAAGTGCGTATAGGCCACAACTGCAGCCTGCAGTGGCACACATGCAGTGCGTGTAAGCAGGCCACAAGTGCTTGTTGTCATGGTGGTCTGCATGTGTGGCCCGTACGTGTGCCATGTGCAAGGTGGGACCACGAAGGTGAGAGACAGGCTGCACAGCCCACACACTGTACAGACAGGAGAAGTCATTGCAGCTGCAGTACAGAGGGCGAAGCAGGGAAAACACTGTGTTGGACTACTGCAGGGTGGTAAGAAGTGGGACTGTACAATGCTCCCACCAATGCTTTGCGCTCAACCTTCTGTCCCCTATATGTGGAATAAAGGCCATCAGACTGTGGAACACGTGGGCAAACAGTGGAACACTGCAACAACACTTACCCCATGATGCCAAGACACTGTTACACTGCTTGCCTATATGTTCAGACAGTTTGTTATTACTTGTAGGCTATATATTGTGCAACATGTTACAGAGAACTGTTCCTGCACCTGTTGTCAGTGAATGTGGACCTAGTCCTCACAATGTGGAACAGAGTGCATCACTGCTGTACAATGTGGAACAGTTGAGAGGTATGCACCAATGCATCACACAGGCAGGCCAGCTATATGTAGAGGGGCAGCACATAGGCACTGAACAGTAACCTGGTTGCATCTGAGGCCTGTCATATGCTGGTTGCATTTGTGCACAGGCTATGTGATTCAAAACCTCTAAAAGCTGTTTAAAATGCCTTTTTGAGTCATTTGTTTTGCTTACAATTTACTAGGAAATCCTTCTGTGCTCATATCATCGAGTGATTATTGTTGGGTGTGGATTTTGAATGTTAATTTTAGAAGTCAGTCTGTGTACTGTGAAGTGTGCTTTGGTGGAGGGGCATATTTGTGGTGTAGGTACACTAAATGGGAGAAAAAGGCAGTCTTTCTGTTTTGGTTATATTTTTCTTGTGTAACTGTGCTAATGTGCACACAGTAATATTTTCAGTAATTCTTGACATTTTTTTTGCTGATTGTTGTGGTGCAGCAGTGTATAATTTGTCTGTTTAAAACATTTGGTTATATTACTGAAGGTTTTCAATTTGCTATGCATTACTGGTAGTGTGTGTGAGTGTGTGTGCGATCTGTGCCATTAAATCAGACACCTTTTATTGTGCCATAGAGTAATTGCAGCAGTGTGAACCTGCTATCCACCATACCTGCATGACTTTTTTATACTGCTTTATGGTATCTTTACTGGTAGTGAATTGTTACTGCCATGCACTAATCCCCAAACTGGCAAAATGTATTCCTTTCCAGATTTGGATTTGTGACTTGTGTGCACTAGTTAGGTGTTGTTGTGCCTTTTCGTATGCATCTCTTGAGTGCGCAGCACAATCTTAATCTGCCTGTGCATTTGCAGTGCACCATTAATTCTGGGAGACTGCATTTCTTGTTACGCTCTCATTTCATTTCGTCAGCACTGGGGAATTTTCTGGACACAAGGCAGTAGCATTTTGGGGATGCACATTAATTCTGGTGACTCTGTGTGTGACCACTGCATGCATGACTGAGTGCGCCATTAATTCTGGGAGACTTTGCATTTCTTATTATGCTCTCATTTCATTTCATCAGCACTGGGGAGTTTTCTGGACACAAGACAGTAGCACTTTGGGGATGCACATTAATTCTGTTGACTGTGTGGGTGGCATGCTGCCAATATTGTTGTCACTCCACCTTGCTTCATGTTTAAGGTGAAATGACAACACAAAGTAATAATAGCAAGGCAAAGTGAGCCTTTCCTGTGGGGCACTCCACGAAGCAAAGTGCCAATGCGAAGTGGCCACTTTGCGTTCACTTCACAGGTGGATTTTAAATTCACTGCATCTCTATGTGCCAGGATTCCCCTGTGCCTGGTGAAGTGAATCATCAGACATGCCACGCCACAGCAGCCTCAGCCTGAGCAGAAGGGCCCCCAGTTTCACCACCACAGAGACTACACAGCTAATCAACTTGGTGCAGCAGTGGGGGAAAACACTCCTCCCACCCAGGTGCAGGTTGCACACCATGGCAAAGTGTGCAAGGGCATGGAGGGTGATGGGGGCATGCCTAGGTGCCATGAGTGGTGTGCCCCACACCGTGTGACAGCTGCTGCACTGATGGCAGGATATTGCATGGTAGGACCCAGGGATCCTTCAGCGGTTGCTGGACATGACATGGCGTAGGGATGTGGAGATGTGCATGGCCAGGCCCCAGGTGCAGGTGGGTATGCCATCATCTAGCCACATGATGTTGCAATGCTGACGCAGGCCATGGCAAGCACTGGTGCATGCATGTAACTGTGTTCCCCTTCAACACAGGTGCACGATGCAGTGACCCAGGTTAGTAGGGGGCAGCCAGCTGTGGCACAGCAGCAAGCAGGGAGCTAGAAGCAGGTGCGGGGGCACCAGAGGCTAGGTAGGTGCATGCACTGTCAACCATGTGTTGTGTCCATGCTGTGGTGGTCTGTGGGGGCAGTTGAGGTGGCTGTGTGCTGTGTGTGCATGTAGTGTGTCCCAGCATGGCCCTGATGACCACCATTGCTTCCTTGCAGGTGTGCGGAACATACTGACACCATGCCACAGGACTTTGCTGTGGGTGATGGCTTAGGTAAAGGCAAAGAATTCAGTGGCATACCTGTGCCACACTCAGTGCCAGCTCGCAGAGTACACTCCATCCTGCCATTGCTGGAGGAGGTGGATGAGCCTGACACCAACACCGGAGACAGCGTGGTGGGGTGGTGGCATCTGGGGCCCTACCAGAAGATGAGATGGTGGCAGCAGAGTAGACAGCAGAGGGCCAGGATGTGGTGGAGCTGCCTGCATTCAAGCTGGATGTGGTGGAGTGGCCAGCAGAGGTGCAGAAGGAGGTGGAGCATCTTGCTGGGGAGCAGGAGGCTTCTCACATGCTGCCTGAGGACAGTGCGGACCGTCTGTCTGAACATGGAGACATGGACCCACAGCTGCCTGGAAGGCATGGTCCTGGAGCAGAGTCACCTGGTGGACAGCCTGGGCCACAGGCCTTGTTGTACCCAGGGTAGCAGATGGTAGGCAACCAGCAGCTGGTAGTGCTGGTGTCCACGATTATGGATGATGTGGTGCACCTCCACGGCTGTCCTCATGTCACTGCAGAGGAGCCAGTGCTGAAACAGAGTGGACTGGGGCCATGGACAATGGAACTTGTTCTGCCTTGGGGTCACTGGCCATTATAGGCTTACAACATGGTGGCGGGGTTGGGGGCCTCCTGTTGTGTATGTGGAGTGGGTACTGGTGAGCAGTGGCTACCGTTTAGCAGGAGGGGTCTTCATTATATGAGTGAAGGGGGATGTGGGTGGAGTCATGTCTGGGGGGGTCTGATGTGTGTTACTGTTGGGGGGTTGGGCATAGTACATATGGGCTGGGGGTGAGATAGTGGGATGTGTGCATAGTGGGTGTCTGGTGTTGGTACTGTGGGGGTACTGTTTGAATATCATGTTGAAGTTTTTACTTGTATTTACCCTTGTTCTGTTGTGTTTGATACAGTTTCATTAAATGTTGTTCTTGCACCCCTAACGCTGCATGTCTGTGTCTGGTCTGCATGGGCGTGTGTGTGTGTGTGTGTGTGTGTGTGTGTGTGTGTGTGTGTGCGTCACTGTGCAGTGTAGGCATGCATGTGGCAGAGCTGCACCATCTCATGTGCGTCCTCAATGTGCACATGGCATCTGTGTGCCAGCTGTGCACCACACAACCTTGGGTGCACACCGGTGGGCAAGGCCACACGGTGCTCTGTGTGAAGCAGCATACCATGCCAGATCCATTTCACATGCTGCCACACTGTGTATGTCTTGGCTGTGTGGTGGCCATGGGCAAGTATGAATCCCCTTCCACCCAGGGACATGGTGGTCCTTTGGGTGGCACCAGTGGCACAGCGCAATGGTACGTCCTACCACCATACGTCTGCAGATCTGTGCTACCCAATGCTGTGTCCCTGTTGTGGTTGCACTGTTTACATGTGTCAGTGGCCATGGCAGGTGCATTGTGCCTGGTTAGGCCATCATTGTGGCATTGTTCCTCTGCCCTGTGTGTGTCCATCACCCACCTGTGTCCCCATGTCCATGGTCCATGTGCGCTGTGGCCCTCTGTGTGTTGCCTGTGGTGCCATCACTCATTTGCTGTCATACATGACAGATGCTGTGTGACACACATGGGCACTGTTCCAGCTCCAGTGCTGTCACATGTGTTGCATAGCACCTGGTGGACAGTATCTCATCCCTCTGAGGCTCGGTGATGGTGACATGGCAGCCGTGCTATTGTTGCGGCTGCGTTGCACCACACTGTGTCCACCATACTGCTACAGGTGCCATCATGGTGGTGGTGGTGTTGGTGGCAGTGGTGGTGGTGGTGTGGTTGGTGGTGGTGTCCATATGCCACCTCAAAAGAACTGCTGGATCAGCTCCTGTCATGCATGGTGTCCCGCTGTTGCACCACTGTGCTTCATGTGTCCTGCCATGCCATCCGGCTCTCTGTCATCCTCCTGCAGTGCACCTTCCTCCTGGTTGCTGTTGGGCATTGGTACATGGTGTGCCAGGGTGTTGTTGTGGAGGATGCAGCAGGCAAGCACTATCCTGCATGCCAACGCAGGGCTGTTCTGGAGCACCCCCCCCCGAGCTGTCAAGGCATCGGAAGCAGGACTTCAGTAGTCTGAAGGTGTGCTCAATTACCCCTCTCGTGCTGGTGTGGACCTCATCATACCTGACCTCAGCTGCTGTCTGGGGCATCCTCACAGGAGTCATCAGCCATAGTATATGGGATATCCGCTGTCACCTGTTGGGGGGGGGAAGGTTAGTTGCATGTTGCTGTGTGCAGACCTGTCATCAGCATCTCACTATCCTCTGCATGGCATGCACTGCTGCCTGCACATGCACACACATTCAGGCATGCACTCTCAGTCATATGCACATCCTTGGCTGCATACATAAACTTTATGGGCTTCCCTTGTCATTGTGTGGCCATCCCAGGCCCCTGTGTGTTGTACAGTGTGTGTGTGGCTTGCCCCTGCCTGCAGCTTGTGTGTGACATGCAATGTGTCTACCTGGCCATCACCTCTGCCCACTGCAGTGCCTGTCCATCCTGTGCCTCTGTTGTGCCACTGTGTCCACAAATGCCCACATGCACTGTCTGCCACATGCTTGCACACTGCCACTTGCACACCTTTGAAGATGTCATTCTGCATTGTACATACGTTCAAGCCATCCTCCAGTGATGTCCCCTCTCTCATAGGCTTTGTGTAGCCCACAGATCCTATAGATGTGGGAGTCATGGCAGGATCTAGAGTACTTGGCCACCACATCTAGGATGCAACACTGTCACTGACTACCAGTATATTCATCGAGTCATACCTCTTCTTATTTATTTATGCATCTCCATCCACACTTGGTGCACTGATGGCTATGTGTGTGCAGTCGATGGAACCTAGCACATGAGGGAATTGCATCATGTTATAATATGCCTGCTTCACCTAGCGCTGCTGTTGGGCATCCCATGAGAAGCTGATGTGTTGTGGCAGTGTGCTGTATGAGGGCTGCAAGGAACTTCTTCAGGTGTTTGGACACCGCCAGCTGGGAGATGCCCACTGTGTCCCTTGTGGGTGTTTGGAATGTGCCGGTAGTGAGAAAGTACAGCTCTGTGCTCACATGTACCTCAAGTGGCAGTGGGTGGCCTCTGTTGCTGGTGCTGCGTAGGTCACCACCCAGGTCCTGGCATAGTTCCCTGATGCAGCTGTTGCTGAGCCTAGAGTGTGCTAGACACTGCTGCTCAGTTAGGTCCTCATAGGTTTTGCAAGGGCATCTTACTCTCTGCACCAGTGGCCTTGGTACCATTGTTGGATGCTGTGGCTTGGTCCCCTGGCTCCTGCCTCTCCACCTGACATGCCTGCACTCACGGTGCTCTGCTATCATTATTCTCAGTAGGGCTCTATTGCTGACATTGCTGTGTGTCTCACTACACTGCTTTCTGCTGTTTGGCTATGTGGGTGGTGGGTGGGGTTTATTTAGACTGTGCTCTGGTTAGACCAGCTATTCCTTGTTCTAACTTACGTCGGCATCTTCTGGCATAATTACCTATGCCTCCTGTTCTGGAATAGCATTTCTGTCATACTGGTGTATTATGGATGTCACAAGCCACATTACACAGTAGGGCAAGCTTTCTTTGGTGTAACTGTGTCATACCTTACGTTTGGTATAGCAGTTGTGGGTTGCGGCATAAGAGTTGTTCTGGAATCGCGCATGTCGCAAGTCAAGGGCGTAACTTGTGATATGTGCCATTTGGACTGATGTACTGCATTTATGTCTGGTGTAGCTGTCTTGGAATTGAGCCCCGTTACTGACATGTCTGAGAATGAGTGATCATTCTGAGAGAAGTGTTGCCCCACTGGTTTGTTAGTCATCTTCATGTCAATGGTATGTCTGTGTGCATTCATTTTAGTGCAGAGAGGTTGGCTTGTCTCTCCAACATAACCTGTTTCTGAACATCATTTGCATTGATTAAAATAAACAACATTACATGATGTACAGGTTTAATTCCCCTATATCCTGATTAGTCTGTTTTGTGATGTAACCATACAATCTGAAGTGGAAATGAGCTCACAGATCCTACATCTGGGTTGATTACAGGGTCATGTACCATTTAGTGTCATGGTACCCTGTTCTGGTGCAAGTTTACTCCGAGCAATCAGGTTGGCTAAATTAGGTGGTTGTTTAAAAGACAAGAGTAGTCATTCTTGAAAAGTACAATTTAGGGACTCATCATCACTGAATATTGGGTGGAGGTCCATAATAATTTTACATAGATGTTCAAGGTCAGGATGATAAGTGACAACTAAGGGTATTCTGTTGGTAGTGTTCCTTTCCTTATACTGAAGTAGTTGCTCTCTAGGTACCTGTGTTGCATGTTTTATTGCTCTATTTCTCTGGAAGAGTGCCCCTTCTCCATAAAGGTGTTTTTCAATATAACCAAATGTGTATCTCTGTCTTCCACATTTGAACAGACAGGGTGATACTAAAGTGCTTGACTGTACATGACAGATTTTTTTTGTGTGCCTTAAAAAGTCCTCCTCAAAGTTCACCATAAAGAGATTTGCATACTGTGGAGCCATCCTGGTGCCCATTGCAGTTCCCATAGTATGAACGTAATTTTTACCATTGAAGCTGAAGTTGCTATGTGTCAGAATGAATTCAACAAGTTTCCCTACCACTCCAGGGTCAATGTTTTGGTCTAATCCTTCCTCATATATGTACTTAAGGCAGGCTGAAATGCCATCCATGTGTGGAATATTAGTGTAGAGGGATGTTGCATCCATCATTGCTAAAATTCTCTTAGGTGGTAAGTCCTTATAACCAGAAAGTTTGTGCAGGAAGTGTGTGGTGTCCTTGATGTAACTGTCCCTTTCTATAACCATCAGATTTAAAATGGTTTCTACAAATCCTGAGATTCCCCTCAGTCAGGGTACCATTGCCAGAGACTATGGGTCTCCCCAGATTGCTCGGTTTATGCATTTTAGGCAGCATGTAGAATGTCCCTGGCTTGGGTTCAACTGGGATAAGACTCATTAGTCTGCTTTGTACATGGTTAGGAAATGATCCAACTAAGTCCTGTAGTTCTCTTTTATATTCTGTGGTGGGGTCAATTTCTAGTTCTCTGTAGTAGATATGGTCAGTTAGCTGTCTGTTGGCTTCATTAATATAGTCCTCTCAGTTTAATATCAACACTGCAGAGCCTTTATCTGCCTATTTTATGACAATGTTGTGGTTCAATTTCAGTGTTTGTATAGCCCTCCATTCCAATGGAGAGAGGCTGTAATGGGCTTATTTTTGCCTAGTAAGACTCTGACCAGTCACTCTTTGGTGAAAGCAATGAATGTAATTGTCCAGTTTCTTATTATGCCTGCTTTGTGGGGAGGGGGGATCAGATGATTTATTTTCATTATCCATTGAATTGTTGCTGTTTGGGATCTCTTCTCTGCCTGTGATTCCTTCTCTGCTGTGAATGAATTCTCTAAGTCTCAATCTATGGAAGTATTCCTCCAGTTCACCACAAAACTGTATTCTGTCCAGTGGTTTTCTTGGGCAGAAAGTGAGTCCCTTAGAAAGTACACTTAATTCCCCAGTAGTAAGTGTGTGGTTGGGCAAATTAGTGGTAGGAAGGAACACCAGAGGGCATGGTCTCAGGTTGGATGGTGGAAGATGAGGAGGCATTTTTTCACAGAGGATGGTGGAGAAATGGAGCACTGTACCTGAGGAGGTGGTATCCTATAGCACAGTTGGCAGTTTTAAAAAGGCACGGGACAGGGTGTGGGGGGTGAAGGTGAGGGAGAGAGGGGGGCAGCTGCAATATAAGGGTGCTAGCTGGGCATTTGCATAGACTAGCTTGGTAGACAGTAAGGCCTGTTTCTGCTGGCAGATTCATATGTTCATAAGTATTATGATGTAATGGACTTCCCTGACAGTCATGTGGACTACCCAATCCCCATGCCTATATGAAGCTAAACCCTCCCCCACAGCAGCTCTGAGATGACAGCAGGCACTTACCATCCACTCACTGATGCTTCTGGCTGCAGACATAGTTACTGCAGAGCAGTCTAAGTCTGATATTGTTTACACTGCACATGTTCATTGACTCAGGCTCTATATCAGTTCTTTTTTGGTGAGCCATAACACTTATAATGTATCCAACAATGACAGCAAACCTAGGGGTATCCTAGTTACCACTACCCCCCCAAGAACACAGCAGTGTGTACTTGTGAATACCCACCCAAAATATGTTTTTTTGGGGGGGAACCTGGTTGTCCTCCCAAAACATATTTTGGGTAGGAACTGAAATGGAAATGTGTCCATTCACATGCACAGTATGACTGATATTTGATTGAGACTGTATATCAATAACTATGTGCAGCTGGTGATGGCTGCCAGTGGTAGTAAGTGGAGGATAAGTGCTAGCTGCTATCATGGGGCTGTGGTGGAGCATACCTTCAAATGATCATGGAGGATCTGGGGGTGAGGGTCCACTGGATTACTAGAGAAGCACATAAACTCATAATAGGCATGGGAATTGAGGGTATGGGAGTCCACAAGACTACAAGGGAAACCTTTTATATCATACTGCACATGAGGATCAGGGGGTGGGAGATTTCTTTCTGTGGGGTTAGTTATTTTTATGCAGCACCAGTGGTGCCAGCAGCAGATGGGGGGGGGGATGCACCACTGTTTGCCATGTCAAGATGTGCTTTTTGATGGCATTAACATGGCTGCAGTAAACATCAGGTAACACTACCAAAAATGTTCCAAAATGCCTTAGCATCTGTATACAAGGTTTGACCTACTTACCTACCACTTTGGTAAGCATTAGCACTTGCTTGCAAACAGGGCAGAACCACACTAACAGTGCCTTCCAATGTGGCACTTTTTACACCACCTCAGCATCGACCATAACATGGTATGGTTCAATATGGCCGCTAGAACTAAATCATCCCATTCCAAGGCAAACATATGGGACTTCAGAGGAGCTGACTTTGATATGATGGCCAACAGAATTAAGCTAACCCTTGCAAAAAGAAATACAGGCGAAGGGGTACAGGCAAAGTGGGCAAGCATTAAAGATGCAATACTTGAAGCAACATCCCATTGTGTTAGAGAGAAAAGGAAGTGCAAAAGAAGAAGGAAACCACTTTGGTTCTCAGAAACAGTAGCAGAAAAGGTCAGAGCCAAAAGGTTGGCCTTCAGGAAATATAAAGGAATGCAGTAGGATGAAGATAGTGAGGCATACCAAACTTCCCTAAGGGAAACAGGGAAGGCAGTAAGACAGGCAAATGCCCAAACCAAGAAAAAATGAGCACAAACAGTAAAAGAAGGTGACAAGACTTTCTATAGATACATTAATGAAAGGAGAAAGTCCAGAGGGGGTATTTCTAAGCTCAAAGGGGATAAGGGGGCATGTGAGGAGGACCATGTAAAAGCATTAATCCTAAATAGATACTTCTGCTCAGTATTTACTGAAGAGAAAGTAGAGCAGGGCCCACAGCTTAACACCATGAACACAGGGGGGAGGGAGGTGTGAACTAGTCTCTTCACAAAAGAAAGGGTCCTATAAGAGCTCGATAAGTTCAGGGTGGACAAGACAATGGGACCTGATAGCATACATCCCAGGGTACTAAAGGAGCTAAGGGTGGAACTAGCAAAGCCATTTGCAGAACTTTTTAGTGAGTCTCTGAGCATAGGAGAGGTCCCAGAAGACTGGAGAAGAGCTCATATGATCCTGCTCCACAAGAGTGGTAGCAGGGAGGAGGCAGGGAACTACAGACCAGTCAGGCTTACCTCAGTAGTGGGCAAGATTTTGGAGGCACTCCTTAAGGAAAGGATAGTGAAACACCTGAAATCTATAGGAGCACAGAATCCAAGACAGCATGGGTTTACAAAAGGAAGGTCCTGTCAAACTAATCCCATAGATTTCTTTGACTGGGTAACCAGAGTGATGGACCATGGGGGAGCAGATGATGTCACCTACCTTGACTTCAGCAAAGCTTTCGATACTGTTCCACATAGAAGATTGATTAATAAGCTGGGTAGGCTTGGGGGGGTCAGAATTTTTTCAGCTCGGTGACAAACTGGTTGATGGGCAGAAAACAGATTGTGGTGGTAAACAGTATATAGTCATAAGTGATGTAAGTCACAAGTGAGGTACCTCAGGGATCAGTCCTGGGGCCAGTCCTCTTCAATAGCTTCATCAGAAACATTGCAGAAGGATTGGAGGGTAAGGTTTGTCTGTTTGCAGATAACACCAAGATCTGCAACTGAGTAGATGATCCAGATGGAGTGGGCAGAATGAAAACAGATCTGGATAAACTAGCAAAATTGTTGGAAGAGTGGCAACTGGGGTTTAATGCAAAGAAGTGCAAGATCATGCACATAGGGAAGAGAAACCCTAAAGCCACCTATAGGCTGGGAGGGGAGTTGCTGGCAGTCACAAGAGAAGAAAGAGACTTGGGCGTCATCATCACAGATGACCTAAAATCATCCAAGCAGACCTCTAAAGCAGTAGGTAAGGCTAGAGGGAGGTTGAGGTGTATTAGTAGGGGTATCACAAGTCAGAAGAGGGAGGTAATAATCCCTCTTTACAAGACACTGGTTAGGCCCCATCTGGAGTACTGCATGCATTACTGGAGGCCACACCTTCACAAGAACATTAGCCAAATCAAGGCACTCCAGAGAAGGGCAACCAAAATGGTGCAGGGACTGCATCAGAAAATATATGAGGACAGATTAATGGAGCTCAATATGTATACCTTAGAGCAAAGGAGGGAGAGAGGTGATAGAATAGAAACATTCAAACACCTTAAGGGCAATAACAAGGTGAAGGAGTCTAACATGTTTCAATATAAGAAAAATAGCAGGACAAGAGGACACAGCATGAGATTTGAGGGAGGCCGATTAAGGGGTAATGTGAGGAAGGTCTTTTTCACAGAAAGGGGGATGGATGCATGGAACGGCCTACCTCAGGAAGTAGTAGATATGAATACAGTGCAGGACTTAAAAAAGGCATGGAATAGGCACAAAGGAGCAATACAGATGAGTATGAATAGATAGACATTGACAGAGCAAAGGCTGATGGCACATTCATAAGGCAGAAAAAGAAATGGGCAGACTGGATGGGCCTTGTGGTTCTTATCTGCCATCAACTTCTATGTTTCTATGTTGCTGGTGCAAGCCTGTTTTAGCATAGCTCTAACACTGTTTTATGCGGGCACTAACTGTCCTATTATCCTGCCCAGAGGCTCCCATATTCAGAAGATTACTGCAGTGCTAAGAGGCTCCATGCCAGCCAGACATACAGCAGTACATCTGAAAGGGGAGGCATATTCAAAGAGTTGCCCAATGTTGTACAGAATGGATGGCACTGATACATAGAACACACCACTGCATCCATGCAAATGATGGTGACCCCCGTGCATTCAAGGGGCAATGGTATGCTTAAAGGGCTCTCTAAGCACCAAGGTTCTGCTGAGGCAGTGTTATTTAACTCTTGCAGATCCCAGCTCTTATAAATTCACACAGTGGTGCAGATCCTCCACTCCCTAACAGTACTGGTGCCAGCAACACCAACATCTAGCTGCCCAATCCCCAGGTTACACAGCTCTGCATTCCCTGTACAATGATTGGCAGTCTAGTAGACCCACCTTTCTCACCCAGTCCACATTGGTACAATGCCATATATTAAAACGTGTCCCTGGTTATCTGGTGGACCCCCTTTCCTAACTGATCCCCATTGGTATAGTGCCCGAAAACAAAACCTGTCATGGGTGTTCTAGTGGACTCCCTTCATCGCCTGATTTCCATTGATACAGTGTGTAACATTGAAATATGTCCTTGGTGGTATAGTGGTACCCCCACCCAGTCACTGGCAAAGATCACCTCTCCTTGCCCACCCACTCAACACCCATCTCCACTTTTGTCACCTCGATTTACATATCCAAAGAGCAGTGATACACAGACAGGTCCCCAGATGGAGATTCGTATGGACCTTCTCCTCACTACCTCTGCCTTCTGCTATCTGAATGACATGGAATGAGTGCATGCATACTATAGAAACAGTCTCATTTTATTAAAACTGATATCAAAGTCCCCTAAAAATGGAGCAAGTAGCACTTATGCTACTTTTAAGGGAGACAGCCAGTGAAGAGCAATATATGGAAGTGAAGCTGTGAAAGAGGCATGGGACAGAAACAGAGAAGGTAGAAGACAGAATGAGAGGAGGAGGAAACACATCCCAGAGAGGAGGAGGAGGACAGGCAGGGAAAGCAAAAGATGATGAGGAATGGGGAACATCTCAAACAAAGAAAACATAGTGGTGAGAAACACAATAGGAGAGGGAGGAGGAGCAGGGATAAGAAGCACAAGAAGAGGAGGAAGAGAGTCAGGGTTGAGAAGCACAAGAGAAGGAGGATTAAGGGAAAGAAGGAAAAGCAGAAGAGCAGGAGAAGTTGCACAAGAAGAGGTGACATGGAGAAACACATTCATGAGAGTAGAATTAAGTAAGTGAGGCACTTCTTAAGGTTGATATCAGTTACAACACTGATTAGTAGTGATGATTGCAATAGTGTAAAGTGAAGTTCATCATGAGGGGAGACAACAAAATTAAGTAAAACTAACGATGGTACTAAAGGTGCCAAACAGTCTTTAAAGTGTGAAACAATTATTATATTAAAATACAATATACTGTACCTGAATTCAACCCACTGATTCTTTGCCTGCTTAGTGAACATACGTGCAAAGTGCAACTGAGCTGCAAATAAGGGAATTGCAGTTCCTGAGGTGTAAATGTTAAGGCCTATCCTGCGCAACGGGTGAGTGGGGATATAATCCAGCAGGCAATTTACCTTCATAAATTGTTGTTCTTAGCTAAATTTGCTTCTCATATAATTCACTAATTCTATTCCATGCCATCATGAATTGCCACTAAAGTGAGTTTCCATTTTACAAAACAAAATGAAAAAATGTTAAAGTCCCTGCCATGAACTGAACCACTGATCCTTTGTGTGCTATGCAAGCACACCTTCAGTGTACCAGTGAGCTGCAGATGAGTGAGTTGCATTTCCTATTGTATAGAGGTTTGTCACAACCTGCATAACAGGCATCTGGTGCTCTTATCCCAGCAAACAATATACCTTCACATATTGTTGTTTTTAGCTAAAGGAACTTCCCATATAATTTACAGTTCCACCTCCACACCACCATGAATTGCCACTCAAGTGAGTTCCCATTTTAAAAAACGCGATTAAAAAAAGTTATGCCCACATTTGATTTGTGTGTACCTGTGTTTGAACCACTGATTATTTTCCTGTTAAGTGAACACTTATATTCAGTGTGGCACTGAGCTACTGGTATGTGAATTGCAGTTCTTATAATGTACAGATTATGTCACATCCTGCATAACAGGGAACTGCAAATCTAATCCCAGCAGGTTAATTTATGTTCATAAATGGTAGTTCTTAGATAAATGTACTTTTTTTTTGTTTGCTTTGTTTATTTTAAAGTCTGGTAAGACCTTGTGCCAAAGGCCCATTTTCAAGGGTGACAAGGACATTTAGCACAATTCAAAATATGCTATTTATTTATTTAGATTTTTATAACTGGGTAAACTCACTGAGACCAGAGGTCCCTTTTCAGTAGTGACCCAGATTAGTTGCAGACAATAATTACATATATTGGCAGGAGTACACAGTAGTAGATACATTGGTAGTACACACTAGCTGGAGCATACATTGAATATGGTATAGAGTACATTACAGAGCATGTCAGTTACATATACATAATAACATAGCAAATTAAATCAGACATATGACATCTTAACCAACAATGCTTTAGCAGAGAGGTGGTAACAGCAATATGCAGGATATATTGTCACCCTGTAGGCTGACTGCTGTGGGACAAGCAAGTTTCAGACACCAAGACTAAGTTCCAGGCTAGCAGTTACAAGCACAGAGACTAAGCACTAGCAGGTATATTTTCAGGCCTAACTTAAAACCCTGAATAGTACAACAATTAGTCAAGTCAACAGGAAGAAGGTTCCAAAGATGTGGGCAGCGGACCTAAAGGAGCGCTTGCCATAGTTAGTTTGTACAATATACATACATATAACAGATAATAAATCCAAATACATGCACACAGGTAAGTACATTTAGCCAGAATAACAATTACATTAACATTTAGCAAAGAGATAATGTTTTAAGGCATGTTTGAATCTCAACAGAGTGTTAAAATCAGCTGTAAAAGACACAGATAAGGAATTAAAAACAATATTAATGTAAAAAAAAAAACATTGTTTTTGACCAGTTGAGGTTCTCATCCTGGGGACAGCAAGTTAATAATGAAAAGGTGAACTGGCTGAAACATTACTAAAGTGCTTTTTGACAATTTTGTGGAATGAAGTAGGAACAAGGTCAAGAGTGACTTTTTCTACAAGGATACCCAACTGTAGTAGATACTTTGTTTTTGTGGCAGGTAACCCACTTGGTTGTACAGTTCACAATGGTGAGTATGGGAGGTCAGTTGTGCAACAGATCTGGCCACCAGATTATAAAGTGTCCTCTCCTGGGACAGCAGTCCATCTCCAGTTGCATGGTAGATTAATATGCCATAATCAATAACCTGTAAAAGAATGTTCTGTGCCAGGATAATACATGTAGTGGAAATGAGTATGGAATTTAACTGGTACAGTGCACCTTCAGTAGTCTTTGATGAATTACTTTTGTCATGAAATGTATGTGTTGTTCAAAGAACAGGGTGCTATCCAGGATGAAGCCCGGATATTTGAATTATTTTACCTAATCGATTGCCACCCCCTTCAGAATACACAGATGAAGAATTGGATTGACAGGTAATTTCATTCTTGAATTATGAAATAACATTGATTTTTTTTAATTAAAAATGAATTTATTTATTGAAAACAATTTTAGTATGTTAGCAATATCTAAGTCTAGATGGTCCTGAATGGTGATACAGTCAGTACTGCTCAAGAGGATTATGGCATCATCAGCACAGAGGAACATTCTAGTATTTTACAGGTTGTTGATAATGTGTTCAAAAATAAACTAAATAGGAATGGACCTAATATGGAGCCCTGTAATGAACAGGATAGTTGACCATTGATTTTAGTAGATTGTTTCTGACCAGAAAGACAATTCTGGCACCAGCCAGCAGCGTCTAAGGACATACCTAGTTTATGAAGGGCATCCAAAAGCAAACTATGGCTGATACGGTCGAACGCCTTGTTGAGGTCCACAAAAATGGCAACTGCAAAATTACCCTTGCTGAGGGCTTCATATACCAAGTGTGTGAACCCCACCAAGGCTGTCACTGTGGAAAGTGGCCCTGGTTACCCCTCTACATAAAGGCTGGCCATGTGACCAAGTGGAGAACTACAGGCCAATATATCTTCTATGCATCCTAAGTAAAGTATTGGAGAGGATTGTATATAATCAGTTATTTGTCTATACTGAGCTGCACTGTTCACTAACAGCTTGGCAACATGGTTTTAGAAAACAAAAAGGGACTATCACTGCTCTTGTTAGCCTCACAATGGACTTCTTCTCTGACTTGACCTGCTAATTGTTGTGGTCTGTATCAACCTCACCAGGGCCTTTGATTTGGTGAACCATCAGTTGCTTATTATGAAGTTGCATTCCTTAGGTCTAGATAGCCTTGCTTTATGGTGCCTTTGTGGAAGGTCACAATTTGCCTGATGGCATGGCACTTTATTGGATGAACGTCCTATCCTGGATGAAGTCCCACAGGGTTTGATCCTGGGCCCTCCACTATTTTCCCTATTTGTTAATGACATGCCAATAATTTGTGGAGTGGCAAGCCTGAACCTATATGCTGATGATGTCGTACTATATAGGTCCTCTCAGGACACTGACCAACTTAAAGACTCATTTGGGAAAGAACTTCTGCTACTTGAGAATTGGCTTAATACCAACAAACTGGTTCTTTTTTTTTTTATTCTATTCATGCACCTGGCTCTCTGAGGCATCCTTCAGAGGTGGCCACACAATCCTACTCCTTCTACTCCCCGCTGTGGCAATACACACCAGTTCACCCTTCCTTTGAGGGACTTCCCAGTGCTCTGGATCATTCCCTGGAACAGGGCCTGCCCTCCCTCAGTGGCACTACCTGGAATTAGAGGGTCTATCCCTCTAGGAAGTCAGCCATGGATCCCAGGTGTGGCATGGCCTAGCATTGGGGATGAGAGGGAGATTCCTGGGGCCTTCATCATTTCCTCATTGAGATGTTTTTGTTTCCCTTTTTGTCAGTTGATGTCCCTCACAGAGCCCATCCAGCAAGGCAATGTAATGCCATGACTCTGCCCCTCCAGGCATATGTCTTGCCGTTATGATCAGCAATCTCTAGCCTGCTGCCAGAGATCACTCCAACAGCGAGCGCACTCCAAGCCCTCCACAGGGAAGAGAAAACTGTCCATCCAGATGCTCAATCGCTTCCCTACCCTGCCAACCCCCAGCAGTCCATGCTCATTCCTGAACCCGGGTCGCTGGTGTGGCATGAGTTGTGGTGTCCAGCGCCTCAACCCTCAGCATCACCAGGCTGAACAAACTGGTTCTTAATGACAAAAAAACAAAAGTCATATTGTTTGGCCCATAAAGCCTGGGCCCCAAAAAGGTCACATTTACTGCCACTCACTCTCTCAAATGGCTTGAGAGTTGAGGTTGTGGAGTCCTTCAAGTATTTTGGAGTCCACTTTGACCAGGACAATACCTTTAAGGTTCACATTGACCAGTTGACCAGGTCCATGAATCAGAAGTTAGGTCTTCTATACCACCTAAACCCTTTCCTCAATAAGGAATCTCGCTAAAGGTAGCTACCAGTACCCTCCTACACTCTATTACATGAGTCGCTGATCCTATACTCTGTCAGAAATACCGAGATGCAAAGGCTGAGAACCTTGTATCACAGAGTAGCATACTTTGCAGCAGGTGCCTGATCTATGGAATATCATTGCCAGGTGCTGCAATATTTAAACTGGCCATCTCTTGAATGTAAACTTCTTTGTGCCATACCTTCAAACTCAGGACAAGCAATGCCACCCCCCTCCTCCAAAGCCTGACTGACTTGCTAACAACCAAACAGAATAGTAGGTCACTAAGATCCTCTGATCATATGCTTTTACACGTCAATAAAGTAAGGACTTCTCAAGGGTCCTGATTGTTTTCTACCTTCACCTCATCCTTATGGTATGCTCTCTCTGGCAATCTTCAGGACAGTACCTCCCTTGAGGGTTTTAAGAAGGGAATTAAGGAGCACCTTCTGGAGCTGAGCTGCTGCACTTGTAAGCACTGATGCTTAATATCATAATGCTAGTGGACAGACATATGGCTGTTCTGGATCTATTGCCAAACCACTAATGAATGTGATGTATCACATTCTTGTTGCGATCTTATTGAATTATTGTGTTACCCTTGAGGTGGAATTGTTTGAACTGTTATAAATATAGTCAATCTAAGATATGATGGTACCCTTCTGCCCAAATTGTCTAGTAACTTGCCTACTCATATTGGTATTTGTTGGATTACCTATTGTTTGTTGCTACTGCACTGTGAAATTTGCAATCTGTATTGTCCTACTTGAATATTTATTATGTTATTTGTAATTAACCCTGGGTCACCCCTGAAAAAGGGACTGTAATGGTCTTAGTGGGCCACATGGTTATCAGAATTCAAATAAATAAATATCTGGGTCAAAAATAATGTAGTGGTGATGTCAGCACATCATACTTTATCAAGTACTCCACCATCTGGTCAAAAACTATACATTCAAGAACCTTAGATAGTAGAGTCAACAAAGAGATGGGGTGATAGCTTTGAACAGTAGATACATCACCTACTTTATGGAATGGAACAATGACAGCACCCTTCCATATTTCTGGAAACTGTCCCAAACAAAGTGACGTTAAAAGTTGTTGTAAGAGGGTAAGAAAAGGATGTA
Source organism: Neoceratodus forsteri (assembly GCA_016271365.2). Classification (NCBI taxonomy): domain Eukaryota; kingdom Metazoa; phylum Chordata; order Ceratodontiformes; family Ceratodontidae; genus Neoceratodus; species Neoceratodus forsteri. The sequence continues at coordinate 1,235,835,670 of CM057452.1, forward strand.
CACAGTGATCCTCATGAGCCTAAAGTCTATCCCATCATCTCCTACTGTAGATCCAGAGTGTAGTTTCAAAAGGTAGTTCAAAATCTCCCTAGGAAAAAGTACCTTAAAATAAAACTTTGGGTACATGTTAAGTGAAGAAATAATCAAGTCGCTATTATGATTCATAACTTCATCACACTGTATGTAACTGAATAAACTAGAGAAAAATGTATTAAGTTCAATAGTTATTGCTGAGGGTTCACTATGAACTCCATCTGGTGTTTTCAACATATGAGGGTTAGGGTTGAATTTTTTCCCTGAAAGCTCATTAATCAAGTCTCAGGTGGCTGCTACATTTTTATACACAAACTGCCTTTGTTTGTAAATAATAAACTGCTGTTTCAATTCAGTCCCCCGAGACTGCCATGACTCCACTCCTTCAGGCTGTCAAGCTGGATCTTCCCCCTGTCCACCCAGGTGGGGTATGCTTTCACTGCTTATTGCCCATCAGACCCATAGGACTGGCCCATCGGGCATGCTTGTTAATCAAACCAATCCCTGATGGGGGGGCTTAACCAGAGACATCAGCAGGAGGGGCAGGAACATTCCATGTGCACAGCTTGGGGTAGTGTAGGAGTACCAACCAGAGGCCATCATCTGGGGCCATGGCAGCCATTTTTCTGCTTTTCCTGGTCCTGCCCACTCCCTCCCCTCTTGCCTGTGCACACACATGGCTGGTCTGGGGGTAGTGCCTGACAGCATGTGGTCATCAATGCCGTCATCGGCATCTCTACTAGCAACCACTAGGGGCTGCAATTGAGTGATGTAACTGTCTTCCTCCCACCTGGGATGAGAGTGTTTCACAAGATGCTGTTGAGCCCTCCCTGCCACCCTCCAGTCCTGATGTCCTGGGCTCAGGGCATGATCCTGAGTCACCAGTGTGCCAAAATGATCCCCATCATTCAGTGCCATGGAGCCACCAATGTTTCCATGTTTTAATCATAGATTTGCATTTATTGCATAGTTGTTTATAAGCCAAAAAGGGTTACTGCATCTGAATTCTTTTTATACATTTTCCATTTTTATGTTTGCTTGCACGCATGTGCAAGAAACATAGTGTCATCATCCGAGTTTTACAGAGGTGTGTCAGCCTCTTCCAATTCAGTCAGTGTGTTTGCAGGCATGGTCGCAGTGTGCCAATCAGTGCTCCAGCTGTCTATGATAGCTGAAAATGCAGTGGCATACAGTTGAAAGGGAGAGCTCCACTTCAGTGAGCAGAGCTCCTCCCCAACAGGCACACACATATTGCGTGCTGATGCGCCCCCCCCATGCACATACTGTATAGCTGACGGGGGTGCCCAATCCCCCATTGGCTGCACGGCCCCCCAAAGCATCCAGGTGAAACACTGGGAGCCCACCCCAGAGTGGCAAATTGATGTCATGGCCAACAGGGGTGCCCAATCCCCCATCAGCTCCAGCCCCCCCAACAGCCATCCTGCTGCCATGCTGGGAGCCCACCCCAGTGTGGCAAACATCCCTTGTAGTCTTCGTCCCTCATAGTCTTAGAAAAAAATCTGTAAATGCAAAAACTGTCCTTCGGCGCTTCTCCCTGCCCCCTCCCACAACCCACACCCACCCACTGCACACCCTGCCTCCCCACACCCCCCACCCCATATTTACCTCCAGAGCTCGGCATGACGATCTTTGGTGGACCGGGAACACGTCTGCACTCTTCAAAGCTGACTGCAAACTGAGGAAATGCCGGTAAGCTGAATAATGGGATAGATAGGGTTTTTTCAACTTTGTTGCATATCTCAGGCATTTTTGGGAATTTTGGGCCCAAATTTTCAACATGGGGTTTTTGGGACCCCTTCTCATGAACGCTGTCACTGTCATGGCATTACTCAGGCCTGAAGGGTGCTGCACGAAATCACCTTTCCAGAATGATTAACAAAACGACACTGCCAGTGTTCATAAGGTGGGCTCTCAAAAAGCCTATTTTGAAAATTCAGTGGAAAAATTCATAAAAATGACTGTTTTACGAGCATGCATTGCACAGCTCCTACGCATGCTCGTAAGTTTGCAAATTTTCAATATTTTCACTCCAGATTTTCAACACTGCCATTTTACCGCACCTTCTTATTAGCAGTACAGCTGTCATTTTTCACATCTCACGCAAAATGAGTTTCCGCCCATGTAGCGCACAATGGCGCAGTCAGTGTTCGAAATCAATGTATGGGACACATTAAGAAAATCACAGTGACACTGTTCATGAGCAGAGATCTTAAAATGGCTATGTTGAAAATTTGGTGAAAAAATTCCTAAAAATGACAATTTTACGAGTGTGCATTACGCCGTTCCTACGCATGCTCATAAGTTTGCGAAATTTCAATATTTTCACTCCAGATTTTCAACATTGCCATTTTACCACACCTCCTTATGAGCAGCACAATTGCCATTTTTCACATCTCGCACTCAACGTGTTTCTGCCCATGTAGCGCACAATGGCGCAGTCGGTGTGCGAAATCAATGTACGGGACACGTTAAGAAAATCACAATGACACTGGTCATGAGCAGAGGTGTTAAAATGGCTTATGTTGAAAATTTGTTGAAAAAATTCCCCAAAATGACTGTTTTAGGAGCGCACGTTGCGCAGTTCCTACGCACGCAGGCAAGTTTGCATTTGTAATATTTGCACACCAGATTTTCAACAGTGCCATTTTGCTGCACTTCCTTATAAGCAGTACAGCTACCATTTTTCACATCTCACCCAAAATGTGTTTCCGCATATGTAGCGCACAATGGTACAGTCGGTGTGCGAAAGCAATGTTTGGGACAGATTAAGAAAATCACAGTGACACTGGTCATGAGCAGGGGACTTAAAATGGCTATGCTGAAAATTTGGTGACAAAACTCCATAAAATGACTGTGTTATGAGTGAGCATTGCGCAATTTCCACGCACTCTCATAAGTTCATGAATTTGTAATATTTTCAGACCAGATTTTCACCAGTGGCATTTTTCCACACCTCCTTATGAACAGTACAGCTGTCATTTTCCGCAACATGGCTGAAATGTGTTTTCACACTTTCAGCACAGAAATACGTGGTCACTGTGGGATATCATTGTTCGGGACAGATAAAGAAAATCACACTGACACTGTTCATGATCGGAGGTCCCAAAATGCCTGTGTAACAATCTGCTATAAAAAAAATCCCCAAACTAGTTACATTACAGGTGTGCATTGCACCGTTTCTATGCACGCTCGTGACTTCACCAGTTTTTTTAAGATTTTCACAGCAGATTTTCAACATTGCCATTTTTTACACCTCACCATGAACAGTACCGCTGTCATTTTTCACATCCTGTTCAGAATGTGTTTGCCATAGTGGCTGTGCAAAAGCAGTTTTCGGCTAACAAACTGATATTGCCCCTGTTCATGAGGTGGGGGTCACAAAAAAAAAACATGTTGAAAATTTGGAGTGAAAATACCAATGAATGCCTGAGGCATTAGGGTTTCCGACCATAACACCCCACCCTGTAGAGAATGACAGGCATCAGGGGTGAGATTTGGGATTCTTGCCTGTCATGCTCATACCATTCCACCCCCACCCACACCCTGCAGCCAGTGAGAGGCATCAAGGTGTGCCTCAGACTCTTCGAGCCCAAACTTTACCTCATTCTCCTATACCTCACCCATCTCACTGTATTTTCTGATGGAATGGGGTGCGCATAAGGGCCAAAGACCCCAAGGCACACCGTGACACTTGTCAGTTTCTGCAAGGTAAGGTGTGGTGAAATGGCATGGTCATTATGCCTGATGGCCCAAAGGCACAGCTCAATGCCTGTCGTTCTCTGCAGGGTATTGGTGGGGTTGGCTTCAGTTCAATACTTCGCTGCCATTCCTATTATGCAGCTCTGTAACTTGTACACTACCAATGCCAATGCCAGCAAGCAAACATTCGGCATTGACAAATGCTTGTTTGTCTCTGTATCGCATGAGTTGAAGCTGCTTAGGGGTGACCCATTCTTGTTTGTTACCCCTAATCCTTAACTTTTTTTTTTAGTTGTTTAACTGGGATTAGCACAATAAGCTGAAAGCTTTTTTACAAGCGTGACCTGAGAGCACAGAGAAGTTAAATGACTTGTTCAGGGTCGCACAGTATGTAAGTGGAAGCTGTGTTATTCAAACCCAGGTCTGGTCTGCTGGATGTCACCAGATTTGCAGCTCAGAGCCTTAAACCACTGCACTACACTGCCTCCCCCTTTTTAGGTGGTGTGAATATGTTACTAAGATAACTGAAGTGAAAATAAAAAGCTTTCAGTACAGCAGTCACATTTGTTTCATGGTCCAGAAAAGACCAATCAACTGATGAGAGGGCCTCATGGAATTTTGTAACATCCAATTTTTTAATTTATTTATTTATTTTATAATCAGGTAGGTGCACTGGTCCAAAAATCATTTTCAGGCACGACCCGAGCCATGGAGAATGGCACAGGAATACAGCAAGTACAAAAGCATAGGGTACAAAGCATTTGGCGATATCAATAAACACCGAAAAGTTAAGAGACATTATACAGGTAGAAAAATAAAATTACATCACAATAATAATAATAAAAAAAACCCATAAAAAGTGATGCCATAACTAGCAGGCAAATTCAAATACAATGTTAAAGCATGGCAGAGGATGGTTATCAAGAAACCAAAGGTTACATAAGGTTGTTTGGGCATTAGGCTGGGAGGGGGTAAGGGGCACTAATCAGCCAGGGGAGCAGAAGCAAGTGGTAGAGGACAGTGATGAGTCCTGAGGAGAGAATGGAAATGTTTAAGGGAGTCCGATGTTCTTGGGGGGTGGGGCTGGCTATTCTTGATGATGGGGCAGTGGACAAGAAAGCCTGTTTGCCCATGCAAGAGGAAATTTGAGGACAGTCCAGCATGGAGCCTGCAGTGAGGTGAAGGTCCCATAGAAACACTTTAGGCTGGAGGAGAGAGGAGAGAAGAGAAGTAGCTTGATTTCAGATGGCCTTTTCAATGATACCGAAATTCTGGTAATCGACAAATACTGGAGGAGTCGATTTTGTTTTTTCACTCCAGCAGCAATGTACAGGACTATGGTCGCTGACACAATCAGGTAACACACCTGAATGCATTATTGTGGATGTGTCAGAAACCAAGATCCAGTCAATCACTGTTAGGTACCAGTTTTATAGTGGATTCTAGTGGGGCTAGCTGTAATCACAGAGAGTCTGTGATAAACTAATTCATCTTTATACTTTGTAGTATTCATCCCTATCTAATTTAAATTTAAATCACCAAGAATAATTAAGTCACAGTCTGGAGGAATAGCTCTTCTGTAAGTGCAAATTAAGTCAAGTCCTTCATCATGAAAACCAGGAGGGGCATACAATGCCATTATTGATAGAAATTTCTTTGGGCCTAGTATTAATGTTAAAAACAAATATTCACAAGAAGAAGAACCAGCGGGAGACTTGTCCTGAGTTATGAAAATATGTTTTTTTAACATAAAATAAACAGCCCCCACCCCTACTTCTATCTCTATCACAATGAAAGATGTTCTATCCTTTTAAACTAGTTATGGAATTGAGGATTTTGTTAGTTAACCATGTTTCAGAGTGTGATTATGTCAAATTGGAAAAGGCGGTTCTGAGAAGTGAAGTCATCCCATTTGTCCAATAAACTTTGTATATTTAGGTGGGCAAAATTTATAGACTGTCTTGGGAGGTAAACTGATGATGTAGGAACTGGAGAGGGTCCTGGATTGAAGTGAATAGAGCCTGATGAAAGTAATAAAAGAAGAATCAAACCTCTCTTCAAAATAGACTAACACTGCCCAGACTTGAGCCCCTTTTGTGCAACCTCTTCGTCAATAACCTTCCTGAAGCCTGACCTAGTCCCACTGTTTTGCTTTACACAGATGCTGCAGTCATCTGTGCAAGCAACCCCTGCCAGGGCTTACTTACTTGAGACCTCCAATGCAACTTTACATCCTTTGAGAATTGGTTCCAGCAGAACAATCCTGTGTTCAAGTACAGGAAGACCAAAACAATGCTCTTCTCAAGTGCACAAAAGAGAACTAAGGTTCAAGTGCTTAACATCTTCAACAGTAAGGGTGACCCTCTAGAACAGGTACATACTTTCAAATACCTTGAGGTCACTATTGACCAGATTCTAACATTTGCACCACATGTTGACCGAATCATCTGCAACATTAACAAGAGACTAGGAACATTTTATAGACATAAGCACAACCTTACTCTGGAAGCCAAAAAAGTGACAGTTACAAGTTCCATCCTTCCCATAGTTGACTATGGCCTAACAGTCTATGGGAGTTTCACAGATACTGTGTTAAACAGTGTCCTGTTAGTTCTGAACAAAGCCTGCTGCTGTGGCTGACAAACTCATGCACATCTGCACTCTTTACTCTCTCACAAACTGGTTTCCCCTGCAGGACAGAATAAAATGTCAAACTTGCCTGCTAGGCATTAAAGCCCTCATGGTTCTGACCCCTCCAGGGCTTCAAGGTCTCCTACAACCTGCCCAAATTCCATACCCACCCAGAGGCATAACTATAAGTACATTGACTGTTTCATTCAACCGAACAGCTCTAGCCAAATGTCCCTTTGCAACCAGGGCACCAAGATGGGTTAATGAACTTCACATAGTACAAAAGACATCAACTAAGCTGGGTCCTTTCAAATGGGAACTTCTGAATTTACTCCTGCTGGGCTCCAAATGTAGCTGCTTCTCCTAATGAAACCCTATCCATGCACTGTCACTTGCCAACTGCACCCCTACCCAACCCAGCTCTTGCACCATCTGATCATGGTGCTTCTGCCTCCTTAGATCCCTTCCCCTCTTACATGTACCCATGATTTCAGCACCTAACCCACCAAAAGGTCTCCTCACACATGTGCCTCTCCTCCATTCCAGTGTGCCATAAAAGTGCACAGACTTAACCTCTGACAATGCCCAGTTGGGGTTCTACCTTTGTATAGCTCCTAATGCCAGTGTTATGCTTTGTATTATTTGACCTGTTGAATGTTAACTTTTGTTCACCTTGTATTGCTGAAATGGTACTTTTGTTACTCATTTTGTTTTGTTATGTCATTGAATCAATATTTTCCACCCTTTGTTATTCAGTTTTTAATACTGTCTTTGACATGGTGTAAACAAATTGTTATTCTGATGAAGAACCTTTATAAATGAGCATTTCTGCTGAAAGGTGTATTTCTGAACTTTGAAATAAATAAATCTTATGGAGAAAGGATTTAATAACCTACAGTGATACCTTGAAAACCAGAATGGTATTTTTTAAGATTTGCAGAATTGTAAGTCTCTCAAATTGCATTTCTGTACAAGGAAAGAAAAAAAAATCAATAAATCTTAAGGTACAAAAGCCCTAATATGATGGATCCCTCGGTTCCCAAACTAGGAGAGTAGAATGACCCAAATGAATAGGGTTATCTACAGCTGTCTCTATGGTTACAATATCTACTAGAGGAAAATTAGGGTTGTATATTGTATTGTATGTGGCCCTAACAAAACAAGTAAATTCAGTAAAACCATTACATGAAACATATATAAAGTGACTTAGGAGTAGTAGAACAATCTCTAATCAAGTGTATGCATAAAAGCACAGAAAACAGACAAACACCTAATTACTACGTCTAAGTCAAATGCAAGCTGCCAACATGGAGAAAATGAGACAGATATTGAACAATTGTAATCTAACCATGGGGACTGCCACTCGCCCACTGATCTTAATTGAATAAGTCATAGCAAGATGCCTATCTAAAAAATGTTCCCGAAGAATAAAAAATAAGAGCCAAAGGTGGGGACTGCCACTCTCCCATCAGGCCTGATTAATTGATTAAATTCAGAACTGAATTGCTGCTGCTGTTGCACTGAATCCAGACTAAAGATAACTTTGAAGGATAATTGTGACATTGCTCAATCTAAAATGTTGTACCAAGCTAATATTAAGGAGATAAGTAATGATATAACATAAGGGGTACCTAATGACCAATTAAGTAATCAAAGTATGGGCTACCATTAAGATTAAGTATAACATTAGTATTGTAGGCTAAACGTCATAAAACCAGGGAATTATATATCAGTACACTAAATAAATGCTTTAGTTAAAAGGAATTCATAATATAAAAACAGAGAGTAAAATGCAAAAAGCAGTCCAATGGTATCAAGTTCAAGTTTATTTGCAGAAAAACTCCATTGAGCATGTTCATTTACAAGGAGGTCCTGTAGGATAACTTGGTACAAAACATACACAATATTACAATACAATACAATACAGTATAGTACAATTGTGATACATCAAGTTCGAACAGTGTTGAGACAGGTAAACAATGTACAGTAGGATGGGAGTTAGGGCTAAATTATATATATTTCAGGCACTAAGCTAACAGGCAAGAATGGAGAAAAGCAGGAAACATGAAATAAGTTTACATTCAAGTACTTTATGAGACTATAACGATTTCTCCACTTGGAGGGCTACAAGATACTTTCACAGTGGCGAACTTCCATAAGCACTTTGTTGGACAGGATTTTAAATAAGTTTAAGGAGACCGGTTTGGGGAGTTTTAGTGTGGCTTGTAGTTTGTTCCAGGTGGATGGGATTACATGGCTAAATACAACTTTACTATAAAGTGGGTAGAATTTGAGTACTTTTAGTAGTATGAAAGCATTTTTTCTAAGGGCATAAGAGCTATGATAATAATGAAAAAGGGAGGTGATGTAGGAAAGGACTTTGTTCTGAAATGTTTTAAGAGCCCAGATACTAATGTGTAATGTCCTTCTTGTGGCCAGAAAGCCTAGCCTACAGCCGCATAAAGAGCACAATGGTGGGTTCTGTAGGATTTGCTAGTTATAAAGTGGATCACATGGTGAAACAGATTACTAAGCTTATAAAGGCTGGTTACTGTGCTATTATTATTATAAATGATATCTGCGTAGCTGAGTAAGGGAGGAAAGGTGGCTTGAACTAGCCTTTTCATAATATCTAAGGGAAAAAGGGGATTTTCTTTCTGTAGAAAAAAAAGTTTTATTTTCAGTTTGGTAGTGAGGGATAGGGATTTAATGTGGTATGCAAAGGATAGTTTGCTATATAACCATAGCCGTAGGTATTTGAAATGATCAACTGACTATAGTCTCCTAGACAGAACAGTATAGGCACCGGTGTGGCCTGACCAGGTAGAAAAATTTGGGGATGCAGGGATAAATAATATATAATTTTAATTTTCTTGGCATTTAATATTATTATTTTTTTTTAATACTTTACTCCCCTGTTGCGGCACTATCCAGCTTGTGGCATCCAGCCACCGGCTCTGCCTGCCCCAGAGAACTGGGTAGCTCAAACTGCACCCAGGAGGATCTGGGATGGCCATCTTGCCATCCTGCAGGAGAGCACCTTCTCTGCTTCTGCTAGTCAGAATAGCCCCGGACCCTCTCCAACAGAATTCCACCAAAGTCCTCCAGGTGGATCAGAGCACGCCTATCAAGCTGCATGGTTGCACCAAGCCATTTTCCTCTGATTAGCCCACAGAGCATGGATGTGCAATGACATCCTGGGCACAATGTGCTGACATCTGCCGTGCTTCCCCTTCAGTATCACCAGCGCAGGTAGTGCTCCCTGGCATCCCCAGTGGCTGCTACAGTGCGGTGAGATTCCCCAACCCACCCCAGGAACGTGACATCAGTCTGCAGATGCTCAATCCCAGTCCTCCCCTGCCGACCCCCAACTCCCCGGACTCATTCCCGAACCTGGGTCACCAGCTTGGCGTGAGGTGTGGCGTCCAGCACCTCAACCCTCAGTGCCACCGAGCCAGGCATTAATATTAGTTTTGATCTTAGCAGGTTTCACTTCAATTGACTAAAATCAGACTGTAGTTCTGTGATGATGTCCAACAATGAAGGTTTTGATATATAAAGGGCAGTATCATCAGTGAAAAGTTTAGTCTAGAGTTATGGATGTTGTCACCAAGGGATTTGATATAAATTGTGAATAACGGGTTCAAGAATGGATCCCTGGACTACACCTCTAGTTATCGGTAGGGAAGAGGAAAAGAATCCATTAGTTTCAATGTGTTGAGCTGACCAGTAAGATAGCTAGTGAACCAGTTTAGTGAGCAGCTATTCACACCAAGGTCTTTGAGTGTGGGCAACAGAGTGTTAACCATGTCAAGGGCCTTGCTTCAGTCTAGGAAGACCTTGAATGATCTCTAGCAAATTATAGACTAATGGAGTTCTTATTGGCAACTAAGTTCAAAGTATATGGATTGCAGTACAACTCGATGCTGGTGAATCGTGGATGTTATTATAATGTAAATGTTAGGTAAATAAATCAAGTCCCAGAAAAGCAAACTTGAATAAACATGAATATTGAATGGACTCTAGAAAATTATGATGAGAAGTAAGCTTTTACTAGACTATATTCAAGAGACAGTACCTCGTCAGGAGGTGTTAAATTCAAAATGTAACTAAGAGTACACTCAAAGTATAAAAAAAAAACAAGTCATTGATGAATAGCCAGTGCGGTAATATGTAGTCCAAGAAGTGCAGCCACTCTGGAAGTAACAGCTGGGCAGTTCAAAACTAATACTTACAGACTTGTTGTGCCAGCAACTCTCTTTCTGAGTGGCTCTTGCTCCACTTGCGCTTGTACCCAGCACTCACATTGGAAGGTGGCACAGGCTTTTATCTATGTGTAGAGCCCCAAACTTGAGGTGGAAACCACAGCTGATGACACATCCCTGAGTCCCCTGCCATCTGTAGGTGAAGTGCTGTAGAAAAGCTGGTGCTGTTGTCTTCATACCAGGTAGGTCCGGTGTCTCACCCTCCTCTTCTGAGCTCCAAAAGATATGATGACAGGTGCGGCTAAATGGTGGTGGATTAGAGCTAGAAGGCTACATGAGCTTTTATCTCTGTGCAGCGCTCCACCCCTGAGATGGAAATCACAGCTACTGACTTGCCCCAAAGGCCCCTTCCAACTATAGGTGAAGCACTGTAGAAAAGAAAAGACAGTGCTGTTGTCTTCGCACTGAGTGTGTCTGGTATCTCACCCTCCTCCTCTTCTGAGCTGTGAAACATGATGGAAAGTGCAGCTGGATGGTGGCAAACAGCAGGAAACCCACCATACAACAGCCAACAATGTTTTGCATTAAGTGCTTCATCAAGATGAAGTGCTTCATCTCATATAATTTTCTATTCCAGCATCACAGCACCATGAGTCATCACTCAAATGAGTTTAAATCTTACAGAGACAATGCAAAAGGAAAGGTTTAAGTCCCTGCTCAGATTTGAACCACAGATCCCTTACCTGCTATGTAAACACACATTGAATATGCCACTGAACTACAGGGAAGTGAGTTGAGTTCCTGTGACATAAAATTTATGACACGCATGTGAAACAGGTGATTTGGGATCTCATTCCTGCAGATGTTACCTTTACAAATTGGTGCCATTAGCTAAATTTACTTCTTATATAATTTGCTATTCCACTCCACACCATCATGAATCACCACTCAAGCAGTAGCAAAAAATCGTAATTTTTAAACAGGAAATAGATGGAATAACACATCGTTAGGACATAGTCCTATTTACAAGATGGTGATGTACAATGGAGTTTTAACAACCATACAGTACAATATATTTAAGTACAAAATACAATTTTAAGTAATGTATCAATTTACTATACAGGTTCAAGTACAGCAATTACTTAACGTACCACAATCATAAAGTGCATAGTACAATCTATACATAAATAACGTCCCTAAAATAACCTACATCTGACAGTTCATAATATACAAAACCCAAATCCTAACTACTCACACCCAATGACTACTAGTGTTCAGCCCTATTTATCTAGCCATAACACTTACAACAAGCACTAAAATTTAATTGTATATCTGTTATAAAGGATTTTATATCTTTATATATTTTATGAGTTACAGATTTCATAGAGTTCCACAATCCAATAGTAATTAATGGAAACCTCATATCGCTATATTTATTTCTAAACTTGGGACATACACAAATTCTTAGGTTTATACCTTGCAGATATTGGTGATATGATTTATTTTCCAATTTATCATAAAGATAACTTGGATGTTTTTAAAATTCAGAACTCTATAAATCTGTGCAGCCCACACTATTTTTCTTCTACTTTCTTGTGGAAGCCATCCAATTTCCTCATATAGTTCACAATGATGTACACAAAAATCCTTCCTAAGGTTAAATCGGGCCAAACGATTATATAAGGTATCAATTTTTATTAACATGTTTTTAGTGGCAAAGCCATATACATGATTCCTATATTCAAAGACTGGGATAAAGAGTTGGTTTACTATTGTTTTCCTCATATGTTTATTCATGCAAAAACGTGATCATCTAAATGCCCCCAATCTTTTATTTATTTTTGATATTGTACCAATTATGTGATAATCAAACCTTAGATTTTCATCTACCTGTGCACCTAGGTATTTATATTCAGATACTTGGGATAAAACTTCATTTTTTGTTGTTTTTATTTCCACTACATATTCATCTTTTTCAAATGTTTTGCCACCTTTACTAAATAACATAAATTTACCTTTACAAATTGGTGTTCTTAGCTAACTCAACTAACTTTCAGTCTTGCAAAAATAGTTGGAAAAAAGATGTTTAAGTCCCTGCCAGGATTCAAACTATGCTACCTGCATTAAACCACTGATTGCTTGCCTGTTAAGTGAACACACATTCCAGTGTGCCATTGAACTGCAGATAAGTGAGTCACATTTCGTATAATGTAGAGGTTATGCCACAATCTGCATCCTTTTAATAGTCAGGCATATTCGCAACTTAGGTCAAGGTCATGATGAGGGTCAGGGACAGGCAGATACCATGTGAGATACAATGGTTTATTCAAGTAATCCAGCTGCCGTGGTAGCATCCAATTGATGTATCACATACTACTAACACATCTCCAGATGGAGTCCAACCACCACCAGCCTGAGCAGGACCAGGGGCCTCCTCACTAATAGAAGCAAAATGATCCATGACATTCCTTAAAGAGGAAGGTAAGTGTGTTGGGTTCCATATATTTTTAATGTCAATGAAAATATCTTTCAAACAAGGTATTGGGCTGACCTGTAGGTGTCTTAAGTCCTGAGATATAAGCATCTAAATCATGTAGATGTCTCTGACGTGTGTCACTGTCAATCAATGGGTATGTACTTAATACAGTACAGCGCTCATTGAGATCTCAGTCGGCAGCTGTCCTTGGTGGTGAGTAATGGGTTGTGCCTGCGGGCTCGGTTTGGGAATGGGGGGAGTGGGGTAGTGAATGTGACCTGCTGGGGTGGGAGGGGTCCCCTAGACCACTAATAAAGTGTTATTATTTCATAACAGGGGCTTGGGGGAGGCACTAGATCATCAGGGAATATTAATATAAATATATATTAGGATCATTGGGGGTCAGGAGGGGAGTCACTAGATCATTGGGGGTATTTTTTTATCATAATGGGGGATTGGGGCTAGGGATAGGGTCTGCTAGACTACCAGGGGGTAGTCCAACACTGGCGATAATATGTAAGCACTTGCTTTAAAAGTACTCCTTGTGGTGCATAATAAATCCCTCACTGTTCTTTCTGTTTATATCACGCCCAAGCAGAGGGCACTAAGATTAGACTCTCTCTCATGGAGTGTCTAGGTGCTCTAAATCTAAACTGAAAAAAATTATGCTAGGTGACTTTAATGTTGACTGTCTCTCCCATGATGCTTACCCCTACAGGGATGCAGTCACAGCAGTGCACCTCTCCCAGCTTGCTGACTCTCCCACTCTGACGAGCTACAAGACTGGATCATCTAACTTACTGGAAGGGGTACTCTCTAACCATCCAGATCACATTTGACATACAAGTGTACTCCATGATGACTTTAGCGACCACTCACCAGTCCTGTTCTGCTGGTCAAATAATTTCTCTAAATCCCCAGAACAGTTACAAACAGGGTCCTTAAATGCAGACAGCTTGAGCTACTGAAAGTTGAACTCCATTATCAAGACTAGGCTAAATTCTACTCTTCTGGCACAATTGACACAGCACTTGCTGAATTCATCTGCTTTTTCAACAGTGTGTGCGACAATCATGCCCCCCTTAAGAAGTGGAAAATCAAAGGACATAGCAACCCATGGTTCTCACCTGACCTTCTTGAGTGTATGAAAGCTAGAGACCACTTGTGACACAGAGCTCATGCCACAGGTAAACAGACATCCAGAGGTACAAAAAAACTCACAATGGATGCACCAGGGCCATACGAGGGGCTAAAAAACAGTACTACAGGGATGCTCTTAAACAGTCATGGAGAGATGGCAAGAAATTATGGGCAAACCTAAATGAAGTCATGAGTAAAGAAAACAAAATTGCCCCCTTGATGTTAAACATTGATGGTGTCCCTACACTTGACCCCTGTTCCATAGCAAACACTTTTAATAAAGCCTTTTCAGATCTGAGTGGCGTATCCCCCTCAGATTTCTTCCTCCACACCAACTCAGCAACTGAAGACCAGCTCCACTCCTACCCAGAATTCCACTTCAGAGCTCTTACAGTCTAGGAAGCTAGGAAATACTTCCTAAAGGTCCTAGGGAGTCAAGATTCAGTGGTGATTCCCTTGACCTAAAGTTTGTGGCAATAACCTTGGATGATATCCTTGCTCCACTTACACATATTATTAACACTTGTCTTATTTTTTCTCAGTTCCCCCAAATCTGAAAATTTGCTTTGGTGACACTTGTCTTTAAGGTTGGGGATCTCAGCTTTCATGGAAACTATAGACCTTTTTCCATTTTTCCACCATTATCCCAAGCACTTGAAAGAATAGTGGCAGATCAATTGGTTGATTACTTAGAAAAATACAACATACAATGCCCACGACAACATGGATTTCATAAAGAACACAGCACTACTTCTACTTTTCTGTAGTTTACTGGGTACAGTCACAACTCCTTGGACCAAGGTCCCCTTGTTGGTGCAGCTTTTATCAACTTGACTAAAAAGTTTGACATGGTCAGTCACTTCCTCTTGGTTGAGCAGCTTATGTCCATTGGCCTCTCTGCTGATATGGTTGCCTGGTTTAGCAGTTATCTTACTAACCATTCTCAACAGGTAAAAATAGCTTATATCCTCACAGAAAGCAGACATGTTCACTCTGGTGTCCTTCAAGGGTCCATATTGGGTCCACTTTTATTTAGTATATTTCTCAACCAGCTCCCTTATTCCTGTTAGAGTTGGATTCTGCTATATGCAGATGATGTAGTCCTGATCACTAGTGACTTTGACTCAAAGTTACTGCAATGCAAGTTACAGCAAAGTTTCACAGATGTTGAATGGTGGTTCAGGGAGCAAAAACTCATCATCAACTACTGGGACTCACTGGGACTTGAGATCGCTGATCTTGTAGTCGATCAAGTTGTTTGGTCTGATCATTGCACAGTGAAGTTCATGTTCAGTGCTCCCATCATAAATCTTTCCCCTTCTGAGATGTTTTGTTGCCGCCCTTTAAAAGATCTTACCCCCTGAGGGTTTTATGGCGGCAGTTGATTTATCAAGGGTGGGTGATGCATGTGTTGGAGCTGTTGACGCTGAGGTAGACACCTATAATAAGGTGCTGTCTGGCGCCATCAACTCCCTCGCACCTATCCTTGTACGACCCAGAACTTCATACCTGAGATCACCCTGGTATGATGGTGATCTCAAGGAAAAGAAGATGCTGGGTCAGAGATTAGAGCGTTGCTGGAGGAAATCTCATCTGGTGGCTGACAAACTGGTCCTATGTGTGCATTATTACGCATATCAGGAGGCAATCAACCAAAAGAAGGCGGTATTTCTGTCTCGGTAGATTGCTGCCGGGAGAAGCTGACCAGCCTCGCTCTTCCAGACTGTCGACAGACTTCTTCATCCATCCTGTCTTCAGCCCGGAAGAGTTTCCTCAGATGAGGATTGTGAGGAATTTGCTCGGTTTTTCTTGGACAGGGTGTCTGTGATCCGGCTGGAGGTCTCCTCAGCCAGTAATATCATTGCTGTCAGTGGTCATCAGTTGTGTTCAAAGAGGACTCTTTCTGGTTGGGGAGAGTTTAGGCCAGTGGAGGTTCATGAGGTTATTGAGGTGGCGGCCAACTTGTAGTATACCTTTTGTGAACTGGATCCTGTGTCAACGCGCTTCTTAATGAGGTGCATTGACACTGTTGGCCCAGTGTTTGCCCTGATTGTCCTGTGTTCCTTGAGTCAGGGTGTCTTTCCGGATGCCTTGAAAGAGGCTCTGGTGAGGCCCCTTTTAAAGAAAGCTTCTCTGGACCCGGAGATTAGGGCAAATTACTGTCCTGTCTCCAATCTTCAATTTCTGGGAAAGGTTGTTGAGAAGGTGGTATCGCTTCATTTGGGAGAACATCTCATGGCTCACGAGCTGTATGATCCCTTCCAGTCAGCTTTTTGGGCCAGACATAGCACTGAAACTGTGTTAGTTCAGGTGCAAAATGACCTCCTCAGGGCTAGAGATCAAGGGGACAAGACGATTCTTGTCCTCCTTGATCTCTCTTCAGCATTTGATACTGTGGACCATTGTGTGTTGCTCTTCTGCCTGAGGGAGTTATGTGGACTCACCGGTACTGTCATCAAATGGTTTGAGTCATTTCTTACCAACAGGAGGCAACGGGTTGTGATGGGTAATTTCTCATCTGCACCCTGCCTCCTTTCGCATGGAGTCCCTCAGGGTTCGGTATTGGCCCCAAAGTTGTTTTCAGTATATATGCTGCCCCTGGGGAGGATCATTAGGAGGTATGGTCTGAGTTTTCATTGCTATGCTGATGATACTCAGCTATACCTATCCTTTGTCCCAGGAACATCAAATGCAGTGGATGTGCTGAATATCTGTCTGGCTGAGATTAATGACTGGATGTCCTCCAGCTGGCTGCAACTGAACCCCGACATGACTGAGGTACTGGTAGTGGAGTCAAACAGAGCTCGTGATGTGTTGGCCTCTGACTCTGTGACTGGCCTTGTGCTAGGAGGTGTGTCATTGATGGCCTCCCCAAGGGTGCAAAATCTTGGTGTGATTTTTGACAGGAGCTTGTCCATGGAGGCTCAAATATCCTCTGTGGTTCATTCCTGTTTTTTCCATCTTAGAAACATTGCCAGGATTAAGCCCCTTGTTCCGGCTCCGGACCTCCCTACTTTGGTACATGCCTTAGTCACTTCTAGGCTTGACTACTGTAATGCCCTCTATCTCGGGGTCTCTGAACATTCTGTCCACAGACTGCAGCTAGCGCAAAACACTACTGCTCGGTTTTTGTCTGGACAAAGTAAATTTTGTCATATCACTCCAGTATCGTTCGAATTGCACTGGCTGCCTGTCAGATGGAGAGTACTTTTTAAGGTGAGTTTTCTCACCTATAAGACCCTGCACGGGCAGGGCCCTGATTACCTGTCTGATCTTCTGGTACCATCCACCTCTGTCTGAAATCTCCGCTCCTCTAGTGGTGGCCTCCTTAAAGTTCTGAGAGCGAGGTTAAAATCTGCGGGGGACCGAGCTTTCGGAGTCGCTGCTCCCGCCTTCTGGAACTTGTTGCCATTTGAAGTGAGAGAGGCCCCCACTATAAAGGCCTTTAAGAGTCGTCTAAAGACCTTCTTATTTGTGCAAGCCTTTGGAGATTAAATTTTATATGTTTTATATTTTATTGTATAATGTATATGATACGAAATATTGTTTAGCTGTGTGCGGCGCCCAGAGCCTGTGGGATTGGGTGTCTTTTTAAATAAATTTGACATTGACATTGACATTGACAAAAAACCAAAAACAATGATGTTCTCCAACTCTCGTAATAGGCATCACTTCCAGCCACTTAACATCACTGATGAGGAAGGTAGTACCTTGGATCAAGTGCAGCACTTTAAATACCTGGGGATCACGCTTGACAGCACTATTTCATATGCACAACATATAGACAACACTGCCAATGCTATCAATGTGCACATTGGTCAACTGTATAGGCATTGACAAAGTTTGACTCCAGAGGCTCTAAATCTTGCTATTCTTGGATTAGTGGTCTCACTCATTGACTATGGTCTTGTAATTCATGGTTCTGCCTCAGAAACAGCCCCCTGCTGCATTAAGGTGGCCTTAAACAAAGCCTGCTGACTTTTTGGGGGATCTGTGTGGCTCACACATACAAGTAACTTGCATGAACAGGCAAACTGGCTCCAATTCTCTGGAAGACTCAAGTTCAAAACCTGCCTATTGGCCAACAAATCTAGTCTCAGCCTGTTGCCATCTGGTATACAGATGCTTCTCTCCTCCTTTGAAAACAATCACTGCACCAGAAACTTGAAAAGCATGATTTTTAAAATTCCCAGATGTCATTCCTCATTGTGTCAGATAGCTTTATCCCACCATGCTCCAGGTTGGATTAATTCACTTCCTCCTGACATCTCTGCTGCTGCTATCATAGGCACCTTTAAATGAAAGCTCAGGAAATATTTAGTCATGTTGGCCAGCTGCAATTGTTTCCACTAACTCACCACATGTGGTTTTACCTCCCCCCAGCCCATCCCCCTCCCCTCGCTAACTCAACTGGTCCCTAGCTCATACTACCTGGTTTCTCTACTACCTGTCCTACTTGCAGCAACTTACCAGGTCAGTTTCCTCACTTCCCCTTCTATTTCTCTCTCTTATCAATTTTTCCCTCTTCCTCAATATTTTCTTGCCATCATCTCTACAGTGGGTCATAACTGTCTCCTTATTAATTGTGTCAGTTTCCTGTCTACCTATCTCTTATATGTTGAAGCCTACTGTCTGGTTTCTATCACTAATATCAGTACTTCCTGAGAATTTTTCCTGGATAGTAGTTCGTACTATCTCAAACTGTTACTTTTGACAATAATGACATACATTGTATAATACCTTGCTCATTGTTTTTCTGTTTGTTTATGATTATTTCATATGTTTATATATATATATATACTTTCTTAATTGTTATATTTATACATTTTTATTAGTATTTGTTGCTGTAGTGCTGTAATTTGCACCACTGTTTCCTTTTCTTTTCTACCCTGACGTGGAACCTATGTAATGAGCTTGTTCTTAAAGGTATTAATCCACGATCACAATAAAGTTATAAAGTTAAAGTTATTAATAGTTTAAAAATAGGGGATTGGGGCTGGAGGGAGCATGTCACACTTTGGCACAGGTACACAACCCTCCCTGAGGATTTTGAAGTACTGTTAGACCAGCCCTTGGCTGGTCTAGCAGTACTTAGACCATTGCCCTTTGGGAGGATTTTGTGAATGCCAAAGTAGGGGATATGGCAGCTGCATCTGCCACAAGCCCCCTAGCACCATGCAAAAGCCCATTTTGTGGAGCAAGGCTGGTGCAAGCCCCTTTGGTGCATGCAGCCTGTTTTTGATGCAGGCTGCTTTTCAGAATAGCTCCTGGTGTATCCTTTGACGCAAAGTGCCATTTGTGTCATTTATGTTTGATGCCAGAACCTTGCATCAATCTATGGGCTTTGAAAAACAGGCCCTTTATGTTTATATTTGCCCCCTTTTGTTTTTCATAGTGAAGTGATTCCTTACATAAGGAGGCATGGCAAAGGGTGCCTGTCTCTTTACTTGGAGGTTTGCAGTGGTTGTGTGCAGCAGTATGACCATGCAGAACTTTGGAGTGGCAGTATAGGCAGCCATGGGGTTTGTAGTAGGGAGCAGAGATAGCACGGCAGCAGCATATGAGAAGCAGGGTAAGTGCGTTATGGCACCTGAAGGCCTCTTGCAAAAGGAGGGAATGGCAGGTGGTGATTGCAGGTAAAAGTCTAAGGGATTTCTGGATTTGGAAGGGTTTTCCAGGTTCTTTTGCAGTGTGTTAATTGGTTTGGTTAGCTTTGTTATGATGTGCTAATTGTGTCATTAGTATTGTCCCAGAGGGTTTGATGTAGTGTAAGTATACATTTTTTATTAGTTTAGAGATATACAGTATATCCCTGATCTAATGAACCTCATGCTTACAAACAGCCCTACTATCAAATGTTTTCAGAGGGACCAGCAATTTCAGCAGTCAGCTGTGGAAGTGAGTTGGCATGTCAGTGCTGTCACAGTAAATCAGAATTAGCTGTGACAGCTATCACTCACTCACCCCATTATCCAATCACAGGCTAAATGTGTTACCGAAGTTCAAATGTTTTTATTGATTGGCTCAATGCCATTGCAATTTACAATTTAATACATATCTAAAACCATAAAATTGTTTTCATTTCATTACAGGTCATTAATTCCATACAGTAATTGTAGATACACAATAAATAGTGTATATTATCTAACTGACCTTATTGTAGTCTACAGATATATGTAACAGCCAATAGTCCTGTTTTGGGCATTATGTTTTTGACCCAGCAGGATTACAGATGTACCAAAGACAAAAAAACAATGTGTTTATGTAAAATATTAACATCATTTGTAGTGAAGAAAAAGGATACAATTTGTTTGGGAGGGAGACAAAGACCACTCATATCATCCCCTAGCCAGTGTGTCCTGCCCTTAATGTATAAAGGACATACTAATAAGATATGTTTGAGGTCATCTTTCACCTTATTTTCAAATTTGAAATGGGGGAAATGATTCCAGGTCTTTTTTGTTTGAATTGTGTATATTGAGCTGAATATATTTCTAACCTAAATCGAGTTATTAATCTTCGTGATTCAGGATTAGTCATATATATCAGGTATGGTTCTAACCCATATGTATTTTTAATTTGTTTGTAGCATCTAAATAATTTAAATTCATTCTAACATGCAAACTATTAGCTTTATCTGTATCTCTTAATCTGGTTTTAACAGAAGTGCCTACTTCATCCCATGGTTTCAAGTAAATGTCCTATAGCAAGTGTCCCATGCCATGAGGAAAAATATTTTTTTTTAATTAGATGTATATAGAGGGAATCAAAACATTCTGTTGAATACCTGATTTCTTCCTCTAAACACCATTGTAGTAAATTGGACTTGCGTAGAAGGAATAATTTCAATATGAATAAAATTTGCCATTCTAGAGCCAGAGTGGAAATAGAATAACGTCCCAATTTAATTCTGAGAATAACTGATAGGACTGCCTAAGGGACCATTAAAATATATCTACATAATTTGTTAGGTATGATTTCCAAGACCCCTAGATTGGTTGAACCCCAAACTTCTACTGTGTAAAGGGCACTAGCCTTTATTTTTGCATTCAAGATCTTCAATACCCCAGAAGCCATACTTTTTTCATCTTTGAGTTAAAAATCTTGTAGGCATTGGAGGCCATATTCAGCTTTGATTGGACCAGCAGATGGTCATTCCAGGAATTACTTTGAGAAAATCTAACACCAAAATAGTTATAGTGTTTTACAATATCTATTTTATCCTGGTTTATCCATAATCGTGGTGGAGATCTACTCTTATTTCCAAAAACTATCATCTTAGTTTTTTTCTTTATTAATATTCAATTTATGAGTTTTACAAAGGTCTGCGAAGAGCTTTATTTTCCTCTGTAGATGTAATGCAGATGTTGAGGTCAAAACCAGATCATCTGCATATGTCAAGCATTATATTCTTCTGTTAGCTACTTTAGGTGAATGAAAATCAAGGTCAGAGAGTCCTTTCAGTATAATACTGATGTAAATATTAAATAATGAATAATACAGGTGCCTGCACGCTACCTTCTAGCACCTTTATTGGAGAAGTGTTTTGTGTCCCTGTACTTTTAATAATAGGTACTTTCTGAGGAGGGACTTACAGAATCCCTCTTAGTTTTAGGGCTGGCTCCATTTTCCATATTAACTTTGCTAAATTTTCTGACTGGCAATATAATAAGACAGATAAGCTGAGCTTGGAGTCTCATAATGAAAATTTGCTCTTCCATATTAGATAAATGGAGAAGATGTATCATCCATTTTGTTAAGTTCTCTTATTCCTTTTTCTAATTTTGGTATATCATAAATTTATCTTGAATATTCTGCCTCATTTGAGTTTTGATTAGTATATTTTCCAAATGAGGTGTATGTACAGTTTATGCCCACCTCTTTACTTGGTACTTAATTTCATTCCTTTAATTCCTCTAAATGACAAATTTGGCGATGTTTGTTGGTCTTGGTCTACCTCCCTTTAAGATCCACAGTCTAAGTTTCTCCAACCCTGCTGGATATCCCTAACAATGGATCATCAAATTGATCCTATCATTCTTTGTCCTTAGGCATCTCTTCAAGGTCCTTTGGTTTTATAAATTCTGCTCCATCTGACCTTACTTTTATTTCTATACATTTTTCATTTGGCTCTGTTCGTTTTCCTCTCAGAGAAGTCATTAGATTAGTTATGTTTTCCTGTTTACCTTTTTAGACTTTTCTGGTCTTTTTTAGGTTTTTCTGGTCTTTTCTTTAGCAGCCAGCTTAACATAACAATCACAGATCTTTTCTTTATCAAATGGGGGTAGGAGATTGGTTTGAATTGCTTTATTTTCCTTTGGGAGAGATAATGTCACATAGGTCTCATTTTGTACTATAGATTAATGATTTACATTTTAGTTATTTTCACTTAATTTACCAGTAACACTTGATTATGGAAAACGTCTGCTCTGAAGTTCAACATTGTTTCTTTGAGTGAAGCCAGGGTCTCTAAAATTACAAAATCTGAATAATACAGATTTTTTAATAATGGCCATCATTTGCTTTGAGATGGTTGAACAGGAAGTGAAGTCACCCTCATCTGTAAAATGTTCTTTGTTATATTCTGTTTGAGGGTTATTTTATTTTAACTTTATTGCTTTAGTAGGAGATTCCATGGCTGTCTTATTTCCAAATTGTTTCTCTCGTTTCTTCACTTCTTCACCTTGATCAATCTCCAGTTTTTTAGCACTTCTATAGTTGTACTGAGCTCTTGCACTATTGATGCCAGATCATTCCTTCTTTCCCTTTCTTGAATCCTCTGAGTTTTCTCATCCTCTTCTGTTTATATAATAGAGGGTGAACCCACAGGTACTGGGGAGTAGGAAAGTTTTGGGATTTTTTCGTAGTCAATCTATACAGTGACAAAACTACCAATGAGTCACCAGAATTGAATCTCTCTGATTTTTTTAACAGATTCAATGGAATCCCATCTGTAGGCTGCCATCAAAATGCCTTCTTGCATTCCTGTGAAAGGACTAAAGGTTTTTCCACTTGATGTAATCAGATCCACCTCTACTATTTCATTTTCTCCACTCATTTTCTTTTTTCTTAAACACAGGGTGGACAAGTGTATGGGTTTATTCATTTGCTTCTTTCAAATTTCCATGATTTTTAGTTGTTTTATTCCTTTGTCATTTTTTTTATTCCCCTTTCCTTTAGCCCATGCTTATTCTTCCTTGGTGATGTTATTTCTTTTTTGTTTTGTTCAGATAAATTTGTTCCTTATCCTCCATAGTTTTGTCTTTCACTGTGGAGTTATTTTTCCCACTTTTGTAGAGACCATTATTATCCTAAATTTATTTACTAGTATGAACTGAAAAATTAGTTTTGTTAGTCTCCCTAAAATGCAGTGAGATGTTTACTTTTACTGCAAAAAGATGTAACATTTTCTTTGCATATTTAAGTAATCTAAGTTATATCCACCTAAATTACAAGTTCCCCACGTATATATAATCTGGAACACTAAAGACAATAGGAGTTAGAAGTCAAGAAACATCAGTTATGGTTAATGCAATAACATCAGGTACCATGCAGTATTTTAGCAAATAAGTTACAATCTGCAATGGTGCAAAATAGCATAATAAAGGCAAAAGATAATGCTGTTGCTAGAAGGGCAGCTGTTGTAATACCACAGTAATACCACAGTAGCATAGATATCCAGAAAATACAGCCTTCTGCTACTTTGCATATCTAGAGCAGTGTATAGGGCAGTATATAACCAGTTCTTCTAATACTATGGCACTTCACTGAACAAATAATATATAGTACTACCTAATAATACCACTTATCAGTCTACGGGTATTCTATCTCCAGAGTCACCATAAAGAGTCATTAAGAACCATGGAAAAAACACTGATAATTACTATTGGAGTAAATTATTTGATCTTATAAGGGCACAGCCTGATTTAAAATGAGACCTTTCATCTACTGTATGGGCCTATCTCTGTAGCAGAGACCATAACAAGACCACAAGTTCAAAAAAATCTGAAGTCTTAATTCACACAGTCACTAGAAGGAGGAATTAGGCAAACTTTGACAAGTTCAATTTGTGAAGTTCATATACAGATTTAAGATCTTTTAGTCTTGTTTCCTTGCTACACCTTCACAGTCTTATTATACATTTGAAGGCTCAAGAGCACACAAAAATCAGAGGCAGTAGCACGCCTCTTTAGGAAAGAAGAAGTAAAAGTCAAGCCAGCAAAGTAGAAGCAAGATGATATTAAATATCAAGCTAGTGGCAGTTAGTAAATCTGTAGCTTCGACTACAGCTAATACTCCACAAATACCAACTAATTCAGGCTGTTTCTGCTTTGAGTAGTCCAGTATTCACTTTGATAGATAAATACTACAGCTCCAGTGTTCAGGTGTATGATAAAAGGCCACTGAAAAGTAAAATAAACATAAGTAATAGTAACTAACATTGAACAGCATCCTGTGACATTTCTAGCTTATAAAACAGCACATAGCTACATTCTAACATCAAGTTTCAAAATAAGCAATTTCCACACAAATTATATATCAATTTCTAAAGCAAGTTCCACAGTGATTTCTGAGCTGCTGATAGCTGATAGCACATACAGTACCTTAAATGTAATTAGAATGGGCTCTGAGTAAGATTTGATCAATGTTTTCAATAGCTGTATAACTAAACATTACTTACTCACTTCTCTTAGATAAAATCAGCACATCAGCTAGAAGTTTAATAAGTGAAGGAGCTTCCAAGCTTCCAAAAAAAATCTTCTATATGAAGAAAATCCCCTGACTTCCAAAACCACGAAATGGTCACTCTGTTGCTACTGCTTGGAACAGGTAGAAATGGTGAATCTGCCTGAGGGGATGCCATGCATGCACTTTTAAGGCTTTCCTTTTCAAATCACTCGGATGCTCAAGATTGGGGGGATCAAGTCAGCTGGCACTTATCAGCTCAGCAGCGCAGTTTAAAAAGCATTAAATTGTAATGATTCACTAAAGATTTGCAAATGGCATTTAGTACCTTAAAAATATAACTATATTTTCTAAAATACAAAAGGTATAAAACTTCCTCAGTTTGTTCTGGTAAGTATAAACACTCACATCCACTTTTTTACACCTGAGAAGACAAAATTCCCATGAGATGTATAAAATAAACAGAACACAAAATAAGTAATGAAAAAACTATTTGTTAGCATAGGCTTAGGAACAGAGAGAAGGACAAGAAAATATACAGCAATTTCCTGTTTGACCAAACAGTATAGGCTAGAACTGGATACAGCTGAAGCCTTAGAGCAACTGACCCTCTGCAGGGCTGCCCTGAGAGTTCTGCCTCAGGACGGGGATCATCCACTACATAGGACTCCAGCTCCAGGAGCAGTGCCAGAGAACAGTAAGGCACAATCCAAAAATTCATCAGTACAAGTAACTCCAGAAAAAATGCCAATGGTAAGCTGTGACAGCAGGTTCTTCTTTACTTATAATTGCTCATTTGTAGAAACTGCATTAAAAATCTTAGAAAAACTTCAGGGTTATACAGGCAATGGTGGCATACATGTTATTAGTAAATGGTAAACGTGTCAGCATCCTTGCCTATCAGCTTCTCCTCAGCAGGCTAGCATACAGCTGTGCAGATCTCTCTCTCTCTTTCTCTCTCTCTCTCTCCCAGCAACCTCCACCCATGTGGACAGACACTTGGAGAACCTAAATGCATTATTTTAAACTCACATGGTTCCTGACACCTCAGATTGCTCAGTTATGGTGCTGTTACTGTGCTGATAATGGCAGAAAATAGGAAGCAGAATGTTGTAAGAATTGTGACCATGTTCTAAATTTTGGAGATGCTAGAGAATGGTGAATGAGCTGTCAGTCTGGACAGAGAGTATGTGCATGGAAAGTCCACAATTTCTGACATAGCCCATGCTATGCAGAAATTCCCAAAGTTTACTAGTACAATGAAAGGCAGTCCTGAAACTGAACAGAGAAAAAAATATGAAAATTTGCCAAGATAACAATTTGATGCTGTGATTCACTTATGGTTTCACCAGGTACTGGTAAGCAGTACCCCAATATCAAGATCTGTCCTTACAGAAAAGGCACTGATGTTCAGTCAAAAACTTGGTTGTCATCCTGATTTTGTTGCTAGCAGTTCATGGCTTCATCACACTAAGAAAATGTATGGAATCAGGCAGCTTTGGCTTTGCAGTGAAAAGCTAAGTGCTGCTGAGGAGGGGGTATCCCAGTTTATGAACTCACTGAAAATGATGCTGTTCAAAGAGGGCTTCATGGTTGATCAGCTGTATAATGCTGATGAAACTGGACTGTACTGGAAATGCCTGTCAGACAAAACTCTGGCTCATGGTCAAGAGAAAGAAGCACCCAATCTTAAAAAAGCAGAATTACAGGGTGTCCACACCCACACTTGGGTGTGTTAATGCCTCTAGAATATCTAAGCTGCACCTGCTGCTCATCGGGAAATAAAGGGAGCTAAGGTGTTTTAAAAATGTCAATGTCCAGAGCTTACCAGTGCAGTATGAAAGCCAACACAACGCATGGAAGGATGGCATAATCAGTCTGCATCAGTACAGAGAACAATTTGCCTCAAGTGAGAAATGATTCCTATGACCAAAAGGTCTAGCAGTGAAAGCAATTCATTTAATGGACAATTCCCAAGCCTATCCCAAAATGCTCAAGGTTAAAACCACAAACAACAGCACTAAGTGTGTTTTTCTCCTTCCAAACACCAGCTCCAAAATCTAACTGAGTGATCAGGGAATTCTGCAATTTTTTAAAAGGGATTGAAGAAAGACGATCCTGCAAGCCACTACAAAATGTTATTAATGCCTTAAGCTTAAAGGATGTTCTTTATATGGCTGAAAACACCTGGGAGCTGGTGAGACAGGAAACAATTGGGACAGCGTGTGCAAGACTGGACATCAGTAAAGATGCAGCAGATGTGGCAGATGCAGCAGAACTTCTGGAAGATTCCAAGGTTACTCAGTCAGACACAGAGGATGTAGAGGGTCCTGCTACTAGTGAGGTGACTATAAAGTAGAGGTGTGCAGAGCTGTGTAACTTTGCTTTGTGGTTTAGTTTATGAATTCACAGAAATTTGCAAAGATAATTCACCCTGGGAAGTTACAGTTCACAGCATAGGGCAAATTTCATGAATAAGGAATTTAGTAACTTCACCAGTGAAGTTGGGCAACGTGGTTCACTGATCCCGTAGTAACATGTATTAGAGCAAGGTAAATCATAGCGCAACCATTTCACTGACAGGAAAGTGTGCACTATGACACTTCGTTGTCAGACATTTACAGCACAGGACCAAAGGAAAAATGGGAGGCAGTATCGTGCAGTGGTTTAAGGCTCTGAGCTGCAAATCTGGTGACATCCAGCAGACCAGACCTGGGTTTGAATCCCACAGCCCCCGCTTGCATACTATGTGACGCTGAGCAAGTCACTTCACTTCTCTGTGCTCCCAGGTCACTCCTGTAAAAAAAGCTTTCAGCTTAGTGTGCTAGTCCTGGTTAAACAACTAAATTAAAAAAAATGTAACATTAGAACAGGGGAATTGGACAAAATATCTGCCTCAGTGGCTCATCATGCAAAATACAGCAAAGTAACATAGCAGCACATTATTGTGAGGGGCTTTGCCCCCCACCCACCATTATTTTATAAAACTATCTCCAAGTCATGGTAAACTCAAGAGAAGCGCAACACTGAGACACCTAGAATCCTGGTGCTGCCATGTAGCACTGACATTCTGTGCCAACATCCCAGCGACAAGATTTTCACACCAGAAATCACTCGGCACATTAATGGACTTACAGGCAAAGCTGGGCCCACAGGCATAGTTTGCAATGTGCCAGGGGATTGGAGGTTACATGTTACTGAAATAAGCTGCATGCCATGCATTCGGTGTAGTCTTAAGAAGAGAGAGTTGGAGAGAAGTCTGTCCCTGCTAGTCTGAGCAAAAAACCTTTAAAACTGCTCCAAAAGTAGGGTACTTTGAATCAAATCACTCACAAAACATATGAAGATGTCTTGTGCAGGTAGATTATTATTTGTTTTTAGTTTTGCAGATTTACCTAGTTGAAAGTAACATTATTCTTTGTCTAGTGAAGTAATGCCGTGGGAGGGGTCAGCTAGCAAGAAAGGCAGCTCTGTGAGCACTAGTCTGATTTGTTTTCCTCAGTCTTTTTTTATTAACAGTTGTTGTCTGTGATCTGTGATTTGTCATTTTATTTCTGAAGTACATTTTTGTGTGGTTAAGCAAATTGTCAGTTTGTTTCTATATTGACTGTTATTATTTTGTATAGTTCTTGAAGTGATGGCATTACTTACAGTAACTTGTTTTGAATTACACCTGTCATGTGTGTCTTGTTAATCCACATTGTGTCAAAAAAATATGAAAAATACTTTCTGGGTGGTTTTAGTGTAGCTACTGTCATCTCAGTAAACTGTTCTGCTCAGATTCAGATCACACTGCAAATCCCTCTGGCAAGGTGTTGTCTCCTGCTATTTAGTTTTACTGCAGTGCTTATTTTTCTTTTCCTTAGCAACATTAAAATCTAAATATATGAAAAGACTGGAAAGAGATACTCAATTAAAGGGAGAGGTACCTGTGATGCAGCCAAGAAGAGCGTAGGTTCTGTGGAGTAAAATATTGTTGCACCTAAAAAAAAATACCTCTGCAGCAGCTTCATCCATGGGCCAGTAGTACTAGCAAAGAAGTATTTTTTTTTGAATTGTTGGTGGCATTAAAGTTGCCAAATTACTCAGTGCTGCATTTGTGCCATTCACGCTGATTGGTTGCTGGGGGAAGTGGTGACAAGAGGCTTAGTCCAAGAGGTACCAAAATCTTTGGCTCAGTAACAGTGGCTGAGGAGGAGGAGGTTGTTGGTGCACCAATGGCTGCTAGTGGTGGTGGCACTGAGCGAGACCTGGATGATAGGTTCCCATTCCCAAACAAGAGTGTTGAACTTGGTAGAAAGGTATATCAGGTCTCTTTTACAAGAGGAATGATCAGTTCCATGTCATCACATCGACAACAATGTTGTCAACATGCCCAACAGCAATGGGAACAATGCCAACAGTAGGCATTGTTCCCGTTGGACCTAAGTGTTTTGCCCTCTGCACCCCCCACGTGGGGGGCTGTACCTCCACACCTCCCCATCTCTACATAACCAATTCTGAGTCAGAGTTGGTTTGAGGTGGGGGCTCAAAACCCGGAAAGAGAGTGGTAGTGTAAAGCAAGACCATCACAGCGACCTGGCAAGATTTGTCACTGTGGTGGTCTTTGCTACCAAAATGTCATTGTTCTGATGGCATACTGGAATCATTTTGCCTGCTTGGGGGGGTCTCTAAAGTTAACAGATGACTACTTAATGCTAATGTATGGAATGCAATTGTATGTCTGTATTTTTGCACAACAAATTAATAAACTTTAAGAGATAAGAAAGGAAAACACCACAAATCACTTCTTTCTTTTGAGCAGCATCCCCGAATCCCACCACCCCCAAGCCAAGTCCTATCCATACAGCTTTTCAGCCACACTCTGTCCAGCTGTTTGGTTGCCCAAGACCCAGGAAGGTCCAACCTACACTGCATAGCATGTTTTTTGAGTATTATACCAAATACACACCCACTCATGCTATTGAACGGGACGTGAATGCATCAACCACTGAAATGCTAGCAATTGATCCACTGCTGTTCATTTTTGTGGAGACCATGGGGTTTTTAAAGTTGATGGCATGTACCTGTCCCAAATGGCAGATTCCCTTACAAATGTACTTCTCCACCTGTGCCATTCCTGTAGCTTATGGGATTGTGTCACACAGAGTAATCCATTTCCTGCTGCAGTCCGCATTCCCATACGTATATCTCATTATGGATATGTCAACCAAAGGTCAAACAGCTGGTAACACCTATCTCTTCATTACAGTACACTGGAAACAGGTGCCTGGGATAGTATTTGACTCTGGATGGGGGAACAATTGTACTAGACCCAACTGCAGTTGTATCAACACAACAGGTGTTTGCCAACACGCCACACTGACAGTGAAGAGTGTAACTGGATCACACCTGGGTCAGAAAATGTTACAATTGCTCCTGACTGAGGTTGATGAGTGGATGCAGACTGTAATAGTGGTACCAGGGGGAGTGGGGTGTGGATCAGGGTCTTCAGGCTGCAGCGGAGTGGGGGTGGCAGGGAACTGCGGGCTTTGAAACAGTTTTGTATCAGTAGCCTCATTCTGACCCAAACGTACCTTACTGTACTCAATGGCGAAGTTACAGTTGAAGTTGCCAGAGTTGAATTTCCTATTAAACAGAAAAATAAAACATTAATTTATTCATGAAGACACATTTTGCAAACTCACCTTAACTTCGGCAGTGAATTCAAACTTTGTAACATCTCTACTGCTGAGGAAAAGCAAGAAATGTTTGACATAGAGTGCCTTACCCAACTGACTTCCAAAATTGCAATCTCTGTCACTGAGAAAGTAATTGATAAAGGGGTAGCATGTGATCAGAATGAGGATGGCCACAAGCGCATGGCAGATGATTGCACTGTGGAAGCTGTAACCTGCAGTTCCAGTGCTGGGACCAAAGAGGACATACTGTAGAGTCTGACAGTGAGAAAATGGAGGAGAAAGCACCACTTGTAACAGACACTGAGGCCATAGAAGCATTCACAAAGTGTCTCTCATGGCTTGTAAATCAACCAGATTGCAACAGGAGTATGACTGAATGCCGAAACTCGGAATCCTGACATTCAGGATCTCGAGTTTGGCTGCACAACACACACCTGCCTGACAGATGGAAGCTGGTGCCAGTAGGGTAAGGTAGTGGATGTGATGAACCGCTACCCTGACTCTAGCCGTGCACCACAAGAGAGGGGAAAATCCAGTGGTTGGTCAAGCTGCTCCCATGGTATAGAGGGCTAAGCCACTAGCAGCTAGGCCACCAGTATGCTCAGACCTGGGTTCTATTCCCAGAAGGCAACTTTATTTGTGCAGTGTTCTTTTGCATCCCATAACTTGTTGTAACCTACTCCAAGGTCTGCTTCTTCTCGGAGTTGGTTGTTATAGTTATGGAGAGGGGCTTGCCCCCTTGCAGTGCACTGAGACCTTATCGGTCTTTCAACTGTAGTTCTCCTAAACTCAAACTTACGGAGTTTGGGAGACTGACTGTCAAGATTTCGTAGTAGATCCGATAGCAACCCACTACACCTCCTTCTGCTTAGAAATCTATGGAATCAGGTTGCCAGGAACAGAGAAAATAAGCTTCAAGAACATTTGATAAACTACTTCTTCTGAACTTGAGCATGAAGCACTGTAATGTGTTTACATGTTGTACTCACTAAGCATAACAAAAAAAAAGTTTTCACATGTAGCACAAGCACTAAGCATGAACACCTCCCCACCAATAAAAAGTAACACTAGCACAAAAAAGGTTTACCAGCCTTTTCTTTATTCACAATCTCATACTGCCATAGGGAACAATAGTGGCCCTGATTTAAAGAAGGCCCAATTATGTAAACTATTCATGAACCGACAAAGAGGTTCAGATAATCAGGATTCCAATGTACTTTAAAATATTTGATGTATGTAGGTATATACTGTTAATTAGTGTATGTACAGAATTTGTTTGATTAGTTTAGGCACAGTATATAGTTTTAATATTACCTTAGTTACACGTATACAAGGAAATAAACAATATATCAATATACACACATTCAAAAAAGCATTAATTCACAAGTTGGGGTTTGCAAAGCAACAAGGTAAGGTCATGTGAATTAGTTTTTTGTAACCCGATGCCCCACCCCTGTTAACATTACTGTATTAACTAACAGAGTACAATCCAGATTTCAAACATACAGTATATTTTAAACATCATAAATACATAACAAAATACAAGCAATAAAGTTAAAACACATGACAAACACTGCACTCATATATTGTTAGATACAAGAACATAAGATTTAATGCTGAGTCAATGTGTGTGTATGTGTGCATGTATGTGCATGCACGCATGTGTGTGTGAAAGCACTAGTCACAAAGCACCTGCATCATCACATAAAGTGTACCGTACACCTTTAGTGAATTCACTCGCGAAATGGCTGAATGTTGAACCCAGTTCACCAGACCTATAATATAGGCCCATAGAATTATTTGATTCTACAGTTGCAGAAATTTCATCAGGATTTTAATCATACTACAAAATATATACAGTGCTGTGGAATTCATTGCTCTTGGTGAATTTTCATTCAAATATACATGCTTTCCTCTTTTACCCATCTTGTTTCTTTTGAGGACTATCATCTGTGCTTAGCACTGGATAGCATCAATGAGGTCACATCAAATTTTAGCCACTGGTAGTACTACACTCTGCCTGAAAAATGGCTAAATCATGCTGCAGGAATCAACAAAATGCTGCCACAGAAGCAAAGGAGACCTGCCACAGAAATCAGAACTGACGTGCATTGGAGAACTAGGGGGCCCTGTCTCTAATATGCTTTGAGAGTAGACCACTCTCAAAGCAGCTTCATAATCATACAGCGTGCTGAAGACCAGCTGCCAACTCCATGAGGCCCTATGGACAACTTTAAAACAGCTGCATACTCACACAAACCATGCTGCATGTACACACACAATGTATACCACACCTACTGTCTGGATGACTTTGTGAGTGGCCCAATAAAACAAACAAAGCAACTGCATGGACATACAAAGTTCCCCAGACCTATAGCACACTTTGAGAGTAGCCCACATCAGCAGCAAGTGCAATATTCATCTTGGGGTATATTTGTATTCCGTGTACTACAGTATGCTATCCATTTATGTTGCAAAAACATACAGTATGTTTGAAACCTTGATTAGTCTTTTGCATTCAGTTTGGTGGAGATCATGGGTATGGTGCATTGAGTTGGAAGGAGTTAGGGATACAAACTCCATCTTGTGCAATAACATAGTCTTTCTGCAATGACTGTCTGGTCTTTTTAAGATGGACAGTCCAAGAATTGTAATTCTTGCTTCAGGCAAAGCAGAAGGTCAGTCATACATTGCATTGCAAAGGGCCCTTCAGCCCTTTGTAATGCATAATGGGAGTCATAACTTGTTTGGCCCCAGGACCTTCATTTCCTATGTGAAGCATGAAGGAAATTGCAACTTGCTTGGTACAGGATGCTATGGGTCCTGCCTGAAGCAGGAGGTCAATCAAAAATTGATTTGTGCAGGGTCCTGTGGGCCCATTGATAAGAACTAGGGGGAGATGGAACTTAGTTGGCACAAGCCCATTGATGTTTTGGATGAAGCAGGTATGCAGATGGACAGTGTTTCATACAAGACCCCCTTTTGGCCCAGTGCAAAGTGCAAGGGGAGTAGTAAGTTTTTTGACATAGATCCCTTTGGGCCTTGTATGAAGCAACAGGTCACTCTTAATGTGCTTTGCACAGGGCTCTTCAGGCACTGCTCACAGCACAATGGGACATATAAGTAGACTGTCACAGGTTCTTTTGGTCATGTTGTTCAAAAGCAGGACTCCAGTTCTACAATGCTTTGTACAGGGCCCTATAGGCCCTGTGAAATGCACAAGGGGAGTTGTAACTTGGATGGCACAGGGCCCTTTGAGAAGCAAGATGTGTTTCATACTTTGCTTCACACACAGTCCTGCATGGCCATGCAAAGACATCCATATTTTGTTCTAATTTTGATATTAAATATCATGAAAACAGACGTTGTATGTTGTGAGAACAGCTCACAGCAAACACTCATGGCAACAGTTTTCTGTTATGTTATGAAAATGAAAGTTACTATTGTCACAAAAGATGCCATATGACTATAATGCTGAAAAAAATGAATCGTGCATGCCCAAATATGTGATTTTCTTTTAGTAATACAAAGAAAAATGAAGGCAACACCAGGATACAGTGGTGGTGCTAGCTCTAAAAATTATACAAAAAAGAACAGCACTCAGCACCCACCACAAGCACAGATTCCAGGAAAAGGTTGTACTTAGAAAAAAAAATTGTTATTAAGAAAATTTGCAAAATATTTCTCCCAGCTCCCTGCAGTGTTTTGACCACTTACAAAGCCATAAGGACAAAACCAACATTTCGCAAGGTTGCCCCCTTGCTTCATCAGAGTCTTTTAATAATAGTTTATTATTCTTTTAACAATAATTTAAAAACTAAACTTCAGCCAAACCATCTATCAAAGGTCCCTCTATGGATCATAGTTTGATGAACCTGAAAGTTTCCGGTTTCGACTTTCTGCCATTTTCGAGTTAGAGATGAGCAAAAAAGTTCTTCATTTGGATATATTTTATAGTTTCAACATTCTACAACTTTTAAGATGCTAACCTAATTTTGCACAGCATTTCTAGGATGCAGAGACCCAATAAGTTCATGCCAAATAACTGGTTATTCTGCCAAAGGATGGTAGTGTAAGATGGAAAAATAGGAGTTTAACATAGAATTTGTAACCCGAACTATAGGGGCATTGGGATATTCTCTCTGCAGGTCTACTGCAAGCAAAACTATCAGGGCCACTTTGTGAAGTTTATTTTTCACAGGAATTGCATAAATATACTATGCAATGCTGTGTATGTGAAGCACATTGTTGTGAGCACTAATGGCATGTTCCAGTATACCAGACAGGTACAATACTGATTACATTTTTTTTACAATCAGTCCCTTTCATTCAGATGGCGGCTAGCTGAGGTGGTGCATAGAGGGGCTATTCTGGTAACCATCTAGGGGTGAGGGCTCTGGCTACTATGATGAGTGGGGGGTATCCGATCAATATCAGGTGGACAAAATAACATAGTTAAAATCTACACAGACAAAATAGCTGGAGTGAAAACAGCTGCAGGAAAATATAGCACGGACATTATAGCACTATGCCTATAGGTGTGTTCACTCATGCCTACCACTGTAAGTGCTTGAGTGAGTCCTGCCTAGTGGTGGTGAATTGAGAAAAATTTCTCTATGCAGAATAATCTGCAAATTCTACCTGTTTTGTGGAGTGAAATGTGAAATTTTGCCCAGTGGAGCAGTGAAATTACGCCTGTGGAATGGCAAAAATTTGCCTTTGAAATAGTGAAATTTCACATTATGCAGTGAAATTCCACCTTCTGCAGTGAAATTTTGCCCGCAGAAGGTGGAATTTAGCCCGCAGGAGGCAAAATTTCACCTTGGCGAAATTCCTCCTAAGGCATTGAAATTTTGTGGATTTCTCCATGTGGCGAATTTAGCCACTTCGCTGCCACTTTACAGGCAGAATACAAATTCACTGCATCTCTAGTCCTGCCTGACCAGCCTTCCACCGTAGCATAGTGATTAGAGTCACAGGGTGTGTGCGTGGGCTTGCTATGTCCTGCTGTTCCAGGTTTGATGCTGACTAATTACATTTATTTCCTTTTTTTATCCCCTTTAGTTTCTATCATGGCATCCCCTGACTTCCCCACACCAACTTGTGTCCCCCCCCTGGAGTTTGCTTATTTACTCTGTCTGCTACCCCTGATTCCCTCTTCTTCGAGTTGCTTCCCCCGTGGAGTTTGTTTCCTCATTCTGCCCATCCCCATTCCCCCTCCCCACAGTTGCATCCCCCTGTAATTCATTTCTTTAAACTGTTTGCCTCCTCAATCCCCCACCCCAGCTCAGTTTCATTCTCCTTGAGTCGTGTTCGAACTGTGTGTGGGGTTGACTGTTTTCCTCTCAGCTCAGTTTTGGTTCCTGCTGATTTCCTTGTGCAGCTCTGGACCCCAAGATTATTTTGTTTCGATTTTGACCTAAACCCGAGTGGGGGATAGGCTGTGCTGGTGTTGAGTCCTGAGTGGGCAGGACAGGGAGGGGGCTACTAGATCACTAGGAACATCTCATAGGGCTATGATGCTGCTGATGAGGGGGACACACTAGACCACCAAAGAAACTTCAGACAGCAGACGGGTGGCTGAGCCGTGGGCGGACACTGCACCATCAGGTAAGATTCATACAGCAGTCAGGGGATGATGGGAGCACACTGCATCACCACAGGTAACACGTGTTGCAGTCAGGCAGGTGATAAGTGGGGATTCGTTTGGGTGGTTTGGGCCATAATACCTGGATTGATGAGGTGGTAATTAATGATACACTAACAGCTAGTTACTGCCTCTCTAGACCTACCAACATGCTGTGCACCTATATGCAAGGCACAGATAGTATAGGTGCAATGGCATAATTTAGGGCCACTTAAAAACAGGTTAACAATTCAATTATCCATGCCATCCATTATGATACGTTTTGCTCCTACCCTGCTTTGCAGGTACTAAGCAGTGTTAGTAAGTTGCTAAACCATTTAGTGATCAGTATAAAGCTTTGAACATTCCAGCTCTAGGCTTTTTCCCAGTACCCTGGTTCCAATATCATGTCCCCTAAAACACACATCCTGGGCCTACTCAAAATTTCCCAGACCCATCATGGTCTGAAACATGCAGATCTTGTTTTACTTCCAGGCTAACTTCTATGATCCTCCAGTTCTCCAAACTTACAGTTTCCAGTCCCTGAAAAATCTAGAAAATAAAACTTATTATGCCAGGAATTCAAATACCAAGAAGTTGAAAGTGCCTAGAAATCGCACCAGGTTTGGGGAAATGGAGATTTGCAGTAGTGTTCCTAGATGTTGGAATAGGCTGAGAGCTGTCACCAGGATTGTGCCAGTACTCAGTATGTTCCAAAAAAACCTACAAAATGAATTTAATCTTGCATGTGAATAGTAAATATTTGAACATTTCAAATATTGATATAAATTTATTAAAGAGGACCTTCCCTGATGGTCCAAAAGGTTATAGCTTGTAGTCATTATATGCAGTACTAGACATGAAAAGGTGTATGCATTTGTTATTTCTGGCCAAGGTTTACTCTGCCTTCCATAATTTGAATTTGTTTTTGAGCCATGCTGCACTTGCCTTTGCTGTTCAGCTGCTGGGCTGCTAGCTCCTTATGACATCACTGTAGGATAGAGGAGTGACCTACACAGTGCAGTATCATGCAATTGCAACAATGTTGCAAGGGAAACCTACCAGTACTCAGTGTCCATGCTGTGTTCCCCCTTCCCAAAGACACCCTGTTAGCAATGCATTGTGCCAAAATCTAAATGCCTTGTCAGTATGTTTTTTTTATTTGTGAAATTGACTCTGACTGACAGTGATGTTAGCAGTATAACCCTGGGCCCACAGCAACACCAGGTTTGCTACAGAAGTTCTGGAACACCCCGCAGTTTTTAGCAACTCAGAATGCGAAAACTAACTGCAGCAGAGAGTAATGAAATACAATTCCAGAATCAATGCAAGAAGGGGTCATTAATGCATGAAAGTCAAAGTGACTGGGGAAGGCCCTCTTTAGGGAATTATATTTTTCATATTTCTAGTTTTTTTAGTGTATTGTATGGAACCGTGTGCATGTAAGTATATAAGAGGATTTATCTGAAAATAGGCTTCGGACGAAGTATGTAATTCCTGTATAAAAACAAACATTTTTCAATGCCGAATGTTGATTGCATTGGTCCGTTGAGCTCGCTCAGTGGCCCTCTGTCAGTCACTCATTGTGTTTCTCTCAGTGCTGCAGGCTGCTGTTTAGTACTGGGCTCCTGCCTGCATTGGCATCCTTTTCTATCTACAAAGAAATCCTCAGCTGTTCCAAAAGAGCTCTGTTGAGGTGGGTCACTGCCCCTCTCTGACTCGCTCATTCTGTTTCTCCTGGTGTTGCAGGCTGGCCTTTTGTACTGGGATCCTGCCTGCATTGCCACCTTTTTCTGCCCACAAAGAAATCCGCAGCAGTCATGATAGAGCTCCACTGAGCTCACTCACTCTCTCTATCTCTCACTCACTCATTCTGTTTCTCCCGCAGCTGCAGGCTGCCCTTTTGTACTGAACCCCTGGGTGCATTGCTGCCTTTTTCTGCCCACAAAGAAATCGACAGCAGTCCCAACAGATCTCCATTGAGCACACTCACTCACCCCTCCCTAACGTGTTCATTCTGTGTTTCCTGCTGCTGCAGGTTGCCCTTTTGTAATGGGCTCCTGCCTGCGTTGTCGGCTTTTTCTGGCCACAAAGAAATCTGCAGCAGTCCTGAGACAGCTCCATTGAGGTTGCTCACTCCCCCTCTCTCACTCACTCATTCCGTTTCTGCTAGTGCTGATGGCTGGCCTTTTGTACTTGGCTCCAGATGTGTTGCAACCTTCTTCTACTCACAAAGAAATTGGCAGTAGTCACGATAGAGCTCCACTGAGCTCGCTCGCTCACTCCCCCGTCTCACTTGTTCATTCTGTTTCTCCCACTGCTGCAGGCTGCCCTTTTGTACTGGGTTCCTGCCTGCGTTGGAGGCTTTTTCTGGCCACAAAGAGATCTGCAGCAGTCCTGACACAGCTCCTTTGAGGTTGCTCACTCCCTCTCTGTCACTTGCTCATTCTGTTTCTACCAGCGCTGCAGGCTGGCCTTTTGTACTGGGCTCCTGCCTGGGTTGCCGCCTTATCCTGCCCACAAAGAAATCCGCAGCAGTCACGATAGACCTCCATTAAGTTTGCTCACTCCCCCTCTCTCTCACTGGCTCATTCTGTTTCTGCTGATGCTGCAGGCTGGCCTTTTGTACTGGGCTCCTGCAGTGTTGCTGCTTTTTTCTGCCCATAAAGAAATCCACAGCAGGTATGATAGAGCTCCATTGAGGTCGCTCACTCCTCCTGTCTCATTCTGTTTCTCCTGGTGCTGCAGTCTGCCCTTTTGTACTGGGCTCCTGCCTCTGTTGGTGCCTTTTTCTGCCCACAAACAAATCTGCAGCAGTCCCGACTGAGCTCTGTTGAGCTCGCTCATTCCTCGCTCTCACTTGCTCGTCCCGTTTCTGCCACTGCTCCAGGCTGACCTTTTATACTTGGCTCCTGCATGCATTGCCACCCTTTTCTGCTCACAAAGAAATCCGCAGCAGCCACGGTACAGCTCCATTGAGTTTGCTCACTCCCCCCCCCCCCTCAGTCGCTCATTCTGTTTCTTCTGCCGCTACAGGCTGCCCTTTTGTACTGGGCTCCTACATGCATTGCTGCCTTTTTCTGCCCACAGAGAAATCAGCAGCAGTCCAAACAGAGCACCATTGAGCTCACTCGCTCCCCCTCCCTCACTCGCTTGTTCTGTGTCTCCCGGCGCTGCAGGCTGCCCTTTTGTACTGGGCTCCTGCCTGAGTTGGGGCATTTCCCTGCCCAAAAAGAAATCCGCAGCAGTCCAGACAGTGCTCAGTTGAGCTCAGTCACTCCCCCCGTCTCTCACTCGCTCGATCCTAATCTGTCCCAAACACTGATTCTGACAGCAACTGCGTTATTCTGCGCTGGAAGCGTGAAAACATATTTCAGCCAGGATGTGAAAAATGACAGTTATACTGTTCATAAGGAGGTGTGGAAAAATGCCAGTGTTGAAAATGTGACATGAAAATATTACTAATTTGCGAAGTTACAAGGGTGTGTGGAAACTGCACAAAGCACACTCGTAACACAGTCCTTTTATGGAGTTTCATCACAAAATTTTCAACATAGGCATTTTAGGACCTCTGCTCATGAACAGTGTCACTGTGATCTTCTTAATGTGTCCCAAACACTTATTTCCCACAGCATCCATGCTATTGTACGTCGGAAGAGAGTGAAAACACATTTTGGTCAGGATGTGAAAAATGACAGCTGCACTGTTCACAAGGAGGAATGGAAAAATGGCAGTGTTGAAATTCTGGAGTGAAAATATTGCAAAGTTGTGAAGGTACGAGCGTGTGTGGAAACTGCACAACACACGCTCATAGCACACTCATTTTATGGATGTTCATCACCAAATTTTCAACATAGGCATTTTAGGACCTCTGCTAATGAACAGTGTCACTGTCATTTTCATAATGTGTCCCGAACATGGATTTCCCACAGCAACTGTGCTATTCTGTGCAGGAAGTACGAAAACACATTTCAGCCAGGATCTGAAAAATGACAACTGTACTGTTCATAAGGAGGTGCAGAACAATGGCAATGTTGAAAATCTGGAGTGGAAATATTATAAATTTTCGCAAACTTAAGAGTGTGCATGCAAATTGCGTAGCACACGCTCATAACACAGTTATTTTATGGAGTATCGGCACCAAATTTTCAACATAGGCATTTTAGGATGTCTTCTCATGAACAGTGTCACTGTTATTTTTGTAATCTGTCCTGAACACTGATTTCCCAGATCGACCACGCTATTCTGCTCCGGAAGTGCGAAAACACATTTTGGCCAGGATGTGAAAAATGGCAGGTGTACTGTTCACATGGAGGTGTAGAAAAATGCCAATGTTTAAAATCTGGCATGAAAATATTGCAAATTCATGAAGTTACAAGTGTGCGTAGCAACTGCACAACGCATGCTCATAAAACAGTCATTTTTTGGATTTTTTTCACCAAATTTGCAACATATGCATTTTGAGAGCCCATCTCATGAACACTGGCACTGTCATTTCATTAATCAGTCCCAAAAGTTGATTCCGTGCAGTGACCTTGAAATCACCTTTTGGGGCTGATTAATGCCATGACAGTGGCAGAATTTATGAGAATGGGTCCCAAAAACCCCGTGTTGAAAATTTGGTGCCAAAATTCCAAAAAAATGACTGAGATATGCCTCAAAGTAAAAAAAAACTATTTATTCAATTATACAGCTTACCAGCATTTCCTCAGTTCGTGGTTGGCTTTGAAGAGTGCAGACATGTTCCTGGTCCACGGAAGATCATTGTGCCAGGCTCCAGAGGTAAGTACTGGGTGATGGGAGATGTGGGGAGGTGGGGTACGCAGTGGAAGGGCGCGGGTTGTGGGAGGGGGCAGGGAGATGGCGAGAGACCGTTTTCTTCTTTTTAGGAGTAAAAGAAAAGATGTTGTGGGATTTTTTTTTTCAGGTACATTTGGCACACTGGGGTGGGCTCCCAGCATGCCAACTGCATGTTTTAGGGGTAGGGGGGCACTGGAGCAGATGGGGATTTGGCACCCCTGTCAGCACATACTTGGGGGGGCTCATGACCCGAGGGGGATTGGGCACCCCCACCGGCAAACACAGAAGGAAGGGGGACATAAGCCGAGGGGGACTGGGCACTCCCCTCGGCACACAAGAAATGGGGGTGGGACAAGCTGATGGGGACTGGGATCCCGTCAGCAACAGCCCTGCAATGAAGGGTCGCTTCCTCATTGCAGCAGATGATGCTGCAATGACGAGGCGGCCCCTGATTGCAGTGGCTAAAACTTTAGAAGATTGTGGGACTCTGGCTCAAATAGTGTCAGTAGTAGCATGCCACACTATTGGGGACAGCGGGCCAAGCCTTTAAAGGCTGTGGGGGCATTGGCCACAACAGTGTCGCTCCTCCACAATCTGCTTTTTGCAAACACTGCCGCAATATGTTTCTTGTGCTTGCCGCAATCAACATAATAAATTTTGCTTACTTACTTACAACATGATCCCAGCTTCCAGTACCCTCCAGTCCTAACAAAGGAAACTTAGCACTGTTGCTAGCTTTAAATGCCCTTACATCCCTAAATACACAGACCCTTTTCTGAACCATATGAACTATGACTTCAATATTTTCATGTTTTCTCTTTCGAAAGAGAAGTCCTTTTATATGGGCAAACAACTCAGAAACAGTTCAGTTGCTTTTAAATGCAGCTTCATGTTCAAACATGGATGAAGCTTGCAGTGTATAGTATTTACAGTACAACACAGCAAAACAAGCCCATGCACGCTTGTTCACAAAGCAATTCATTTTTTTAAATAAGGCTAAGAGGCATTGAGAGTCTTCTTTACTTGAAAGGTGCCAAAAGAGGCAGGAGCCAAGTCCAAAAAGACTGCCTAGTGGTGTTTACTTCTGCTGCTATTTTCACTGCAAGGGAAAAGAAAAAACATAAAACTCAGTGCATTGTGGGTGATATTTTTTGTCGGACAAAAATGTTTTCAACACCAGCTGTTAAGTTATTCTCCCTTCATCAGGTCAATAGAAAATGAACTGAATACCATTCACATATATACATGTTGAATGTTGATTCAAATGAGATACAGAGTAGACAACGTAAAGTGCTTCTTTTTTAAGAATCCCATAATTAGCCCTGCTGCATTTCTCTGGTGTCCATGTCACACACACACACACACACACACACACACACACACACCTGACTAACACAGCTTTGTGGAGTGGCTCTGCTACCTGGCTCAGATTGGGCCATTCACTACAGTCATGCAAGGGGGCTCCTTTGCCAGTCAGTGGCTATCCTGATTGGCCCTAACTGGACCTTTGATGAGGGCCATGATTAGCACCATATCTGTATTGCTCAGATGGGATATTTGTTGAGGGCCATGATTGGCTGCTGTTGTGATTATTTTTTATTTTAAATTTGTTAACTGGGTAAGGAGAGTGGACAAAAAGCCCTTCTTCAGGACCAACCCGGACAATCAACACAGAACAAAGACATAAAAAACATCAATAAATGATATAGTCAAATACAATATTAAGCAGGACAAATGCACAGAATCAAAGATAACAAATAAGATTTAAAATATACTTTAA
Source organism: Neoceratodus forsteri (assembly GCA_016271365.2). NCBI lineage: Eukaryota > Metazoa > Chordata > Ceratodontiformes > Ceratodontidae > Neoceratodus > Neoceratodus forsteri. Next base: position 1,235,878,448 of record CM057452.1, read on the forward strand.
AGCTTGATAAAGAACAGAGCGTAATGAAATTGGCAAATCATTCCATACATTCGAAGCAGCTATAGCAAAAGAATGAAAACCATATTGATTCTTGTATGTGTGTGCTTTCAACATAACATACTTAGTGGACCTGAGATTGATGGGTGACACTCAGACAATTATTAAGTTAGACAGGGGAAATGAGGACCAGAGAAGATTGCTTGAAAAATTAGTCCCAGTCAGGTCTTTGATGACAGTCATTATTGGCATCATCTGACCTGTGTGGCCCTGATCAGACTTTTGTTAGAGCCATGTCAGTAACTATCCTGTCTGGCCTGATTAGTGGTCTGGTGAGGGCAATGGTAATCTGCTGATCTAAATCTCTGGAGAGTATGTAGTACTTGCCATTTTTATGCCCCACAGTTGAAAGCTGAAATGCTTGCCATACATGACATTTTTTTAATTATTTAGTCTTACTGTTATTGTGATATCATGCCATTATCTTTCTAGGTTATAATTTAACTAGCACAGATTACTGTTTTAGGATGTTCAGGTCTGTCAGTTTTCACATAATCACTAATGTGGCTTTTATTCATTTGTTCCTAAGTAATTTGAAAAGACTATGATCGAGGAAAGTCAGTATGATACCTATTCACAAAAGCAAGCCGGGTACATGCTATTTGCATGCAATTTGGCCTCCATTGCTATGACGTCCTGAACAGGTGCAGGGTATTCACTAATTCAGACACCTGCAGGGCAGCAGTCTGCAGCCCCCCCCAACATGCAGCTGCAGAGGAACAGATCACAGGACTCAGGTGGGGATCCACTCGGATGCCTGTCTGGGTCTCTAAGTGGATCTCCTGCTGCATATGTGCAGGGGATTCTGGGAAGACATGGACCCTGGCAAGCATACTGTTATGGGTGATTAACCAAATGGCTGCCCTGACCCTTTCTGGCAGTCTGGTGGGCTGGTGCAGCAGTGTGGAGGGGGTTCCCTTTGTCACCACAGCTGCTGGGTGTCCATTGGGAGTGGTATGTCCCCCCTTGCATGACTTATTTTCCCCAGGCCCATGACTCTCTGTATTAGTGAATGATGCGGAGTGTGGGCATGCCCCTGGCATGTTCTGGACTGCCTGCGTTGCATAGCTGCATTGGCTGTCAGGGGATACTATGCACAAGGGGCTAGTGCACCTGTAATGAATGCAGTTAGGGGTCCATTGGCCCTCCGATGTGTTGCATTCCAACATAGGGTTGCCTATGTACCTCAGAGACATGACACATAGATAATACAAACTGTTGCGAATAGGCCCCTATGTGAATAAGACTGTTTCTAGTCTGATCAGTCTCGACTCTTTAATGTCAGAAGATAAGCTCTTCTTGCAGTGGGAGGGTCATCTTGATACCATGGAGCAGTAAGTGCTTCTTTTTTAGAGGATCATATTTTCTATTTCCATCTATTTTTCCCTAGTGTCTAGCAGTTACCACTCCTTGCCCATCCCAGTTGACACAGCCTCACATAGTGGCTCTGATATCTGGCCCAGATCGGGACTTCCACTATAGTCAAGCAAAATGCTCCTCTGGTAGTTGGCAACTGTTCTGTGTGTCCCCCATCAAACCTTTGATGAGGGCTGTGGTCAGTGGCTGTACTGTGTGGCTTCGATCACAACTTTACTGTCAGAGTCATGGTCAGCAGCTGTATTTTCTGGCCCTGCCCAGCCAAAAAGCAATCTTGTTTGACCCCCAACCCTAGTTGATATTACCTGGATGATTTCCACCCCACTGCCTTGTGCCACATGTGTTTATACCAGAGTGTTCACCTTTGGCTCAAGTTCTCAAATCCTAAGAATGAACTTCAGTCCACTTTTACAATGCCAAGAGTGCCATTAGGGGAGATAGAAATTGTAAGGCCAGACCTGTAGGTTGGTGAGACAGGGTTCTTCTGATAGGTTTCTACATACCCTGCCTACAATGAGGACTATTTAATAAGCATGAGCTTCTCTTTCAATTGCACTTCTTTGCTGCCTCATTTCTAGGCGGATATATTTTGGGACTAGTGTTGTGCAAAACTGAAATATTTCACCTGGTGAAATATTTTGTGTAATTCTGCAATTACACAAAATGTTTCACCTAGGTGAAATTCAATTTTGCCTGTTTTTCCAATTTCGTGTAATAGCCAAATTTTGCATAAAATGCCTTAGTCAACCAATTTTGCCTTCTGATGAAAATTTTGCCAGTGTATTTTGATTTCACCGGTGAAACTTTGCTCCAAAAGTGAAATTTGCAATGCAGTGTGGGTAAACAGGTCAAATATCACATGCAGCTTATTTTCAGCTCATTCTTCTGCATGTTGAGTCAGAGAGCAGTCTCTTGTGGTGCATCAGAACCAATAAGCCTTTTAAAACCTCTTTAAAATTTGTTTTTGAGAGCTAATTGCTCCCATATATACAGTTTCTTCCTATTGCTGTTAGGGAACATTTTCTAATTTGTGGATTTTTGCTAATACTTAATTTAATTTGGTTTTACTTTTGGCTGTGTCTTTAAAGGAGTTGAGTGGGGTAGGGTAGGGTAGGAGTGTAAACCAGTGCAGGACATTTCTAGCCTTTCACAAACAGATTTCTCACAAATTGTGAGTGATTTACTGTTATTTCTTGTTACTTTTGTTGTATCTTGACATTCTTTTTTATTTCTCTGAAAAGTTACTCCATCCTGTCTGAGAGTTCCTGCTGCGGTTAACCTGTGTTATATATACCATTCTTCTGCTATTAGCTGTGATTGTGAATTCTGAAGATTTGAACACACAGCTGTGATCCGTTATTTTATTTGTTTTTGTTTGTGGTTAGTTCTGTTTGCTAAGTATTAACTTGTGTCCCTTAAAATACGAAAATCAACAGTTCTATATTTTTTGTATGGAAACTTAAGTACTTTTACTTGATCACTTGAACTTGTCCATTTACAATTTCACTGCTTTGGTGAATTGGTCCCCTGTATTTTATTGCTGGAGCTTGCCTCTGCATATTGCGTGGTGTTCCTCTTTTAGTTGGCTTTGCTTACCCTTTCTCTGTTACAGCATTGTTTACTACCTGATGTGAGCAGTATAAAAAACAAAATATTATTATAGTAGTTTTCAAGAGATTGCTGACCTCTCCAATTCAGACCACTACCATATTGTGGTACTTGCCTTTGCTGATGTTATATGGTTGTCTCTGCCCTTATACATTTAAAAAATAATTGTGGCAGTAACTAAGTACTAACACATTACAGCACTTTAGTTGTCCAGACATAGGCGATCTGTATTTAAAGTCTGTCACTTGTGCCTTTTTTCCCTGTGTGTGTTACTTTAATTCCTGTGTGGGGAAAGAAAAAGGTTACCTTTTTGTTTTTACTAGAATAGACTACTTAACTTATATGGCATTATTTGTACTCTAGAGTGCTGTTACCAGTCCTGATTGTGTTTGGACTTGTAAGGAAACCAGTACTGCAGGTATGACATGTGAGGTGTTATTCACACAGTTAGTAATACATCATTTCTAGATGTACTCCCAGAAAAAGGCAAAGCTTTGAAGCAGCAGCCAGCAAAAAAGCCTGCTAAGAGTCGGCTCCGTACAGGGTGGAAACGTGGCAGGGGGGATGAGGGAGCTAAGAAGTCTGATGAAAAGAGTATAGCTTCAGTTCCAGTTCCCCATAGCAGTGAAAGCACACATATGTCTCTATCAGTGTCTTCTGCTGTGGGCCCTGGTAGTGTGGCAGGTACCAGCAAAGGAATTGTTGGAAATACTGGCAAACCGGTGTCTTATTTTTTTAAAGCTCAAACAGTTGCATTCATGCTGGTGGGGGATGATGACAGTGAGAAGAAGGGAGGCATTAACACCAACACAGGAACAGTGGTCTAGGAGAAAACATAGAAACATAGAATTTGATGGCAGATAAGGACCGCTTGGCCCACCCAGTCTGCCCATTTCCCTACCTAATGGATAAGCTGCAAATCCTAGTTAACCAGCAGCCTACTTCTTCCTACTCTCACCCCCTAGAGTTGCCTTATGACTGTCCCATGCATGCTTGAATTCCACCACTGTTTTTGACTCCACAACCTCATCCAGAAGGCCGTTCCATGCATCCACAACCCTCTTTGTGAAAAAATACTTCCTTACATTACCTCTGAGCTGCTCCCCCATCTTCAAATTGTGCCCCTTGTTCTTGCACACCTCTTTTTCTGAAAGATGCTACCCTGTTGGACTTTGTTGATTCCCTTGAAGTACTTGAAAGTTTCTATCATATCTCTCCTCTCCCTCCTTTCCTTGAGGCTATACATATTAAGCTCCTTAAGTCTCTCTTCATATGCCTTCTGGTGCAGACCCTGCACCATTTTAGTTGCCCTCCTCTGGACAGCTTCCATCCTATGTCTTTGCTGAGAGTGGGTCTCCAGAACTACACGCAGTACTCCAGATGGGGTCTCACCAGCTGTCTGTACAGAGGGATAACAACTTCCTGTTTTCTACTGGTGATGCCTCTCCCTATGCATCCCAGTATCCCCCCAGCCCTCCTTACTGCCCTCTCACATTGCTTGCCCACCTTTAGGTCACCTGATATGACTACCCCTAGGTCCCTTTCCATTTTTGTTGTTGTTAGTATCTCACCCCCACTGTGTACTCTTTCCCTGGGTTTTTGTTTCCCAGGTGCATTACCTTGCACTTCTTAGCATTGAATCTAAGCTGCCATACATTTGACCATTCCTCTAACCTTGCCAAGTCCCTGCTCATCCTTTCCACCCCACCTTGTGAATCAACTCTGTTGCAGATCTTTGTGTCATCTGCAAAGAGACATACTTTTCCTTCCAGTCCCTATGCAATGTCACTTATAAAGACATTGAAGAGGACCAGTCCTAATACTGAACCCTGTGGTACCCCACTAGTGACCACCCTTTCTTCAGAGTGGACTCCATTTACTATTACCCTCTGTTTCCTATTGTCCAGCCAATTCTTTACCCAGGCTATCATCTTAGGACCCACTCCCAGACTGGCTAACTTGTACATTAATCTTTTGTGTGGGACTGTGTCAAATGCCTTGCTAAAATCTAGGTAGGCCATGTCCACAGCCCCTCCCTGATCTACTACTTTGGTCATCCAGTCAAAGAAATCTATTACATTCATCTGGCATGACCTTCCTGCTGTGAATCCATGCTGCCTTGGGTCATGTGCCCTTCTGGCCTCTAGGTACTGGACAATTTTTTCCTTCAGAAGTGATTCCATCATTTTCCCTATCACTGAGGTTAAACTAACAGGTCTGTAGTTTCCGCTTCTGCCCTGCTCCCACTTTTGTGAAGTGGAATTACATCTGCCCTCCTCTAGTCCTCAGGTACCACACAATCTTCCCATGATTTGTTAAAGAGGGTAGTCGGTGGTGTCACTAGTTCTACCCTTAGTTCTTTCAGAATTCTGGGATGAATCCCATCAGGCCCCATTGCTTTGTCCACCTTCAGTTTTAGGAGTTCTTTCAGGAGGGTGATAAGTCTGTTTGTGTGACAGTCCCTGTTCTTGCAGAAGTTGGTGATGACAGTGTTCAACCAGAGTCTGTTAATCTTGGAGATAGGGATAGCCAGTCCCCTGAGATGGTTGGAGAGAAAGAAAATGGTGCAAGAGGACAGTGATAGGGAGGAAGAGAAGGAGGAGGAGGAGGAGGACAAATACATCATCGCTATTGGTGGTGATGATGATGACTGGGATGATCCCACAAGGAAGATTGAGTTAAAAATGTTCAAAGGTGATGTAGGCCATTTACATGCACAGCCAATGGGTCAGTCTGTCGCCAAGCCTATTAGCAAACCTCCAAGCAGTCAGGTCACCCCACCAAAAGTAGTCTTATGGAAGTGATGATAGCAGCTCAAAAAACACACACTTAAACACCTGTTTCTGAGCTATTCCAGTCCCAGAAGCATCTGAATTCCAGAGGTCAAAAGTCCCTAGTTTGGGACTTTCATGTGCTTGATCCTGCTGATGAGACCATAGCGATATGCCAACTTTGTCAAGCACGTGTTTGTCTGGGAAAAAGTGAAGTCACATAGGCACTGGTTGCCAACATGCCCATCTGAAAAACAAGCACCTGCTGAGATGGCAGTAACACCAGAAGGATGCCAGAACTATTGGTGGCATCTCCATCAACAAGTTAAATGTGGAAGAGCAAGAGCAGGAGGAGGGAGGGCAGAGTGGGTTGGTGGTGGGGAGGAGGGTGAGCAATCTGTTGCTCTCTTGAGTAATGGGCATAGCAGTGGAGGTGCCAGTCCCAGTTCCTTGAGTCAGAAAAGTACATCACCACACCCACAAGCAACCAAAATAACTGGTTTCATGCTGTCTACACAGCCCCAAGAGTCAAGTGTTACCCTTAAAAGAACATCATTACTGCAACAAGTACGGTGCTCTGGTTGAACAGCTCCAAAGATGCAGCCCACTCTGAAGACCATGCTTGAGTGGCAGACAAAGTATCCCCCCCCCAAATCATACTGCTGCATGAGAGCTAAATGCTGCCACTACTGAAATACTGGCCATCGATCTGTTGCCATCTCATTTATGGAGAATGCTGGTTTTCGCAAGTTGATGGCCCATGCCTGTCCCAAATGGCAAGTTCCATTGTGAACCTGTTTTACAAACCATGCCATGCCAGAGCTGAACAGTAGAGTGACTGATTCCATTAGACATGCATTGAATCTTAATGCATCACAATATAGCCATCTTAGCATGGATATGTGGACCAGTGGACAAAGAGCAGCAAGCTTGTATCAATGCATAACAGCACACTGGGCACAGTTGCATGGGGTGGTGCTCGATTTGGGGCCTGGCAAAACCTGCATGAAGCAAAATTGTAGTGGCAGCAACACACCTGGTATTCAGTAGCATGCAACCCACAGTAAGACAAGTGTTACTGGTTCTCACATGGCTAAGAAATTCTTAAGGTTCTGCTGTCGGAGATTGATGTGTGGCTACACACACAGCCACTCAGAGCAGGATTCATCACAAGTGATAATGGTTCCAATGTAGTGAAGTGCATTATTGTTGGTGTTTTTTTTCAGGATGCCCTGCCTGGCACACTGCCTTAATCTTGTTGTTCAGCAGTTTCTCAACCATGCAGACATTAAGAAAAACAGTTACTGTCACCCGTCACATCTGTGTCCACTTCACCCATTCTGCAAATGCCCATGACCATCTATGTGAGCTACAGCACAATAACCATCTGCCTCAGCACTGGATGAAGCCTGATGTTGTGATCAGGTGGAACTCCACACTGTACATGCTTAACCAGCTGTATGAAACAGTATAAGGCTGTGTCAGAATACCTGCTGCTACACACCACCGATGACAGTGCTGGAGTGTCCATCACTTTAACAACAAAGCAGTGGTGCCAAATGGATGGGCTAATATGAATTCTTTATCCATTCTTGCATGCTACATAGGTAGTGAGTGGGGACACTGCTTGTATAAGTCAATCCATACCCATCATACGTGTGCTAAGGCAGACACTATTTAATATGCGACATCAGACAGAGGCAAGTGGGGATCATGGCTGTTGTGATCTAATGGATTACATTCTCCATGTGCTGGACACAAATACCCATGTATCCAGCATTTTGCAGTCAGCTGACTTTGCAATCACCACCATGCTGGATGCATGCTACAAATGTGGCCTGCCTTCTATAACTGAAGGAGGTTGTAAGTGAGTACAAAAGTTGACAGAGAACCTCATTAGAATGGTATATGTTGCACATAGGAAAAAGGCATGCACTACAGTGAAAATGGGTGTTGCTTCCACCACCAACAGCTCACAGACAACCCAATCAGAGAAAATGGGCGAGGTACAGAAGAAAACAGCAAGCAATCCCATTTGGGATGTTCTCTTTCAGGTGGGAGTGGAAGATATGGAGGAAAAGGAGGAGGAAATAGATGAGGCAGCAGGACTCAGGGCAGCAGAATGAAAGGTGGAGGCCTACATGGGGAACCCAAAGCACCTTGCCATTACTGATCAACCACTGCTGTATGGGAGCAGCAAAATTACTGACTGGCTAGCACTAACATTGGTTGCTGTGAAATACCCGAGCTGCCCACAAATTCAGTGTCAGTGTGGAATGAGTGTTTAGTGTGGCTCTGACCATTGTGAGTGATCGTAGGACTAATTTGTCACCCAGGAATGAGTCCACACAAACACTCATCAAAATGAACAAAATGCACATTCCACACAACACAGTGATATCAGTGGTGTTGCCACAGTAACTGTGTCTCGGTGATGAGGATGATGACAATCCCTCCACGAAGGCATCTGCCAGCAATGAGGTGGATGAAGCAGCAATGGCGAGAGAATTCCCACCTGGTGACAACTCCAGTCTTGAAGACTGTGAGGGATGCTTCTTGGATGATTTGGAAGTGGAAAAAGGCTGAGTTTCCTTGAAAGCCACCCCCCAACCACATTCAGCTCAGTATAGCGTTATAACTTATTTTTGGCTCTGTAACTTTGGATTAGTTATGGTTATGTGTTATCTGCTCCAGTGTGAATCATTTTCATTTGATCACCCTTTGTTTTAACCTGTTGTTTGGTTCCACCAGTCCCCCAGCCTATATAAAGCAGCAGCAATCAAATTACTATAACCATAAAGATTTTGCATGATTACAGTTATAATGATTTGTTGAAAAAACATCAAGATACACATTTTACTTTTCATTTTGACAAGTGACCCCAGCTTACAACATCTTATAGAGAGATCAACAGAAAAGCAAAAGGTTAAGGATATAAAATGTACATGGTTGATAGTGACCACAGCAACAAACGACCATATGAAACAGGAGGCTGGAGCAAAGCATCAGCTCTGAGGAAGGAGGTTCCCTCTGAAATGTCAGCATGCAATGATCCATGGTCTGAGCACCTTTGGAAAGGTGCTGATCAAGTGGCTCACCTGCAATGGAGAATGCCGACTATGTAATGAAATGGTGAAATGGTCACCGAGTTTGAAAAATGAAGTCCTCAGTTGAGAAGATGAAGCATTGTGTGGACACTGGATAAAGCTTTTGGAAGACCTAATGGACTAAGCAATATTTTGGGAAAGTAGACATGGATGGCCTAACATTAGGCACTGCTATGGATAAGTACTGTCTCCCTTATTCATGTGCTTCAAACAAATAAGAGTAATTTAAAGAACACATTAAGAATCTGTAAAATAAATTCACCACGTGATAAAAGTCTAAGGTTGTTGTTACCTTGTCTGAGTGCTTGTTAACAGTTACTATTACATAGTAAACCTACTTTTGAAGTCATAATTCCCTGTCACAAAACATCAGTTCCTAATGGGTCCCTACACAGGACAGAGAGCACTTTCACCCATTAATTTTGTTTCAGAATAAGTAAGAGAGTATTACAGCAGGGAGGTGTTGAGTAGTAGTTCTGTGAGGAATACACAAGTTACGGAAAGATTAAGAGAGATGGCCACACAAGATAAAGGGCTTGAAACAAGCACATTTGCCTTCACTGAAAAAGAAGGGGAAGAACTGGCCTTAGGTACAGCAGAATACGCTGGGGTGTTTGGACACACAACATTGAAAGAGAAATCTAAAATAGATTTGGACAGTATAGAGACCATTATTAAAAAATCTAGATTTAGTAGTTGTCGTATTGGTCACTGCAAGAATAGATCCAGAAGCAAATGATTTGATACCTTTTAATGGACCAACATAGATGTAACAACAAGAACAAAGTGTTCTAGCTTTTGGACCAACCAGTCCTTCTTCAGAAGCTAATGGCAGTTGTTTAGAAAATACAATACTTTTAACAGCTAGATCATGCAGAATAAAACAGAAAAAATCCCCATTGGTTTAAAATACTCATTTAAAAAATATAGAAGATGAAGTCAGAGAAGTTTAAAAGTAGTAGAAGTCAAATAGTAGTAGAAGGCAGTATGGCACTGTTAAACTTCTCTGACATCATCTTCTGTATTTTTTAAATGAGTATTTTAAACCAATGGGGATTTTTTCTGTTTTATTCTGCATGATCCAGCCATTAAAAGTATTGTATTTTCTAAACAACTGCCAACATCCCTAGAACCTACTGCCGTCCTGGCATGATGACGTCATTCACAGCAAACTGAAAAATAATATAAAAGCAGTACAAACATATTAGAACTCAAGACGCCACAATACCAACCCACCAACACCCTTGTCTTGCACAAGAAATAAAATAAAGACAGATACTTAAGTGTGCAGCAGCAGCAGTATGGACACTGAAGATGATCCACCATCAACCAGCCAAAATAGTACTTCTCATGGCAACTTGGCAACTAGCAGTCAGAGATAGCAGCAGGCAGTTAGCTACAGTGCCCCAAAATGTCATTCACTCCCCGCCGCCAAGCAAGTTACAACCAGAGAGTCAATCAACACAGCCAATCAGGACAGCAGTATAGGCAAATAATAATTCTACATTTATTAATCAATTTAAAAAGCAGTAGCAGGAGGAAACAATTGCAAGCAGCAGCAGCATTTTGCAGGAGGAATTCATTTTATCAGCATGCCACTCCTTTTGGTTGTTTAATAATTCCCACCATAATAGTATCTCCCTTCTCTCACAATTTTGCAATGCTTTTTCTGCAGTTAGTGTAGTGTATAATGCATGTTCTGACTTCTGAACACCACAGCAGGTAGCCACACCAAGATTCAGGCTGAAATCCTTGATAAACATGGCCCAAAACAGCAATTTAATGTCTGGGTGGTGGTGGTGGGGGGACCACATCACACCTGGTAGCCTGGCTAAAACATTGGCTGAACAACAGGATGCAGAGGGTAATAGTAAATGGAGTCCACAGTGAAGAAAGGGGGGTTACTAGTGTGGTACCATAGGGTTCAGTACTGGGCTGGTCCTTTTTAATGTTTTTATAAGTGACATTGCAGGGGGACTGGAAAGAAAAGTATGTCTCTTTGCAGATGGCATAAAGATCTGCAACAGGGATGGGGTGGAAAAGATGAGAAGGGATGTCGCAAGGTTGGAGGAATGGTCAAATGTATGGCAGCTTAGATTCAACACAAAGAAGTGCAAAGTATTGCACCTGGGAAACAAAAACCAAGGGGAAGAGTACACAATGGGAGGTGAGATACTGACAATGAAAAAAATGGAAAAGGACCTGGTGGTGGTTTTATCAGATGACCTAAAGGTGGGCAAGCAATGTGAGAAGGCAGTAAGGAGGGCTGGGGGATATTGGGATGCATAGGGAGAGGTGACACCAGTAGAAAACAGTAAGTTGTTATCCCTCTGTACAGACAGTTGGTGAGACCCCATCTGGAGTATTGCATGTAGTTCTGGAGACCACATCTCCACAAAGACATAGACAGGGTGGAGGCTGTCCAAAGGAGGGCAACCAAAATGGTGCAGGGTCTGCACCAGAAGACATACAAAGAGAGACTAAAGGAGCTTAATATGTATACCCTCAAGGAAAGGAGGGAAAGGGGGACATGATAGAAACTTTCAAGTACCTCACGGGAATCAACAAAGTTCAAGAAGGTAGCATCTTTCAGAAAAAGAGATGTGCAAGAACAAGGGGGCACAATTTGAAGATAGAGAGGGGCAGCTCAAAGATAATGTGAAGAAGTATTTTTTCACAGAGAGGGTTGTGGATGCAAGGAACAGTCTTCCTGAGGAGGTCATGGAGTCAAAAGCAGTGGGGGAATTCAAGAATGCATGAGACAGATATAAGGCTATTCTCGTGGGGCATAGGAGGAAGTAGGCTGTTGGTTAACTAGGATCTGCAGCTTATCCACATTAGGTAGGGAAATGGGCAGACTAGGTGGGCCAAGCAGTCCTTTTCTGCTATCAAATTCTATGTTTCTGTGTTTCTATGTTTCATGACTCAGGCCATATTTCTGTCTCAAATTTATGTTCAATTTTTCTGTAACATTTCTGGACATGTACAGCCTGTTCTGCACTCACAGAAACAAAATTTAGCATGAAATCAATTGTAAACGGTGGACCAAAGACCATGTTTTGGTTCGGGTGGTGGCTTGGGCACTGTATAACAACATAGCTGAGACCTGATTTCTGTCTGAATTTACTGTAACATTTTTTTTGAACCATTTCTGGACTTGAAGACCTTGTTTGGCACCAGAAGCACTGAAATTCAGGCTGAAATCCTTTGTAAACAGATCCCACAACAGCAATATAATGCCTGAGTGGTGGTGGGGGGATACCACATCACACCATGACTCAGACCATATTTCTGTCTCAGCTTTATGTACCATTTTTCCTGTAATAATTCTGGACGTGTACAGCCTGTTCTGCTCTTGCAGAAACAAGATTCAGCATGAAATAAATTGTAAACAGTGGACGAAAGACCAGGTTTTGGTTTGGGTGATGGCTTGGGCACCATATAACAACAGGGCCCAGACCTGATTTCTGACTAAATTTAATGTAAAAATTTTTTGGAACCATTTCTGGACTTGTAGGTCCTGTTTGGCACCAGCAGCACCGAGATTCAGGCTGATACCCTTTGTAAACATGGCCCAAAATAGCAATTTAATGTCTAGGTAGTGTTTTTTTTTGGGGGGGGCACCACATTACATCATGACTCAGACCATATTTCTGTCTCAACTTTATGTGCCATTTTTTCTGTAACATTTCTGGACATGTACAGCCTGTTCTGTGCTCACATAAACCAGATTTAGCATTAAATCAATTGTAAACAGTGGACCAAAGACCATGTTTTGATACAGGTGGTGGCTTGGGTGCCATGTAACAACATGGCTGAGACCTGATTTCTTGCAGAATTTACTGTAACATTTCTTAGGAACCATTTCTGGACTTGTAGGCCCTGTTTGGCATCAACAGCCCCAAGATTCAGGCTGAAATCTTTGGTAAACAGGGCCCAAAACAGCAATTTAATGTCTGAGTGGTAAGGGGGTGGGAGGGCACCACATCACATCATGACTCAGACTATATTTTGGCCTCAACTTTATGTACATTTTTCCTGTCAAATTTCTCATCTTAGCATGCCTGCTCTGCATAGTATAATGCCAAGAGGCTGTGTTAAACTGTGACCAATGTGTACATTTTGGACCGGGTCACCTGGCTGGTGGTGGTGAGGCACTAATGAAACATTATCATGATTGTAGGGAAGGGACACAAAGTTAACATTTATGAAGGTGGCAAGGTCATGGGGACATGTATTGTTAAGCAGAACAAAACATATTCATGTTTAATTTTGCAATAAAAATGCTTATGCACCTGTTTCTATGACTGTTACGTACATATTCTGACTGATGCTGCAACAGCCAAAGCAACTGCTACCACCCCTTACTACACACAACAGACAACAACATCACATAGAGTTAGGAAAAAATATTTGTTCATACTAACAAATTACTTTACTTGACATTTGTGGATAAGAGGAAACATAAATAAGGAGTAACATGAAACAAGCAGAAAGGTACACAATTTATGGGCACAGTACTACAAGTTGGGGCCGAGGGGACATGCAGGGTCAGACTCAGTCAGGGTAAGGGTATTCATATGAGATGGAGGGGAAAGGGAGGAAGCATAAACATTACATAAAACATCACAAATTAGATAGAAAACCACTGGATAAGATAAGAAAAAGTAAAAAAGAATATTGAAGAGAAAGAGGACAGAAAAAATATATATGTTTTTATTACTTTTTAATTTTTGTGTGTTTTAATTTTTAGGGTGTTGAAGAAGAAGGCCAAGACTCGAAGAAGGCAAACGAAGGAAAAAATATTAGGCGCACTACTCATTTCCACCAGTGCCACTGCTGTCACCACCATCACTCCCATGATGCAGCTCCACCAGGAGGTCCAAGACCTTCTTTTGGTCCTCCTTTATTTTATCAAGGTCCACCCTAACCTCCTGGTGGAACTTGTCCAACTAGTGCCTTGCACCTGTGTGCACACTGCCACCACCTCTTGGCGCATGGCCTCCAGGTTCTCCATGCTGACAACTGATCTGCTGGAGGAGCTGCTGCAGCCTGTAAAGATGCCACTGCACAATAATGGGCAGCACTTTGGTACCACTGCCAGTGGGTGGGGGTGTTTCACTTCTCCTGGACTCTAGCTGCTGTCTTCTGCTGCAGCACCCTCTTGGCAGCCGAATGCCTTACTCCTGGTTGGCCCCATCGCTGCCTCCTGCTGCAGCTTCTTGCTGCTTAGAAAGCCACTCTGTATCATAGTGGTGCTGCAGGTGGCTCCTTTGTCCACCCATCCCAAAGTGGGATCCTTTTTCCCCCTCCTTACTTCTTTAACACAAAGTTTACAGATGACTACAGTGTCATCTGAAACCTTTGTGGGAAAAAAGGACCAAACTAAAGAAACCTTGAGGAGGGGCCTCATCATTTAATGTCCCGGTGGGGGCCACCTCATTTGAGACCTGCTGCTGCTGCTACTGCTGCTGCTCTTGCTGGTTGGGAGCTGGGCTGCATATGCTCCTGGGGTGGGACAACGGGCTTCTGCTGCTCTTTCTGGGTGGGGGGCAGATGCTGCTGGGGGGTCCAAGGTGGTCCTGCTGCTGCTGGTGTGGGGAAGCCTGCTGCTGCTAGGTGGGCAATGGGTGCTTGCTCTTCTTGTGGGGGGCTGCTTTGAAAATGCTTACCTGTTAAGGTAGAGAGTAGATCCTCCTGGTGGCATGCCTGCCATTTTCCCCCATGCTGTACTGCTCCCAATGATTTTTTTCCATCATAAAAAAGAAAGTTTTCTTAATAGAAAACTAAAGAAAATAAATGAAAAAGAAAGAAAGATACAGGAAGGGAGTCAAACACACACATACGAACACACACACTCACACGCACACACACACACACACACACACTATAAAGATAAAAAACATAACACTGAAGAAAATGCCCTAACAGAAACAATTTACTTTGTAAAATAAAGTGGGGAAGAGATTTCAATAACAGATAGCACAAACACATACACAAACACAAATCACACTGTTTTTTTTTTTGAAAACAAAGCTCTCCTGCTACTGTCTCTTCTGTCCTGCAGGCAGCAAAAGCTATAAAGGAAGCAGATTTAGTCTGAGTTCCTGCCTAAGTACAGTCACCCATGTGATCAGCAGTCTGCTAGAGAAAGTCATATGACAAGCATTTTTTTTTCCAATTTCACCTGAAACTAATGTAAGGCGAAATGTACCGGTGAAAGCAAAATGTACCAGTGAAATTGATGGCGAAACTTTGCCTTACAGGCCCAATTTCACAAAATGTTTCACGTGGTGAAACTGATGATTTCACAGGAATTTCACTGGCGAAATTAAATTTTGATGCATCTCTGTTTGGGACTGCAGTTCAGTGGCAAGCCAAGTAAGTAAACATTTATTTCTTGAGTGCCCCATCCCAGAGGCTGTAGGTGCTGTATATGTAGGTAGGAGACAAGTACATCAATAAATGAACATAAAAAGATAAATACTACAAATAAAACAGGTTAAAATCCAGATTACATAAAACATTATTAAAAATGTTGCAGCAGTTTTCAGATTGTTTATGAACATTCTAAGAACACTTTTCTAAAGCCTGAGGCTCCTCTCTGCATTTCTGTTCATATGTCATTTGTTTAGGGGTGGATTTTTTCCTTTATATTGCATCTTTTTTTTCTCAGGAACTGTGAGTCCCTGCTTTTGCTAATAAGTTACACTTTTTTTCACTTACTTGCTTTGCTACGTATAGGGACAACACTTGTAGATTTTGGGTTTCCCTCGGTCTTTCAAATATTTTGTGATTTCAAGTCTGATTACTCTGCTGCTGTCAGTTCCAGCTCCTTTATTAGGGCTGCAGTAGGTGGAGCCCATAAGACCTCTTGCTATGAGAAAAGGACTCCTGCATTCCTTGGGAAAGAACAGCATATTGGAGTTCCAGCATTGTCACCTATGTGTCTGTGAAGCACGCCTTTTCCTCACTACTTCACTGTTGGCGGTCAGTTTCTTTTATTTTAAATTATACAGTGGCAAGAAAATTTCCAGGTCTTTGATTGGTCAATCTTGGGCTGGACCCATGATGTTACCCCAGTACAACATCATGGGCCTAGCTTCAGCCTCACTGTGAACCTGTTGATGAGCTATATGATAAGCTAGATTGCCTCTTTTTTTGCAACTCCTCTTAAGAAACAAAAATATTTTTCCACACTAAAAAAACATTCTTTAAAATTATTTTTTTATTTTATATATAACAACGAGCCATTGTATAATAGCAATAATGCCCTCCAGGGTGTGTATCATTTGGGATAACGTCATGCCTCAATTGTTGGACACACTCGGCCTGCGGCCTCATGTCCAACCACCTGAGGCATGACGTTAACCCAGCATGACACACACCCTGTTGGGAATTATTGATTAATTATACACTTCCACCCTCCCATCTCTCTCAGCACACACCAACCCCGGCCCCGGAAACATAATAGTGACAATAAAGGTGCCCAATCACCCAGTGTTACAATAATGTAATCCTGTTACAGACCCCCCCTGTCCACTACTGCACATGCACAGTTATTTCTGCTTTATTTTAACTTATTAAATGTATTCATTGCGTCCCCCCCACCTGACCCTCCTTTTCAGCACCCACCACCCCACTCCCCTCTTAAATGTAATATTGCACATCCATGGTTCTGCTTGCATTTTTACAATATATTTTAATAGTTTCCCTCCCTCTCAGCACCCCAACCCCCAGAAATGTAACAGTGGCACTATGGTTTGCCCAGTCCCCCAGTGCAGTAATCCTCACCCCCCATCCACTACCATGTATGCATGAGTATTTGTTTTTTTCTTCTTTTATTCTTTCCTCCCACCACCGACCATCCCTTTTAGCACCCACCACCCCAGTCCCCCTCCGAAATGTAACAGTGGTGCTAACAGTGTCCAAGCCCCTATTGCAGAAATCTTCGTTTTGTTGCATCCTGTAAAAAAAAGGTCCATCAATGTCTTTTGCAGCCGTCGCACTCCCCCCACTGACCCTCCCACTCAGCACCTGGCACCTAGCCCCCCCAAACCCTACTTACCCATTGGGGTTCCAACACTGTAATCCTCACCGGATTGCAGACACATCTTCACTATTCAAAACCGGACCACAAGAAACAGGTATGCGATTCAATGTATTTCAATGGTATTTTGAACTTAATGGCAAAACCTGGCCATATTTTCATATTTTTGCCCCAAATTTTCAACATGCCTTTTTTGGGACCCAGCCTCATGAACAACTGAGCTGCCATTTGGCACATCTGTCCTGGAAGGTGATGTTTTGGTCCTTGTGTGAAATAACCTATCAGGTAGGACGTGAACATTTTTTCTGCCCTTTTTATGAGGTAGGGTCTTAAGAAGGCTATGCTGAAGATTTGGTGTAAAAATATTAAAAAAACAACAAAGTTATAAGCTTATATTAAATTTTGTGAAGGCAGGCTCGTAACTTGGTAATTTTCAATATTTTAGCCCCAAATTAACAACAAAGCCATTTCTTTACATCACACCTCATGAATGTGACAAGTGTCATTTTTCAACTCTGGCCGAAAATGTGTTTTTTGCATCCCAAAAGTTGATTTTGCAGTCCGTGCTTGAAATCGCCTTTTGGGCAGGAGCTGAACATTTGCGCTGCCGTTCTTCGTGCAGCAGGGTCATGAAAAGGCTATGTGGAAAACCTAGTGTACAAATATTACAATGCAACAAATTTATCAGCCTATGTTACATTTTCCTAATGCATATTATTTATATAGCTATATTATTACCTTTAGTAATTTTCAATATTTTTACCCCAAATTCGCTCATGCAGCCCTATTGGCTCTGGCCAGAGTTTGTTTATTCTACTGTTTAGCTGATTCAGTTTCATTTATGCTTCTCTGCAGCTCTACTGAAGCTGGTTGCATTTAACAAACTCAAGTGCAGATTCTTAGGATTTGGGGATTGTACTGTATTTCATTCTGGGATCAGGAAAACATTCTTTACCAGATTCCTTACCAGGCTTTGTCACTGGCCACCAGGGTTCTATACCACTATTCCATGCAATTCCTCCCTTGCTTGGCAAGGCCTACCACACATAAATATCCAGTGATCAGAATGCACCTACCATTACTCCTGTGCTAACAGTAGTCATAGTTTGTAGTAGATCCTAGTCATAAAGGGCTAGATTTCACAGGGCTTAGTTGAAGATAGATGTATCACTGTACTGTACTGTGATCTGTAACCAGAGATGTCCCGTGGCTCAAGCAGTAGCCTGAGATTATCCTGTAGCTTGCATTGTAGCCACACTAACCACCCTAGGAGGCACTGTTAAGTTTATTTACTGCTTCATCCTTGAATTCTCTTGTCAGCTCACCTATGGCCCTACCTGGTCTTGACCCACACACTTTCCTTTAGCAGGACTGAATGCCTTCTTTGCTAGAGCTGGGATTTTTACTGGGATGGGGATTCCTTTAGTCATACTGACCATGCTGTGTGACCCCATTAGTAGATTAGGCCTCCTTGTGGACAAGAGGCTGGGCATTCCCATTATACAATAGATGTTACCTCTCCTCAAGAGTGCTCCATGTTCCTCAAGCTGGTGTTCTCACTGATAGGGTCAGTTCAGTCACACTGACAACTCTCTGTGATATCTTTAAGTTGTTTGCCCCATTAGAGGGAAGAAGTGAGTGTTCCAGTAGATCACCTCTCAGATTTTCAGTTCTGATTGTCGCTATTAGTTCAGTTTCAAATTTCAAGAAATGCTTGAGTTGGCATTTCTTTTTTTGTTCAAGATCTTACCAGCTGTTTTTTTTTTTTACTTTTTGTTTTTGAAATCTTTATATAGCTATATTATACATGCAGGATACACAAAGTATAAAATGCTGTTTTGTACAGTCAGTCAGAACATATAATTAACCCTTGCTGTGCCATGGAATAATATATCAGTCCAGAATTCCTATATGTTTTAATTCTGTCTGCAGCCTAAGGGTTAAACTTATGAAAATGGAAATCAGCATAATTAAATAATATAGTATAGTTGAGTCCACAAGACTGGAGATCCAAATGCTGAAAGGAAACTAAGAAAAACGATAATGAATGACTAATTATGAAATGCCTTATCAAATGGCATTCATTCAGATATGCAAAAATATATTTTCTCATTCGAGGGTCACATAATCAGTGATTTCTTGTATTTTAATAATAAATCTACATGTGTTACAATTCTACCTGGAGACATCTTAGAACTTACAGCTTGTTTATTTTAAACAGACATTAAGTTTAAATGCTAGTACTGAAGAGATTATAAAACAAAAGTAACCTATCAAAACATGGGCCTGATTCACAGAGGTTGATGCGAGATGGGCTAAAGGTAGCTTGTTCCAACTGCCAGTGCATCAAGGACCCTGCACCTGATTCACTATAGGGCAGGGTCCCAGTGGCAAAATCCTGCAACTTGTGACAAAAGTGGTAATGCGCCAAAGAGTCTGTACACCCAAAAGGATTGTTGCAAGCTGTGGGATGGTCAGGCAACAGCTACACCCATGAATTGTGACTGGTGGATAGCGGTCCCCCATCACTGATCCTCCCCTACAATAAAAGATGTCACTTCCCTGATGGCAAGCATTTCTTCCATCCCTTATCCCCCTCCACAAAAAAACCAAGATGCCACCTCCCTGGTGGCTAACTGTCCCTCACCGAGCCCCGATTGCCTTGAATTAAAAAACATCACATCCCTGGAGGCAAGCAGATCTCCCCAAGTCCTGAAGCCCTTGTAATAAAAAAATCACAGCTAGCAGCCCCCAAGCCCCAGTCCCCTGTTTATTAAAACAAATCACTTCCCTGGTGGCTAGTGACCCCCCAGCCCTGCTCTCCTTCTTATTACTGTAATAATGTCCCTTGTGGTCTAGTGGACCACCTCTCTATCCTTGATCTGTCCATATAATGTAAACATGTCCTTCCCTGGTGGTCAAGTGGACCCCCACCCCTTCACCCTGGCAGGCAGTGCTCCACCAACCTGCTATCTCATCCCATCCTGAGTTGGCAACTTGTACAGCCCTCTACACTCCACCTCAGCCAGCCACTAACTGAGCTGTCAAGGAGTGCATACTGTATACAGTATGAGCTCATTGATTGACATTGCCTGTCAATCAATGAACACACACTGTATACAGAATGCACTCCTAAAGCAATGATACCCATGTCAACAATTTTACCTATTACCTCTCCAATCTTACTCCAGTAAGGCCACAACAAGGACAATGCCAAAATACATGAATATGGGTTCCCAGTACTCCATAACCCCTCCAACATAGATCTGACTTGTGAGTCTCAAAGTGTTTAACCACAATAGGCACCCTAAAATACCATACTATTACCCACCATCTAAATTCTTGCTAAGAAGGGAGGCTGTAGTTGCATGGATCCCTTTCCAAATCCGGGCCCACATATCATCTTCCAATTGTATCCCTCCTTCTTTTTCCCACCTAGCTTTAACCTTGGATAAGGCATCTGCTTCCAGATCTGAAAAGGCTTTGTATAGTTTAGATATTAAGCCCCTCTTATTTGGTTGCTTAGCCATAAACAGACATAAACTTCTCAAGGAATTCCTCCCCCTAGATGTGCTTCCTTTTGTGAGGTCTCAAAAAGGTAGGGGCACATTTAAAAAATAATGAAAATGGTCTCTAGAGGAAAGGCCCAAATCATTTTTAAGTTGCTGAAAAGTTTTAAAAAACCCTCCCTCAAAAAATTGGCTAACAAACTTGAGGCCCTTTACTGTCCATTGTAAGAAACCAAAATTCATACGGTCAGGAGAGAAACTCAGAAGGGAACAAATGGGGGTCTCATCACATAGTCCAAGATTTAATTTAAAAACCTTGCACACCTAATACCACACATTCACCAGTGATGTCACCCAAGGGTTAGAAGTCTTTAGGGATCGCATATTAGTGGAGTCTTCAAATGGGATACCTGCTAATGTAACCAATGACAAACAGGAGGATTCTAACTGTGCCCAGTCAGGAAGATCATTTAGACAAAGTATGTATCAAGGTTAACAAAAGGACCCCAGAGGAGATATAGATAAAACTGAGAATAAAAAAAGGAAATGAGGGAGCACATTCATTTGTACCACCTCCACCCTATCCCCCACCAACAGAGGAAGAATCCTCCAATGTGAGCAATCTTCTTCAACACTCCCTACTAATTTAAGGTAATTGGAGGTATACAACTTAGATAAATCACAGGGAATCCAGACTTCCAGATATCTAAAGCTATCTTTCATCTGCTTAAATCCAAAATTATTCAAGGGTGAGTTATCTGGTTGCTGCCCCAAAAACATGATCTCTGTTTTGGTTTCATTGATTTTAAAGCCAGAAAGCTGACCATAGTGGGACAACAATTGTTTGACTATTGGAAGTGACTTAGAGGGATCAGAAAGATATGAAAGTGTATCATCCACATATTGCAAAATGTGTAGCTCCCTCCCAGACATAGTCATAACCTGAAAGGCCTTCAACTGGTGGATCAAAGTCAATAGGGGTTCAACACTTTAAGTAAACTATAGAAGACAGAGCGGACACCCCTGCCTTGTGCCACTCTCTATCTGAAACCTAGGGAAAATAAGCCCATTAACTCAATCATGAGCAACTCATTTATTATAAATATTCCCTAGCCAATTAACAAATCTTGGGCTAAATTGAAATTTGTAAATCGTGCTTGCCAAAAAACACCAGTCCAGGTGATCGACTGCCTTTTCAATGTCGATTGCCACTACCACCCCCACCCTTTTCTTCTGCCAGGACAGAAAGGCTGAAATAACATTTACCAGTTTCCTAATATTTTCTTGCAGGTACCTACCTGGGATAAATCCTGACTGGTCAGTATGAATCAAAGCAGAAATCACTTCCTGTAGCCTTATACTTACAGCTTTGGTAAAAAATGTTAAATCATAACTAAGAAGAGAAATGGGGCTGAAGTTAGTACATCTCATGACTTTGGCAAGACCGTAATGATAGCCTAATCCATTCTGGGACGGTTCCTGGATCATGAACTGAGTTAAAGAGTTTAGTCAGCAGAGGAGCCAATTCAGGGCCAAAAACTTTACAAAATTTGGAAATAAACCCGTCTGGTCCTGGGGACTTTTCTAGCCTCAATGTCTTTATGACCCAGAAATTTCTGTCTCTGTAAAGAGAGAGTCTAACCTATACCACTGGGTCTGAAAAAGTGTGGGCAACTGAATTTCTTTCAAAAATTGATCCACCTTTATTTCATGTTCAGTATCCCTCTGCTTAGAATATAGTAAGGAGTAATACTCAAAAAAATCTTGGACAATCTGAGATGGGTCTTTTCTGGGTTGAGTAATGGCAAATACCATTCTGCTTCCTTTTTCCTGAGCCTCATAGCCAGAAGCTTATCTACCATAGTCCCCCCCCACCATAATACTTTTGGTTTGTGAAGCAGAAGGTGTTCTCCACCTTTCACAGACCTAAAGAATTGAGATCCTCTTTAACTTTCTGGATCTGTGGCATTAGGGAAGAGTCACCTTTTTGTTGATGAACCTTTTCTAAATAGCCTAGCTTGACTTCTAATTGAGAAAGCTGTTTCTGAAATTCTTTATTTTTGTAAGCAGCAAAAAAAATTAGGTGACCCCTCAGTATTGCCGTTACTATCTACCATATGTATTTCAGAGGGGTGCCTTCCCCCTCATTATCTAAGATATACTGCTTAATAATATCCCTGATAGAAGCAACCATGGAGAGATTCCGCAGCAGGCCCATATCCAGGTGCCATAAGCCAACCCGCTCAGATAACCCAGCTTCCACCTGCTAAAAACCACAGCATGATCAGCTAATGAAATAGGGTAATAATAATAATAATTGTATTTAATATAGTGCCTTTCAGAATATCTAAGTGCTTCACAAATACAAACACACTCAGTTAAACAATAAATAATCATAAAAGCAAAGAAATTCTGAAAATGCTTTTTCCCTAGAAAGGTCTTCATTGCCTGCTTAAAACTCCCCACAGTCCTGCACTCCTGTAGCTGACAAGGTAGAGAATTCCAGAGGGATGGGGCAGTGAACTTAAAAGCCAGTGCCCCAGATGCAGTGCCCCAGATGACTTCAATCTAGCCCTCGGAATCTTCAGCAACCCCTCATCAACCAAGCAGAGTTGTCACATAGGGGTGTAAGGAATCAGAAGTTCTTTCAAGTAGTCTGGACCCAGTCCGTGTAGGGCCTTGTAGTATAACAAACCCACCTTAAAGGTGATCCGCCACTGAACTGGCAGCCAGTGCAGATCGCACAGCACTGGGGTTATATGAGATCTCCTTGAAGCTCCAGTCAACAAACGTGGAGCCGCATTCTCCACTAGCTGCAAGTGGCAGAGATCAATCCCAGGAATCCCTAGGTACAGAGAGTTACAGTTGTCAAGGCACAAGGTCAAGAAGGCATGGACCAAGACAGGCAAGTCGCTGCATGGAACAAGGTGCTTGATCTTGGCAATGTTCATAAGGTGGTAAAAGGCTAACTTGATGACTGCAGACACCTGATGGCAAAGGATCAGACCATCATCAAGTATCACTCTCAGGTCACACACCCGTTCAGAGGTAAGGATCTGCTCACCCCCCAGAAATAAACCAGATGGCAAATCAGACCCCAACCTCTCTATCCTGCGACCAGGGTCCACCACCAATACCTCAGTCTTTCCTGCGTTCAACTTTAACCCACTGGAACTCAGCCAATCTTGGATTTCCTCAAGGCAGCTGTTAAATACAAAGAGAGCACACACCTGGTCAGAAGCGTAAGACAGATAGAGCTGAGTATCATCAGCATAGCAGTGAAACCAATGCACATACCATCTTACAATATCTCTGAGGGGGAAGCATATACACTGCAAACAACATGGGGGACAACACTGAGCCCTGAGGTACCCCACAAGGCATAGAGAAAGACTCAGAAGAAAATATTTACAAGACAATCTCTGAGTTCAACCGGTGAGGAAAGATGAAAACCATCTGAGGGCTGTACTCATCAGCCCACAGATGAACCTCAGGTGCTCGAGCAGAACCCCATGGTCGACAGTGTCGAAAGCTGAAGCTAGATCAAGGAATACCAAGATAGAATGGTTCCTCTGATCTCTCACCATCAGGAGATCATTGAGCACCTGAACCAGAGCTGTCTCAGTACTATGCCTCTTACAGAAACCCGACTGGAGAGGTTCGTATAAATTATGGATGGTTAGATGGTTCTCCAGTTGAATTGCCACCACTTTCTTGATAACCTTTCCCACAAAAGGAAGGTTTGAGATAGGCCTGTAGTTCACCAGAGACTCCAGGTCCAAAGAAGCTTTCTTCAGAAGAGGTGCCACCACCGCCTCCCTCAGGGAGATAGGAAACTCACCCAATTCCAGGGAGCACTGGACAATCTGAACTAAGACCGGGTAGATAACACCACTACAACCCAAAATTAGGGAAGTAGGGCCAGGGTCTAAACTACAGCATGTGGGGTGCATCCCTTGGACAATCCTCACAATGTCAACGAAATGCGGTAGGCCAAAGGTTCTCCAGGAAATACCGGACATAGTGATTGAGCACTGACCAACCATATCTCCCATAGAATGAGAAGGACAAAACTCCTGCTTGATGTCGGCCACCTTATTAGCGAAGAATTGAGTGATCTCATCACACTCAGTTTGTGATAAAACTTGACAGAGCTGCAGACAGGCTGGATTGCACAGCCTGTCCACAGTTCGGAAGAGTTCAGCTGGTCGGTTCCCAGCAACAGCGATTTCCCTGGACAGGAATGCTGCCTTCTTATGGGAGATCACTGATTGATAGAGTTGATAATGCTCTAACAAAATAAGATGGTCGGTATCCAAGGCGGATTTACTCCAGCAGTGTTCTAACCTGCGTCCCAGCTTCTGCATCTCCCTCAGTGACCCATCAAACCATGGGGTCTGAGGGCAAAGCTTAAGGGGATGAACACAGACCGGAGCAATCCGATCAAGAGCTAAAGTAATAGCCTTATTATAGGCCACCACTAAGTGCTCTGGATCAGTGCTGGTCTCACCAAACACTGAGAGGTCAATCACTGCCACCAGGTCTTCAGGGACCACAACCCACAAAAAGCAGTAACTGACTATCTCCACAGGGGCAGACCTGCTCAGGGAGGCAGAGAAATTGAACCTCATGGTGTAGTGATCAGATCAACAGAACAGTTCCACCCCCAAATCAGAGGCCTCGATCCCCAGGAGGAAGACCAAATCAAGAGAGTGATCACCATTGTGGGTAGCTGAGGAAACTTCCTGTGTGAAGCCCAGTGATGTCATCAACTGGAGGAGGTGTTGATCAAAAAGCAAGGATTCGTCATTGACCCAGGCACTGAAGTTGCCCAGAACCATCAGTCTGGGCGACTCCAATGCCATGTCAGCGGTGAAGTCCACTACGTCTAGCAGGAACAGCTTCTCATCCCCTGGTGGACAGTAAACGAGAGCTATCCTGCACCCCATACTAGTTACCACAGTGTACTCAAATGATTTAGCCTCCTCAGCTGGTACACCAGTGAGGCCCAGTTCCATGTTAAAACAGACCGCCACCCCCCGCCCCTGTGATCCAACCTCAGGAGATGTATCAACGAATACACAGGAGGAACAGCTGCCTCCAGAATTGGGGCAGCATTACTGTCCAACCAGGTCTCGGTGATGCAAGTCAGATTTGCTGTTCCAACAAAATCCGCAATAAATGCAGTTTTGTTCTTAATGGATCTCTAATTGCATAACAATGCCCGGGTTAGACAATGCTCGTGGGCCGTCCCGACTACTTGCCCACCCAAAAAGGAGGTGCCCTTGGGTATGGGGACAAGACACAGATTACCACATTCCAGGCTCATTTCACCCCAGGGCTTCTTCCGGTCTTAACCAACCCTATGGGGTAAACCCACTCATTCACGCTCCAATGTCTGCACCCTCCAACCAACCCCTGCCCCCTCACCCTGCAAGCAATTCCCAGTGCCTGAGAGCACTGGTAAGTAAAAGCAGGGAGCAGGGGGAAGAGAATGGGTGGAGGGCATGGAGAGAGGAGGTTGAATAGCGCAGAACTGGAGGAGCAAGCAGACACATTCTGCAAGATACCCCAAATTGTGGCTAACACCACAAGCAATCCTAATTTCCTAAATAAACTAAAGTGCAGTTGAAATCTCTTAAAAAATATAAATCACAATACCCCAATAAGTCCAAAGACAGAAAAAACAACTAAAAAATAAACCAATTGATCAAACAAAAACATTAAACTAATCCAATAAAATAAAACCCCCAGGCAGTCAGTAACTCTCATTAACTGGTGCCACTAATTAAAACAAACATAATAAACCAAAGTAACTAATAAAAATAAAAATAAAATACACATAAATATAAACCCCTGGGCTGCACTATACTGTCACTATGGTAACAAGGAGGAGCAGAGTGGTACTCTCAGTACAACAAAAATATTGAGATGAGTAAAACAAAATAACAAAGCAAACAAAATTCACACAAATATTGTATTGAAGTCATTAAAAAAACATCATTAAGTCCCAGTCCTAGGCACTCTCACTGCCAGATCTTCCAAAGGTGCAAGGGTTCTCCAGACACAGGACATAAATGGTAAAAAAAAAAAAACTAAGCAGAAGTTTAGAGCATGTCCAATGGCCAACAACCCCAGAAACACTCTCACTGATTCAGGAGTTTTAAGTCACAACCAGGCAGTCTATCCCCAAAAGGAAGCACAAGGAAGACTTCGGGACTAATTATGTTCCCCTTGCTAAAACCCAACTGGTTATCCCCAGCCCACCACAAGGCCACAGCAGATTGCTATGAGACCCAGAAGGAGTCCACCCAGATGGTCACCCTGGGATTTCCTAGAGGAAGGGACCTCTACCCACTGATTCCCCAGTGAGGGAAGCCCCCCTGCAACACTGTAGATGGAGGGGCCGGGACTCACCAGAAAGGGCAATTAAAGCAGGAAAATAAACAATAAAAATCCCGGACTAGATCAGACCCACAAAGCAATCGGAGACCAGAAACAAGAGCACAGCTCAGGAGAATTCCAACTTCTTTAGCATAAAACCTTCCCAGGAATTAGTCCAAGCACAAAAGGAAAAACCAGGCCAGAATCCAATTAGACTCAGTACTCACGGGCCAAAATGGCATAAATTAAAATAGGGAAGAAAAGTCCAATGAAGCAAATAGGTCCAAAAGTCCTTAATGCCAAGAAGATCTGCTCCCCATACAATCCATGGTCACTGAATCCTCAAGCTCCAACAAAGCAGTCCAATGGCAGGAAGGACTAGCCGTCGTATGTTCCAAAAAAGCAAGTATTGTATAACCGCATTTGCAATGAGCACTACAGCACATAACAGTCAGCGTAGTAGACAGCTGGCCATTCATCAAAAACTGGCAGCTTGAGAATAGGTAGACTGTATCAGTGATCAGCCCTGGACAGAAAGACAAGGGGGTGATACACTTCCTAGCATCCCTCAGATCCTCCACAGTCCTAAATCTCGAAATGAGAGCAGCAACAAACAAAGGCCATGCACAGCTTGCAAAAGTGATAATATATAAAACAGAACAATAAAACATCAAAATAAATGTAAAAACAAAACTTTAAAAAGTTTGTAAAATAAAAACACTTCAACTGCAGCAAGATCTTTAGAGAACAAATGATCGCACACCCAGTGTAAATACACATCTCCTTAAATCTATGAGTCCCTGTCTGCTGTGTGTAGAATCATTCTAAATGAGCATTAGAATTTGAGGCAGGGGAATAAAAGGTGAACTCTTTAGCATTTGGAAACTGTTGTCTCCAGGGATCTACTCAATCACCCCTCGACTAACAGAGACCGCAGTACTTTAGAACAGGCACCATTCTCTGTCCAGGAAACTGGAAGTCTATCCAAATCAAGGGATTCCACACAGTTTCAGTCCACTGTGCAAATCACTTGACCCTCTGGTAATTTGGCAAGGAAAGAAAAAAATTGTTTAAAAAATTCAGCAGATGGGGGGTCAAAACTTAGACCAAAACTAAGTGTAATAACTGACCGAGCTATATTCCAGAAATTCCTACATATCTCTCCCCCCTGGATCTCTATACACCTTCTTTAATTGAAAAGGGAGACCTCTTCAAAGCAGAAGGGCAACCCCTGCCATTTTTGAGGAAGGGTGAGCCGCTGCAAAAACCATCCCCACCCAGGAGTGTTGAAGTTTATTATGCTCCAAATCTGAAACTTTAGTTCCCTGAACAACCCCCACATCGCTTCTTAACCGATTAAACTCTTGTTGAACTCTGTCTCACTTTATGGCATTATGTAAACCTTTCACATTCAAAGAATAAACACTTAATGTTCCCATCTAAATATATCATAAACACTATAATAGAACCTAACCCATGCTCAAAGATAAACAACCTTAAAGAAATAAAGAGGTCTCTCCAAACAGTCCACTTATCAAGAAGAACCCCAACCCCCCTTCCCTCCTACCCCCAAACTATAAACCAACAATACCCAATCATAAACAAGGAAGGCCCCATGGAGGCCAGTAGCAAAAAGGTACAATGGGAAGGCTTTAAGCCTGAGGTTCAATGGGCAGAGCAACTACATCACTCCTCCACCAGGCTTTAAAAGGTCAGTCATCCTGGGCCTTCCCAGGATTCATTTCCCGTTGCAATCAAGGGCCTCATCGGTATTTCTCTTGCTGCTCTCCCACTACCTCACTCTTCTGTCAGTTTGTATCTGGACTTGTCATTGTTTCCCCCCCTTGCATTGCTTCCCCCTCACTTTCTCTCTGCTCCTCGTTTCCCTCATCTATCATTGTGTTTCTTCTACCCACTTCTCTCCCTCCTCTTGTTGTTCCTGTCCCCTCCATTCATACAAACCCCTCCTGGTTCTCTTTGTGGTCTTGCTGCTTTGTCTCTCCCTCTATTCTTTCCAGCTACTGCACCAGCAGTATTTCTCTTTTGCTTGCCCTGGTCATTTTAGCCCTTCCTTGGTTGTCCCAGCTCCCACTTTCATTTTTTCCACCTCCTCCATCCACTTTGCATCCTATTTTCCCTTACTTCTCATTCCCGCATTCAGCCCCATCTTCCTCTTATGCTTACCTTTTCTGAGTTGCATCATCCCTATGTGCCTGCTTGCTGCCTCGTACCTCATAGATACATAGATACATAGACAGTGTCGGCAGATAAGGGCCTATGGCCCACCTAGTCTGCCCATTTGAGCTTGTAAGTTCAGTTTGTTTTCCTAGAAGTCTATTTCCCCTTACCCCTGACCTCTAGAATTCCTTTATGTCTATCCCATGCATTCTTAAATCCCGTGATTGTTTCAGCCCCCACCACTTCCTCTGGCAGGGTGTTCCACTTGTCCACCACCCGTTCTGTGAAGAAATTCTTTCTCATGTTTCCTCTGAATCGTCCTCCCTCCAACTTCATCCCATGCCTCTAGTCCTGAAACATCTTTTCGCTTAAAAATAGAGTTTTCCTGCACCCTGTTCCTCCCTGTAGATACTTGTATGTCTCTATCATATCCTCTCTCCCTCCTCTCCTCCAGGAGTACATGTTCAGTTCCTTCAACCTGTCTTCATAGGACTTGTGATGCAACCCATGCACCATCTTTGTTGCCCTCCTCTGAACCTTCTCTACCCTGTCTATGTCCTTACGTAGGTATGGTCTCCCAGAACTGTACACTGTACTCCAGGTGGGCCTCACTAGTGTCTTGTATAAGCGGAATTATGACCTCCCTTTTCCTGCTGGTGATGCCCCTGCCTATACATCCCAGCATCCTATTTGCTTTACCTGATGCCTTGTCACACTGTTTCCCTACCTTGAGGTCATCAGAGATGACAACCCAAGATCCTTTCCTGCTTGGTGCATGCTATATCCTCACCCCCACAACTGATATATTGTGCCAGGGTTTTTGTGCCCCATATGCATTATCTTGCATTTCTTTGCATTGAATTTCAACTGCCAAACCCTTGACCATTCTTCAAGTTTCTGCAGGTCCTTCTCATTCTGTCTACACCCTCTGGTGTGTCTACTCTGTTACAGAGCTTTGTGTCATCAGCGAACAGTGAAATTCTGCCTTCTATATCCTGTGCAATGTCACTGATGAAGATGTTGAATAGGACCGGTCCCAGCACTGATCCCTGTGGTACCCCACTGGTCACTCTTCCCTCTGTGGAGTGACAGCCATTTACCACCACCCTCTGTGTCCTGCCACCCAGCCAGTTACCTACCCACCACACTACTGTCCTGCCCACACCCATATTCCCCAGTTTGTGTAATAGTCTTCTATGTGGCACAGTGTCAAAGGCCTTGCTGAAGTCCAGATAGGCCATGTCCACTGCCCTCCCCTGATCCACCTCCCTAGTCACCCAGTCAAAAAATTCAATGAAGTTGGTCTGACATGACCTCCCCCTGGTGAAACCATGCTGCCTTGGGTCCTGTAGTCCATTGACAACCAGATGTTCCACCAATCTCTCCTTCAGTAGTGCTTCCATGATCTTCCCCACTACCGAGGTGAGGCTGACTGGTCTGTAGTTCCCTGTTTCCTCTTTGTTCCCACTTTTGTATAAGGGACTACATCTGCTGTCCTCCAGTCTTTGGGTACCTCCCTGTTTCCAGTGATTGGCTGAACAGGATAGCCAGAGGTTCAGCCACCTCTCTTAGTTCTTTAAGGACCCTGGGGTGCACCCATCTGGCCCCATTGCTTTATCAGCTCTTATTACTTCCAGTTCCTTCAGGACCCTTTCTCGTGTAAAGGGACTTGTGTCCATTTCTGCACCATTCTCACCCTTGTACTCCCTTCAGACCCATTACCCCCTCTTCCTTAGTAAAGACTGAGCAGAAATACCTGTTCAATATGTCAGCTTTACTGTTGTCATCCTCCACGCGCTCCCATCCTCCCTTCAGTCTCACTATCCCTCCTTTGTCCTTCTTTTTCACTTATGTACCTGTAAAGGTTTGTCCCTTTAACCACTGATTTTGCAATGTGTTCTTCTGTCTGAGCTTTGGCTTCCCTTACTGACTTCCCTGCCTCCTTTGTTTCTCCTGGTACTTCTCCCTATCCCCTTCTGCCTGTGTCTTTTTGTATTGCCTGGATGCAATCTTTTGCTTTCACTTTCTTTGCTACCTCTTTGGAAAACCATAATGGTCTCCTCTTTCTTTTCCTCTTGCTAACCTGCTTAATGCATAATTCTGTTGTTCTTATAATCCCCATTTTAAATACTGCCCACTGTTCCTCAATCCCTGATTCCTGTCCCATTCCCTTAATGCCTCTTTCAAGCATCTCCCATTTCCCAAAGTCTGCCCCCTAAAATCCAGGATCGTGTTTTTGTGTGGTTTGGTTCTGCTCTTTCTGTGATTTCAAACCACAATGACTGGTGGTCACTGTTACCCAGGTGCTCCCCACTGTTACCCCCATCACACTGTCCCTGTTTGTGAGCACAAGGTCCAGTATTGCCTTCTGCCGAGTTGGTTCCATGACCAGTTGCTTGAGGAAGGCACCCTGAAGGAGTCAGGATAAATCTGCTCCTAGTTGATGCTGCTGCTGGGATGCTCCAGTCCACGTCTGGTATATTGAAGTCTCCAACCAGTACTACCTCACCCTTGTCTGCCATCCTTTGGATGGCTAGCATCAACTCCTATCTGTTTCTTCCTCCTGGGCTGGTGGTCTATAGACCACACCTGCTCGGATGGCTGGCCCATTTTCCTTTCCAGCTTAACCCACAGTATCTCTCCCCATTTTGTTCCTCCTGGATCTGTGTGGCCCTTATGTCATTTTCACATACAGTGCCACTCTTCCTCCTTCCTGCCTGCTCTGTCTCTTCTGAATATGTTGTAGCCAGGTATGGCCATGTCCCAGTCATGGTTATCATTACACCAGGTTTCAGTGATGGCCACTAATGTCCAGGTCTGACTGTACCATGACAGCCTCCAGATCTTCCATCTTGTTGCTAAGGCTCCTGGCATTTGCACACATGGCTTTCCATGATTTGACCTCCCTAGACTGCTTCACTGTTCTACTCCAGCCCCTTCCTTGGTTGTCATTTATCCCTGGTTCTCCTTGCTGTCTGCCCTTCTGCTGAATTTTGCCTCTTTTCTGCTTATCCACCTTTTGGACACTAATCTCCATCTTTTGCACACTGCTTTGCAGAGATAGCCACCTCACTCTCCTTCCTTCTCTTTTGGAGAATGCTCTCTGGACCTCTATTGCACCGCCTCTCCTCTGCTTTGCGGTGCTACCGTGCTGACCGTCTCTGGGTAAGCATTGCTTTTTTCATTGCTTTCATTCCATTTTGCATCCTGTGCTCAGCTGCTGCATGGTTGCTTCTGGTTGTGGCGTCCTTCCTCAGCGCTCCTTTTCCCCAGCTTCTCATCTCCACCACTACTCGGTCTAGCCTCCCTCATGACATTTTCCTGCCATCGTCCCTCCACAGACAACTGACTGTCCTAATCTTCCATTGTTCCTCCGGTGGTAGGTTTTTGAATTTCTGTGTGTGATGGTGTGCCAAGGATGCTGCTGCAGGGGTCTCTCACTATCCACTTGTCTTGCCACCATTTCGTACAGCTACATATCTTTATTACTTTTCATGTTACTTTGAATTTCAGCTTGTTTCCTTGCCTTCATTTTGTACATATTCTGTTGTCAGTATTGTACTTCCTTGTTGTCTTCCTTCACCTCCAACCATGGTTCCATGCTACCAGCAGCTCCTGAGTGTGATTCTCAGGCTCGCCAGTACCATTCTCATTATTTCTCATGTGCGTAGCTTCCTGACATCTCATTCCTGTTGCACCCCTACTCCTCTTTCCTCGTGGGGCCATTGTTTCCTGCTCCTTCATCCTCCTTTCATGTCGGAGTCTTGTCCATTCCTAGAATCATCTGCTGACATCTTCCTAGTGCAGTGTCCATTTCTAACTATCCTTCCCTATTTGTATTCTCCTCTTATCCTAGTCCATCTGGCATCCCCACGCCTAAGTCAGGTTCTACTTCACTCAGTCGGACTGCAGGGTCTAATCTTTCACTTCATTTAATCAGGCATACCTCTCATTGGGTCTTCTGCTACTTCATTGACATCACTTCTTCGGTTATTATCATCCTCTGTTTTCTCATGACCACATCTGGATACCATCCAACCTCTACTTGGGTCTCCTCCTTCACATCGAATACTCAAGCTTACCCCTCTCAGGTCCATGCTACCTTGACTTGACCTACTCTCTCAACTTCTCACGCCTGGATCTGGGTATCCCTCGCTCATCTAACCCCTCACTCATCCAGCCTCTAAGTTGGTCTTTTCATTCACATCAATGTTCCGCCCTCTGCTATGCCCCTTCTCTGATCTGTGCTTTCTTTTAGGGTCTTTCCCTATACTGCCATCACCTTCCCTACTTGTATCCTTCTCTTTAGTGACATATGTCCTTAAATCAAACATCTTTCAGCCTGGAGGGAAGGTGATCTAGGCCTTGGATCTCCAGAGGTTTCCTCCTCAAAGTGGGTTTATCCTCTCCTTCATTCCAATGGTCATAATTTTAGTTAGGGTTAGTGCTTTCTAGGTAGGTTCCTTAGTTAGGTTCCGCTGTTGGATGGAGTTGGATGGTGCCCCTAGCTTTTCCCTCTCTCCTTAGGAAGTCCATCCTTATTCATCTTGCCAGATTTCCTTTCATTCATCATCCTTGTCTTTCTTCACCTTCTCCTGTCATTCCTACCTATGTCTGTCACATTTATTTCCAGTCTAGATATCTTCTACTTCTCCCTTCTTCGATGCTCGATACCTGATTTGGTATGCTTTTTGGGCTTCTTCCTAAGTTTCCTTTAGCCAACAGAATTATTCCTGTGGCATCTATTGGGGAAACTCTCCTCTAGGGTTCCTTGTGTCACACTCCTAAAGGGTGATATATCCCATGGATAGAGAGGTGAATAGCCACAATGTAGTCAAGTCACACAAGCATCATCTCATCCAGTTGCGTAAGCACAATTGAATGGGAAGGCTTTAAACCTGAGGTTCAATGGGCAGAGCAACTACATCACTCCCCCACCAGGCTTTAAAAGATTAATCATCCTGGGCCTTCCCAGGATTTGTTTCTTGTTGCCCCAACATCCACCCCTCCTCCTCCAGTGGCTCATCTCTGTTTCCTGTGGGCTTCTTCCTAAGCTATCTTTAGCCAATGGAATTATTCCCATGGCACCCATGGGGGGGGGACCCTCCTCTAGGGTTCCTTGCATTGTACCCCTACAGGGTTGTATATCCCATGGATAGAGTGGCGAATAGCCACAATGTAATCAAGTTACACAAGCATCATCTCATCCAGTTGCATAAGCACAATTGAACAATAGGTGACTGATGGTATAGTCTTCACCTATAGGGATTATTCAAAATCCCTGTAGAGGGAACAGACCCATCCCACCTGAGGGAACAGTGAGTAAGCAGCTATCTCCTCTTGGGGGACAGCCAAGTAATGCACCACCCTGTAAGTCTGTAACTTCCAGTAAATCTCTCCTCCATCTCCCGCTAAAAAAGAAAAGACAAAAACAGCCTTTGTATAAGAGAAGAAAAAAAAGGAGCAAACAGGAGAAGTAATGAAAAAAGACAAAAAAAACCTCTTCCCCTTTTCTAAGATTACCCACCCAAACACCTAGGTATTAATTAACTCTTTTTACCAGCAAATCCCCCCAAAAACTGAAACCCATATTCCCTTCACCCAAAAATACCAACCTAAAAGGGACATTAATGGAAGAACAGCTGCAATGTTTTATCAGCATCCTAAAAGAAAAGGTATCAGCCTTCTAAAAAGAGACACTGTGTTGTACCAAGAGCTATTGTCTATAATACCCTATACAAGTAAGTGAAAACTGATGGATTAAGTCTCTACGTTATGCACAAAGAAAAAGGACCATAGGCCACTGCTCAGTTCTGCCATCAAGAGTCCATAAGTCCAGAGATCTTCCCATGGTGGTACCAATAAGCAGCAGATCTCTCCAGAAGACACCTCCATCAACCTGCAAGAAAGAGAGAGAAGGACAAAAGGGGGTAACGGGATGAAGAAAAAGGTGACAGGGTGGTAGTTGAAAGTCTTAAAGCTTATGTCCAAGCATCTACCCAGGAAGGTTTAAAACCAAGTATTAAATTATAGATCCAATGCCCAACTTAGGCCAGATAAGATTCCAGTAATAACTCTGTATAAAACCCTTCAGGTTTACTGTTGTCTCCAAAAGGATTGTAACAGCTCTTTCACTTCAGCTACAGCCTATTCAGACCTGTGCTTTTTCCTCAAAGGGGAAATTTTAGACCACACGTCTCTCTGTAACTCTCTCTTTTCTCAGAATACTGCTATTTCCATCTGATCAACCTCAGAAACAAGTTGACAGGATTTTAACTCATGAAATGCTGATTCTGTGTCCTCAAAGACTTTTACCCCATCAGCAAAGTGCACCCACAGTTTGGCTGGATAAGGCGTGGAAAAATGCATTTTAATTGTTTTAGAATTGCAAAAATAGGCTTATATGCACGTCTATGGGCCATAAGATCTACAGAATAGTCATTGTCAAATCACAGCTTATACCCTTAATAAAAAAAGTTTAGTTTTATTCCAGGCTCTAGTTAACGAAGTTTGCTTTATTGCAAAATTGTAAAAGTGAATGACGATAGATTGTGAGTTATGTGCAGGGGAGACAAGACAAGGAGATAGTGTTTGATGTGCCCTTTTAATTGGCAAAGGGCACAGATCTTCAATTTCTAGAACCAAAGGCAGCAGATCCTGTAAAAACAGAAGGGAGTATCCTGGACCCTCTGCTCCCTCAGGCAAGCCATAAAGCATTATGCTGTTGTGTCTTGATCTATTTTCTAGGTCTTCACATTTGTCTGAGAGCCACTGATTGTCCTGCAGTAGTTTAATTGTAACTGTCTCCAATCGGTCAACACAGGAGTTCATGTTAGATTGATGGAGCTCGAGGTCACGAGACATCTATCTAAAGCCGAGATAGAGGATTTTGATTCTTCATGCATAATTCTACTTTTCCCTTGAAATACTCTCAATTTCTCCAGGACAGCTGCATTTGAAGGTCTGCTGTCTCCCATCAGAGAAGTTGCAGGTGCTTGTGCCAATGGAGCAGTTGCCATTGTGGTAGTGGGAGAGATTGGAGCCAAATCAGGCAATGAAATACTGGGTGGCTCACTTCCTTTGGTTTTTCTCATTTTGCCCATAAATGCTAAAGCCTCCCTTTAATATACAGCAGATAACATTTTCTGATATTTTTATTGAACTTTGTTGTTGTGAGATGGGCTTTCAGCCCTGGTTTTGTGACTTTTGTTGTTTGTAATTTAAAATCAATAAAGATCTTTATGGGAAAAAATTATAGCAAGTACAGAAAAAAACCTTGTAAAAGGAAAGGAAGGAATGTGAAGTGGTGTCTTTTATTGTAGAGGGGCTCAGGGATGGAGGCAGACCACTAGCCACCAGGGAAGTGGCATCTTTCATTGTAGAGGGAATCAGGGATGGTAGGGGACTGCTAGCCATCACTGCCACCAGGGGCATAATTTTTTTAATACACAGGGAATCGGGGTTAGGGAGGATTTAAATTCTAAATTACTTCATCTTAAAGTGCAGATTTATGCAGATTTTTTTAAAACAGACTTTTAGGATACGATAAAAAAGAAGAAAAAAAAGACCAGTTTCCATACTAGCGAGCTAGTTTGCACACAACAGTTTCTAATCAACGCTTGTAGCTCCCCAGGTCTACCTTCTGGGAATCTGTTAATCAAATGCTTTCATTTTCCTTCAAAGTTTACATGCCTTATTTTTCATTTTCAAGTTTTCATTAAGCAGGCCCAGCAAATTCTAATAAACGATAAAAAAAGTATCCGACTGAGCTGCTTGCGCCTGTCCCAGGAGTCCATAGAATTTATCTGAACCATAAACTTTCTAAGTCAGTCAAGTGTTGCTTGCCTCCAATAATTTCACTGGAGTGGATACTCTCCATACTGCTTCTAGGTGTACCAGGCGTACCTCCACCATCCTTCCTTTAGTAGCGCCAGAAATAAAAAAACAAACCGAAAAAAATAAACACAAGGCTGCTCCACTGATCACAATAATTGTCATCATAGTGGAAAATAAGGGTCAGTAACTCACACCCCTAGGCAACATTAGTATACCTTTGGGTGAGGGAAAACAAGCATGTAGACACCAATGCAGATCCCATCTCTGAGGTCAGTTGGGCAGCGGAAAGCTCCCTTCTCCTTCTCTTTGCTGGGCGCTAGCCAAGATCAACTCACCACTGCTATAAGCAAAGGTTCTATCCAGGCCACTGACAGTTGAGATGGCATTTAATATGGATTCCACATAAGTGATAGCTTCTTTCAGTTATCTGACTAAAAGCCAGTATACACACTCAAAAAAAAAAAAAAAGCACACCCGGCAAAGCCAAGGAACACTGCATCTTTTTAAACACATCTTCCCACCATCTGGTAAATATACACTAGGTCAGAGCAAAACAACAAGAGCATCACTCAAATGGCTCTTAGCCTAAGTGGACGGGGTCTGTTGCTGGGTAAATACTTATGGAGCTAACCGACAGCATGCTTCAGTATGCTTAGAGCTAAAATGTCTACAAGCATAGCAGTGCTTTAATGTCAGTACATTAAACCAGATAAAATTTAAGCATACGTTTTATTGACCAGTATAAAATAAATTGAGACCACTGCTTAATTTAGTGAAGAAGTTAACAAGCGCACATCAAAGTCGGACCTCCTGCAAAAAGAGAGGCAGCATTTCAGCCATCTTGCTGCTCCACCCCAGGTTAGATTTAAACATGCCATAGCAAATATTCAGTGAGGGGCGCAGCTAGTGGAAGCAGTCACAGCTGGCATTGGTCACTAAGTGTTGCTACAATTGGCATTTAAAGGAGACCAGTAAGACTGAGCAGGTAATGTCATAATATAGAGAGCTGAGCCAGGCCAGCACCCTATAGGCTAAGGACCTTTGACCAAGAGACGTGCGGCAGAGGGGTGTCTTGAAAATCTGGTAGTCAGATCTTCTGGTCCAACATGGGTTGCAATAGGGAGTAAGAAGCTTCTGAACCCTGGGTGGCATCGTACCTAGGTTAACCTTATTAGCAAGCAGACATTGTTTACTTGCATATTCTGTATAACTCACGCTATAATTTATCCACATATTTGGTACTGTGTGTAAAAACCTGGGTCTAGAAATGATAAGGGCACTGTATCCAGATAAGGCCCCGGGACCCGACAGCTTTATACCCCTTTTTTACAAATTATTCAAAGTGGAACTAGCACCTTCGTTAACATACCTTTTTAACTATCTTTATGTTTCTGATATTAAAAAGGCCCCCTTATTTGAAACAAAAATTATTCTTCTTCTTAAACCAGGTAAGAAACTTGATGTCACAGACAATTACAGGCCTATCTCTTTATTAAATGTGGATATCAAGATTCTTGCCTCTATGCTGGACCCCAGGCTTAAGAAAGTGTGGATCTGTTTGACTGGCCCAGAACAGGCCAGTTTTCTTGCAGGGCATCACTCCAGTGACCATTTCAGGAAAATTTACAAACTGTTCTCTGTGTCCAGTGACACCAACCCAGATACAGTGTTGGTCTCCCTGGATGCAGAGAAAGCCTTTGATAGGGTCTTGTGGGTCTATCTTTTCAGTATTCTTCCTAGATATAACATCTAAGAAGAATTCATATGCTGGGTTAAAATTTTTTATGACATGCCGTCAGCTAGGGTTCTATGTAATGGGAAACTATTTAGTATATTTCCCTAGGCTAGGAGCAAGAGACAAGAGTGCCCCTTGTCCCCTATGTTGTTTACTCTCGATATCGAACCTCTGGTGAAGAATATCATCTCTTCCTCTACAGAGGGGTTCGAGGAATTCAGACTTTCAGTGTTTGCAGATGATGTGCTACTCCATATTTCTATTTGGTGCACTTATTGCCCAGCTGCATTGAGACTACTTTCGGACTTTAGCCAAGTATTGGGGTACAAGTTAAATATTTGTTTGCAACCTCCCTGCACCCCAGCTGGCCACTCCTTCAGGCTGCCTGGGACATTTGCACTCCTCACCACCCTTGCCACCAACTGCCATCCCATATCTGCAGCCCCCCCCCCCGGTAACCCAACATATCCTGTTTTCGGGTGGGTCCTCCTCTTCTGAGGAGAAGGTGCAGATAGGAGTAATCAGTTGACCTGGGTGCTGCTGGGGTTGGTTCAGGCTGTTTGGGGCTCTGTGGTGGCAAGTGTCAAGTGGCCATCATCTGGTCAGCTGAGGTGCCATTTTCATGTTTTCTCCCTTATGAGCGTGGAGAGCCATTGATGTCAAGGTGCATGCCAACACACATCATGCTCCTATTTAGTGAGGCCTGACACAGTGCTGTTCCCCCTGCCTCTGCCAGAAGCCAGCAAGTGCTGGGCCACAGAAGGCGAGCAGTTGTCAGACGCTCAAGCCTTCTCCCCCCAGCCTGTACAAATTAAATATAAATAAAACTATCATATTTTCCTTAGACGCATATTGTTCCAAGATGAAAATTGTACCTTTTGGACTTAAGCGGGAATCTCAGGCCTTGCCTCATTTAGGTATTACGTTGACCCCACATATCTCCACATTAAAGAAATTAAATTTGGACCCACTTATCAGACAAACAGAGTTAGACTTGCAGCAATGGTGGATGCTACTAATGTCGATATGGGATTGCATTAATATTATTAAAATGATGGCTCTTCCATGCCTAATGTATCCTTTGACAATGTTGAATGTGACTCTTCCTAAGCATGGTTCCTTAAAATCCAATCAATATGGTCTAATTTTATATGGTATGGGAAGACTCCTAGGAGGTTACTAAATATATTATGTAGATCTAGAGTTTTTTTGGGGGGGCAGCTCCCATATTTAATTAATTATTATTCCGCTCTACATGGTTCTAAATATTTGCAATGGGGTCAGTTGGAGGGGGACCAAACATTTATTTTGGACTGGCTCAAAATAGAAAAGGCTGTAACAAACAGCATGAGATCTCTTTGGCACTCTTCTTTATGTCCCATTTGTTAAATACTCCAAAGCATTAAAATCCATCCCAATGGGGGTCACTGTGAAGGTCCATGCACAGTTGTGCCGCACCATGCATTTAATACATAAGACTGACCTTAGTCAACCTCTTTATAGTAATTTTAATATTTTAATAAATAAGAAGATGCTTGTGCAAAAGGTTTAGAGGGGTGCACAGATTGGTTCTTTGGAGGCAATTGTTAAAAATGAGGCATTTATTTAATTTGAGGATTTTAAATTAAAATTTCAGCTTCCTAGATATCAGTTTTATCAATACTTACAATTAAGGCATGGTGTGCTGCAGTTTCTGGACCACTATCCATGGTGAAGTGAGGCAGATTAAAAATTACATAAACTTTCTACCTTAGCAGTTCAGGCGAAATATGTTTCTAAGTTAAATAAGGAATTGGGAACTTTAACTTGGGCCAAAGTTTCACCAGTGGCCTTTTATGGGCAGCAGATGGTAGCTCTTAACTATTCCATGGAGGAATGGGTACAGATTTGCAAGAACAGTTATTCCTTTTAGAAACAGTACAGGTGGCACCTGCTTCAATTTAATATACTGCACAACCTGTATTTTACACCTGCTCAACTTTTCAAGATGGGTAGTGTGACACTTGGACAGCTGGTTCTGATTAATCTAGGCTTTTTGGAATACAAAAAAATGTAGTGTGATCGTCTGTCATGAAAAATGCTGTGCCTAGAAAACCGACCCCCCACAGGTTTCAGTCTAACAGGACAGGATATATGTTAAACAGCAGATCTCTGTGATGAGATTAACTCCTAAGAACTTGCATTTTATAGCATTATTTAGGATATGGGTTGTTTGTAGTTAAGCCCTGAAATATCCATTTTATGGCATCCTCAGGAAGGTCAGTTAATTGTAGCTGGTATCAAAAGAATATTACACCTCAGTGAGAACAGGCAGAGAAAGAGAGAGTCATAAAAATGTATTTCATGTCTTTGTGAAGAGAAGGCTGCTGCTCATGGATGAAAGAAAGAAATTAGAAAAATACAGACTTGATTGGGAAGTCACATGGGGAAACAAAGTTTTGCGGATATTACCTATTAAATTTACCTTCTGAATGATGAGACATCCTGGGTGTATAATTTTTAATAAACAGAGGAGGAGCTGGGTGACATCATGGCGGAGGAGGAAGGGTCAGAGATAGTTTTTTAACTATGCTGTGACAGACCTAGACACACACATGTTTGGACTCTGACGCCACAGCATCTTTCAGCACTGTAAGATTAGAAGAAAACAATAGGTAGACAGGCCTAAGTGTATTATGGATAGGAATTTGCACTTTTTTAAAACCTTATTCTTTTAAGTGATTTGTAGGTTTTGTGATATAAGGTTCTGTATTGACATTTTACAGTTCTATCTATTTTTAAGTAAACATCACATTTTTAGAGACTACTTGGTGTGCTTTTGAAATTCTTTATTTGACAAGTGAAGCATATATGGTTAAAGTTGACACTGTGCAAAGCTTACTGGTAATACCAAACTGGAAAAAGGTAAGAGTTTATTCTGAGGTCTTTCATAGAGTTTTTTAGGGTTTCATTTTGTATACCTGGTTAGGTGCCCGTAGGTGAAAGATATCTGGCTTCCATGGAAGAGCAGAATGATCTGAGCCTGTACATTGGGTACACTAACAAGAGGTTCACAGTTTGAATCCCTCCAGAACTTGAGACCAAAGTTTGATACAAACTGACAAAACAGACAAGAGGGTTGCCCAGTTATGCTCCTGATCACAAGACTATGCTTGGAGGTTGGCACTGTGGGAGTAGAGGGCCTGACATGCTGAGAGGGGCTGTGACAGATTGGTTAGCAGCAGTACGATAATTTTGGTATTACAAGCTTTTATTGTTCAGTGTGTCAGCTTGAGACCATCAGCTCACTTGCAAAGAAAGAAAAAGGCAGTGATTTATTTTTAAAAAGGAGATAGAACTATATCACTTGGTGTACAGTCAAGTTCCTACCCATTCTATTATTTTTTTAAAGTGCAAGTCACAGTAGCTGTAGTTAAGGAAGAAGATGGCTTCCTACTATAGCAGGCACACTGTAGACTACTTAAAGCAGTTGTGCAGGAACAGAGGAGTCCAGTTCAAGGTGAAAGCCACCAAACAGAACCTCGTGGATGCTCTGATGGTAGCAGATACCCAGAGCATTTAGTCACAGACAGTGACTGAAAAGGACTAAACCTTGAGTGTGGCAGGGCTAGCAGAGAGTGCAGTGTCCAGATCTGAAGAGGAAGGCAACAGGGCCAGTGCCACATAAGGGCCACAGCAGCAGGGAAAAGTCACCAGTATCCTGAATCCAGAAGTACTCAGGCTGCAAATTGAATTGCACAGAATGGAGCTGGAGTTCCAGAGAGAAGAGAAGCGAGATCAGTGAGCTGCCGAGAAGAAGAGGGAGCAAAAACAGTGAGCTGCAGAGGAGAAGAGGGAGCAAGAAATCCAAGATGCAGATCATGAACAGTGAGAGGTGGACCATGAGGAGCATGAGCACAAGAGGCAGCATGAAATGGAGAAGCTACGACTCCAACCAGAGGCACCAGAGAAGGTAAGTGGCTTTTTTTTTATTTGGTTTTTTTGTTGACCGGGTAAGTGCACTAGACAAATCCTCCCTATTTTCAGGCACAACCCGGGGGAGGGGGATACAGATGAATGTCAACTGACCTTGAACCAGATTAAGCTGTTGGTGGTATTTTTAGTGAATGAGGGAAGTTTGGCCAGGACACCAGGGAAATTCCCCTACTCTGACGGAGTCCAAGATGGCAGAACCTCCTCTGCTTGCTGTGGAGGTGGCTGGAGAGACAGGAGACTTGGTCTCGACTCCTGTCTCTGGCTGTTTAGAGACCACAATGATTGAGCTGGAACCTGTGAAAGAGTATATGCTACTGAATGCTTCCCTTCAGAAAGAACCTGTTGCTGAGTCATTGTCTCTTATGGAT
Organism: Neoceratodus forsteri; assembly: GCA_016271365.2. Lineage (NCBI taxonomy): Eukaryota > Metazoa > Chordata > Ceratodontiformes > Ceratodontidae > Neoceratodus > Neoceratodus forsteri. The sequence continues at coordinate 1,235,921,403 of CM057452.1, forward strand.
TTTTCGACTATGGATTGCTCTACCTCCTCAGAAGTTCCTGTATTGAATGCTACGTGTCTCACTGAGGCTGCTGTGAATAAGTGCATGTGCGATACTGGGAAGCGCCTGTCAGACGCTACATGTTGTTCTTCCACGACAAAACCTGCCTTGCAAACTAAATTACTGGCTGTTTTTCCTAACACTACTGCTACTACCTGCTCTTCTGCTCAAAGCACCACAGATCTGTTTGAATTACTTATGGTTGCCCAGTCGGATCTGGTGTCTGCACCATCTTCGCCTTTAACTGCTGGAGCTTCATCTTCCTTATCACTACCGACCACAATTTGCACCGCTTTGCAGATTGGTTTATCAGAGCCTCCCCCAGCAGAGCAAACCCTTTTGCTACAGCCTTTACAAAAAGAAGATTCCCCGATGGAGCCTACCTGGACTGTGGAAGCGGCATTGCGTGGTGCTGGTTGGATACAGGAACCCGGACTGAAACAGTGGGTTTCCGGGTCCATCCCCAATTCGGTCCCCCCATCCTGAGGACTTCCTGGATGCACAACAAGGTCGATCTGACACTCGGGACTCTGCAGACCCCTTGAGCTTACCATCGGATTTGGCTTTCACCCAGAATCCCATCTTAGCCCTCCTGCAAGAATCTGGGCCACGGGCCCCTTCTCTTCCTGGTGTTTCAGCTATTTCGGTCTCGGATTCTGTTGCTGTGGGTAAGTCGCCACCTAAGCAGGTGGGACACACTCGTTCTTTTTCATCACTGTTTCACACACAGGTTCTAGCTGCTAAAAGACATAACGCTGTTCGACTAATTTATAAGGGGGGACTACCTGACCCTCTGGACCGTGTGTTCGTGGCCCGGACCCATTGAAGGATTCATTGAAGTTTTTTTCTCACGAGATATATGCCCTCATTCATGTCTCTGGAGAATCCACATTTGATGTGAGTTTCCAGACGTCTCGTGGGTTGGATCGTTTTTGGACCAGGTATCATGCATTAAAAAATACTGCCTTATGGACTTCCTTTCAGGCTATACCCCCTCTTGAAACCTGCCATTAAGACCATCACGGTGATGTTCCGTAATGAGGGTGTAGATGTGTCTGATATTGTTTATTGGCTGGGACAACGTTGTAAGGTACAGGGCCAGCCTGAGGCCATCCTGGATATGGAAAATATCTGGACAGGAGGCTGGAAGTTTAAAGTTCTGTTACATACTAATGACTCTGGCCCAATTCACTTACCTAACTCTTTTTTTCTAGGTCGTGACAGAGGGGTACTATTCTATCCGGGACAGCCAAAGGCCTGATACAGATGTGGAGATCCCTCGCACCTGAGTAATGTTTGTGACAAGTTGAGATGTAATAATTGTGGCGTGTTAGGACATGTGGGAATACATTGCCAGAATAGTAGCAAATATAATCTGTGTGAAGAGCTTAGTCATATGTTCCAAACATGTCCCTGGTCTGCTCACGCCCAGGCAAATCATGATGGAGGAGTTGACCAACGCTTTGTGATTATGCAGGCACAGAAAGCACGGCTCTGTAACACTACTAATGTTTCATCTAAAGCTGAGATAACCCCTGCTCTAGCTGTCCATGCCCCCGTGTCTCCCCTGGTTACTACCCCTTTAACAGAACCTGCTGTTGAACCCCTGCTAGCCATTGAACCCCCTGCACCCCCACATGCTGTACCTATGGTGACACGCTTGGACCACATTCCTGGCCCCAGTGCTATGCCACCTCCCAGTGAACTGGTTACTACTGTACGATGACGGTCTACGAGGATTGGTCCACTTTCTAAACCGCCTGTAGTACCCCAAACCATTGCCCTGTCTCACACTTATGAGATTCTCCAGTTGACTCCCGAAGACTCAGGTGGTGAGTCTGAATCTTCCTCTATTGCGTCCTCCCTCCCTGATAGCATTACTGACCCGGACCCCAAACTGGGTACAGGTCTTTCATAAAAATGCAAGGTGAAGGTTAGGCTTAAAGGGAAGAATGTAGCTGGAAAGAGGAAATCTTGAGGTTAATTTACACTGTTTAATTGATGACATGGCGCCCTTTGTCTGCCACACTATTAATGTTAATAGCTTGAAAAGAGCAGAGAAGCGTAGAATAGTGTTTTCTTTCCTACAATTTTTACCATTAGGCATTTTTTTATTGCAGGATACCAGGCTCCACACAATGCAGGAAATTAGACTAGCAAAACATGACTGGCTTTTGGGGCCTTCATTTTGGTCCTTAGGACAAGATCCCTGTTCGGGTCTGGGTATATTAGTGAATGTTCCGGATTTTCATTTACTAAAATTGTATGATTTGGCTCCTGGTAGGGCCTTAGTCCTAGATTTTGTTTTGGGTTCCTGCCCGTACCGAGCTGTAAATATTTACGCCCCCCAAGTTAAGACGGCTCGCATAGCCTTGCTTTCTTTGATTCGCCCTTATCTGCAAACCTCTTTTCAAGTAGTGTTTTCTGGTGATTTTAATTGTGGCCTTAGTCTCCTTGACAAAAGTTAATTTGCCACCACAAAAAAAATCTTTTGTGATTCACATGAATTGGGTAATCTGATACTTACTGCACATCTGACTGATGCTTATCTTTCCTTCACAAAGTTACATACTCCCACCTTTCAAAAAGGTAAATTGGTGACTCGAATTGATTTTTTCTTTTTATCCCATACATTACCGATTGGCTCGGCTCAGGTACAGGCAGTGGCCTTTTCAGATCACAAGGTGTTGTCGATTGGTATAGGTCCGTTACCCTTTTAACAAAGGGCCAGGACTATGGAAATTCAACACATCTTTGTTGCAAGATATGAAGTTTCAGAATTTTCTTTTGTCTTTTATTTCGGCTCGTAAATCTGTGTTTATTCTTTATGATGATCCCATAAGTTGGTGGATGGATACGAAACATGCTTTAATCAATTATTTAAAAACTTATAGTCGACAAAAGAGCAGGAAGGACTATTTGGACTATCTACAGAAAAGAGCTCATCTACAGTCCTTGCTTTCCATAGCATACGTAATGGGACAGAATTTGTCCCCTCAGATTCAATCGACACAGAAAGACATGTTGCGTTTTCAGTCCAGACAATCACAACAATTGTACCACCAACACAAATTTCATATGACTGGACCGAGGGATGTGGTGTGCCCTTTTGAGTCTAACTCTCGGCAAGTCTCACAAAAGACTGTGTTGTGTCTCACTAGTTCTGACTGTACGTTATCTGACACTCGTCCTGAAATTCTGCAGATTGTAACTGATTATACAACTGCTCTATTTTCTTCCTCCAATGTAGTGTTAGAAGACCCAACACCCCTGTATAGGGACCTGGATATCCCACTCCTTACGGCAAAGAGTGTATATATGGCTTGTGCTGTTTTGACAGAGACAGAGCTGTCCTCAGTGATTTCTTCATTTCCCTTGCATAAAACTTCTGGTCCAGATGGTGTCCCGGCTGCTTTGTACAAAGTACTGAATGACCATTTACTCACTGAACTGACCACTGTATTTAATGCCCTACTTTGTAGTGAGACTATACCTTTAGAATTTACTAAAGGTACTTTAATTTATATTTACAAACAAAAAGGCGACATTCACCTTTTGGAGAATTGGCCCTCTCTGCATCTTAATACTGATTTTAAATTATTAATGAAAATCATTGGTAGACGCTTAACAAGAATTGCGGAAGGGTTCTGCACCAAGCCCAATCCTGCTCACTACCCACGAGACAATTCTCAGACCACCTGATTCTCCTTCGGGAATTATTTTCCCATGGAATTGCAGACAAGGCTTCTGGTATTATTGTTTCAGTGGATCAGAGGGCAGCATTTGACTCAGTTGACCATAATTTTTTGTGGAACGCATTGCGTTTTCTGCATATCCCAGACACATTGATCCGATGGCTTCAAAAGTTTTATAGAATGGCCACGGTTGTTCTGGTTGTCAATGGTTGGGTGGGACCTATGATTCCTGTTAAAAGAGGTGTATGCCAGGGTTGCCCTGTGAGCCCTCTTTTATATGTCCTGTTTTTGGATGTTCTATTTCGCCGTCTGAACGCTCACCCTCAGATACATGTAATCTCTTGTTCTGATATGCTTGCGCCGTATAAAGCCATTGCATATGCTGATGACATCTGCCTCCTTTTAGCTGATACGTCCTCAGTAACGGCTTCCCTACAAGAATGTACTTACTTTGGGACTTTTTCAGGAGCTTGTTTGAATTTTGATAAAAGTATGGGTATTCGGTTAGGATCCATTAGAGCCCCAATGCAACGCATTGGCACACTGCGTTTGGTAGAAGGGCCCATTCGAATCCTCAGAGTCCATTTTGGAATCTATAACTCAGATGTTTATAATTGGGAGATTAAACTAAAACAGGGTAAATTGAAAGTTGCCTCATGGAATAAGGGATCTATTGGAAAAAAAAAAGAGGCTTTATCTAATTAAGACCTTTTTACTGCCTTTATTTCTTTATTTAAGTTATGTATTTCCTATCCCGAAACAATTGAGACGCGGTTCTCAGCTTGTTTTTCAGGCACTGTGGGAAGCAGGCTGAATCCAATCAAAAGAAATATTACTTATCTACCTGTTACTGAAGGTGGTCGGTATGGTTAACCCCTGTTGTTTTATTTTAGTGTGTTTTCATAGCCAATTCTGCCACTTCATTAATACTCAGAAAGGATGGAAATGTGGTTTCGATTCTTCGGGATTTGGTTCCACCAGTGGGAACACAACTCCTGCGTGTACTCGACCTTCTGGCAGCACTTTGTATGTAAAATATATGTTTTACATTTGAAACAATGGTGAGTATCTCCTCAGATGCTCATTACTCACTCACATAAGACCCTTTATAAGATGCTTCTTTCCTCAGTCTGTATGATTCAGTCCCCCTTTGACAAATGTCCGCTTCAACATATTCCCTCTCTTCTCTCTTTGTTGCGGTGTAAAAGAATCCCAGCCCATATGTGGGATTTTCATTGGTTGTCATGCCATGAAAGGATTAATGTCAAGGCTAATCAAAAGCATAAACAACTTCAGTATAGGTCATGTTCTAGACGACTGTGTAATGCTGCCCTTGAAATTATAACTCATTTATTTTTTGACTGTACGTTTACTCAGCAATGGTGGGGGTTTTTTTGGCGCAAAAGTGGACCTCTCCAATATTTCAGACTGTTTCTTTTCAGGAAATCATGTATGGTGCTATTTCTCTTCAATGGTCTTTATGGCATACAGACACTCTTAACCTTATTCTAGTGGTGATTAAATGGAATATTTGGATAGCTAGATGCCAGTTTACTTTGCAGCAAAAAGACTGTACCTTTTTGGAACTTGAGTGGAAAGTGGTGAAGGATTTACAAACTATATATGCATATGAACAATCACTACACTCGGCTTCCAGTTTACTTGCCTTATGGACTGCACTTCCCTGGATTACAGATTCAGATTCGGCTGTGACTTGATGGCCTCACTATATTTTGTTTTTGTTACATTTTTTGCTTTTTTCTTTTAGGTGTCACATTTGTTATGTGGTGTTCTATTGTTGTGTAGTTCCTTCTATATTATTTATTATGCTATGTTCTGTTATGTTGTTTATCACACAATTTCTTGTTCTAATAAAACTTTCCCCTACTCTTTTCGAGAAGTGCCATGGGATCTTTAACATCCACCTGAACTACCGCCAATCCAGGCAGATGGGACCTCTGTTTAACATCTCATCCAAAAGGGTTTAACTGGGACTACAGGACTGGGTTACAAATTGAATTCCAAATTGATAGCCAAATTTAAAGAGGGGGAGGATATGGATGTCTTTTTAAATTCTTCTGAAAAAGTTTCTATTCAGGCTAAAATTCCTAGAGAGTCCTGGAGCTTCCAGCTATCCCCTCTACTTACTGGGAAAGCTTGGGATGCATTGGGTCAAATGGACAATGAGGACAATGATGATTACAGAAAACTTAATGCTGCACTGTTAAAAAAATGTAATTAACTGCTGAGTCATACAGAGCTAAATTCTGTAAGCTCAGGAGAAGCCCTTACATGAGCTATGAGGAGCTAGCCATGAAACAATGTCAGTTTCTAAAATGTTGGTGGGAAGGAATTGAAGCAAACTCTGTTGATAAAATTGAAAATGTGATTTTGTTAGAACAGTTTTTCTGGCATGCCCAGCAGAGCTGAAAACCTGGCTGGAGGACTGAGATCCCAAAAGAGTGCAAGAGGCTGCTGAACTCTTGGATCACTATGCCAAGTGCAGACCTGCTCTGAGAGTGAATGGGGTGGGCGTGGCAGCACCGAAAGGGAAAAACGCACCTTCAGGGCAGCTAAAACCTTCACTGCCACCACCAAAACCAGTTAGCTTCAGGTTTCAGAGAAAAGATTTCTCTGAGAAAAGAAATGAATATTGGTTGTGTAAAGAAACTGGCCATATTGCCAGACAGTGTCCCAAAAAGGTAAGCAATACACAACCGGGGGCAAGGAAGGAATTGAGTTGTTTGTGTGTCCCTGGAAGCATGACTGTGAACATAAGGGAACACATGCACCCAGTCATGGTGAATGGTGTACAGACACAAGGGTTAAGGGACACGGGGCATCCCTGACATTGGTAAAAGGGGATCTGGTACAGGTCAGCTTATACCCAATAAATACATCACTGTACAAGACTTTACTGGTGGAGAAAAAACATTGCCCCTTGCTTCTCCTAGACTAGGGTGAAACAGGGGGAACTGTGCAACAGGTGGATGTAACCCAAACCTTAGCAGTGGATGTGATCCTGGGCAACAATCCCAAACAGGAGATGGTGTGTGCAGTTACCCGTAGCCAAGTAGTCAAGGGAAAATTGTAATTTCCTGAACCCCACAGAAGCCATTGTGGAAACCACTGGGAGGCTAGTTCCCTAGCCAGTGTCTCCTGATATGGTGATTAATGAAAAGGGGGTAAAAATTTCCCCAGTAGCAGTTAACCACACAGCTACAGAGGGTTACTCCGAAAAGGTAGGGGTGACCCATTGTCCGAGGGTTAGGAATGACAGTGATCCTGAGTGCCCTGTTGCTAGTGTGAGAGACCCTAGTTTAGAGACACAAGAGGACCTGTCCCATGCCTTGGGAATGTGTGAGGAGTTTGCAGCTGCTCAGAGAAGTGACACTAGGCTAGAGAAGCTGATGACTTGGACAGACTCTGGCTGGGCACAGGAAGGTGATGGAAGACATAAGGTTTATTGGGAAAATGGACATATGTATACTCAGGTTGTGCAGAGAGAGGGAGGGGTGCTAGGCAGGCAGCTTGTCATTCCCCAGGGGTATCGTGAGCAGTTGCTCAAGGCTGTAATGATATTCCCTTGTCTGGACATCTGGGAATCATGTGCACTATACAGCAGTTGACCCAGAATTTCTACTGGCCCAACCTCACCCAGCAGGTGAAGGAGTATTGCAGGTCTCGTTACTGGTGCCAAGAAATAGGGAAGGCAGGCAAAAAAAAACAAGCCACCTTGATTCCATTGCCCATAGTGGAGGAGCCATTCCAGAGGGTGGTAATGGATATTGTGGGGCCTTAAAATACCCCAAGCTCTTCAGGGAAGAGATTCATCCTGACTGTGGTGGATTATGCCACCCGGTACCCAGAGGCAGTTGCCCTACCCTCACTGAGGACAGACAAAGTGGCATATGCCTTTCTTGGGATTTTCTCCTGTGTTGGGTTTCCACAGGAGGTTATCACCAATCGAGGAGGTTCCTTCATGTCAGACCTGATGAAATGTTTGTGGGAGAAGTGTGGAGTGGTGCAGAGATGCATGACACCATATCACCCACAAGCCAATGAGCTTGTGGAAAGAATATTACACCTCAGTGAGACCTGGCAGAGAGAGAGAGAGAGAGAGTCATAAAAATGTATTTCATGTATTTGTGAAGAGCAGGATGCTGCTCATGGATGAAAGAAAGAAATTAGAAAATTACAGACTTGATTGGAAAGTCACATGGGGAAACAAAGTTTTGCGGATGTTACCTATTAAATTTACCTTCTGAATGATGAGACATCCTGGGTGTATAATTTTTAATAAACAGAGGAGGAGCTGGAGGAGGAAGACAGAGACAGTTTTTTAACTATGCTGTCATGGACCTAGACACACACACGTTTGGACTCTGATGCTACAACATCTTTCAGCACTGTAAGATTAGAAGAATACATTAGGTAGACAGGCCTAAGTGTATTATTGGTAGGAATTTGCACTTTTTTGAAACCTTATTCTTTTAAATGATTTGTAGGTTTTGTGATATAAGGTTCTGTATTGACATTTTACAGTTTTATCTATTTTTAAGTAAACATCTTATTTTTAGAGACTACTTGGTGAGCCTTTGAAATTCTTTATTTGACAAGTGAAGCATATATGGTTAAAGTTGACACTGTGCAAAGCTTACAGGTAATACCAAACTGGAAAAAGGTAAGAGTCTATTCTGGGGTCTTTTAAGGGTTTATTTTGTACACCTGGTTAGGTGCCCATAGGTGAAAGATATCTGCCCCACCCCAAAGAGCAGAATTATCTGAGCCTATAGACATAGACATAGACTTTGACGGCAGATAAGGACCACTTGGCCCACCCAGCCTGCCCATTTCCCTACCTACTGGATAAGCTGCAGATTCTAGTTAACCAACAGCCTGTTTCCTGCAACCCCCCACTATAATGCCTTTGTGTCTGTCCCATGCATGTTTGAATTCCCCCACTGTTTTAGACCCAACGACCTCCTCAGGAAGGCTGTTCCATGTATCCACCACTCTCTCTGTGAAAAAGAATTTCCTCACATGACCTCTGTGCCGTCCCCCCTCTATCTTTAAACTGTGCCCCCTTGTTCTTACACATCTCTTTTTCTGAAAGATGCTACCCTCCTGGACCTTGTTGATTCCCTTGAGGTACTTGAACATTTCAATCATGTCCCCCCTGTCCCTCCTTTCATCAAGGGTATACTTATTAAGCTCTCTCAGTCTCTCCTCATATGGTTTCTGATGTAGACCCTGCACCATTTTAGTTGCCCTCCTCTGGACTGCTTCCATCCTGTCTATGTCCTTGTGTAGATGAGGTCTCCAAAACTGCACACAGTACTCCAGATGGGGTCTTACCAACTGTCTGTACAGAGGGATAACCACTTCCCTTTTTCTACTTGTGATGCCCCTTCCTATGCATCCCAGTATCCCCCTGGCTCTCCTTACTGACTTTTCACATTGCTTACCCACCCTTAGGTCATCTGATATGACTACCCCCAGGTCCCTTTCCATTTTTGTTGTTGTTAGTACCTCCCCTGCTAATGTGTACTCTTCTCCTGGGTTTTTGTTTCCCAGGTGCATTACTTTGCACTTCTTTGCATTGAATCTAAGTTGCCATATGTCTGACCATTCCTCCAACCTTGCCAAGTCCCTTCTCATTTTTCTACCTCCTCTTGTGTATCAACTCTGTTACAGATCTTTGTGTCATCTGCACAGAGGCATACCTTTCCCTCCAGACCCTCTGCAATGTCACTTATAAAGATGTTAAAGAGGATTGGACCCAGTACTGAGCCTTGAGGTACTCCACTAGTAACCCCCCTTTCTTCGGAATGTGTTCCATTCACTGTTACCTTCTGTGTCCTGTTGTGCAGCCAGTTCACTACTCCAGGCTACCACCCTGGGACCCACTCCCAGGCTGGCTAACTTGATTATTAATCTTTTGTGTGGGACTGTGCAAATGCCTTGCTAAAGTCTAGGTAGGCCATATCCACATCCTCCCTGGTCTATTACTTTGGTCACCCAGTCAAAGAAATTGATTAGATTCATCTGACATGACCTTCCTGCTGTAAATCCATGCTGCTTTGGGTCCTGTGCCCCCTGGCCTCTAGGTACTCAACAATTATTTCTTTCAGAAGTGATTCCTTCATTTTCCCTACCACTGAGGTCAAACTTACAGGTCTGTAGTTTCCTGCTTCTGCCTTGCTTCCACTTTGTAAAGGGGAATCACATCTGCCCTCCTCCAGTCCTCAGATACCACCCCATCCTGCCATGATTTGTTAAAAAGTGTGGTCAGTGGTGTCACTAGGTCCCCCCTTAGTTCTTTTAGGATTCTGGGGTGAATCCCATCAGGCCCCATTGCTTTGTCCACCTTGAGTTTTAGGAGTTCTTTCAGTACTCTTTCTTCTGTGAATGGACTGGTGTCAATACCCCTATCCAGAGTGCTTCTATTGTCTGGTTTAGGTAACTGCTCCTCATCTTCTTTGGTGAATACTGAGCAAAAGTATTCATTCAGTATCTCTGCCTTTTCACTGTCTCCTTCTGCTGACTTCCCCTCTCCTTTATTAATCTTCACTATCCCTCCCTTAACCTTTCTATGCTCCCTAATGTACCTATAAAAGGTTTTATCCCCCTTTTTGACCGAGTTGGCTATTTTTTCCTAGGTTTGTGCCTTTGCTATTCTGACCGCTTTTCCTACTTCTTTTTGCTTTAATTGATACAGTTCTCTGTCGTGCTCCTTCTGTGATTCCTTATACTTTTTGAATGCAACCTTTTTCTCCTTAACCTTCCCTGCCACCTCTTTTGAGAACCATAGTGGTTTTTTACTCCGCTTTGTTTTCTTTATTTGTTTTACACATAGACTTGTTGCCCCTATGATGGCAGTTTTGATTTTTCTCCATTGTTCTTCCACCCCTCCTATTTGGCCATTTGCTAGTGCATTCTTCAGGTGTTCACCCATTTTGCCAAAGTCAGCTCTTCTAAAGTCCAGTATCCTTGTTTTCGTATGGCTTATCTCCATGGTTGTGCTCATTGTGAAGCACACTGTGCAGTGGTCGCTTGTTCCCAGATGTCTCACGACTTCTAAATTTGTGATCCTCTCTCCATTTGAGAGTACCAGGTCTAGTATTGCTCCCTCCTGAGTGGGTTCCAGCACTAGCTGTCTAAGGTCTGCCTCCTGCAGGGCATCGAGAATTACCCTGATCTTGGATGTGGCTGCAGTACATGTCCTCCAGTTAGAATCTGGCATATTCAGGTCCCCCATCAACAGTATCTCCCCTTTTCAGCCATTTTGAGAATGTCCTCTATCATTCTCTTGTCAATTTCTTCCCCTTGAGATGGGGGTCTGTATACAACCCCTGTGCAGATTGTGATGCCATTCCCCATCTCCAAGGTGACCCAAAGTGCCTCTTGTCCTCCCCCTTTACTTTTTAGTTCTGTAGCTTTGATCCCTTCCCTTATGTATAGAGCTACTCCACCTCCTCTTTTGCCTTTCCTGTCCCTTCTGTAGATTGTGTACCCTGGTATGTTGACATCCCAGTCATGGTTCTCAGTGTACCATGTTTCTGTGACTGCCACAATATCCAATTGTTCATCTTCCATCAAAGCTACAAGCTCAGAAAACTTGTTTCCCAGACTACAGGCATTGGTAGTCATTGCCCTCCATTTAATGTTGGTTTTATACTTTTTTCCCCCATCCCTGCTCTTATTGCTCTTATCTATTTTACCATTTACCCTCGTCCTGCCCTGGGTAGATCTCTGTACCTCAGTATTTACCCTACTACCTGCCATGTTATGTGGGGGGAGGCTTGACTTTTCCTGCCTTTTATCAGTACCACCCCCCTTTTCTAGTTTAAAAGCTTGCCAAGGAAGCATTTAAACCTGTCATCTAGGAGCTTGGTCCCCTTTGTGGACAAATGCAGACCGTCATACCAGTATAGACCTTTATCTCTCCAGGTGGACCCCAGTCCCCAATGAAGCCAAAGCCCTGTGCTCTGCACTCAGTTTTGCAACCATTCATTAAACTGCATGGTGTGTAGTACCCTAGCCTCACTTCTGCCATGGACTGGTAGCACCTCTGAGAAGGTTACTGTGCTTGCTACCTGTCTGAGGCCCCTCCCCAACTCCACAAATTCATTCTGCACTGCACTGGTCCCATGCCTAGCTATACCTTGGGTATGCTAGTAAGAGGGTCACAGTTTGAATCCCTCCAGAACTTGAGACCAAAGTTTGATTCAAACCCACAAAACAGACAGGAGGGTTACTCTGTTCTGTTCCTGTTCACAAGACTGTGCTCGGAAGTTGGCACTGTGGGAGCAGAGTGCCTGATCTGCTGAGAGGTGCTGTGACAGGTAGGAGTTCAGATGCTTCCTACCCTAGATGTTTACAGGCAGTTGATTCATTAGTTCACATGCTTTGGAGATACCAAGAAGTATCAGCATTTTGGCATAAAATTTAATCTGTAGCTATTCCATTATTTGGTCACCCTAGATATTTCATCTTAGAGATCTGTATCTTAGGGCACTATTCACAAATTCAGTCTATTTCTGAGAGGCATTTTATGGCCCGTATAGCTAGGGTTACCAAGTTATTATTAATGAGGCATTAGAAGGATCCCAAGTTGCCTACTAAACTGGAATGGCTCCAACAAAATCTAGTGGCTCTTAATGCAGAGCAGGCTATAGCCTCAATTAACCATTTTCTGCAGCAATTCCAAAGCCATTGGGACCCTTTTGTTTTCTCTAATTGCAGGAAACTGAACTTTGGATAGATGTCCCTCATTTCTCCTTAGTTATTTGCTTGGAGGTAGTATGCTCAGATGGTAGATTGACTTACTATTTTATTTTATTTTATTGTATTATTTATTTTAGAATGGCCCTTGCATATTCCAGGTATGGGACATAGTTATTGGTTACTTTAATTACCAGCATGAGAGGAGGATTGGTGGGGGGGTTGGGGGATGGGTTTCATTTGTTATATTTTTTTAGTTTGTATTTGTGTATGTTTCTCTTAGTTTATGACTTTTGTTATATATTTGTTTTTATTTATGTTATATGGTTTTGTGGTTTCTCTGTAGCCCCTGATTTTTATGTTGCTGTCAATCTTTCAACCTTAATAAAATTTATTAAATAGCAAAAATATAAATAAAAAAAAACCCGGTCTAGCCTGTAAAAGGACCAAGTGGCCCAGTGCTATTTTACCTAGTTAACAACATTTTAAATACAAATTTTAAAAGTTCTTCAGCATCCTCTGTATATTTCAGGAGGTGGTGATGTCTTTTGTTGTGTAACTGGTACAGCAACTGAGTGGATAAATACTTTGTAATTTTTAAAGTGATAGGCACCTTTTATCCAAGCAGCTGTGATAATAAGCTGTCTGTCAATTATGAAAGCAAAAGTCACAATAACAGCAGCAGGTTTAGTTTAATGCATTTGCTGTTTAATGAAAGATTTTTTTTAGCCGGAATTCTAAAGGCTCTGGCAATATTAGGCATACAAGTCTCAGTGTATTTAAGTTGATCAATAAAAAGGAGTTTGACCAAATCCAGTGTGGAGAAAGTTTCAGTCTCTAGGGGGAGCATCCCCACAATACAAAGACTATATTTTCATTGGTTATTTTAAAGAATTTATATTTGTCTGCTAAATGTTATTGAATTACACATTAAAGACACTGAACGTGCAGTGTGTGGATTCTAACTTTGATTTAAGTTCTTGTTTTTCTTTCTGTAGGTCTTTAATATTTGCAGTAGGTTATTTTAGTTGCACTTCATTTTTTTTCTAAAGTATTTTCAATTTTTGTCCGTTTGTCATCTAATTTTTGAACTAGTTTTCACATCATATTAATTAGAATCTTAAAGTTTCTGGTAACCTCATCAAAGCTTTCAATTTTACTTTCTGATTTTTTTTTAAGAAGACATTAAAGGGTTTAAGTCAGCATTATACTTTTCAGATTTGTTAGGCATGACATCTAAAATCCAAATCCTGGCATTGGGCTTACCCCCCTCCTGCGGCTGCAGCAACTTTGATGTTTTTTGTAGCAGCAGCTGAACAGGGGCTAAAGGTTTGCATTTGCTTCTGTGGGATTTCAAAGTTAGCTATCAAGAAATCATCTTTTCCCTGAACAATGCTAGGGCTTGCAGTTTGCTGTGGCATCTGAGACACTCCATGAGCAGAATCATTCATGTACAGAACATCTTCAATGCCAGGGCTGAACCCTTCAGTTGAGGTAATGGGTAAAAGCTTGCCAGTCTCACTGTGCTCAGGCAAAGTAGGTATATATCCATTGGACCTGCCTTCTCCTTCTCATTCAGGTTCTTATGATTGCACAGTGAGGATGCCAATTCTTTCCTTTCCTTTTCTTTATTTTTTAGTTCTCTAAACCTCTTCTTTTCTTGAGAGAGCTGGTGTCAAGGGTCAGGGTTCCATAAAGACAGTTTTAGAGGAGATATACTAGCTCTAAAACACAGATAAATCAGTGAAGAAGAGTTCAGTAGTCAGTGAGCGCATGGCTAATATATCTCCTCCACCATGACCACCTTGGATCTCCTTCCTAGCTGTTTTTTCAAGTTTTGGGAGACATTCTATATACAGTAGTAGACTGTGAACTCAGAGGAAAGGTGACCTTAAGCTATAGGTCCCCAGAGGTTGTCTATGTCACATTTAATTCCTGTGTTCTACTCCACATGTCATATAATAATATACTGCAAAATTAGTTATTTTCATGCAAAGTAATCTTAGTGCTCACACAAATGTAACCATAACTGCACAAATTTAATTTAGCACTAAGTCATTAGCACCACATTCACTATAATGGGAGAAAGTGCTAATAGCACTATTAGTGCAAATATATTTTAGTGCTAATTAATACTCCCGTGAAAATAACAAAAACATTATTTGATAATGAAAATATCAAGTTTTACAGTCAATTATGGCCTTAATGGCATCTTGCCTGCTAGCATTAGTATGCCCTTACTTCTAGTTTCATTCCCTCTCTCCTTTCTAGGAGTACATAACAGTTTTGTACATCCTTGGCTACAGCTTTGGTTTTGTCTTTTTGGTGATTCTCACTAAACTGTTTTAAGCACCTTTAGTCAAAGGGGACCTTGTCCTTGCATCACCTCTGGAGGTGGAATCCTCCTTAATATAAGTTCATTTTCCACATGATCAAGCCCAGTCAGAAGTTTATTTTCTGGAAAAAAACTGTGTGGTTCTCTTTTACAGTTCCATCCAGTGGTACCTTGAAAGGATGGCAGTTTTCTCAGTGGACAGAAAGGGTAACAGTACAAAATTTACATTGAATAACCATTCAATCAATATTCATAACCAATCTTACATGTACTTAGGTTGCCTGCTGAACTGGTGAGAATATGTTATAGTCCAACAAAGAAAATAGTCACCTATTGTAAAATAGGAATTGCTTAACCTGCATTCTCATGAGACAGTCT
Organism: Neoceratodus forsteri; assembly: GCA_016271365.2. Lineage (NCBI taxonomy): Eukaryota > Metazoa > Chordata > Ceratodontiformes > Ceratodontidae > Neoceratodus > Neoceratodus forsteri. The sequence continues at coordinate 1,235,936,577 of CM057452.1, forward strand.
GTTGTTTGTCATGTGTCACGTTATTGTTATTTATACAGAGCCACCAGAAAAAGCTGTGCTCAGATGGGATACAAACAAAATAAAATGAATAATCTAATGAAAACAATATACTGCAGATGGAGTAGGGACCATCTGGCAGTAATAAGGGGAAAAGTGAGCATTACCGTTTTCCACTGCATTTTCCATTCCTACACAGAGCATATGTTACTGCCAGGTTGCTGACTAATCTCACAATTTCAAAGCAATAACAACAAAAACATATCAAATTGAAGCCTCAAGTCTAGTACCTCACAACATACCAGGGCCAGCTGCAAATTGGTACTTAGTTTTAAGTGAAGTATGCATGCAGTTCACACTTACACCATGCTATACTACAGAATTACATGCAATTGATATGTTTCACTAAACTGCAACTAGGTATTTTAGAAATGCTTTAAAACTGACATTGTTCCTCACTTCTGTTTGTTCATATTCGTCAAGGTTCATAAGCAAAACCATATTTATTGTTCAAGTATACATTATTGTTCTTTAAAAAAATATTATTTCCACTCCTCAATGACTGTTGCCAACATATGAACCATATACACTGGTTTATATGTTAATATTCACTGACTACAGTAATTAATATTTTTATAAAAGTGAAGAAAACATACAAAAATTAACATTAAAAGGGATTCTGCTTGTAAACCCATATCACTATAAACAACATAAAGTAAGAAATGCAGCTAGGTTTAAAACTTTTCTACAAATTACATTTTTAGACAATTATCAGCTGCAGTACATGCAGACCCTGTAGTGAAGCATTGTAATCACCTTCATTGGTGGGTGTACGGAAGACCCTAACTGAAGTTTTGGAATTAGCTGTCCATGTTTTCTGTGATGCTGTATGTCATTCTGAAGGCAAAATTATAGCTGCACCTGGAAACAATTTCTAAATCAAATTTAATATGGCCCATCATTTGCATTTAGTTATAATAATTTGCATTTTTACTATGAGGGATGTGCCAGACCTCAGTTCAGGGCTACTGCAAAAACAAAAAGTAGCAACTTTTTCTGTGCTATCTGTCTGTTTTGTATTTCTTTGTGCTGTGGGGCAAGGTTAAAGGGTGGGAGTATGATCTTGTGTGGGTTAGACTGTGAGTGAGGCAAAATTGGGCAGGTACCAATAGAGGTGTGCAGTGGACCGGATCAGTGATTCAGGCTGCTTGGCTATTGTCCAGCCAATTTTATGGTCCAGAATCGGGCCGGAGTCATTTTGACCCACTTTGACCTGCCCATTGCACCTACTGGCTCTTAACCCCCAAATTCCAGAACTGAGGCAGTGCACACAGCAAGACACAGTAGCAAGGTATTATACCCTGTGGCATCCTCCCACTGAGCATCACATGACCTGACTCACTCAAGTCACAATCAGAAGACAGGAGTTGAGCTGGAACATCTGTGCAGTTCGTTGGGGTATGCGAACACCTGGGCTTCACAGTGGAAGTGGATGGGAGGGACTGAGTGGGCATCCAGCATGTTAGTGTGTGCAAGTATGGGTGGAGGAGAACAGTAGGACTTGGAGTCAGCATTCATACAGCCACAGCTGGTGGAGTACTCTGGACGTGGAGAAAAGGGATGGCACAATGCTGTCGGATTGACTCCAGGGGGTGGAACCCAGCAGTGGTGGTAAGCTATTGAAAGAAGCAAATGCAGTGACTGCCTGTCAGTCACTTTGTAAGTACTAATCATTCAATGCCATTTACTATGTGAGAACTACCATGGGGTGTATCCTGATGCCTGTTAGAAAGGAAAGAAAAAGAAGGAAGAATATTGGCTTGTGGTGCCTGACTAGGGCTGGCAAAATGTATCTTCTGTCACTGACATTCTGACCAAATTCTGATTTCACTTTTGTTATAATTTCACAAAATGTTGCCAAAATTGTTATTTCTGTCTAGTTTCAATGTGTTTATCCAAATAGCACCACATTTGGTATACTACATGTGCCAAGCTCCATATAGACGTGCACTAAGTTGCAAATTTCTATCTTTAAAGATGACTGAGCTATAAGACTCCAGTCTTTCAGAAATTCTAAAGTTCCATTTCACAACTATGTAAACAGCAGAATTTTAAGCTCCTACAAATTTAAAACTACAGAACTGAATAGCACCAATTTTGTTAGGTTCATTGACCTTAAATATTAGGGTATGAGGCTACACAGTGGTCCAGAAGCAGAATTTCATGCTGCCATGCTGACAACCATGGATCAGAAGCAAACTCAGAAAGTCACATCAAGAGGCATGTCATAGCCAAGACAGCTGCCAGTTGGCAGTACATCTCTGTCAGGTAGGGTTGGCAGTAGGTTCCAACAACACAGCAAATCCTTATGACTGGGCCAGGGAGCTTGCTCTTGCTGGAGAAGAAGCAGTGGCTGTGTAAGGCTGACAGAGGCACCACCCCCTCCTGGGGATAAGAAGGAAAATTATGGGAGAAAAAAATGGTAGCCATCTGAATGATGGTTGGGTTCAGCCTGCTCAGGGTATATCCCCGTGCACAGTGTGTATTTCTGAAAGAGAATGTGCTGGCGGGAAGAAAAACCAATATGGAAAAAACAGAAGATGTGTGTCATCTATCTAATCTCTTCCTCAATGGCTGGTCAAGCTATATGCAGCCAAAGATTCCAAACTAACATCGGTAGTCAGAAATTAATTTCATGAACTTCTGTGCATTTGTGGAATTCTGAGATTCTTTTGTCAAAGCTATGTCCATACATTTTGCTCAGTCTTATGCTTGAGTTGCCATTGTAGAGGAAGGTGAAGGCTGGGTAAAGAGGCAATAAGGTAATAATTATGTGAGGCTCAGTATTTCTTGCAAAATACCAGCTAACTACTATAGCTCATTGACTCAGTGACATAGAAACATAGACTTTGATGGCAGATAAGGACCACTTGGCCCACCCAGTATGCTCTTTTTTTCCCTAACTACCTTGTTACCGCAGACCATACATAATCTACTGTTCTTTCTCCCTCCCTCCCTTCATTTCCACTATGATTCCCTTGTGCCTTGACCATGCATTCTTCAACCCCACCACTGTCTTCACCACCACCACCACCTCTGCTGGAAGATTGTTCCAGGAATCCACCACTTTTTCTGTGAAGAAGTACTTCCTAACATCTTTCCTGTACCTACCCACCTCCAGCTTCATAGCATGTCCCCTTGTTCTTGAGCACCTTTTCTTCTGAAAAATACTTCCCTCCTGTACTTTATTTATCACTGTGAGGTATTTAAATTTCTCCATCATATCCCCCTCTCTTCCAGGGTATACATATTGAGGTCCTTTTGACTTTCCTCATAGAGCTTTTAATGCAAACATTGCACCATTTTAGTTGCCCTCCTCTGGACAGCCTCCATTCTGTCTATGTCCTTCTGGAGATGTGGTCACCAGAACTGCACACAGTACTCTATGTGGGGTTTTACCAGGGATCTATTCCTGAGCTAACACTGGCTCCCTCCTTCTGCTGGTGATACCCCTCCCTATGCACCCCAGCATCCCACTTGCTCTCCCAAATGCATCTCCACACTGCCTAGCCACCGTTAGGTCATCCAATGTGATTACCCCCAGGTCTCTTTCCTGCTTGGTGGTTGTCAATACCACTCAACCCATTTTGTACTCTGACCCTGGGTTTCTGTGCCATAAGTGCACCATTTTGCACTTTTTCACATTGAAACCCAGATGTCCGACCCTTGATTACTTCTCTAGTTTTCTCAGGTCTCTGCTCATTCTATCCACTCCACCTGGAGTGTCCACCCTATTGCAGATTTTGGTGTAATCCACAAAGAGGCATATCTTCCCTTTCAGCTCCTCTGCAATGTCACTTCAGATTGGTTATCCACCTCCCTAAGCAAGATGCGCATTGACCTAGCTACCCAAAAACTAACTCAGCTAATACTTAAACCAACCAGGTTGAATCCTAAAACACGAAACCACTCCCCGATTGACTGGGTCCTCACTTCCCATCAGCACAGGGTTATTCATTCTGGCATACTTCATGATGCTGTAAGTGATCACCACATGATTAATATGGTTCTTGAAGTTCACAGGCCCAAGGCTCCCCACAAAATACTGGTAATTCTTTCATACAAATCCCTGGACCTTGCCCCTCTCCACCAAGTCTTAGCTATCACAGACTGGGCCTCCATAGCCTTAGCATACATAGTTGATGATGCTTTGGATTATTTCAAAGTTAAATTTCTCAACATCTGGAACAAACATGCCCCAATGAAGTGCTCCAGAGTTCATGGTAATCATCTCCCATGGGTCATTCCAGAACTGCTGGCCTGTCAAAGGGCACATGCATGGAAGACTCATACATTTTTCAAGTTGTCTAGGGACCTCAAAATATAAAATTCACTTCAGAATGCATGTACTAAAGCTATCCAACTGGCCAAGGCCAAATACTTCAGATCCACCTTCCTATCAAATATAAAAAACCCTTCTAAATTCTGGAAGGATGTCCATGCCCTATTCTCCCCCTTTTCAAAACCAACAACACTGCTTATCAAAGTAATCAACTTGCAGATATCTGACCACAATACTGTTGCCGCTGAATTTTACTCCTACTTCACATCCTGTTCCTCTGCCCTCCTGTCTTTTCTACCCCTTCTCCCCTCTATCCCTTCCCCCACTTCCAATACCCCATCTGTTCACTCCCTACTTGAGCGTTTTTTCATTCTTCAAAGTCTCACCTGCTGACACCCTACATGAGGTCCTTGCTCTCAACCCAACAAAGGGCAGATCTCCTGGTGGACTATATCCAAAGCTCCTTTACCTATTTGCTCCTGCAATCTCCTCTCCTCTCCTCTCCTCTGGCTGATCTCCTAAATCTCTTCTTCTCATCAGCAACTGAACCAGTTGCTTGGAAGCATGTAATCTTCCTACCCTTATCCAAGAGTTGTGATCCATCCTTACCTGGAAACTAACGTCCAATATCTCTTCTCCTATCCTTGCAAAGCTTCAGTTGCACTCAGTTCTCTCTCAACTCTCCTCCTATCTCTCTGACACCTGTTTCTTCCCAACTTTCCAATCTGGGTTTCAGAAAAATTATTCAACCACAACCTCCTTACTTGGGCTCACAGATTTAATCCCCTCAGGGATGGACAGTGGCCTAATCACATCCGCAATTTTTGTCGACCTCACCAAGGCTTTTGACATGGTCTCTCACTCCCGCCTTCTAAATAACATTGCTTCAGCTGGCCTAGCTACCTCTCCCACTAATTGGTTCACAGCCTACCTTGTAGGTAGGGCACAGTCAGTTGGAATCAATGATTCACTATCCCCTCCACTACAAAGTAACACTGGTGTGACACAGGACTCAGTGCTTAGCCCTCTACTATTTTCTATTTTTCTAAATGACTTTACATCAGCCTGTACCTTATCCTTCATCCATATGTATGCTGATGACACTTTCCTGTTCACCTCTGGCCAGTCCCCCGCTGATGTAGCATCCAGACTACAGCATGACTTCGACAAGATTCAACACTGGCTATTCACTCATCAACTCTTCCTCAATGCCAAGAAGACTCCATGACATTTGGCACTAGGCAGAGACTCTCTAGGCTTCCTTCCATGCCCTCTTTCCACACCCTTCATGGGATTACCCTTGAGGACACCTTCTCTTTTAGATACCTTGGGGTTTAGCTTGACCAACACCTCAGCTTTTCTGGTCATGTGGATGCCATCTTGAAAAAACTGTGCCCCAAGCTTGGTGCCCTATACAGGAACTGTAGTTGCTTGCCTCTACTGGCAAGGTGTGAACTTGTTCAGAAGATGATACTCCCTATCTTTAACTATGGTGATGTAGTCTATAATGCTGCTCTCAAGTCTTCCTTAACCTGGTTGGACACCTTCTTCAACTCCTTCTGTTGCTTCACTTTAGACTCCCCTTCCCATACTCACCACTGTGACCTCTACAACTCTCTATCATTTCCCTCACTTGGAAACAGACACCTCTCTCACTGTGCCAAATTCATCTCTAAATTTTGGTTTGGGTCTCTCCCTTCTTACTTCTTCTCCGCTCTATCTATTCCTATTCCCCCCTCTTGTTCCATCAGATCCAATGACTTTCGTACTTTGACAGTCCCACGTTAATCTACCACAGTAGGACAGTCAGCATTCTTGCACCATTTCCCTATACTTTGGAACTCACTACTCCATAAGACACTCCTCCTCACCTCCCTCCATCTTCTTATCCATGCTTAACTTCTTCTCCCCAAACTGTACCTGTTCTTAAGTTCACCTCCCACTTTTCTTACCCAAATGCTTGTTTCTACAACTATGACAGCACTGCTTGTTTTGCCCTCTCCTCTATTACTCTGCCCTCTCCTCTATTTACTGTCATACACTTTCTCTTAGCTGAATCAGTTGTTATTTTTACTCTCCTATGAATTTACACAACAGTTTACTTTAAATCATGTTGCACAACGTTTCAACTGGGGATATGTTTTTTTGTACACTTGCCCTGCTTTTACTTAATTGTTGATAAAAGTACTTAATATGTTCACTGAAGTACATGCTGTATGTCTCACGTTTACGTGCACTTATGATTTTTATGTTGTATAACTCTATAATTCTATAATAATTCATATGTATTTTTGTATCCTTGGATAATGAACCTGTATGATTGCTACTTCTTTACCCTCTCCCCCAGAATGCACCTGTAGACCAGCAACTTGATTGTTCTGTGCTGGTAAACCTTTTTTATAGATAAATAAAATAAATAAATAACAAAGACATTAAAAAGAAGCAGTCCCAGCACTGATCCCTGAGGCACCTAGCTGGTCACTCTCCCTTTCTCAAAAAACACTCCATTTACCACCACCCTCTGTCTTCTATCCCTTAACTGATTTCTTACTCAGTTTACCACTTTTGGACCCACTTCTAAGCTACCCAGCTTGCTTTCTAGTCTCTTATGTGGAATGGTGTCAAAAGCCTTTCTGAAATCTAAGTAGGCCATGTCCACCGCTCCACCGTGCTCTAACTACTTTGTCACCCAGTCAAAGAAATCTATCAGATTCATTTGGCATGACCTTCCCCATGTAAAACCATACTGCCTCAGGTATTGTAACCCATGGGATTCAAGATATTCCACAATCCTTTCCTTCAGCAGGGATTCCATTAATTTTCCCACCACCAACATCAGGCTGACTGGCCTATATTTGCCAGTCTCCTCCCTGTTACTACTTTTGTGTAGTGGGAATACATTTGCCCTCCTCCACTCCTTCAGAATCACTCATGTTTCCAATGAACTGTTAAACAGGACTGTCAGAGGTCCACTTAGTATTTCTCTGAACTTCCTTAATAGCCTTGGATGCACTCCATCTGTTCCTATTGCTTTGTCCACCTTCAGATTTGAGAATACCTTCAGGACTGTCGCCTCCAAAAAAGGACTACTGTCCATCTCTCTCCCTCCAAAGCTTCTGTTACTTTATTGTGGCCCTTCCCCTTCTCCTTTCTCTGTGAACACTGAACAAAAGCAATTGTTCAGGATGCCTGCCTTTTCCTGGTCCCCCTCTGCAAAGTCCCCCTTTCCCTTTTTAACCTTACAATCCCACCTCAGGTTTTACTCTTTTTACTTATATGCCTAAAAAATATCTTGTCCCCTTTTGTTGCCTCCTGGGCTATTTTCTCTTCAGTTTGTGCCTTTGCACGCCTTACTGCTTTCCCTGCTTCTCTCTGTTTCCCCTGATACACCTCCCTTTTTTCCTCCTTCTGTGTCTCCTTACACTTTCTAGATGCTATCATTTTTGCCTTTACCTTATCAGCCATCTCTTTCAAGAATCATAGTGGTCTCTTTTTCCTCTTGCTTTTGCTCACTTGTTTGATGTAGAGGTTTGTTGCCTTTACTATGCACCCTTTCAGCTTTGCCCACAATTCCACTACCACTCCCATGCCATGCCCCCTCCAGGTAATCCCTGAGGCGTTTACCAATGTTTATAAAATCTGCCTTGCTGAAGTCAAGGACCCTCCTCCTTGTGTGGCTCAGTTTCATAGCTGTCCTTATATTGAACCACGCCATATTGTGATCACTGGTCCCCAGGTGGTCTCCCACCTTGATGTCTGCAATACTGTCCCTGTTAGTGGATATCAGGTCCAATATTGCCCCATCACAAATGGGTTCACTGACTTGTTGCCTGAGGAACACCTCCTGCAGAAAGTCCAGGATGTACCTTCTAGCTGAAGCCACTGCTGTGAGGCTCCACCCTACACCCAGCAGGTTGAAGTGCCCCAGCAACAGCACCTCCTCCTTTTCTGCCATCTTGCCAGTGGTTTCCACCAGTACCTTATCTAATTCCTCCCACTGTACTGGAGGCCTTTAAGTCACTCCAGGGTGAATAGTGGCTCCATTCCCCATCTGCAGGATGATCCACAGTACATCTACCTTCCCCTGTATTTCCTGTATCTCTGTTGCTTTTATGCTTTCCCTCACATAAAGCACCACACTCCCTCCTTAACTTCCCATCCGCTCATTCCTGAACAGAGTATAGCCTGGTATGACCATGTTCCAGTCATGATTTTCAATGTATCATGACTTGGTAATGGCCGCAATATCGAGGCTGGCTTCTGCCATGATGGTCTCTAGGTCTGGAATCTTATTTCCTAGACTTCTAGCTTTTTTACACATGGCCTTACAGATTTTGTATCCACTCTGCTTTTTGCCCCCCTTTTTTCCCTCCCTTTTCACCCTCTCTTTTTAATGCTCCCATTGCTTTCACCCTTTACCTCTACCACTAAGACTCCATGACTTGTAGGAGTACATGCACGTGCAGCATTGTTTCTGTACAATATCACCTACTGACTATTTAACAACCTTGTAGATAATAATGTATACTTTTACTATCTGAAAACTTGGCACAAAGTCACACCAAGCTTTACAATTCGTTGTGACTTAAGTCACTGTGACAGAAGTATCTGGATATCTTTTAGTCATGATGGGGCATGATGCTGGGCATCACTGTCAAAGGAATGTTGGAGGGGCACTGCAGGGCCATGATGCTAGTGCAGGTAAGGACAGTCAGTGGTGATAAGTTCTTTGTGAAACTTAAATTCCACAAGTGGATTTCTAATAGCATTACCTGTTGTGCGTCCATGAATTGTTGAGCAAATTTTTCCAATTAATAATTTCTGAAGTTCAACAATACATTTTAACCTGCTAAACCACATTTATCCAGCTTAATTAGATTCCAGGACATATTTGCTTTGTTAATCATGCCAAATCATGAGTTTATACCTGCAATAGCAGTGGAGTTATAAACATCCAAATACTGTGACCATTTTTACACAGATTAACAAGTAATTACATTTTGAAATGTTGAGCTCCTATAACTTACAAGTTATGTAACCAACTACCCCCGCTATATAGAAATTTTTAAGATTCTTTCAAGAAAGTATGCTAATGATTTTTCAATTATCTAGCTCCAAAGATGTCTATGTTGTAGACATAGAAATATTTCAGAAATTTGTACATGAATAATAAATAGCCACATTTTGAGCCACTAAAAATTCCCACCACTCATCAAAATGGCATGAAATGGCATTATTTTAGGTCCTTTTTCAAACAGTCAACATGCCACATTGCAGATCTCTAACTGTCAGATTGACAAAGTTATAACCAATTAAGGAATTTTGGAAAATTACACGGAATTTTGCAAAAATTCTGCAAAGTTTGAATCTGTTAATTTTACCCAGTCCTGCTCATGACAGGTGGCCCTGGGGGTCTGAACAGTGTGGCAGCAAAGTACAGCACTCACATGAGAAGAGGCTGACAGAGAGAGAGACAGAGAAAGAGAGAGACAGAGCGATAGCTTCAAATTAACCGTAATTAATGTTTGTTTTTTATGTTTTCTTGCACATAGCACAAGAAATATATTGTGGCAGCTTGGTGCCAAAGCACGTTCTGGGGGTGTGGCACTGTTGTGGCCAATACTGGCATGGCATTTTGGGGTGTGTGTGATATCCACCAATAATGGGGGACACAGCCGGTGACACTAGTTTGGGACGTTGCCACCAACTTAAAAGAAAATAGCCACGGCAGGATGTGCTACTCCCACACACACATACACGCATGCACACATGCATATTGCATGCTAATGCACTCCCCCTTCACACACACTGTGTGGCCAATGGGGGTGTCCAATCCCATATTGGCTCCAAGTCCCCCCCAACAGAGAAGCTGGTGCCATGCTGGGAGCCCACCCCACCATGGCAACAGTCCATATGGCCAACGGGGGTGCCCAATCCCGCATTGGCTCCACTGCCCCCTGCCCCAAACAGCCTTCCAGCTGCCATGCTGGGAGCCCACCCCAGTATGGCAAAAGTCCCATGTCATCCAAGAGAAAAGAAAAGAAACCTGAAAGAGAAAACCTTCCCTCGCTGACTGTCCTGACCCCCGCTCCAGCCACCTGCACCCACCCTCTGCACACCCTGCCTCCCCACACCCCCCTCACCCCATACTTACCTCTGGAGTCTGGTGCTACGATCTTCAGTGGACCGGTAACACGTCTGCACTCTTCAAAGCTGACCATGAACTGAGGAAATGCAGGTAAGCTGTATAATGTAATAAATAGGATTTTTTTTAACTTTGATGCATATCTCGGGCATTTTGGGGAATTCTTTCACCAAATTTTCAACATGGGGTTTTTGGGACCCCACCTCATGAATTATGTCACTGTCATTTTGTTACTCAGCCCTGAATGGTGATTTCATGGTCACTGCATGGAACCACCTTTTGGGACCAATTTATGAAATGACAGTGTCACAGTTCATGAGGTAGGCCCTCAAAAACCTTATGTTGAAAATTTGGTGAAATAATTCCTCAAAATGACTGTTTTATCATGTGTTGCGCTGTTTCACGCACGCTTGTAAGTTTGTGAATTTCAATATTTTCACCCAGATTTTCAACATTGCCATTTTACCACACCTCCTCATGCACTTCACGCACACTGTATGACAAAATTCCCAAAATGACTGTTTTACGAACATGTGTTGCACTGTTCTTATCCACGCTCATACTTTCATGAATTTTCACTATTTTCACTCCAGATTTTCAACATTGCCATCTTACTACACCCCCTTATGAGCAGTACAGCTGTCATTTTTCACATCTCACCCAAAACGTGTTTCCACGCATGTAGCACACAATGGCGCAGTCAGTGTGTGAAATCAATGTTCAGGACAGATTAAGAAAATCACAGTGACACTTTTCATGAGCAGAGGTGTTACAATGGCTATGTTGAAAATAGTCCATAAAATGACTGTGTTACGAGCGACCATTGCACAGTTTCCATGCACCCTTGTAGGATCATGGATTCATAATATTTTCACTCCAGAATTTCACCACTGGCATTTTTCACACTTCCTTATGAACAGTACAGCTGTCATTTTTCACACCATGGCCAAAATGTGTTTTTGCACTTCCAGTGCAGAAATGCGTGGTCACTGTGGGAAATCACTGTTCGGGACAGATTAAGAAGATCACAGTGACACTGTTCATGAGCGGAGGTTCCAAAATGCCTGTGTTGACAATCTGCTGTAAAAAATCCCCAAACTAATTGCATTATGGTTGTCTGTTGCACAGTTTCTACACACGCTCGTGACTTCACCAGTTTTTGTAATATTTTCACTGCAGATTTTCAGCATTGCCATTTTTCCACCTCCCCATGAACAGTACAGCTGTCATTTTTCACATCCTGTTCAAAATGTGTTTTTGCACCTGTGGTGCCAAGTGGCATAGTCACTGTGCAAAATCAGTTTTCAGCTAACAAACTGATATTGCCACTGTTCATAAGGTGGGGGTCACAAAAAACCCATGTTGAAAATTTGTAGTGAAAATACCAATGAATGCCTGAGATGTTAGGGTTTTTAACCATAAAGCCCCGCCCTGTAGACATTGACAGGCATCAGGGGTGTGTCTTGGGATTCTCGCCTGTAATGCTCATACCATTCCACACCCTGCAGCCAGTGAGAGGCATTGAGGTGTGCCTTGGACTCTTCGGTCCCAAATTTCCCCTTATTCTCCTATACAGCACCCATCTCACCATATTTCATGATGGAGCAGGGTGATCATAAGGGCCAAAGACCCCAAGGCACACGTGACACTTGTCAATGTCTGCAGGGTGGGGTGTGGTGAAATGGCAGGGCTGTTATGCCTGACAACCCAAAGGCATACCCCAGTGCCTGTCAGTCTCTGCAGGGTGGTGGTGGGGTTGGCTTCAGTTCAATACTTCACTGCCATTCCTATTACTACCAATGCCAATGCCAACAAGCAAACATTCGGTATTGACAAATGCTTGTTTCTTAATTGGACTAAAAACATCTGAAAGAAAATACTATTAGTAGTTTATCATAAAAAAAAATCAGAGTCAGAGGAGCAAATTAAGAACAACACCTAGCAAGCTGGCACCTGACAACATTGCACTGGGCATTGGGGCCAGGGAAAGGGGACCAAAGCTTAGTTACACTGAAAAATTAACTCAAGAAAAAGACTGTTCTACACCTCAGCTTGACATAACTGTGCCTGCTTTGGTCATATCCAGTTATGTATTGTTTTCTATCTTGACCCAGTTGCCCATAGAACCAGTTGCAGTTTAAGCACTTGGAAACTTTTCCTTTTAAAAACAAAAATGTAAGACCAGTTGGTTACTGCAGTACATCTCTGCTCATTGCTTCCCAGCATGCCTGGCTGCCTGCTATCACAGCCACTTTTGTACTGCTCTGCCACTGTTTCCCAAAAGGCTACTTGCATTTTAATGTATTTATTTTATTTATTTAAAAATTGGTACCTGGGAACAGCATGCTGAGCCAGCAAGGTCACCTTTCCAAGTGTGATCCAGGGAAAAGGGAAGGGGATACAATAAATCAAAAACAGCAGTAGAGAAGCATTCCAAAGATAAATGCAAAAAAGTGAACAATTGAACAAGATGCTTATGTAAATAACAATTAACCGTGAACCTTGCATTAAGTATCTTAGCCCCACAGTTTAAAGACACAGGGTCATACATTTGAAGATCTTGACTTAGGTCTGCAAAATGTTTGCTTCAGGAACAAATTAGTACCTAGAACAAACCATAGGTGTATTGAAACATCACCACCAGGGAGCGGCACACCCTTGTAACACCTACAGTAAGTGTTTCCTCACTGCCTGAGATTTGATCCTGGTACCTTCTATTCTTGGTTTGGCAGCCCTACCGCTGTACTAAGTGACCAGACCATCTTTTTCTCTTGCATTTAGTATCTTAGCCCATCACTCTGGCCTTCCATCACTATGCATCACCTTTGGAGCCTACTTATGTTCATCTGTGGTCTACCTAACCTCCTCCTCCCTCCAAACATCATCTTCCCAAAATATCCATTTGCTCCTGTCATTTTCCTCCCCCTCCATGTACCTTGTGGTACCTCCAGCCTCACTGAGAGGAGGGGCTCACCCGCCCCTCCAGTAGTGCCATCCACTCTCTCCCCCACCCTTCCCTCCTCCTTCCTTGCTCATTTCACCATTTCCATTCCCACCCGTTCTACTACTATACCATCCCCCTTCAGATGCCCCACATCCCCAGAATGCAAACTTGCTAAGGCAGCCCTTCTTTCAGCATGCCCTCCTCCTCCTCCTATCAGGAAATGTTCACCCTAATCCTGGGCCCACTCTCCCACATCCCCCCACGAGCAACAGGATGCATGGGCTCCGGCTCACTGCAATTAACATATGTAGCCTGCAAAAAAAGTTCTCCAAACTCCAAGGGTAGCTAGCACAGCATTCCCCAGACTTACTGGCACTATCCAAGACATGGCTGTCCTATGACACCCCAGAGTTGGCAGTGACCCTATCTGGCTACTCCCTTTTCCATGCCAATAGATTGCGTAGATGTGGAAGTGGCTGTACCCTCTATATTAGGAACACCCTCCAATCACTGCAAGTTCACCCCCCCCACCCGAGCATGGTGCCCAAACACTGATAGCCAAGATACTCCTTGGCAACCCTGGCAAAATTATATATGTCAGGGCTGTCTACATCCAGCCTTTTAATCAGAGACTTGCCTTCCCTTCAGTCATGTCCTGTAACTCTCAACTCCCCTCCATCAGCGAAGTTATCACCATGGGGGACTTTAATGTCCAGTGGCTGTCCCCATCATCTGTTCCCTATAAGGACTTGGCTGCTGCACTTGACCTCACTCAGGTTATACTGTCTCCTACTAGGCCAAATGACAAATTGGGCACCTCCTCATTGCTGAGCCTTATTCTCACCAATCACCCCAACATAATCACTAAAGTCTCAGTACTCCCAGACACCCACAGCAACCATTGCCCAGTAACCTGCTTATGGTCCAATAAAAGACCTATTGCTCCTCCCACTGTCTCCTACTATAGATGCATAAAAAAGAGAATGCTTCAGTACTTCAAAACCTATCTGACTAACTCTGACTTGTGCCCCATGTATAGCACCAAATCAATTGATACCGCCCTCACCCACTTTATAAATACCTTCAACGCTACTTGTGACACCTTTGCCCCTTTCTCAAAACAAATCACTAAAAACTGTAACACCCCCTGGATCTCTCAACAGTTACTTGAACAAATATAACACCATGATGATCTCTGGCATAAGGTCTTAGACTCATAGCTGCCACTGAACAGACAATGATATCATGAGGCCAGAAGCAAATGTACCTGGGTCATTCACCAAGCCAAGGTGGCCGATTATCAATAGGCATTCTCCTCCACCTGGGGCTCAGATAGACACTTGGGAAAAACATAAAGGAAGTAAATGGAAAATCAGGCACCCCACCATCTGCTCAGCTCTTGGGTAATGGTAACCTAACACAGGACCCCCAGTCCATTGCAGACACCCTAAATGCCACATTCTCTGATCTAAATTGTGTCCTTCCTCCCAGCTTCTTTGCCCAATTAGATCCCATCCCTGGTTGCAGCCCACCTTCAAACATCCACCTTTTTCACTTCCAAATCATCTCAACATGGGAGTCTAGGAGATACTTCTCCAAAGCACTTGCAAAGTCTCACATCAGTGGTGACTCCACTGATCTGAAGCTCCTTCGTCTAGCCCTCGAGGAGGTCCTACAACTCCTACAACCCCTCACCAAACTATTGAACCTATCCCTCAGCCTAGGACAATTTCCCGCCCTTTGGAAATGAGCTATCATCACCCCTATTTTCAAAATTGACAACGTCTGTCCCCCAATAACTATCATCCCATCTCCCTCCCCTTTCCAATGCCCTGAAAAAAATAGTGGTTGATCAGCTGATGGACCATCTGTCTAAACATAAACTACTGTGCCCAGAACAGCATGGTTTCCACAAGGGCCACAGCAAAACCACTGACATCCTAGAATATTTCTCCTACATCAGTGGCGCCCTCAAATGTGGTCACCTTGTGGGGTCAGTGTACATCGGCCTCACAAAGTCGTTCAATACTGTTAATAGAAACATAGAAACATAGAATTTGATGGCAGATAAGGACCGCTTGGCCCACCCAGTCTGTCCATTTCCCTACCTACTGGATAAGCTGCAGATCCTAGTTAACCAGCAGCCTACTTCTTCCTACCCCCCCCCCCAGAATTGCCTTATGACTATCCCATGCATGCTTGGATTCCGCCACTGATTTTGACTCCACAACCTTCTCCGGAAGGCCGCTCCATGCATCCACAACCTCTCTGTGAAAAAATACTCTTAAATTACCTCTGAGCCGCCCCATCTTCAATTGTGCCCTCTTGTTCTTACACACCTCTTTTTTGAAAGATGCTACCCTCTTGGACTTTGTTGATTTCCTTGAGGTACTTGAAAGTTTCTATCATGTCCTCTCTCCCTCCTTTCCTCAGGCTATACATATTAAGCTCCTTCATATGTCTTCCGGTGCAGACCCTGCACCATTTTAGTTGCCCTCCTCTGGACGGAGCTTCCATCCTGTCTATGTCTCTGGGAGTTTGGGTCTCCAGAACTGCACACAGTACTCCAGATGGGGTCTGACCAGCTGTCTGTACAGAGGGATAATAACTTCCTGTTTTCTACTGGTGATGCCTCTCCCTATACATCCCAGTATCCCCCCAGCCCTCCTTGCTGCCCTCTCACATTGCTTGCCCATCTTTAGGTCATCTGATATGACTACCCCCAGGTCCCTTTCCATTTTTGTTGTTGTTAGTATCTCACCCCCCATTGTGTACTCTTCCCCTGGGTTTATGTTTCCCAGGTGCATTACCTTGCACTTCTTAGCATTGAATCAAAGCTGCCATACATTTGACCATTCCTCTAACCTTGCCAAGTCCCTTCTCATCCTTTCCACCCCACCCTGTGCATCAACTCTGTTGCAGATCTTAGTGTCATCTGCAAAGAGACATGCTTTCCTTCAGTCCTTCTGCAATGTAGCTATAAAGACATTGAAGAGGACCGTCCTAATACTGAACCCTGCGGTACCCCACTAGTAACCCTCCTTTCTTCTGAGTGAACTCCATTTACTATTACTCTCTGTGTCCTATTCTCCAGCCAATTCTTTACCTGGACTGTCATCTTGGGACCCACTTCCAGGCTGGCTAATTTGTATATTAATCTTTTGTGTGGGACTGTGTCAAATGCCTTGCTAAAGTCTAGGTAGGCCATGTCCACAGCACCTCCCTGATCTACTACTTTGGTCACCCAGTCAAAGAAATCTATCAGATTCGTCTGGCATGACCTTCCCGCTGTGAATCCATGCTGCCTAGGGTCCTGTGCCCCTCTGGCCTCTAGATACTTGACAATTCTTTCCTTTAGAAGTGATTCCATCATTTTCCCTATCACTGAGGTTAAACTAACAGGTCTGTAGCTTCCTGCTTCTGCCTTGCTCCTGCTTTTGTGAAGGGGAATCACATCTGCCCTCCTCCAATCCTCGGGTACCACCCCTTCCTCCCATGTTTTGTTAAAAAGGGTAGTCAGTGGTGTCACTAGTTCTACCCTTAGTTCTTTTAGAATTCTGGGATGAATCCCATCAGGCCCCATTGCTTTGTCCACCTTCAGTTTTAAGAGTTCTTTCAGAACCCTTTCTTCTGTAAATGGGCTGGTATCAACTTCTGTATCCAGAGTGTTACTACTGTTTGCTTTATGTACCTCCCCCTCTTCATTTGTAAATACTGAGCAAAAATATTTGTTTAGTATCTCTGCCTTTTCACAGTCTCCCTCTGCCCACCCTCCCTCCCCTTTATTAAGCCTCACTATCCCTCCTTGGTCTTCCTTTTGCTCCTGATGTACCTATAAAGGTTTTATCCCCTTCTTAACTGAGTTGGCTATCTTTTCCTCGGTTTGGGCCTTTGCTGCTCTGACTGCCTTCCCAGACTCCTTTTGCTTTAACTGATACAGTTCTCTGTCCTGCTCCTTCTATGATTCCTTGTACTTCCTGAATGCTTTCTTTTTCTCTTGAACCTTCACTGCCACTTCCTTTGAGAACCATAGTGGTTTCTTACATCGTCTTGTTTTATTTATTTGCTTCGCACAAAGGCTCGTTACCTCTGTGATGACAGTTTTTATTATTCCCCATTTCCACCCCTCCTTCCTGCCCATTTGCTAGTGCATTCCTTAGGCACTCACCCATTTTGGCAAAGTCAGCCCTCCTAAAGTCCAGTACTTTTGTCTTTGTATGGCTTGTCTCTATTGCTGTGTTTATTGTGAACCATACTGTTCGATGGTCGCTAGTTCCCAGATGGCTACCCACTTCTACATCTGTGATCCTCTCTCCATCTCCATTTGAGAGTATCAAGTCTAATATTGCTCCCTCTTGAGTGGGCTTCAGTACTTGTTGTCTAAGGCATGCCCCCTGTAGGGCATCTAGAATAACTGCACTCTTCAAAGTGGCAGCTGCAACTGCACTCCAGTTAACATCTGGCATATTCAGATCACCCATCAGCAATATCTCCCCTCTTTCTGCCATTCTAAGTATACTTTCTATCATTTCCTTGTCCATTTCCTCCCCCTGAGAAGGGGGTCTGTATATAACCCTATGCGTATTGGGTGCCATTGCCTGTCTCCAATTTACCCACAGTGCTTCTTCTCCTCCCTGTTTACCCTTTTGTTCTGTTGCTTTTATTCCTTCCTTATGTAAAGAACTACTCCTCCTCCTCTTTTACCCTCCTGTCCCTCCTGTAGATAGTGTATCCTGGTATGTTTATGTCCCAGTCATGGTTTTGTGTGTACCATGTTTCTGTGACTGCCACGATATCCAGATGTTCCTCCTCCATCAAGGTCACTAATTCAGGAAGCTTGTTACCTAGACTACGGGCATTGGTACTCATTGCTCTCCATTTTTTGATGGCTTTACCTTCTGTTGCAGCATCCCCCACTGACCATTCTACCTCAGTCTTTTTATCATTTAGTACCCTGTTTTGTAGGGAGAGGCTGGGATTTTCTGCTGCTTGTCAGTGCCTCCCCCTTTGACTAGTTTAAAAGCTTGCCAATGAAGCATTTAAACTGATTGCTCAAAAGACTTGTTCCCTTCCTGGACAGATGCAGACCATCCTGCCAGTATAGGCTGGTGTCCTCCAGGTGGAACCCAGTCCCCAATGAAGCCAAACCCTGTGCTCCGCACCATTTTTCAACCATTCATTAAACTGCATGGTGCCAATTACCTCGCCTCCCCATGCTTTGACAGGCAGCACCTCTGAGAAGGATACTGTGTGTGCTACTTGTCTTAGGCCCTCCCCAACTCTGCAATGTCCTCCTGCACTGCTCTAACCTCATGATGAGCCAAGTCAATTGTCCCTAGGTGGACAACTACGTCCAGCTCAGAATCCCTTGCAGCTGTTCTCATGATCCTGAGGATGCACTTCCTGTCCCTCCAAGCCATAGCACCAGGCAGGCACCTTACTTCAGTTTTCCCAGCTCCTCCCAGTTCTATCCCCCTAATAATTGAGTCCCCCACCAGGAGCTGCTTCCTTTCCTTGTGGTGTCATCATGCTATGGTTATAGCCTTCCTGCCCTCCCTGGGGCTCTCAGTTGAAACAATAACCTGGTTCAAAGGTTACCTCTCTGACAGACCCTGGCAGGTGAAAATCAACTTCACGCTCTATCTTGGGACCCCTCATCTTCAGCCTCTTCCTAAACTCCCTCCACAGCTCGTGCCCTGGAAAACATTCTGCTCTATGTGGACAACACAGTAATTTCTGGAGCCACCCCAGCCCTAATTCTCTCCAGCATTTCCTGCAGGGTTTCTTCACTGAAGGTGAGACATGGTTCAGTTCCCACCACTTAGTTCTAAATTATAAGAACACAAAATCAATGATCTTTGCCCACTGTCAGAGTCCTCATCGTGACTTTCCACTGACCATCATCAACTCACTAGGATACCCACTTGAGCAGGTTGAGTCATTCAATTATCTAGGCGTCACCCTTGACATGTTCCTCACCTACCATGTACATATCCAACAACTGTCCTCTGCCATCAACTCCAGACTTGGGCTTCTGTACCTTCACAAACACTGCCTTTCCCCAATGGCTATCCTTCTGGTCATTACCTCTTCTGTCCTCTCCCTGGTAGATTAAGACATAGTCATCTATGGCACTGCTGACCCCACTGCATTGCAACTCATCAAAGTTGCCCTTAATAAGGCATCCAGACTGGTCACAGGTTGTGACAGATGGACACACTCCTATGATCACTAATAGTCTGATAAATGGTTGCCATTTGGCAGCCATCTTAGGTACCATACTTGCCTCCTGGCCAAGAAAATCCACCTTGGTCAAGCTTCTTCTGGTCAGCATAGCCTCATCCAACCCATCCCATTGGTCAGACCCTCCTGTAGTTCTACTAGGACCTCCCTACTAGTCCCCCACTGTTGAACTTCCCTCAGTCAAAGAGCTTTTTTATACAGAACCCCCATTGGCTTAATTGCCTCCCCCATCTCCTTGGAGCCCAGGACTGGTCCCTTCAAGACTAGTCTCAAAGCTCTTCTGCTAGAATCTTCAGCCTGTGACTGTGCCTAACCTTCTCTTCCTTCTGCTCCCCCTCTTGTTGGCGCTCTGTAGTATAACTCTACCTCATAAATGGTATGCTACTGTATATATGAAAAAAATTGAGTATTCATGTATTACCTAAATATTATGGATATTATGGATAACGCTGGGTCCTCCTTTACCAAAGATTATTGTTCTATATTCCCCAATCTGTGTGGTTTTGTGTATTGTCTTTCTTCCCTGAGCACTGTATTTATAAAATTGTATAATATTTTATGCATAATTCCATTCCTTATCTCTCTTGTTTCTCTTACCTGAACACTGTACTGCATAATACTATATGTAAGTCCTTATTGTTGTTTGATGTGGAACTTTTGTAAAGGAGTCTATGACTCAAAGGGTTATAATTCAGAATGCTATTAAGTAAATAAACAGCATTTGGTTCCATGAGCAACACCCACAGCCAAATAAAATGATAAAAGCGCATTGATACAAATAAGTGCAGCAGTTGCAGTGGCATGAAGTGTCTCCATGGCAGGGTAAAGAGGGCACCAGGAGCAGTTTAATTAGGGGGCTGACAAGGTGGGGAGGATAAACCTTAGCTGGTGCTTAAGGGAAATGGAGGAGGGTGAGAAATGAGAAAGGTGAGAAAATGGAGGTGATCTGGTTCCAGAGGGAGAGAAGGTGACAGGAGATGGCTGACTGCCCAGCTGAGGAGTGGGGGTAGAAGAGGGAGAAGGTGCAAGGATTCCTCAAGCAGACAGTATGAGGCAGTGAGAACTGGTGAGATGAGTGTGGGTGCATAAGATGGTAGAGACTCAAACCAGTATTTGAAAATGAAGGAGGCACAGTGAGACTGGCAATGGCGTAGTAGGAGGAGGAAGATGGATAGGGAGAAGAAGAGGGAGCAGTTATGAGAATGAGCAGTGTAGTTGATAGCAAGGCAACAGAAATCATTACAGAGTGTGTCCAGTCTGACAAGGGAAGAGGAAGGGGCAGTACCATAGGTCGCATCTGCATATTCAATGACCAAGAGCACCATTTTGGTAACCATCTACTTGCGGACTTGCAGTAACATACAGTCTTTGTTACAGCACAAGGATCCAAGCTTGGAGTGGATGACATTGATGTGGGCAGAGATATCAAGTCTACTATTAAGCAATACACCGAGATGATGTCAAATCTACTATTAAGCAATACACCGAGATGATGTCAAATCTACTATTAAGCAATACACCGAGATGATGTCAAATCTACTATTAAGCAATACACCAAGATGGCATTAGGTCTACTATAAAACAATACGCAGAGATGACGTCACGTCTACTATTAAGCAATACACTGAGATACTTGAAGGAGGGAACCATTACAGGGGGTGCCATCTAGGGTGTAGAAGGTGGGGGGTGGCTTGCCAGGTTCTGGCAGATGCCAAAGGTCAAGAGACAGTTTTTCTAGCATTGGGCCAGAGCTGGTTGGACTGGAACCAGGGCAGAACATTGCTGAAATCTTGCTGGAGAGAGACTTCCACTGTTGTTGTAGACAGACCTCAAGTTTAGAGAACTGTGTTATCTGCATTCATGTGGATATGCAAGTTGTCACAGGCCATGGGGACACTATTGTAGGAAATGGGGAAGAGTATTGGACCCAGGAGGGAGCCTTGTGGGGACCCCAGCCTGGATTGGTGGGGTTGTGGATAAGAAGCCTCCTTCCTGTGCTGACGTCTGATGGCCTGAGAGGTAGGATTGCAACCAGTCAACAGCAGGGGTTAAGAGGTGAGCAGAGCTCAACTTATCCAGGAGGAGTGGAAGAGCCACCAAATCGAAGGCTTTGACCAGATTTATGAAAGTGACCACCTTGAAGTGCCCCAATCCATCCCAGTGAGGATGGAATTAGTGACATGTAGCAGGGAGGAAACAGTGGAATGGTGCTTTTGAAAACCAGACTGGAAAGGGGAGAGGGAGTAATGAAGAGTGGAGAAAATCAGCAAGCCTGGAGTAGACAAGATTCTCTTGCATCTTTGCAAGAGGAGAAAGGAGGGAAATAATTGCCAGGGGTGGAGGGCTTGACACCTTTGTGGAGGGGGAGAACTTTGGCAATCTTCCATGACTGAGAGAACAGCATACAGGGTGAAGGTAGAGGAGGTGGGGGGAGAGGCAATGGCCACAGCAGAAAGATGGAGAAGATTAGGGATCAGGCCATTATGGATAGTGATGGGGGAACAAAACCCCTGGGAGGGGTAGGGTGGAGAGGGCAGTGGAGGTGGGGGGAGAGGAAAGGATCCTAAGTGGAGGGGAGAGCACAAGTGTTGAAAAAAATGTTGAAGTGAGCAGCAACAGAGGGAGAGTTGGAGACAGGGGAAGCATTAACTGTGAGAACTTCAAGAACTTGGCTATTTTTCCAATTGCAGGTCCAGTTAGCCACTGTAGTATGCCTCTGCCTGTTGCCACCTAGCATGCTTGGCTGCCTGCTGTCACATTCATTTGAAATACTGCTCTGTCACAATTGCCCAAAGGGCAGTTAGCAGTTTATGAATCTGGCAATTACATTTTTAATTTAAAAAAAATGTATAAAAATTTGTGTGCATTCAGAGAAATATTGCTGTCCGTATGTCAAGTGCAGATGTGTGCCCACAACAATAGTAAGATGACATGAAAATTAGATGATGAAGAGATAAAGGTAAAAAAGGTAAGGCACTGATATGCCTTGGATCCTTGATGAATTTATACCCATGTCAAAAACATAAAGTAATGGCCTGTGGAGGCTAATTCAACAAAACAAGCAAATAAGACAATGGCAAGTCCATTCCAATTGGTGAAACATAGATGGTCTGATCAGATTATAAAGTCCAGTGAAGTTTTAGGACTGACAATGACATTAGGTGCCACTAGCACATCATCATCATCTCCCTCATCTTCATTAAACTGAGAAGTAAGCATTCCTACACATATTCTAACGCAGAACCAAACTGCAATTTGTTCATCATCAGTACAACTTCCAGCTCAGATTCAAGTGCCATTTTCTCCAGTTCTACCACATATAAATTTGGCACTAGTTGAACTAATCCCTCCATCTGGTTCTGAGTCAGACTCCTATCCTGAGAATGTTGAGTCCTCTGAAATGATGCTGATTTCTCACACATGTCTGACAGAGACTATATACCTATTGATTTCAACCCTAAATGTGGTGATGACGACAATGCTGATAATACTTCTGACAATAAAAATGACGATGATGTAGTGTCACATGAAAACACTGATGCCACAATCGCACCAGTTGTGACAAGAGTAAAAACCCCTTCCTCTGTCTGCTTGCCCAGTGCCACAGTGATTACAGAGACCAGACAAACTAGTATTACTTCTGCAGGTTCTCTAACCCATCTACTACCACCCCAGTTCAGTTCTGGTAGGTCCTGCTGCACCCCCATTAAGAATCAGAGCAAAGTAATATTCCTCATCTAGTTTTAAAACTGAAAAAAAATTACCAGCATAGTGTGGAATCAGTTTTTGATATGTTTCACTGATGAACTTAAAGTATTATGTGAGAACTGTAAAATAGCCATTAGTCAGGAGAAGAAAGTCAGTGGCATGGAAGCCACTGCTATGAGGCAACACCTAACAGAGCAGCACCCTCATGTGCTTGTTTATCCTACAGATCTCACTGAACCATATGGGGTGATTCAGATGATGTTCATAATTCTGATGAGTCGGAGCTGCATCATGGCAGTAGCGGCAGTAGCAGTCAGCACTAAGTGATTTTGGTGGCAAAGGGAGATTAGTTAAACGACTTCCATCTCCATCACATACAAGAAGTAGGTCAACTTTTGTGGACTCATCAGCATCGGCTGACATAGTGCTCCTATTAATAATATCCCTGCCATGGCACTGCAGCAGCACCAGCTCCTTGGCCAGTCCTTTTCCAAAAGCCAAACAATAAGCTAGAGCTCAGTCAGTTGATTTCAAGACCAAATTTGACTTCAAACATCTGACTGCTTCCCAAATTACAAGGCTTATTGGCGAAATGATAGCAACACATCTACAACCCTTTTCCATTGTGTAAAATGTTGGATTCTGAATGCTGCTTGCATTTTTACTTCCTAGATATAAAATACCATCTAGATTTGCATTTACCCTTAGATTAGTTCCATAGATTTCCCAAGCAGTCAAAATGTGCATCATGCATGATCTTATGGAGGCAGAGGGTGGGGTTCTACACTTCATAACAGACATTTGAACGTTTATATCAACTCATTGGCATAGTTTCTGACTATGCACTTTTTTTTTTCACTGCCACAAAAGCAGTCTAATTTGGCACCAAAAGGTAGGTACAGGAAAATAGTATTGCTCAGTGCCACTGTTCTTGATGATGAGCATACTGCATCTAACTTGAGTAACACCCTAGAAAAACTGTAGGAGTGAAGACTTGGAAATGGGTAATAGGTAGGAATGACCATGACAGATAATGTGACTAACATGATAATGGCTTTCAGTAACTGTGACAGGGATGAGAGAGTAAATATGAACTGTGTGTAACACACATTAAATGAAGTTGCCCACCAGACTTTAAACATGAGCACAAGTATCAGCAACCTTATTGCAATGGCACATAGAACAACCAGCTACTTCCAGAAGTCTGTGAAAGCACCTGCCACACTATATACATTCTAGTAGCTAGCAAAACTGTCTTACACTCCTTTATACTGGACCTATACTACTAGATGGTATTCTACATATTACATGATTGAAAGATTGGTGGATCAAACAAAGACTGCTTATAAAATGGGTAGGACAAATCTTTTAATTTCATTTGTTGAAAGCCATCACCTGACCATTCATTAATCTCAAGGGTAGCCACTGTTCTTTACCAAACTGAGGTATTCTACCTAGCTGCAGCCTTAGTACAGCTTTAGAATCAATGTAATAATTTCCCATTTCTGTTGGAACAGTGTTCGACAGTGATGTAATAGGCGCATAGTCGACTTCCTCAGAGTCTGCAGAAAACATGTTCACATGGATGCATGGTACCTCAGGGGAGGGTAGCGCACACAGCAACTCAGATGTAGTGGGGAGGATGGAGTATGAAATGCAGACATAATAGCGTGACTCAATTTAGGTAACTCAG
The DNA here is from genome assembly GCA_016271365.2 of Neoceratodus forsteri. NCBI lineage: Eukaryota > Metazoa > Chordata > Ceratodontiformes > Ceratodontidae > Neoceratodus > Neoceratodus forsteri. The sequence continues at coordinate 1,235,961,649 of CM057452.1, forward strand.
GGGAGGTGGCAGTTATACGCATGTTAACTCGGGTGAGGGGGACTCCATTTTGATAACTCTGGGGAGTTGGCAGTATTGCCCATGGCAAATCTGGAGAGGGGGGTATGCAATAAATAAGTAGGGGAGTGAAGGTGTAGTGCAGGCATTACAGCATGACTCAGTTTCTGGCAGTTCAGCACCACATGACTTAATGGTTTCAGTGTTGACAGAAGGAAAAAAGTGTTCCCAGCTTTCCAATTTCAACTTCAGTAACCCTTGACGTCACCACATGTTTAAATCAGCAGAATAAGTTAACCTGATTTTTTTTATTTAAAAAAGTGAACAGTTCAGTTTCATTAATACATTTTCAACTATAGTTTGCAATACAACTGCATGTGGGGGCATGTGTGATTTTGTATTTCTTTGAAACTTGGCTTACCAGCCAAATGTCCTTTGGGGTAAACATTGCTTCAGTGTTTGCACACAGAGGTTCTTTGTCTTTTAAATAGTTTTTTGTTTTAATTGGGTTCACCACAACATAGCCCAGATAGATCATCTTAGGGTAGCTGGTTCATTCTACGGGGGTGTCAGACAGATGAGGCATACTGATGAGTCCTGGTAGGACGAAACATGCATCTTTGTCTTCTGTTGGCACCCTTTGTAAACTGTGTGAGAGGCCTTTCGGCACCATGCACTTCTGTTTAAAGTTGAACCAGTATAATATTCTGTGGTGATTTGCATATGTAGCCCATGATGATTTGCATTGTGGGGGCATGTGTGATTTTGTATTATCGTATTAGGACTACTTGACAATGCAGCAGGACAATAATAAAGTTGTACTGTTGTAAAGTTATTAAAAAGATTTCTCTTTTTTTTAAAACAGATATAACACATTTTACTAGTGTAATAACCTCCTTGAGGCCATGGGAGCATGGGAGTATTGATGCACATTGTGAGTGGTTGGAGGGCATTCAACCTTTGGCCACATGCCTCACAATGCACTTGGCCTGTGCCTTAATGCCACCATACACCAGACAACACCAGCCTGTAATGGGTCATAGCTCACACAGGCAATGGCTATGTCACATGATGTTGGCAGACTTACCCACCACTGGACAACCATGGACCAACTTCAGCACATCCTTGTTCCATTTGATGGTGCTACCCAAGAACTTAGCAGCAGCATTGCTTCTATTAGTGAGGTCATCCCCATGGTGCGTATTCTCCTCAACTTTACTATAATGAAACACTTGACAGTTTTCTTCTTCTGATTTAATACAACTGGCACAGACACTGAATGACAAGCTCCATATGCAGTTTGACAACATATTGAAAGATAAAAAATATGTAACAGCTACAATATTAGATCTTCATTTCTAAATGATGACTTTCTTGTTCAGGATTCCTCTGCTTTACAGAAGTATAAACAGCAAATAATAAGAGAGGAGCTAGTGGCCCAAGCATTCATGAAGGTTTCGCTTTTCAGTAGGACAGAGAAAGCATCTTCAGGATCAGGCACAAGGTTCTCATGCCAGATTCCATACTGAAACCTCCAGGAGTATGTCAATCTCTAGCAATGCTCAAGAGGATGAGCGGCACACACACAAACTATGTTCTAAAATATTTGGATTTGTTTAAGTCAGATACAAGACACATTTATAAATCTTGTCACATGATGACTTTATTGCTGAAAGAATGCACACTGCATATTTTAATGAACTTACAGATTCAACCCCTGAGGCAGATCCTTTGTTGTACAGAAAGTTGAAGAAATCCATTTGGCAACCTATTGTTCAAGTTGTTGCCTAACACCTTGCTTGTCCACCCACCAGTGTAACTTCAGAAAGGACAATCAACACCACTGCTGACATAGTATCACCAAGCAGAGATGCACTTCTCTCTGAATGTGTTGAGCAACTGTCATTTTCAAAAGTCAACTTGGCCAAACTGAATTAAAATTATGACCTGCAACATGTACAGCAAGAAGAAAAAGAGTCTATTAAAAGGATACATGGCTAGACTACTCTGTGCTACCCTTCTCTCTCTCTTGGTTGGAGGAAATGCATGGATAAATGCACCATGGATGCCAACTTTTGACTTGTTACCTTGAAAGCCTTACTGCTGTCTGCTGCTGCTGAGTTCTTCCATTAGGCTCCACACTATCTGTTACTGTCTCTAAATGAAACCTTACTTTTTGACTCAGCGAAAAACACATTCCCTCATTGAGCCTGACAGAATCTTTTGTTCATTTTCTTCTGTGTGCACAACCCAGCAATAATGATTTTAAGCAGATGCCCTGCCTCAAAGATATCTTATTCTTTACAGATGTAGGTGACTGAGTGTCATCTTTTATTATTTTGTTGCTGCCACTGCACATACTAGATGACTGTCACTCTTCCTGCTGACACTGTCACTGAAAACCATTACGAAATATTCATCACACGCAAACTGGCAGCAGTTATATGCCATCACCTTCACTGATTTGGAAAGAAAGTTAACAATGTACTGCTTGAAACTATAGTTGCATGTCTTCCATTCCTCCATTACAGAACAAAGATCTGTTGCACTGACCAGGCCAAAATATTACACCTGTACAAGACTGTATCAGTGAAGCAGGGTGAGTGGGATGGAGCAGATGGAGGAAGAAATTATGCTACTGATTTACACCAACAGTTTCAGTGCAGCACATCTACACCTGCTGTGAGTGTAGCACTGACAATATTACTATGAGTCTTCTGTTTTTTAAGTTTGATGTGCAGGCAACAAACATTTTGTGTTGAGTGCAAGAGGATTTGGGGGTTGTCATTGCTGAGCTCATTGCAGTTCACAATACAAGAGACTCAACAATCTAGACCGATGACTATGCATTGTGGTCATGACACACCACTTTGCTTTGTGGTCTGAAACTGTGTGTATTTCAAAGGACTGAAGCTGCTCCAATCAGAGAGGGCTTTGGTTCTTTGATTTGCATGAAGCGCATCAGTAAACGGCTGATTGGCTTCCAAAACAGTTACCAGCTGCACACCAGAAGTTTGCTTCCAAACTCACCAGTCGATGTGCAGCTGCTGTGTCAAGCTCTAACACTAGCACCCATGTACCTGTCCCCCCATCCGATCCTCCCTCTCAGCACCCACCACCCTACACTCCCCCTCACAAACATGACATTGATGCTGGGAGTTCCCAATCCCCCAGTGTCTATCTCAGAGTAGTTTTTTATATTGATTGCAACAAAAAACCACCCACCGATGTCTCCTGCTGACATCCTAGTAACTGTTCCCCCCACCTGACCTTCCATCACAGGATTCACCACCCAACCCCCAAACATAACACTGACACTGGGGGTGCCCAATTCTAGGGTCACCACCATGTAGTTTTATATATATATATATATATATATATATATAATTCATGTAAAAAGCTCTGTTTAATGCATCAGTTAGAGTTCTTCCACAGTGACAAAAGTGAGAAATTTGGTGTTAGGGTTGCCACTCCTTGCACCCAAGCCCACCCGTCTCCACTAACAGGCATCGGGGTGTGTGTTCGGGTCATCGGTCCTAACTCTCACCCCATCCCATGTGTAAACAAGCTGAGGTGGTGCAGTATAGGAAAATGGGGTGACAGTTAGGACCAATGACCCCAATGCACACCCTGATGCCTGTTTGTAGGGACAGGGTGGGCTTGGGGTGCAAGGGGTGGCAATTCTAACACCAAATTTCCTTGCTTTTGTCGATGTGGAAGAACCCTAACTGATGCATTAAACAGATTTTTTTGCCATGAATTTTCCTTCTTTTTGAGAATGAACACTGTAAATGGTGAATGGAATGTGGTGGTGGGAGCACGGGGCCCGACTGGTCCCACTATTTGATTTTTTTGTCACATAATAACGCTAATGGTAATGCAAACGCAAGCACAAATGGTAACTTACATGTGACACAAAGGTAAATGGTAACTCAAATGGTAAGAGAAATGCATGCACAAACGTTAATGAAAACAGAAATAGTAACGCAAACGGTAACACAAACGCTAACGGCAACAGAAATGCAAACATTAATGAAAACAGTAACGTAAACAGTAACACCATGAGGAAATGAAAATGGTAAGAAAAATGCAAATGGTAACAGAAACGCAAACAGAAATGCAAATGGTTAAGGCATCGGTGCAGCAGAAGGAAACAGTAAAGCAATCAACAAAGGAAATGCTACCAAAAACACAAACGCTATGGGCATGAAGAAGCAAACAGTAACGGTAATGCAATTGGAAATGCAAACAGTTACAGTAACAGCAATGATGACACCAAAGCAAACAGTAGCGCAAACGGAAATGCAAATGCAAGCAAGTACAGAAATGCAGATGGCAACAGGCATGGTCATGGTACCACAATTGGAAATGCAAATGGTAATGGTAACAGCAATGATGACGTTAAAGGAAACATAAACGCAAATGGAAGCATGTATGCAAATGCAAATGGTAATGCACACTGTGACGCAAAATGAAATGCAAACAGAAACAGTAATGGAAATGCAAATGGTAACTGTAATGCAAATGCAAGCTCAAATGAAAATGCAAAGAGTAATGCACATGGTGGCGTAGATGGGAACGCTAACACAAACAGTTACAGAAACACAAGTGTAAATGCTAAGTGTAACAATAACGAAGGCACACACCTTTTTTTCCCCAAAAAAGCTGCATAGAGAAACACAGTTAATACAAAGAATGTATGCATAATAATGACCCTCGGAGCAGAAAATGAGCACTTGGAATACTAAATTGCTTATACCTCAGGAACCGTACGACATAGAAAAAAAAATAAAATTTCATATAATTTGTGACTTTCCTGGCTAGTTTTGTACTTAGGCCCCTAGTGGGGGGCTAAGCTTTTTTCTGACAAAAAGTCTGTATCTCGAAGCGTTTCCAAGATATGGGCACTGAAAGGTGCGGGGGAAGCAGTAATGTTAGTCTATGGGAAAAACTGTCAATTTAGGAGTACCATAACTTTGCATCCCTGTAATATTTTGTCTTTCAGCCCAAAAGACAAAACCGTTCTTTTGCAGCAAGGTGGCAAAGAATTCCAGTTATTTGGGGCATAGTGTTGCAAATCATGACACTTTCACAAAAAAAATCATGAAAATGTCGCAAGTGTGACACTACTTTGTGACACTACAGTTTACAAAACTTTCAAAAACATATTTCTGGGGTGTTTAACCCCCACCCCCAAAAAAAAAGACATGGCTAGCATCCGCAGGGCTTGACTAGGTGAACACAAAAATAATTGTGTCCCTAGAGGTTCCCAAATTTAAATGCCAAGCATTTCCATGACCACTAACTGAAAAAAAAATGTCTGACTCACAACACTACAGAGGTCATTTGCGACACTAAAAACTGCATTTGCACCACTGTCAAACTTTTTGTTAACTTTTCCCATTGACTATAAAGAGAAACTAGTTTTTTTGAATAACTTTTGAACCATTTAATATTTTTTCACGAAATCTTCAAAAGGTACATTGGGGACCCTGGCCACATGTTTTCTAAAGGTTTTGGACCAGTTGTGCAAACTGCGCGACCTGTAGGCGTGAGCAAAGAATGCACAAAAAAGCATAAATGTGACTTTCTATTATGCTTTATAGCTCTGTAACTGTATATTCAACCATTACAAAACTTGGCAGATCCAGAGACATATAGTACTGCTCTATGCCTGCCAAATTTCAGGCAAATCTGTAATACAGTGGCAAAGTTATTAAACTGCAAAATGTTACACTTTAACCTTAAATGGGGTACTCAACCCTACTACCATGCCACTATAATTACTTAAAAAAATCTATAACAAAGGAAATCATCTACTGATGTCTGTTGATAGAGCCTCTTGGCCCCTGTAACCTTCCCTCCCCCTCAGCACCTACCACACCCCACCCCAAACCTACAACACTCCACCCCAAACACACAACTGACACTGGGGGTGCCCAATCCCCCAGTGTCACCACTATATATATTTAAAAAAACTGTAGGAAAATTAACCATCCATCGATGTCTGTTGCTGACATCCCTGGGCCCCTGTAACTGTCCTCCCCCATTCAACCCTCCATCTCAGTACCCACCACACCACACAGTAAACATAACACTGACACTGGGGTTACCCAATCCCCCAGTGTAATCACCTAAAATACAGAAATCTATCCCTAATTTTGTTTTATTAACCCTGTAAAAAAAAAGTCCATTGATGTCTGTTTCACCGTTAGTTCCTCCTACTCAGCACCCATCACCACACACACTCCCCAAACCTTACTAATCCACTAGGGGTCCAATGCCATAATCTTCTCTAGACCACAGATACGTCTTCACTCTTCAAAGCCAGACCATGAACTGAGGAAATCAGGAATGTGGTTCAATGTATTTCAATGAGGTTTTGAACTCAGTAGCATAACTTGGCCATTTTGGGAGTATTTTTGCCCTACATTTTCAACAAGTCTTTTTTGGGACCCCACCTCGTGAACAATTACAGTGAATTTAGGGACAGCTGTTCTGAAAGGTGATTTCTTGGTCACTGCGTGATATCACCTTTTGGGCAAAAGTTGAACATTTCTCTGTCCTTGTTCATGAGGTGGGGTCATAAGAAGGCTGTGTTGAAAATTTGGTGTAAATATATTAAAAACAACAAAGTTATGAGCCTAAATTTAAATCTGCAAATGCAGACTTGTAGCTTTCATAATTTTCAATATTTTTACCCCAAATGTTCAACATAGTCATTTCTTTACAGCACCTCATGAATGTAATAGCTGTCATTTTTCAAATCCTGGCCAAAATGTGTTTTCATGCCCCAAAAGGAGATTTTGCAATCACTGCGCAAAATCACCTTTTGGGTAGGAGTTGAACTTTTCTGTACTCTTGTTCATGAGGTGGGGTCATAAGAAAGCTATGCTGAACATTTTTGGCACAAATATTAAAAACAACAAAGTTATGAGCCTATGTTGAAATTTATGCATGCAGGCTTGTAACTTTAAAATCTAGATTTAGTGTTTGCTGTATTGGTCCTTGTAAGAACAGATCCAGAACAGAGTGCTCTAGCTTTCAGACCAACAAGTCATTCATCAGAAGTGTAAGGACTGATGAAGGACTTGTTGGTCTGAAAGCTAGAGCACTCTGTTCTTGTTGTTACATCTATGTTGGTCCATTAAAAGGTATCAAGTGATTTGTTTCTGGACCCAGCTTGTAACTTTAGTAATTTTCAAAATTTCGACCCCAAATTTTCAACATAGCCATTTCTTCCAAGAACCTCATGGAATGTGACAGCTGTCATTTTTCATATCCTTGCCAAAATGTGTTTTTGTACCTGTGGCATGGAATGACACTTTGGTGGCACAGAATGATGTTTCTATGGGGATTTGAACATTTTCCCCTACTGGGTTCAATGGGAGGGGTAACAAGAAGGCTATGCTGAACATTCAGTGGACAAATATGGCAAAATGCCCAGGTTATGACTGAACGTTACACTATTTTGTTTTCCTATTATTTAAGGAGTGGCACACAAAGCGGAAAGCTTGTTTACAAGTGTGACTTGGGATCACAAGGGAGTTAAATGACATGCTCAGGGTCACACAGTACACTATTTCAGTGTTGATTCATAACTCATTTTCAGTATTTTAACTCCAACCTTTCAACATAGCCATTCTTCCACACTATCTCATAAATGTGACGTGTAATTTTTGAAATTCTGCACGAGATGTGTTTTCACTCCTCTGATGTGAATTGACATTTCAGCCAATATACTACTGTATAAGTGATACACGTCATGTCTATAAGGCGAATCCTAAAACAAGTATCTTCAAAATATTGGGTCAAAACTGACAGCTTCCACTTGGATACTGTGTGACCCTGAGCAAGTCACTTAACTTCCCTGTGCTCCCAGATCGCTCCTGTAAAAAAGCTTTCAGCTTAGTGTGCTGTTCCTGGTTAAACAACTAAAAAAAAAAATTGCAAAAAACAAATTGTTTACCAAGCATCAAACATTCGGCATTGGCAAATCCTTGTTTTCTACTGATGCTATCATTGTGCCAATTACAGCTAAAGTGTCCTCCCTTTGTTACTCAGTTATTTCCATCATAATTCTGTCACTGCCACTTCCTGCCGCAGGTCACTGTTCCTCTACTATAAATTGTCCCAATGTGGCTTCTCTTGTCACTTCCTTCATAATACAGTTTCTGTCACTGAATGCCCCAGACAACTTTCACTCCTTCTGTCTTAAAGTTGTTCTATGTGACTCTGCTTTGTATTTATGTCATAATTCTTTTGCTGCTACTGCATGCCCCAGACCTCTGTCACTCCTCATGTTGTAAAGTGTCCCTATGTGGCTCCTCTTCTTATTTCTTCATAATAATTCTGTTGCTGCCACTGCATGTCACATGCCACTGCACTGTCACTCTTCCTGTTGTTTCTATCAGTGAAAATATGTAACATACATACTGGCAGTTAGATGCTCTTCACTGATTTTGAAAGAAAGTTACTGTAAATACAGACAGTACTGCTTGTGTCTTTCTATGCACATCCTCCACTTCTCCCTTAAAGGACAAACATCTGTTGCACTGACTAGGTCAATATTACAACTGTGTGGGACTGTACCAGTGGAGCAGAGTGGGTGGGATGAAACAGATGGAGGAAGAAATTATACCACTGGTTCACACCACCATTTTCAGTGCAGCTCATCCACATCTGTGGTGTAACATTACTTTTGTTGTGTTCTATTGACTGCACCACTTATTATTTCTATATGTTACACTTTTGGCTCAGGCTCTGGTTCAGATTTAGTTCAACCTAATGTGTCTCAACCTGACAGAACTGGAAAATCCAACCTGCACACCTCTACTCACCAATCCAATTCTGAGGAGTGCCTTAAAGGCAGATACAATCAAGCATATGAGAGCAGCATGCAGTCTGAGCACCTCTGAGTATGAGTGCAGCACTGGCTTCTGAAGCAGGTATCCACTGCAGCAGACCACAGGGTACAGGGGATTCTATCAGTAAAGCCATTGAACAACTGAGGGCTAAGGTAAGACCAGACCAATACTGACCAGACCAGTACTGAAAGAGAGGGCAGTGCTAAGCAATTGTGATCATGAGAATCTGTTTGCCTTGTAAAGACAGTACTGCATAAAAAACAGTTACTACCCTTTTTGGAGTACACCTGAAATCCTGGTATAGTGGTTAAGTTGTCAATAAAGAATGTGACAGTGGCCAACTCCCTATGTACAACTCTAAGTATCTCTTACTTATACTGGGGGGGTACCAAAAATCTAAAAAAAAGTCCTTTCTCTACCTGGGGTACAGCTACAAATTCTGCATCTGAAGATACTGTACAGTAGACCAACTTGATAGGAACCTGAGGCCTCGTCTGCCATGCTGTAGGATTATTCTACAAATTTAAGGGTTTAGTAGTTACTGCACACATACTGTGAGAGCACACTGCCATTCAGGAAGGGCACCACTGTGGTTGTGTAGGCAGAAGGCAGGAATGGTGGGGCAATCATGACACACAGCATGATCTGGATCTATATTCTGTGTCTCATCTATATATTGGTGCAGCTATTTGGAGCTGCACTTGAAGTTGCTAGGGTAGAAGCCTGTCTTCTAAGAGCCCAAGCCAGTGAACAACAGCTGGGACTACAGGGGTCACTGCATCAGAAGACCCAGCGGCCAACCATAGGTCAGTGGATCACAGTCAAGAGGGAAGCTGAGAAGAGACATGAGGGTGTATCAGCAGTGCAGTTATCCACCTCTGACAAGTTTAAAATATTGTTGAAGTAGGGCTTCTGGACTCTGCCAGGAAAGGGCAGGGACCGACACTCTTGAAATGGAGGCTCCAACCACTGTGCATGAACCATAGAAGGGTAGGAATTATAAGGAGGGTAAGAAAAGGGCAGTGGTAATAGAGGATTCAGGTATCTAGGGTAAAGGTGAGGTGGTGCATTCCACACCAGTCATCCTAAGAGAGGTTCACAGTTTCCAGTGGGCAACAGTGTACACTCTCTGCAAGAAAGTGCTGGAACTCATTAGGGAGAGCTCAGTGTGGAGAAACAAGATCTGAGGGTAGTGATCATGGGGAAGCAAGATATGATAGAGCATGTATGCACAAATGATCTGGCCAGGAAAGATGTACAGTAGCAGAAGTGAAGAAAAGCTTCTACACATCAGACCTAATACTCAGGAAAAGGGTCGGTGTAGTGATACTGTTTAAGTTCCAATTTCAGTCACATTAAAGTAACAGGAAGTAGCTGCAAGCCGAGCCATTGTGGATGAAGGCATGGCATCGGGGGAGTGTTTTCCATTCTTAGCAGACTGAAGCAACACCTAGTGATGATGGAGAATATTTAACAAGGATGGACTCCACTCAAATGAGCAAGACACAAGGGTGCTGGAAATAAGTTCACACAAATCTTAAAAGGACTTTAAACTAGCTGAGGGAGCAGCAGAGTTGAGGATAGACACATCTGTACAATTGAAGGATGCCAGAACAGTCTCCCTCAGAACCAGTGCAGGCAGAAGTATCAAACCTGGTACAGGGGCTGGGTAGGGACATTATAGTGGAAAAAAATCAGACTTAAGTGCAATATAGTCAACTGTGAAAGGGGGACAGTGTTACATAGAAGAAAGAGGGCTGGGTAGGAAGGCAGAAGCAATCAAGGACTACTCTTAAAAAATAGTCAGATCTCAGAAGGAGCACAGCAGGTATGGAGAGTGATTTGAACCAGTTACAGAAGGCTAAGGAAACAAACTGTGACTTTCAGGCAATAATTGCTGAGGCACACTTAGACAAGGTGGCTGCCAATGAGACATGGCTGACACAGCAGCATAATTGGGATCAGCAGGTTGCAGGATACACACTGTTCTGAAGTGACTGCATAAAAGGGAAGCTAGGTGGAGTGGCATTATATGTGTAGGAAGGAGTCCTTGCATTCCATTAAGGGGGGCAATTAAGATAGGAGTGGTTCACAGGCCTCCATAACAGAGAAAAGAGGTAGGCAACTTGGCAATAAGGTAATGTATGCATAGGTAATTTTGTTCACTTGGAGTCAGACTCTTGCTGCTAAATGCAGTATATTTTAGCCTATCCACTGAATCTTGGTATAATATAGACCACAGCCCACAACGACAGGAATCAATGGCAGAGCATAGGGTTTTTTTCAGGTACACATTGGCCAGAACTGGATCGGTGATCACACACTGAATGATTTCCTTAAAAGCATCCTAATGCATTACATTCCACCTAGTTCTAAAAGGTTTACTGAATCAAAAGTAAGAGGGGAGTCTTCCCAAGCAGTAGAGGTATTGGTTGGCATCAGTTGTCAGTTGTCATTTGTCAGTGTCAGTGGCTCAGTAGGTAGCACACTTGCCTCTGAGGCCAGGAGATCAGAAGGCTGTGGGTTCAGTTCCCACATCTGGCACTTGGGTTAATATCCTAGTACTGACACTGTAGTGCAGCATGAAAGGGGTGCTGCACTTCTGAGGTGCCATCTTTCGGATGAGACATTAAACCAAGGTCCCATCTGCCTAGATTGGTGGTAGTTCAGATGGATGTTAAAGATCCTATGGCACTTATCAAAAAGAGTAGGGGAAGTTTTATTGAAAATAAACATAACATCACAAAAGAATACAACAACAAGCAAAGTACGATATTATACAGGATGAATAATAAAAAACAACATTAAACAAAAAGAAAAAGACAGTATTACCAGAATTTATACACAAATGAAATTTTGCCAAAAAGAATCAACTTTAGGTTTTGAAAATTTAACATTATCTCTAGGTTTAACAGAAGCTAACCCATTCTCAATCTGTGAAAACATGGTATTAAATAATACTGTTTGCTGCTGCAAAACAAATTGGCAGCGAGCTTGCCATAAATCATATTGTGCGAAGGAAAAAAAAACATTCAAGGTACTTTTATGATATAAATGCCAAATCCCTGTATAATCTCCCAAAACTATGGTTTGATATGAAATATGAGCTAAAAAGGGTAAGTTCCAATGTATAGCAGCGTCCTGCCAAAATTTTTGACTGAAGAGACAAGTAACAAAAAAATGAACCATAGTTTCTTCACAGTTAATACAGGTAGGCCATAAGCAGAATCTTTCTGTAATGGGTTTATATTTCAAGTTACCTCTGACCCCTAACCTGCCTTGCATAGAGAGCCAGACAATATCCCAAATATGTGGGGGAATCCTAAAATCTATTAACTCCCTGAGAGAAAAAAGCATTTTAGAGGGCACACATTCTGGAAAGAGAAGAACACTTTTTAGAACATCAAAAACAATGAAATTGTAAAAGGGTTTTCTGGAGAAAGTAAGTAAGTGCGGAAAATAAATTTTCCACTGCTGTAGTTTTTTCAAAGTAGCAATACCATAGGATGGCAAAGAGTCAGACAACAGGATTTTTGGAGGTAAAAGAGACCATTTATCCAAATACCTAGACCATAAAGACTGTGACCAGAACTGCCAGGACATAGTGGCAGGAGACCAGAGATAAGAAAAGGATTCAAACAAAAACAAGGAGCCATAGAAAACAATGGGATTAATCATGGCCAACCCTCCCTTATTAATAGGTAGATAAGTAATGTCCCGATGTACAGGGTTCAATCTGTTACCCCATAGCATCTGAAAAAAAAGACTAAAGATTCTGGTTTCCAGATGAAGAGGGGGCAGACACACATAACTTAAATATAAAAAAATTGGCAACAAAAATCTTTTAATAATTGCAACCCTTTTTTCCCCCAAATTTCCACCCTTTCCAGCAATGAATTTTAAACTCTCCTATGTATAGCTGTTTCTCCCAATTATAGGAAGCCAAATCTCCCGCTCCAAACCAAATACCTAGAATTTTGTAGGGAGAAGAAACAACACAGAATGCCCCTAATATCAGAAGGAAATGAAAGTGTAGGGTGTAAGAAAAGTATAAAACTTTTTTCCATGTTAAGCTGGGCTCCTGATAATGCACCAAAATGAGAAAAAAATTGTAGTGCAGTGGTTAAAGAAGGGATATCTTTAAGTAATAAAGTAACATCATCCGCATACGCAGTGATTTTCTCAAGTGGTAAAGTAGAGGAGGGAGTTAATCCAATAATACTAGTGTCCCATAAAATTTGTCTAATTACAGGGTCCAGAACAAAAGAGTAAAGAAGCGGGCTTAATGGGCAGCCCTGTCTTACTCCAACAGAAATAGGGATATCTGTACCAAAAAGGCCATTAACCATGGGAATAATAGTAGCGTTCTCATATAAGGAAGAAATCCACATTACAACATGTTTTGGGATACCATACTGCAAAAGTAAGGAGAATAAATAAGTATGTCGAACCTTATCAAAGGCTTTAGCCTGATCTAAAGCAATAATATATCCTGAAATTTACCTGCATGACTGAGCTCAAATAAGTCCCGTAAAAGATATAAATTGTGTTGAATGCGCCTGTTAGGAACAGCACAAGTTTGAGCCGGGTGTATAAGATAATCTGCTACCAATAATAATCTATTGTTGAGGATTTTAGCCAAAATTTTGTAATCACTGTTCAATAAACTCAAAGGCCTCCAATTAGATAATACAGTTTTATTTCCTGATTTATATAAAAAATAAAGTAATGAACTACTAAACCCTGAGTGGGAAGTAGAAGAGAACAACAAAAAATTAAATACTTTTGGCAAAAAATAAATCATGTAAGAAAGAAAAAGTTTATAAAAATCATTAGGAATACCATCCAACCCTGGCGAAGTACCCTTACTTAATTGCGAGATGGCCCTTTCAACTTCCTGGGAAGAAATAGCTTGGATTAACGAGGTTACTTGAGAGATAGGGACTTGAGGAAGTGGAGTGAAACTAGAAAAATCAGGCAAAGGTTGGTCAGATCTATCCTGAAAAGAATTGCCAACATATTGTTGAACTAGTGCTAACATTTCTAAATCCTTGTTAACCAAAAGTCCAGTGGGAGAAACAAGCTGAGTCATAAGGGTGTTCTCTAGCCGCTGCTTACAGGCCTCAAAGGGATCTGAAGCTGGTGTGTTCCTGATTCCAAATTTAAATTCCAATTCTAAGGACTTAGCTCTATCATATTGATAAGATTTCATCTGCTCTTTTAATGCTCAAATTTGAGAAGTAAAATCATGCCAATTGTCAGGAGGAAAGGACATTAACTTATATAACTGGTTTCATAAAAGAAGGTATTGCAAATAATTAGGGTTAGCCTTAGTTTTACCAAAGGAGATTAAAAGCTGCTTTTGGTATCTATCCACCAACTCAATGAAGAGGTGTAAGCACAAAAAGAAGACTCTCTATTAGCAAAAAAGACTTCAATCTGTGACAAAAGGGAAGGATTATCAAGAAGTGACATATTTAATCTTCAACAAGTATATATTGAAAAAAACCTTGGGTGGAAGAGAATGCAAACTGAAGGCACAAAAAAGAATATTATGACCAGAGAATTCTGAAGGTTGAGAGTTACAATGAATGGGATGTAAATGTTGAGAAAAGAAAAACATATCAATTCTTGTGGCATAAATAAATCTGTGATAGGTAGCTCCATTACCCCTGGGATGCAGTATACAATAAGCATCTTTCATACTGGTTCCAGAAAGGATTTGTGACAAAGCATTAGAGTCACAATATATTTTTTGGGGGGTGACTCGAGACAAGGAAGTATCCAAAGTACTATTAAAATCCCTTCCCCAAATAGTATGCATTCTAGTATAGAGACATGGCTTAATCTCCCCAAATAATGCAACCCTAGCTGATTTCGTTTGCGGGGCATAAATATTAATGAGACAAAAGGAGAAATTTCCAAGGGAACCATCCAGAATTATATAATATCAAGAAGTCGAAATATATGAAAGTGGGTGGATTTAAAAAGAATGCCAACACCATCCGCAGGTTCCAGCCCAAAAGACCAAAATGAAAGCCCCCAGTGCCATTTCTTTTTGATAAGGTCCACCTCAGCAATTGAAGAAAGATGACTTTCCTGAACAAAGAAAATGTCCACTGGAAGAGTTGCAAAAAAAGCCAAATTAGAAATTTGTTTTTTATGACTTCAAACTGTAAACATTAAAGGACAATAGTTTTAAAGTGGCCATGAAAAACTAATGTTCAGGAAAGTCCTCCTTTCAGGCTATTACTGGTCTTCCTTTTTTCTCCTTTCTTTCCCTTTTTGTCCTTAGATAATTCTGTTGATTTACTGTCTTCATCTTCAGTAACTATTTCTAATCTATGTGAAGCATCAGATTCTAAATCCGAGTCCCCGAGGTCATCTTGTAAGGGAGAAAAAATATTAGTGGTAGGAAAAGGACAAGGAGTAGGAATTTTCAGTGAAGACCTAGTAAATCTTCACCCCTTAACAGTTTCAAAAATGGGGGGGGGCACAGTGGGCCTGTCAGAAACACCATCCTTTTCAGAATCCTGATCTGGGATTTGAGAAGGTCCAGAGTCATCCACAAGGGATACTGAGTCCATCACTACCAGAAGGGGAGTATCAGGAACTGGTACAGATTCACTAGGGACAGGGTTTTGTAGTTTGACTTGAGCTTGTATCACTAACTCATCATGATCCCACCCTTCAGCTCTATTTCTTTTAGCCCAGGGGCATTGATGAAAGGCATGCCCTTTGTCCTCACATAAGTTGCATTGAAAAATATTCTCACATAGGTCCATCGAATTCCTATACCCCCCACATAGTGAACATTTTATCATGTCACATGAACTACTAATATGTGTTTGTGAGCCACATTTATAACAGGCCCTGGGTTGACCACTATAAAAGCACACTCCTCTATGTTTCCCTAAAAAAAACTGTTTGAGAGATGAATGATATCAGAATTCACCTGAAATAATTTCACTTTGAATTTCCAGCCCCCAGTCCAAATACATTCTAAGTCTAATAAAGCTTCAGGGGGACCAAGTATATCACAGCGTTTTTGCAACCAATGGTAAATGTCACTTACATTTACCCCTTCAATCCTGAACATGATAGTAACATACCGAATTTGGAGCCTAGTCAGAGGAATGGCCAAAAAGGGGAGCCACAAAGGTGTATTTTTTAAAGAGAATATTTCTCCCAAAATTTTTCTAGGCTTTAATTAATTTGAAAACTAACATCAAAAGAATCTTCCCCAGAAACATGTATTAGAGCAAACAGATCAGAAGGAATAAATGACACAGAGCCCTTAAGCAAGGTGTTAGCTACATAGTATCTATCAGGATGAGTATTAAGACCACCTCTATACCTTAGTCTGACTGCGTTCCTCCTGGGAGCTTGTTCAAGTTTATTTTTGAACAAGTCAGCCATAGGAACATGATTAAAAGGTTCAGGGCCCTTATCTGTAATAATCCTATTACATGATGTTACAGTATCCCTTGATCCCCCTCCCCCTGAGGATGTACTGGGGCCAGAAAATGCCTCAGGGTCCATCAACAATAGGTGCACACCATCAATATTACAACCAGCAGAAGAACCAGTGTTAATACCTGAGCTCAGGGAGGTGGCATGCTTAGAAGAGAGCAGTGAAACAGGTGTCCAGGCAGGGTCAGGAACCCAAGTCCCCACGGCATTTTGAATCCATCCAGCTTTGGATAAAGAGTCCTCTGTTGACCAGTCCTTAAAACTATCAGAATCCTTGGATGCCAAGCCAAATTGGTGTCTCAAAACCTGAGACGTGGAAGGGTGTTGAGCTGTAACAGTGCAAACCTCTGAAACCACCAAACTATCCGACGCCATTTCCGGAAGCGCATCTTGCGAAAAG
This sequence comes from Neoceratodus forsteri, assembly GCA_016271365.2. Taxonomy (NCBI): domain Eukaryota; kingdom Metazoa; phylum Chordata; order Ceratodontiformes; family Ceratodontidae; genus Neoceratodus; species Neoceratodus forsteri. The sequence continues at coordinate 1,235,978,386 of CM057452.1, forward strand.
CCGTCCATAGTAACAACAGCAATTTCTGAATCAGGAGTTCCCACAGTAGGTAGAAGACAAACAGGACTCGTAGAGAAAGCAGAGGATACTTCCTGAATCGGCAGTTCACCGATCAGCTACGGAATGGCAGTCAGCATCTCCAAGTCAGAAGCCCCATTATTAGAGGCAGGAGCAGTAGTTTCCAAAACAGTTTGCAAAGCCATGCTAGCAGGAGCCTCTGTACTAGTGTCCATCCTCACATGATACTGCAAAGCCTCTGCCATGCAGCAGAGCTATCACAGCCCTTTACTGGCCACAGAGCAACAGCAGAGTAGGGGAATTTCCCTGGTGTCCTGGCCAAATTTCCCTCATTCACTAAAAATACCACCAACAGCTTCATATGGTTCAAGGTCAGTTGGCATTCATTTGTACCCCCTCCCCCGGGTTGTGCCTGAAAATAGGTAGGATTTGTCTAGTGCACTTACCCGGTCAACAAAAACTAAATAAATAAAAAATCAACCCTTTTGTTAAGTTCAAAAGAAGCTGAATTACTTAGGTATAGTCCTTGGAAAATTAATGATAGTAGATGCAGACACTCAGAAATCTCTGAAGTTCTTTAAGGTCAATGGTGGGAGGCCATTAGGTCAACACTTCCAGTTTACTAGGATTTGTTTGTATCCCTTAAGTGGAAAAATATCTGAAAGAGCTGAACTTTGTCAAGGGATAATTTATGTCCAAACTCCTCAAGGTGATTCAACACTTTGAACAAGTGGGCCTCATGCTCCTCTAATGTTCTTCTGAACACAAGTATGTCATCCAAGTATACTAGGCTTTCAAGCAGGTTTATGCCCACAATGGTCCACTCATTGAATCATTGGAAAGTGGCAGGGGCTGTCCATCTTTTATACAGATCTCTGAACCCGAGTTTCCACTGGTCATATCACTTGTCTGTTTACCCCATTTACATGCTATTGGAGCCCTGTTGGCACCAAACACAGCATCCCTCCTGCTCCAACGTTAGCAACAGTTCTCAATCCCAACAAAGTCAGAGACTGGCCATCTTGAATGTTAAAGGTCACTGAATGCTGGACCCTACAGCAGTTTGATTCCTCCTTCCAGGATTAACAGTGGGTGAAACACACAAAGCCCCCATAGGACACCAGGAATCCAGAGGGGTTTAAAGTTCAGGAAAGTTTAGCAATAAACAAAGTGGGATTTACACACTGTACTATCTATTTAATTACTTCAGCTACTAGTCATAGTAGTAAGTGTGATGCAGTGACAAAATCCAGCACTTCTGTTGTCAGTGAACTCCTTGTGCTGCTCATGCCATGGTACCATTTTCAGCTGTCTTTCTCACTGGAGAAGGGCATGGAACATGACATCTCTTCATTTCCAAATGAGCTAAAAGTGTGATTTGCGAGCAGAAAACATTGGAAATCATCAGTAATAAACTGCCAACCAAATGGGTATTATCTTTCTAGTTAGCTATAGTTAACTGCAGTTTCAGGCAGGCTTGAGGCTAGTCAAATTATGTGTTGCTGCAGAGAAGAAGGTGTAGTGTGAACTTATTTCAGCTGCAGCCTTAGAGTAAAGCAAATTTAGATGAAGGAAAAAAGGGTCCGGAGGGTTTTCTAAGGTTTGTTTGACAAAGAATGTTTATTTTGCAGACCGCTGGTGGTGCCGGTGACAGAAATTGTTCTCTTTCATTTTTTGCCTGTGTGTAAGCCATTTCCATCCAACCAATCAGTGAGTGAAAAGTAAAACAGGCTGCTGTGTCAGGCACTCAGTCTGTCTGTGTCTCATTGGGGTGGTGTGAGGGTGTGATAGTGAGTGGGTTATGGCCAGAAGGAGTTGTTCTTTTTCATCTCCTTTGATTCCCTCTGACCTCAGGAGTCATACACTGGCATGTGCACATTAAACTGGCAACAAAAAGTAATCAAAGAGTAATCATAGAAAGCATCTGGTAGTGGGCAGTAACAGTGTGATAATCGTGTTATTTTTCATGTCATGACGAAGAGGAGAAAGTAATGAGGGGGTGAAGGGCAGGGAGTACAGACAAATGTTCCATCATGCCAGCACCACCAAGTACACATTCTGCAACTGGTTTTGGTGGTGAAGAAGACACTCATGCTGGGACTGGAAGTCAGAGTTGTGGTGGGGCTGTGAAGAAAACATGGGCTAGGTATGAGATGATAAAATGGCCAAGCACACCATGATTCATTAGTCTCTAGCAGTCCACCTATTCCACTACTACACAAAGAAGCCTTCCCTACTGACAGTTCTGGGAATCTGGTGATGCTTGACACAGAGCAATCCAGAAGGACACACCTTTCCTTTTCTTCCTCTTTCAAGTGATTCACAGGTTTATAAATGCTTACATGGAATTCATTCCAACTTCCTCAGTAGTCTCTTACAAACACCAAACCCATTGTATATACTGAGGACTCAAAATAATATCTTCCATCAAGTGCCAAAAACATGGTATATTGGTTCAAAATCATCTACTGTGGCTTCTCCAAATACTTGGAATGCTTTTCTCTCAAGTGTTAAAGAAGCCCCAGTTATCAGAGCAAGTGCTAAAAAAGCCAGTTATCAAAGCAAGTGCCAAAGAAGCTCATTATCAGAGCCTTTATTAATGTTGTATTCTACTATACCAAGACTCCCTTCAGTTTTTCTGCTCATCCTTCAGCTGTAATGGAGATACGGTTGTGGTAGGGCTCTAAGAAGGACAAGAGCTGGATATGTGAGGACAATATGTCCAAGAACACCATGTTCCTATGAGGATCAAGTTAGGGCACTGAGTAGGTACTTGCAGGAGGCTAGAAATGAGAGGGGTGATGTGATAGAGAATTTCAAGTTCATGACATGAATTAACACGGTAAACTGCTAGGAACATGCAGACATGAGTGGAAGCTGGAAGGAGGGAAATTTAAGAAGATTGTCAGGAAGTTCATTTTTTACAGAGAGAGAGAGAAAGTGGTTGTGCCATGGAAAAACCCGCCAGCTGAGTTGGTGGGTACTTATTCCAGTACCAGCTGCAAACATGGTTGGGACAGAGTTAAGGACTTAATTGCCACCTGAGGGGATAGCTGCAAGGCTGGGAACATGGGGGCAGGAAGTGTGGGTATAAACCCCATACAGACACTAGGTCTTGGTGGTTGGATAGGATGTAATAGACAGACTGGATGGATCAATGGTCTTTTCTGCCATCAACATCTATGTTTATATGTTTCTATGATCTGCCTAACGAGCCACTATTTCTCTTATTCCCATTAAATACTATTTAAACCTCCACTCTGTAACTATGTATTTGTAGACTATTTCCATAAAAAATTTTTCATTTGTTTTATCGCAGCCTGTATATATTTAGCATAGTACACCTCTGTTAATCATATTGAATGCTGCAGTTATCCCACTGGTCCTCTCTTGGAAACTAAATTATTATCCTAAGTAAGGATATCCTAGTTTGCAGAAACTCAATCAATAGTGTAAATAAACAAATAAATCAGTAAGTACTGGTGCTGCTATTGCCAGTTCCTATTCAGGTTTATCTGCCAAATATAGAAATGATCCACACAGATATATAAATAAATGCTCCATACAGAAACATAAAGGCAAGCACTCCCCCCTGTCTATCTTTTATGACCAACATAACACTATCTGCCTGACTCCACTCTGCATGGGTGTCAGCATCTGCCGATTCACCTTGACAAAGATTTTAAGTCTGACATGGCATCTGCAAGCCCAGTAATAACAAACCTCTTGCAGCTACCCTACTGTTCCTTCCCAAGTCTCAGGATAACACACAACACGGTCCAAATACAGAGAACAAATCATCTAACAGTTCCTTTCTAGCACCCAGTCCCTTATGAATTACCGACACTGCCTCACCAGCTCACTGTCAGTAAAGAAAAAAAAACCTCCTCAGCAATTGTGGAGTATTTTACAAATTACATCACAAATCCAGATTGCAATCAGTGAAGTAAAATGATCATTTGGGGTCAGGCCACCTAAGCTTTGGGAATTAGAGTGTAATACCCTTCTACATGTTGGGGCTTACCTGGACTCCTTTGCTCTGGACTGCCTAAAGTACTTGTAAAATGAATATATCTGGGTCAATTGCTGCAGTGGGGAAACAGTCCAAAGCATATGACATTGTGCTCCTTGGTCCCATGCTTTTCTGTCCTAGGAGGAGGAGCAGGAAAACGCAATAAGATCTTAGTTGCTAAGCCCTCTTTGAGTTGGAAGGGGGAGGCAGCCATTAGCTCATGCAGACAGAGGAGGGTTTGGGGGCTACAGATCCAAGCTATCAGAGGAAGCCTACCATGGTTTGCACAGCCTTGTGGACAGGAAGATTTCAAAGGTTTATACAAACTTTAAAGTAAAGAACCTAAAGTGTGTGTTGCCAGCTGTAACCTAGGGGTTATCATCTCTGATGACCTTAAGGTATCAAAGCAGTGCACAAAGGTGGCAGGAAGGGCCAGTGGCATGCTAGAGTGTGTAGGCAGGGGTATCACTAGCAGGAGGCAGGAGGTGGTGATGCCATTATATAAAACATTGGTAAGGCCTCACCTGGAGTACTGCATGCAGTTCTGGAGGCCACACCTGTGCAAGGACACAGATAAGGTGGAGACTATCCAGAGAATGGCGACAAAGGTGGTGCAGGGCTTGCAACTCAAAATATATGAGGAGAGACTAAGGGACCTCAATATGTACTCACTGGATGAGTGGAGACAGTGGGGGGACATGATGGAAACTTTCAAATACCTCAAGGGCATAAACATGGTGCAGGTGGGGGACCTTTTCCAATGCAAAAAAAGTACTAAAACAAGGGGTCACAAAATGAAATTGGAAGGGGGTAGATTAAGAGGTAATGTGAGAAAGCTTTGCTACACAGAAAGGCTAGTAGATGCTTGGAATAGTCTGCCACAGAAGGTAGCAGGGGCAAGCACAGTGGAGCGGTTTAAACATGCCTGGGACAGGGACAAGGGAAGCCTGAGAGGGGAGAGAGTGATGAAAAGCCATTGATCACATGGAGTCAGTGGCCACATACAATGTATAGGGCCTGCGGGCAGACTGGATGGGCCTAGCGGTCCTTATCTGTGACAATTTCTATGTTTCTGTGTGTCAGAAGGACACCTCTTGGAGAAAGAGACTATGTCTGTTTTTTTTGGGACAGGAGACAAAAGCTTGTGATCCAGTAAGTATGTTCTAGCCACAAGCCTTTAGACACCAGTAACTGTAAGAGAAATACCTGCATCAATCCTGCAGACATTCTGGGAGAATGGCTGGTTAGTACTACTGCCAGGTACTAGCTAGCACACCACAGTAGGGTCCAGAAGTCTAGACGTATGTCTGTGTGTGTGTGTGTGTGTGGCTGGCTCATGTGGCCCCTGCTTCTGAGACTGTTCTGTCCTGCAGAGGAGGAGGAGAAGGGAAGAGCAAGAGAAGTCCAGACAGCAGTGGACACAGAGACTCTGATCTACTTACACAGAGGAACCTGGGACCTGCATCATCTAGCTGCCCCACCTCAACTGCACAACTGAATCATCAGCCTGAGAGCACCTACAGCTGCAGGAAGGAGAAGAAGGAGCACAAGTTGACAAGGGAGTTGGTACATCAGAACTGTGCATAATCTCAGGGCTTGTCCTGCAGCTGGAAAAGTTGTACAAAATGTTGCCAACAAATCTACAGATTTAGCCAATGGGTCAGGAGATACAAATACCTAATTTGGAGGTTTGCCATTTAAGCAACTGCATGTCCTGTGGGGTTTTGGGTTTAACAGCTCGGCTTGCTTTAAAGTGTGCCAGCGCTGGCCAACCAACTGCAAAATCACCAGACCTGCAAGATTCCTATGACTGTGTACCCAGAAAAGCATAGGGAGCTCCATTTAAGGTTTAAGGGTTTAAACTAGTACCAGTGGGGTCACGTGATGTCTGGCTAAGAAGAAGAAGCTCACTTGTCTCACTCCTGCCCTTCCTCTCTTTCAATTAAGTAAATTCTTTCTTAAATATAACCTTTGGTACTCTTGAATCTTGTGAGACATCACGAAAGACCTTGAGCAATCACCCAATCACCAGCAAGCAGTTTTCTGGAAGTATGGTGGTCACAATGAAGTCAGAGCTCCCATGACACATGCCTCCGCCTTCCCCCAACAAGGCCACCAAAAAAGCCAAGCAGCAACCTGAAAAGTCTGCCCCTGCAGCATCCAGCAAGGTGACCGTCACACCACTCATGGAGGAGCATTTTCTGCTTGAAGTGAAACTGATGCAGAACTCACTAACCTTACTCACTTCAGAAATCATGTCTCTCAAAATGGATCTGGGGACATCTCTTGCCAGGGGAGAGACAATGAAGCAGGCACTACATCCTTAGAAAAATGGAAATAAAATATGGATCCAGAAATCACATCATTAAAAAGGTAATTAATCAAGATGGAATTAAAATTAGAGGACCTTGAAGGGCTTAGTCACCATAACAATCTGGTTGTACTGGGGCTCCCAGAGGAGGAGGAAGGGTCCACACCTATAAAATTTACTCAAAAACTGCTAGAAAAACTAGCAGACCCCTCACCTAATGGGCCTTTGTACATTATGGAGCATGTACAACAGGCGTTGTGCCCTAAGCCAGTTCCAGGATCACCTCCTAGGCCATTTCTCCTAAAGTTACTCAATTTCCTGGATAAGCAGCATGTACTCTCAAAATTGAGGGACATTCAAGCTGTTATGTGGGAAGGACACAGAATTCAGATTTCTCAAGATCTACCGGCATCTGTGAGGCAGAAATGGGGCTCTTTTCATCCCACTGTGTCTCGCCTGATCCATGCTGGAGTGCACTTTTGCATGTTATACCCTGCCCAACTGCAAGTTAGAGTGCAAGAGAAATGGCACTCCTTTGAGTCCAATGATCAGGCAACACAAGAATTACAGTGCCTTCTCCCTGAGCTATTTAAGAAGTGAATATCTTTCTTGGAGGATGGAATATGATGTCTAATAAGGCGATTGCCATAGTTTTGTTGACTCTGTAAGGGTTGGTAGCCTACCGGGTTGAGTTCTGAATTTCCCCGTATATTACTCGTATCTCCAGGTTGCAACACGTTTGATCTCTTTTTAATGATTCCCCTACTGCTCAGTATAGTCAGTTGTCAGTTAAACTTTCTTTTTTTTTTAGAACACCTTTGCTGCAAAGGGACCTGAGCTTAATAGCCTGGAACAATTCTTTCGATAAAATGGAGCTGGACTGGGTTGAATAGATTTTCAAGGGGGAACCGTGATCATTAAGGCTTCACAGTGGCTGCTCCGATCAGGACACTGGCTTCCCAATCCATCAACAGTGTACAGCGACATGAATGTGTGCAGTATCGTGCAGGTGGATGCATGCTAGGATAATCTGCAAGGAGATCTGCCACGCGAATGTACATACCGCCGCAAGGACTTAATCAGTATCTGTTCATTGCCTGGGACTGGGCTTTCCAACTTGTTTTGTCCTCTGCTTCCTCATGCATTCCTTTTAGTTTCACCAGGAGTGGATTATGTTAAATGGAGGCTGAAAATGTTACCTGTCCTGACATCTTATTTTATTTAGCTGGGGAAGGGGGAGTTAATTTGAGACAAAATGGAATAAATAATACAGGGTCAGAATTAGTGTGGATTAACTGCCACAGTAGGCAGCAACCAAAGCAAGCTGCGGACAATATAAAGAAATAAACAGAAGTTCCTACATCTTTTTTTTTTCTTTCTTAGTATTATTACAATTATAACTCCAGTTATCCATATCAGTACTGTAGGTTAGAACGGCGATAGCTAAGTAGTACGAACATACGAAATTTGCTAGCAGATAAAGGTCTAGAGGTCTATCAAGTCTGCTTGAATGTGCAGCTAGCACCCCTTATTCTGCAGCTGCCCCTCCCTTCCACCCTTCCCCTTCATTAACCCTCCCCCTTGTCCTGTCCCATCCCCTTTTGAAGCAGTCCACTGTTCTACTGGATACCACTTCTGCAGGTAACGCATTCCACCCAGCCACCACCCTCTCTGTAAAAAAGTGTCTCCTCATCTCCCTCCTGAACCTTCCTCCCTCCAGTCTCATATCATGGCCCCTGGTGGCCAGCCTCTCCCTTACTTTGAACAGCCCCTCTGTACCCATCTTGTTTATTCCTTTCATGTATTTAAAGGTTTCAATCATGTCACCCCTGTCCCTCCTCTCCTCCAGTGAGTACATGTTCAACTCCTTCAACCTCCTCTCATATGATAAGTCCCCTAGCTCCTTGATCATCTTTGTCACCCTGCGCCTGCACCCCTCCAGTAACTTAATGTCCCTCTTCAGATACGGGCACCAGTACTGCACGCAGTACTCCAGGTGTGGTCTAACTAATGACCTATACAGTGGCAGAATCACCTCCTCCCTCCTCGAGGATTTACCCCTTGCAATACAACCCAGCATTTTGTTGGCCTTTGCAGCTGCCATCCTACATTGTGCCGAGTTGTTCATTGACCCTGTAATGAGCACACCCAGATCCTTCTCCTCCTCTGTCTGGGCTAGCTGCACTCCCCCCAGCTGGTAACTCCTCCTTGGGTTCTTCGTCCTAAAATGCAGCACCTTGCACTTTTTGGCATTAAACCCCAGTTGCCAGGTGTCTGACCAAGTTTATAGCTTTGCCAGATCATCCTGCAACCCCTGCCACCCCTCTAGGTCATCCACCACTGCGCCTACCTTGGTATCATCAGCAAACAGACTGATCTTGCTCTTGATGTCCCATGATATGTCTGCAATGAATATGCCAAACAACACTGGTCCCAACACCAAGCCCTGTGGAACACCGTTTGTCACTGCCCTTGGGTGTGAGAGCTCCCCACCCACCACCACCCTCTGTTGCCTTCCCTGAAGCCAGTTTCCTACCCATCTCACCAGCTTTGCACCCGCCCCTGTGCCTACTAACTTCCTTCCCAGCCTTCCATGAGGCACAGAGTGTGTTCAGTTGGGTGAGTGCACAAGGAAGTTTGCTTAGATCTTATTTGGAAGGTGGGGATACGGGGGGGATGGGGATTATAACTGCTCTGATTAGCAACATCATGCACCGAATCAAAGGAAGGAACCTTATCACTTCTTGGGCAATAGTGTGCTTTAAGTTTTCTTGGTTACCGCTCTGTGTTAAGGTCTGGGTGTTACTATACAATACCATTTGGAATGTTACTTCAGAGGAGGTGGTGGGTTGGGGGAGATGGGGGGTAAAGGGGCTTTTACTGTGTTTTTATAAGAATGGTGGAGGGAAGCAGAGGGTGCCATGGTATCAGCAAAGGTATAGTTTACCTTTTTTCTTCTATTGTATTATATAGCTATTAATAACAGTTAAATATGGCTAATTGTTTAAATGTGAGTTCATGGAATGTCAAAGGAGTGCGCAATAAGCACAAAAGGTACAAAGTACTTAAACAACTGCAAGCAGTAATGGGACAAATCTCTTTCCTGCAGAAGACCCACCTGCGAGAAATTGAAGATGATTTACTGCTTAGGCTCAACATAGGGCAAGTCTACACTGCAGGGATGAGCACACAGAGTAATGGGGTTGCCATTTTGGTTACTAGGTTCCTAAGATTCAAATGTAGTTAATGTATTTGAGACCCACAGGGTAGGTATTTATTTGTGGTTGGCTCCTTGGACAGATCTGATATAGTCCTTGAATCAATATATGGACCAAATGTCAATTCACCTTCATTCTTTATGGAAATACTTAATGTCCTATTGCCTTTCCTGTCTACTCTGCTTTTGCTAGGAGGAGATTGGAACTTGCCCTTCTCACCAGATGTAGACAGGACTGGCAAAGAGAGATCAGGTCTGTTCCCTGCTCAAAGGGCTATCAGGGACCTAATACACAAGCTGAGAATATGTGATCCCTGGAGGGTGCTGCACCCCGACCAGAAGGAGTATACATTTCGTTCTCCTGCCCATGGGACCTTATCCCGTATTGATTACTTTCTAATAAGTAAGCAGCATATGGGAGGGCTCATGGAATGTGAGATCTCCCCAGAAGTCATCCTGGATCATTCTCTGGTGAAATGTGCTCTGTTAATATCACCCACCCATCATTCAGACACGATATGGAAAATAAACAACAGATTATTGAAGGATAATTGGGTGACAGAGAGGATTGAACAATGCATTGCACAATACACCAAAGATAATTTAAACTCCACAGGCCGGTTTGATATAGAATGGGAGGCTTTAAAATGCTTTCTAAGGGCTGAACTTATAAGGATTGCTTCCACGAGGAAATGTAAGAGGGAGAGTCAGGTAATGGAATTGTTGGGACAAATTAGGGAACTGGAAAAAATATTTCACCATCCTCTCCTGATTCACACTGGCAAGAGCTCATAAAGTTAAGGGTTAGATACAACAGTTTGAGTGGGGAAAAGGCAGAATATGCTATACTCAAATCAAGGTCCTCCTGTATCGATCAGGGAGAGAAAGCAGGTTGCTTATTGGCACTACAGATGAAACAATAGGAAGCATCTAGAATTATTAAGGTGGTCCACTCGTCTGAGGATGGATCCCTTAAGACGGAGCCTAAGAGCATTGTTTCAGAGTCTGAACATTTTTATAAGCAACTCTATAGTGCTAGGCCCGACGACCTACCTTCAGAGGACTAGGTAGGTGCATACTTGGTGAGTTTGCCTCTGCCTACCCTCACTCCCGAGCAACAAACCCAGCTGCCCTCCCCCTTTCCTGAGGGAGAAATAAAGTTGGTAATCCATGCCTTACCCCTAGACAAAGCCCAGGAACTGAATGGTTTCTCCTCATATTTTTACAAAGTATTTAAAGAAGAACTGGCCCCATGGCTACACAGGTTGTTCCAAGCTGTCTTGGGGGTATACTGTCAAGATCCCCATCTTTTTGAAGCTCTGATTGTGGTACTGCACAAGGAGAGGAGGGACCCAGAGCATGTGTTGAAATTACGGACTGATTTTGTTGTTAAATTGCTATATTAAAATTCTAACTAAGCTTATGGCAGACAGACTGAGTCGAGTAATGTCCTTACTGATAGGTGCAGAACAAGTGGGATTTATGGTGGGTATGTCATCTGTAGACCATCTGAGAAAATTGGATCATATATTCACTATGTCCTGGGATAGCGTAGCTCCTATGGTGTTGGTGTCTTTGGATGTGGAGAAAGCGTTTGATAGGGTTGATTGGAGTTTCCTCTTTAGGACTTTGCTCAGGTTTGGTTTCCTTCCCCTCTTTGTGCAGTGGGTCATGTCCATCTGCAATAAACCTAGTGCCCAGATATACTGCAACAGAGTTCTTTCTTCTTCCTTCCCATTGTCTTCCGGTACCAGACAAGGGTGCCCCATCCCCTCTCTTATTCAGTTTATATCTGGAGCCCCTCCTGACTCAGTTTAGGTTGGACCCTGGTATACAAGGGATAACAATAGGGGCACAGGAACTTAAGTTGTCAGCATATGCTGATGACATCCTTCTCTATCTCTCCAGTCTCAGGGTATCTATCAGCAATGCCTTGAACCTGATTAAGGAATTTGCCCAGTTTTCAAATTACAAACTAAATCTGGAGAAGTCAGCAGTCTTCCCTCATGGATTTAGGGTTAAAGTGGGAAGCCAAAAAACTAAAACATTTGGGAATTTTCTCAACCAGAAAAGTGAGACTCTTGAGGGAATATAATCTGGATGTTCTGCTTCAGGTAGTACATCAGAATCTGGATAGGTGGCTTATATTGCCAGTCTCACTCTGGGGCAGAATAAACCTGATTAAAATGAATATTTTGCCTGTATCTTCTATCCCCTTAACATGCTGAATTTATGGTTGCTGCATACCTGGTTCTTCAAAGTACACAACTTGATTTCTAAGTTTATCTGGAAGGAATAACCGTCCCAAGGGGCCTATTATAAGTAAGCAGCCCCCAGGAGTAATTGAGGTCTTAGACTCCCACAATTCAAATGTTATTATTGGGCAAGCCATTTGGCGAAATATTTGAGATGGATGGCAAAGGAAGGGATGGCTGATACAGATCGATATAAGCTCTTATGGCTCATAATTAAAAGGACCCTGTTGGCTGAACAAGGTTTAGCTCCTGAAACCCTCCTACACATCCCCGTTAAACATCTCCCACCAAAGCTTGCTAACACCAATAGGCACCTCAGTAAGAACTCATTCCCAGATGTGTGCATTTTTGTCTTACAGACACATTCAGGATCCCAATCAGCCCATAGTAAATAATCCCAATTTCAAGACTGGAGGCAAATGCATTAAGCCATCATTGATATCATAAATAATAGAGTCCCTGGTAATTGACCTGCTGCACAATGGTCACATTCTGCCCATGGAAGATATTATTAAATGTTATAGCCTGGGGAAACATTCAGGGTTCAAAGTATTTCAGCTCAGACACATGCTGATTAAATTTCAGGAAGCCTGAACAGTGAAAGAGCAAGATAGGTTTCTGCAGCCACTCAGTCTTGCAGCTGCCGAACCTTATGAGTATCCAATATCTATGTGCAGCTCCTTGAGAGGGCATACCCACAACTAGATGGTCCTCTGCCTGTAGGAATGCTCTATTCCCAGAGAGGGTACTTAACTGGCCCAAGATATGGGCGGACACCCATAGATTCATATCCTAAGACAGGTTAAGATTGATGCAGTTTCAGATTATTAATAATATGTATTTTACCCCAGTTTGAATGGCTAAGATGGGCAATTTCCCCTCTTCGACCTGTAGATGCTGCATGCAAGAAGAAGAGTCTCTGTGACATATTTTTTGTGAGTGCCAAACGGCATCCACATTTTGGTCCCTTATCAAGCAAAAGGCTGACCCTTTGTTGGGGGTGGCGGAACACCCAGAACCTGCAATCTGCCTAATTGGAGACTATTCCCATATATCTGCTTCCCAACAGAAATATCATCTGGCACTTATAGCTATGTCAGTTAAGAAATTAGTACTTCGGCATTGGCTGGACACTGAGATTATATCGTACTCAGAATAGTTGCAGGAACTTCTAGCCAATCTGTCAGTAGAAAAGATCATTGCCAGTGTTATCAACCAATTACCAAGGTATGAAAGGGTGTGGAACAGGTTGCAGACCTTGTACTCCATATAGAGGGTTGTATATGCCTCTGGTTGTCACACCATCCTTAGTGCAAGATGCTGATACCATGGGGGGGGATTGTTTTCGGTATGTCTATGCCAGGATAATTCTATGTATTGTCATTTGTTTTCTGTTGTTTGATGTGTAAACTAGGCTGCATTGTGGCCATTTGAAACTAAATAAAATGTTCTGAATTTCAAAAAAAATAAATAAATTGGTACCAGTGGGTAGGGCCCTAGTTCAGATGGGCTGGTAATGCTAAAAAGTTTACAGTGTAATTTGCTGCTACCTTGTCTTGCCCACAGGGGGTGGGTAGAGTTGTGGGGTAAAGCCTTAACTTGTTTTGCACTGAAATGTTTGCTTATTGTTGCATTGAGAGTACAGAGATTGTGCTACCCCTTGCTTCCATTGTCCCTTGCTACTCCTTCTTCTTCCCCACACATTCTCTCCAAAAAACAACTGTTTTAAATTGTAGTTTACGGTTTGGGGACTGTTTTTGCTTGCAGTGTCAGTTACTTTGGGGGAGGGACTTTGTGGATTGTTAATGCATTGATTCATGAGAGGTGGTAACCTAGAGTTTCCATTGCCAGGTACCCCAAATCCCTACTCCCCTCCCCCCCGGGTGGAGGTACCACACCACTCTGCTTCAGTCTAGTATGCTCTTAGTGAACCCAGGCTGGCCTCTTGAGGAGAGGTACTGTAGATAGTTGAACCCTGAGGACTCCAGTACAGTGACCACTTACAGGTGTTTAACTGATCATTTATTTCATTGTCCTTACAGCCATACCCAATCCCACTTCCCACTCAGGTCCAACAGGCCAGACACAGGATCAGGCAAGTTTGGATATGGAATATGGTGGGTTAAGATTGGACATTTAAGTAATCCAGCCATCAGGACATAAGCCTGAACAAACTGATCCATGGCAATACCAGCATTGCTACACAAGGAGTTCAACCACCAGCAGCCCTTACAGGAGTTGTACTGCAGCTCCTTAGAGGCACAATGCTAGAAGAAGTACCTTACTTAATGTTGTAGTAATGAAGGTTAAGCAAAATAGGGAAACCATTCTGTGGTTCATTCAATCACTGTTAGAGATGTGCGAAGTCCCTAAAATTTGTTCCATGAAATATTTTGTGAATTGCAACTCACTAAATTAGCCATTTCGTGTAGTGCGGATTGACCATGAAGTGTGGAATTTCACAGTTAAAATTCCACACTTCGACATAAAAACTATTCTACTAGTAGTAGTAGTAGTAATAGTGGATCCCCCCACTGTCAATTGTTGGCTACACCATTACACAATATTATATACGTTTTTATAAATTTCCTGGTGTCTAGTGCATCCCCACACTGATCACCTGTCTTGCGGTAAAAAAAATAATTTCAGTGAAATCCCTGGTGTCTAGTGGATGCCCTACACTGTCAGGTAGTACCCTCCAGCCCAAGTCAGAGTGGGCAACCAGCACAGCCCTCCACTCTCCACCGTGGTTGACCATCTGACTGACACTGGAATGAATGAGTGCATACTTGTACATGCACATGCTCATTCATTCCAGTGTCAGTTGGGCAGCCAGCTGTGGTGGAGAGTGGAGGGAGGTGCTGGTCACCAGCACGGGTTGGGCTAGGGCCAGTGGGGGGGGGCACTACCTGATGGGGTGGGGGCCACTAGACACCATGGATTTTATTGAAATTATTATTTTTTGCCTCCTCAGGGCTGGTGTGATCAATGGTGGAGGGGCCACTAGACACCAGGAATTTTATAAAATGTATACTATTATTCTACATTGGTGCCAGTGATTGGCGGGGGGGGGGGGATGACAACTAGACAATAGGGATTATATAAAAATTATTTCACATTGGGGCTGGTAATCATCGGAAGGGGCATTAGACAGAAGGGATTTAAAATTTGTAAATTCTACTTGCTTTAGAATTTTTTAAAGTGCAATTTGCACTAAGAAAAAAAAAAACATGTGAAGTTATGAATGGCAAATTTTCCTGTAATAGGGCAACGTTGTAAATCGATCTGCAGAGGTGAATTTGGCCACTTCGCGGAAAATTCATAGGCAATGTAAAACTTTGGTGCTAAACACTGTAGGTCAGTGTACCTCAGTTTGGTGATGCTTGTGTGAGTGTCTGCCAGTGGTATAAGGATGTGACTGTGTGGTCTTCTTGCAAATTATTGTCTACTCTTGAACCCTCCCTGTTAAATTCCATCTTGAGTCCCTTCCCTCTTGCCTCATGAATCATGCATCTTGTGGGAAGCTAAATATCTTTGACAACTATTGTAAACAGTCATCATAATTTGTCGTTGGTGGCCACCAGCTGTTGCATCATTAGGGTGTCATTTGTTATGTATAAAATCGAAAGAAATGTTAAGCGTCTCAGTCTCTGAGTGGGGTGGTGTGTGATATGTGCTGTCACTGGGGTTGGAACTCAGGAGTCCAAACTATTTGAAGGTTGTTCAGGTGGAAAGTAAAATACAAAAAAAACAAAAACAAAACAAAGAAATTATAGAACAGAAAAGAAAAAAAAAAGAATTTGACTGATTCCACTGCAAGCAGACTTCCCAGATTAATCCAATGCAACTTGTGATGTTCCCAAAATGCTCTGGTGTCCTCCTGCTCCTTTGAGTGCTGCAAGTTCCATTTCCATTCCCTCTACTTGAAATAGAAATGATCTGTCTTTAAATGTAATGTCAAGTCCTCCCTCTATCCATCTAGCATGGACAAAATACCAACATCTGCCCATCTCCAGCAATGTCATTCTACTTTCCACCATAGTGCCTCAAAACACAAGTACCTTGTCACTAACTTCTGAAGAAAGCTGGAAGAAGTCATGTGGAAAGCCCACACATAAGTTCATGATTTATGTTTTCTCAGCATATAAATAAAAAAACAAATATAAATTGATAAAATTATTTTATCATACTTCATCATAGCATATCATATATTTTAGTGCAGTCATAGTACAGTACTATTACATACTAACATACTATGAAGCCAGCAGAATAGGCCCTAAGGTCTATTGAGTCTGCTCAATGGTCAGTGCCTATGCAGGGCACTGATTTTAGCCCCCCCCAACAAGGACCCCTATTTTCCAGTGAGGCTCCTGAATATACCCTCCCCCTACACCTATCACAGTCCTTCTTGAACTCCGCTACAGTAGCAGCAGCCACCAGTTCCTTGGGCAGCACATTCCAGGGCTCCACCACTCTCTCTATGAAGGAGCACCTCCGTGTTTCCCCCTTAGCCTACCCCATACAGCTTCATTGGGTGTCCCCTGGTGGCCCCCTGCTCCCTCATGTGAAAGACCCCCTCAAGGCTTTCCCTATTTATTCCATTGAGATACTTGAAGACCTCTATCCTATCCCCCCTGCCTCTTCTCGCCTCTAGTGAGTACAGGTTGAGCTCCCCTAGTCAATCCTCATAGTGCCTTTTCCCTAGCCCCAGTACCATCCTGGTTGCTCTCCTCTGCACCCTCTCCAGTAAAGCAATGTCCTTCTTTAAGTAGGGTTGCCAAAACTGCATGAAGTATTCAAGGTGTGAGCTAACCAGGCAACTGTACAGCTGAAGGAGTACCTCACTACTTCTCGAGGTTATCCCCCGGCTATGTAGCCCAGCATTGTATTTGCTTGTGCTACCACCCTTCTACACTGCTCTGAGTTGTACATTTTGGCATCCACCCCCACGAGGTCTTTCTTCCCCTCGAAACCTGCAGCATCCCCCCCCCCCCGAAGTATATACATGAGCTGGGTTTTTGGCCCCCGGGTGCAGAACCCTGCATTTTGCAGCATTAAACTTTAGTTCCATCACTATCACTAAGACTGTACTTGATAATACCTCATCTTCAAATTGTTGTTGTTTATTAAACTATTCTTTAACCACATTTCCTTCCTTTCTTCCTTCCTTCTTTCTTTCTTTCTTTCTTTCTTTCTTTCTTTCTTTCTTTCTTTCTTTCTTTCTTTCTTTCTTTCTTTCTTTCTTTCTTTCTTCTTTTGTGTAAAAACAATTAGTGCAAAGTGGTACAATAAAAGTACTACACTTTTAAGATGCATTAACCTCATCCTCTTGAGTATTTAAAATATAAATAGATAATATAAATATCAAATACATAAATTTGAATTATTAAAGTATAATTACATTTTATAACTTATCAAAGTGTATAAATATTATAAAAAAGTAGTATGAAAACAATTAACTGAATGGATGTGGTGTATTTTTCTTGTTGACACTGGTGGTAGTTGAGTGGCCACTGGTGATACACACATGTTCCTGTAGCATCCATGGAATATGTTATAAAGAATCTGTTACATACATATTCATCTGACCGCACCATGATCGAGCATACTTCACTGCTCTTCATCATTGTTTTTGTCATCTTCTTCAACAACTGTTGGTTAAGTTTAATTAATTTAAAAATTGTGTATACTGTGTATGTCAAACATATTAAAGAGAAGTAAAATTAAAACAATAAAATTGAGCGATGGCAACATATTGTGAAGGGAAATACAATGCCCTGAATTTAATTACCATTCATTTGTTATGTATCTTTTCTTCATGGATTATTTTTTTTGGAGGGGGTATCATTATTTGATTTGAAAATCTATGGAGACTCAGAGAATATAGTAACTGACATGGAGGTAAAGCAGAGACTACAGGAGGGTATTAGCCTTGAAGTCAGCAGTGAATGTTAACTATTACCCCTAAGAGCTTCCCACTGCCTGAGCACCACTTGGGGGTAACAAATGACACAGGTCAGTGAGGGACAGTAGTGGGAGGAGGTAAAGACAGATGCACATGCTCATTGTGTGCTGTATCACTCATTCACAGCCCAGCCTCTTCAGGAAGAAACTTGGGAAGAAAACATCTCCCAACCCAACAAATGGAACCAGCACTTGTGAGCCCCACACTGCCTAGTATACCCAGATTGAAGAACTTCTACTACCACTGACTTTGGAGTACATTGATAAGGGGATCTTCTGCACCTCCAAATTGCCCCACCATGTAAGTGTTCCCCACAAAGCAGGTGAGTGGGATCTCTCTTGGGTATAGGGTGCAGGGGTAGGGGATGGGGTTTGGTGGTACCCAGGCAGAGGGAGGTTATGGCAATTGGAATAAACAGTAATTAAAAAATATATACATTCCTTATGTATCAAGTTTCCATAGAACATGAAAAAAGAAAACATTGTGGTTTTGACAGCTCATATAAATTGTCTGTTACTCAAACTAAAGGTATTCCCACAATTATTGATGTATTATTGCTATGCTCTGACTAACATGACATGAAATTCCAAAACATTAGTCACTGAGAATGGTTCCTCTGTATCTAGTATATGAAAACATTCAAACCTGACTAACTTCAATTCTGAAGGCATTGCTCCTAACCACAAGAGACAAGCAGCAGGAAATTCACTTTAGTGTCATATATGAAGGATGGCATGTGCAGCAATACAGCAGCACTGTGCTCTGCATTTGTAGTGACAACAAAATGGGTATATGAGAACCCAGGATCATGGGGTGGGATGTGAACTCACTTTCTTTTGACCAGAAGAATGATTGTAACAACTGAGTTACACTATAAAGGCCCAGAAAGTATTGTAAAAAAAAAAAAAAATGAGCACACTTCAGCCCAAGTCCTATATATATTTATTCAACAAGTGTGGGTCTGTATTAATGAAGATATAAGTACTATCTCACAGGCCACTACTGAGATAGTAGTGATATTTTCATGCTGGGTACATCATGACAGATCTCTTTTCATGCTGGGTATGTCACAACCGCAAGCTGCAGCACCGCTAGTGCAGCTAGCTTCTGAAAGCAGCCACTTCACACTGAACGTGCTTTTTATCTCATTTTAAAAGGAATTCTGTCAGCATGAAATTGGATTGCTCTATCAGTGCTGGAATAGTAAAATAAACACCCTACCCTCTATCAAACAAATGATTTTTTTTAAAGGAGTCATTTAAAAGTCAGCAAGCATGTCCCTCTTCAGCCGTTGTAATACAGGGCAGCTTTCCTTTTAATCATGTCTCACTGAGTCAGCACTTTTTAGACAGAAGCCACTGAGCATTTTGTTCTACTGCCTGTGCTGATGGCAGTAGTTTTAAATAGTGGGAATAACAAAAAGGAATGGCAGCAAGGCTCATGGAGGAGCGGGTCTCAGCTTTGATTTCAAAGCAGTTTTGTTGGCACAATGAGCGCATGCTCTGAACATCTCAGGAGGCTCTTCATCACCCAAAGAGAAAAAAAAATGCCTTCAGAAATGGAGCCAGTACAGGTCATTCATTTTCCTTCTAAATGTGTCATTTTAATTCACTTCATTTTGGGTAGTGTTACAGAGCTGGGGGGGGGCGGGGGTGCTGCATTTCAGCCAGTACAGAACAGAGACATGAGGATTCCACTGTACAGTTTGAAACATAGATTTTGACACAGAGTTCTTGTCAATGACTGGCTGAACACAGGCTCACACCAGTTATACAAATCGAATAAGCCTTGGGTGAGAGTGAGATAGTAGAAATATCTTCACTTACTGTGACTGAACTCTTGTTATCCCACCAGCGGTGAAGCTACATGTGTGATATCAACAGTGCAATGACAGCTTTTAGAGATATTTCTGTTATCTCACTCTCACCCATGGCATGTCACATATACATCTATATAAGTTGCAAAAAAACTCATTAATGATCTAGTTAAGGTAAAAGCGACAAAAGTTGAGAAATTAGGCGTTAAGGTTTCCCTAACACCCCACACTCCCAAACCAGGCAGGAGAGCAGGTGTAGGTGTGTTTTGGGCTTCTGAAGCCTAACCTATAGGAAACACCTATCCTGGTAAACATTCTGAGTATGTTGAATGACAATTAATATGTTTGTTTTTTTTTTCACAAAATCTTCAAGAGGCTTTGGGCTTTGGGCTGAGCTGCTTCTACCCTGAAAATTTAGTACCGGATTACAATTTTTATTTTCAAACAAAGAATTCTTTGGTTGCCAAGAAAGGGAAAGCAGAAATATCGTTGTTCACACATAAATATTTGTGTTTAATGCCAGATGACAAGTTTTATGCTCGAACAAAGAATTCTTTGGTTGCCAGCAACTGCGACCAAACAATATCAGCTCTCGACTATGAAATTTGCACTTTCTTTAAAAACATTTACTCATTACTCAACTGCTTTTTCAGATTTTTTCACCAATTTTTCAACAGTTACTATTTCTTTAAGGCCCTTAGATGAACATAGTGGATGAAAAGTGTCACTTCCAACACCAAATGTGTTTTTATGATGTAACACCATAGAAAAACTTGTAAAGGTCAAATTGTAAGACCATCACTCCTGGAGATGTTGCAGAGGCTCAGAATATAAGTTCAGTGAATCTGGGACATAATTATTGAAAAATGTGACATGTGTTGCAATAGGATTATGGTAGTCTACACATAATGCCGAATTGCAGGACCCTATGCAAATTCTGAGGCCATAGTAGAAGATTTGCTTGGAGACCAAATTATGCTACACACAGAAAGCCCATTCATTCATTTAGCTTATGTACATAAGCCTGTTGTATAGTATTTTCATAGTGTCTGAAGGGCCCTATGCAAATTACATGCCTACATGGTGCATGACTGAGGCTGTACTTCTACACCCAGAAAGTGGGTTGTACTTTGGGTATCATGGATTTTTTAGCTGTGTAGAAGTGGCTGTGTGTGTCTTGCATTCTGAATATGTATCTGTAGCCAGTACTGCTGCATTTACAGGTCATTAACTTTCTCAAAAATAAATGAAATTGACTGGGGAACAAAATTGTCTTATTGCACCAATAGGTTTTATCTTACCCCAAAAATAGGGAAATATGGTTTTAGGGTTTCCAACCCTAACTCCCAAACCCCCCACCCCGCAGAAAAAGGGCAAGGCCACACAATCAACAACAGGCAGCCATCATCAGATAAGGAAAAATAATGTACAATTGTTTCCTCAAGACACAAAAGACATCCATCAGGGATCAGCACTTCTGCCATCACAGATAGACATGCCTGTGTGGTTCCACAAGTGGTGGTGCATTAACATGGAGCGTCTTTAAAATAAGGCCATATGCTAAAGTTCATAACTCAGCTATCATAGACTCTAGGTCTTTGAAATTTGACATGCACCATGCCAGTCATATGTTCTACTAATGTGGGAAGTTTTGTAGAAGTCTGTTTTGTCTGTTTTTAATTTATAGGGTATTGCATTTATGTATGTTTGACATTTTTGAACCAAAATCTTTGCCCACTGACTCAGAAAAACTACATGAAACTTTCAGGTTTGTCAGATGTTATGGTGGAATAGGTCATTTTGGTGGTTTGGAGAAGAACATGTTAATTAAGCTTGTAGTTACTACTGATATCTGTTCACATAAGCTCAATTCACTGAAACACTATCTCAAAATGAAAAAAAATGTACAAAGAGTCACATTCTGAAATGTACATGTTATTTAGATGTTATGGAGTCATAGGTCTGTTTCATGCTTTGGTGAAAAATGTTTAATTCATTCTGAAGTTACTAATGATTTATTTTTCCCACATGCTCAGTTCACTAAAAAAATAGCTAAATAGTGTAGTTAATCATATAGAAACCACCTTTGAGTAAATGCTACCTTCAAATTCGAGCTGCAGGTCAAAATGAATACATTTAATGAAAGCTGCCTTCAGCTACAAGCTGCAGCTTCTAGCCTGGGTTGAAGTCATGTCAGACAAAACACTGTGGGTTGGATTTTGTGATTTTTGTTTATGTAAATATGACCGAGATTGTGATTAGTGTTTCCAGATACAGTAGCAAACAGCTGTCCCTGTCCCCGAGATATACAACATTGCATCACCCGTTCTATTTACTGGGATTATTTATTGTATTTGTTTTATTATGTGGAGCCTTTGCGAATGAGTCTGTGACTCAAAGGGTTGCAATTCTGATTATATGCAATAAATAAATAAAATAAATAAATGTACAAGTGCCTTGGTTGTAAGAAAGGCCCTTTTTATAAATAAAATATGATTTGATTTGATTTACTGTGCACATTCTTAATGAATACATTCTCAGTGTAGGATCTAATAAAATTAAGGCTGTCATAAATAGTTACTGCTACCAGCTTCAGACTCTGTAAACAGACAATTGAGCACAGTCAGGGGGTGACTAAGGTGTAGTGGAGCAAGCAGATACCAGACGACAGGAGTAGAAGGAAAGGACTCATTGCAGCAAATTTAGTTAACCAAAGTAGCAGTACATTCTGTCTTTTAACTCCAGTACTGTACTTCGGCACTTGCCTCTTTATCAGTTTACTTGTGATACAGTGGAATGCGGTGGAACAGATGAGCACAGTGAGCCATGCAGCAAGTAGCAGACTATTGAACTTGTAGGGCCCCATATTCAAAAGTTCTATGCTGCACTGCGCAAGTGCCTGTACCAGCACAAAATAATGGTATATTGAGAAGATGGGGGGCAGTGGATAAGATGCGATCACCCATGTCTGGCTGAATTTCCCAAACATGCACGATCACGCAGTAGGAGATGCATGGCACGGCAGGTGCCCTGAGACCTGTGCTGCGCATAGTGAAATGCACATTAGGCGGCCACATGCATGGTATGCAAAATTGCAGTATTCAGCTGGGATATGCAAATGGACTTATTGCATATTCCAAGCCCATTCCCCACATGTGCAGCTCATTACTGGAATGCTTTCAGCCATTTGCATACATAAGGCATGCGCAGTCCCAACTTTGCAGGGCTGCCCCACCACTCTGCAAAGGTGAACAGGAGGTACTGCAACCTAGAAGGCAGGTGTGATGGAATATTTTTGTGTGGGTAGGTGGGCTGCATTGGTCTGAGTACAGTGCTATTACCCATGGCCATGTACAGGACCAGACTGAGGTACAGGGTTTCCACCTGGTCAAGCAACAGCAGAGGGCACAGGGTGACACACTCTGATCAGTATACCACAGTATTTGATATACTAGCTAAGTTTGCAGCTTTGCAGTCACCTGCAGTGTCCCCACCATATGATAGGAACATAGTAATACATGCAAGGAATGTCAATGTTCAGAAGGTGACCAGGTACTCAAGTGTGTGGATCCCACCTCAACCACTCCAGGTAACCCAGTGGGCCAGTCTGACACTGGCCATGTATGCGCCCATGGTGGCTGCATGTCCAACACCGGAGGGATCGGGTGTCCATGAGGCTTTCCAATGTCACCCCCAGGGCTCAGGTTGTACCACCCCTGCCCCGAGCTGACCACTTTTGTGCTATGTCCACCACAGGAACACCACACAGACCCACCACAATGCCCCTGTGGTGGTGTCACATGGCAGGCATCGGTGACATGCCTGCAGTTTCCTGTTGTGTGGGACTGGCACTAGCATGCTGCGTATACCTATGGTGCACCATATGGGTTTGTGCCACAGTTCAGTCCCTGGTCTATGGCATGCTGCCACTAGTACCACCAGGCTAACTGGGCACTGTTGCTCCAGACTTCACCATGGGTGCATGCCATCACTGGATGGCACTTTGCAGGCCACATGGGTGCAGGCCATGGCCCCTGGTACATGTGCTGCATTGTGGCTGTCTGTCCTACTGGTGTGCTTGGGGGGCACCCAACAGCACTGGCATGTGAGACTGTGGGGTGTCTACATCCTGGGTGCAGTGTGGGGGTGGCTCTCTGGGCAGTGCCGGTTGTGTCCCAGCACCTGTTGCTTTGGGTACTTCCATCATGACATGACTGCTTTGTTTGGCTGCCTGGGGCACGTCCTGGTGCACCTCCAAGTGTTGTCTCAGGATGGCCTACCTGCAGTTCCACAGCCTGCCTGTGGGTGGCTGGCTGATTTAGGGCATCCTTTTGTCTGCCTAACTTTGTGTGGCACACTTCTGGGATGCATGGCAGATGCGCTGCACATTATGGCTGAATATGGCACAGTATATTCATGTACATGCCCCCTTTCCTTGCACTACATACATTATTTCTTCGTGATCATGCATTCAGAAATGTGCAACACATCTCTCCCTTTTGAATATCACACTTCCACACATTTTATGAGATGCGATGCACATCTCCATTTTGGGCCATGCATCTTCTTTGAATATGTGGGCCTAAATGTTTAGTGTTTCAGTGAGACAGAGCAGCCTTCAGAGTGACTAGGTTATTGTAAGCAGCTTCAGTTCATTGAAGTAGGCAAAAGCAAAAAGAAGGAAGCAGATGCAATATAAAAGCAGTATGCCTTTGGATGGGGGGACAGATGAGATCCATGAGCCATTGACTATTGAACTGAGGTGCCATCAGAGTGACCTACTTATCATGAGCTGTTTCACTTTTAATTTCTAAAAACATAAGGTACCACTTAAATTACTACAAAAGGCAAAGGGAACTGGATGGGTTTGCAGGGAGAAGTTAAACGGGTGAAAATGCTGAGAGCAGCGAGCCACTGACTGTTCAGTCAGTTCAGAAACAAAGTCTCTCAATGAAACAAACAGGGAGTTATAATTATTATTATAACTAACACAGGTTATGGCTCCCATTTTGCATATTACATTTCATCATAGTGCATGAGCCCACAAGAGGTAATAAAAACATTGACCTGGTATTGACATCTATGACAGGGCATAAGAACAGATGTAATAACTTGGAACCATTAGGTTCACGTGATCATGAAATGATAGCATTACTGTTAAACATTAGGCACGGTAAGATTAATAATAAGAACATGTTTTTTAACTATAAAGAAGGAAATTACAGGAAAATAATAAAGGAGATAGAGGCATGGAATTGGGAGGAAGATTTTAAAGACAATTCAGTAAATAATGTGTGGGTAATACTCAAAACTAAACTTTTTTTTTTTTTTTAGACTTTGGTAACTGGGTAAGGCTCACTGGGCACAAGTGCCTGTTTTCAGGGGTGACCTGGGAGCACTGGGCGGTTAAGTGACTTGCTCAGAGTCACACAGTATGCAAATGGAGGTTGTGAGAATCAAACTCAGGTCTGGTCTGCTGGATGTATCAAGCTCGTTCACACCTTGTTCCTCTAACTTCTAGGCTATACTGCCAGCCCTTATGACTTAACTTACAGTACTTATGACTACAGTACATAAATTTATGACTTATGACTACAATACATAAATGGGTACCTATCAAAATGAAATATAACAAAAGAGGGCTGAAACCAAAATGGATGAACAGAAAAATAGGCAAGCTGCTAAGAGAGAGAGAGAGAGATAGAGAGAGAGAAAATGATGTACAGACTGTGGATTAAGGAAAATAGTGAAATAAACAAAAATAAATATAAAGAAATTGAAAAGAATGCAATCATGCAATAAGAAAGAGTAAAAAGAAACTGGAGCAGCACCTGGTACAAAATATAACAAGCATTTGTCAATGCCGAATGTTGTCTCGCTGGCATTGGCATTGGTAGTGCTGGAGTTAAAGACGCATAATAGGAATGGCAGTGAAGTATTGAAGTGATGCTAACCCCACTACCACCCTGTAGAGACTGACAGGCATTGGGGTGTGCCTTTGGGTCATCAGCTGTAACGCTCATGCCATTGTACCTCACCCTACCCTGTAGACACTGACAAGTGTCATGGTGTGCTTTGGGGTCTTTGGGCTTTATACTTAGCCCATTCCATAAGGAAATACACTGAGGTGGGTGTAGTATAGGAGAATAGGGTGAAATTTGTGGCCGAACAGTGCAAGTCACACCACGATGCCTGTCACTGGCTGTAGGGTGGTTGTGGGGGTGGAATGGTGTGAGCAATACAGCCGATGATCCCAAGTCACACTCCTGATGCCTGTCAGTCTCTATAGGGTGGGGTGCTACAGTTGGAAACCCTAACACCGTAAGCGTGTGTTGGTATTTTCACTCCAAATTTTCAACATGGGCTTTTTGTGAGCCCACCTCATGAAAAGCGGCACAATCAGTTTGTTAGCTGAAAGGTGGTTTTGCACAGCAGCTATGCAATTTGGCGACACAGGGATGAAAACACATTTTGGGCAGGATGTGGAAAATGACAACTGTATTGTTCATGAGGAGGCGTAAAAAATGGCAACGTTGAAAATCTGGAGTGAAAATATGAAAAATTGGTGAAGTCATGAGCATCCATAGAAACTGCACAACACACGTCTGTAACCCAACTATTTTTGGGAGTTTGTTAGCCACATTTTTAACATAGGCATTTTGGGACCTCCCCTCATGAACAGTGGTGCTGTGATTTTGTTAATCTGTCCCAAAATTTGATTTCCCACAGTGACCATGCCATTGTGCGCCTCAGGTGAGGAAACATATTTTGGGCAGGATGTGAAAAATGACAGCTGTACTGTTCATAAGGAGGTGTGAAAAAATGCCAGTGTTGAAAATCTGGCATGGAAATATTGTAAATTTGTGAAGCTACAAGTGTGCGTGGAAACTGCGCAATGCATGCTTGTAACACAGTCATTTTATGGACTTTTGGCACCAAATTTTCCACATAGGCATTTTAGGACCACTGCTCATGAAAAGTGTCACTGTCATTTCCTCAAACTGTCCTGAAAACCGATTTCGCACAGCAACCGTGCTATTCTGCGCCGGAAGCGCGAAAACACATTTTGGCCAGAATATATAAAATGACAGCTATACTGTTCATCAGGAGGTATGGAAAAATGCCAATTTTGAAAATCTGGAGTGAAAATATTACAAATTCATGAAGTTATGAGGGTGCATGAAAACAGCTCAATACACGCTCGGAAAACAGCCATTTTGGGAATTTTTTTTTTTTACCAAATTTCAACATAGGCTTTTTGAGAGCCCCCCTCATGAACAGTGTCACTGCCATTTCATTACTCAGTCCCAAAAGGTGATTCCACACAGTGACCACAAAATCACCTTTCAGGACCAAATAACACCATGACAATGACTGAATTCATGAGGAGGGGTCCCAGCAACCCCATGTTGAAAATTTGGTGCAAAAAGTCCAAAAAATGCCCGAGATATGCACCAAAGTTGAAAAAACCCTATTTATGCCATTATACAGCTTACCAGCATTTCTTCAGTTCATGGTTGGCTTTAAAGAGTGCAGATGTATTCCCAATCCACCGAAGTTTGTCGCGCCGGACTCTGGAGGTAAGTATGGGGTGAGGGGGGTGTGGGGAGGCAGGGTGCGCAGTGGCTGGGAGCAGGGTTGTGGGAGGGGGAAGGGAGACTGCGAGGGACCATTTTCTTTTTTTACAGGTTACAAAAAAAAAATCATGGGAAGGTTTCTATTTTTCAGGGGATTTAGAATGCTGGGGTGGCTCCCAGTGTGCCACCTAAGTGATATGCAGGGGGATGCTGTAGCTAATGGGAGATTGGGCACCCCATTCAGCACACAATGAAAGTGGGGGGACAAGAGCCGAGGGGGATTAGGCACCCCCCTTGGCACATAACAAATGGGGGGTGCATTATGCTGATGAGGAGTGGGCTCCCCCATCTACACATACATTGGGGCAGGGCATGCCAACAGAGGGACTGGCACCCCTGAAACTGGCATTATGTTAGGCAGTGTGCAGCCATGTTACATTTTTTTTCTCACCAGGGAAAGCACGTTGGGAGGTCCACTGTGCATTACCAGATTTGCTCGCATTGCAGTGGACCTTTCCTTAGATGTGCTTGCCACATTATATTTGCATGGTGTGGTGCCAGCATGCAGGCTTTTTGGGGAATGAGGGATACACCTACTGATGAGTGCCCTGCATTCGCCGAACAGTGACCGCGCCTCCAAATCTGCTACTACCGCAATATGTTGGCTGCACATGCACGAGCCAACATAAAAAAATGCAAAGAATTCTACAGCTATGTGAATTTATTAAAAGGAAATGCACCACCAATAGATCCATTAAAGACTGAAAAAATAATTGTGGACATCGACATGGATATAGCAGAGGCACTTAATTAATATTTTGCCACAACCTTTAATAAAAGTATGGATACTGATACCAGGGTAATATTTTGAGCTGACACTAGTGTAAATGTTTTTGACCTTTTTGATACAAACTTGATAAAATATGAAATCAAATGCTTAGATCCTAATAAATCACCTGGATGTGATAATATTAGCCCTTACTTACCGCTTAATATTGTCAATGTTATTTGTAAGTCAGTAAGCAGTATATTCAAATCTTCTCTTATGAAAGGTGAAATTCTGGATGACTGGAAAAATGCAATAGTCATTACAATTTACAAAAAGGGCAATAGTGATGAACCATCAAACTATCAGCCAATCAGCTTGACCCCATCATAGGAATAATAATGTCAAGGATAATAAAAAATAACATTACAAATAAGCTGTCAGTGGAGGGTACAATTGATTCAACACAATTTGGCTTTGTTAAAAACAGGTCATGCCTTACAAACTTGATCACCTTTTATGAACTAATTAGTGAATTGTTGGATTTATCTATATTATGTGAGGTGGCCTATCTTAAATTATCTAAAGCCTTCAATAAGGTGCTGCACAACAGGTTGGTATAGAAACTGGGCAGCATAAATTTTGATGACATGACACGAATCTGGATTTAAAATTGGTTTTATGGAAGGACACAAGTGGTTAAAATCAGGCATAGTACATCAAATAAAGTGAGGTTCATGAATGGTGTGCCCCACGGCTCAGTTCTGGGACCAACACTGTTCACATAATATAAACTGGATTTACATATGGGTGTTAATAGCATAGTGTCTAAGTTTGCTGACAATAATAAGCTAGGTGGGCCTGTCTTAAACAATAATGACATAACTAAAATACAGGAATGTTTAAACAAGATTAACGATTGGGCCAATAACTTGGGCATGAGTTTTAATACAGAAAAGTGCTGCGCCATGCACTTTGGCAAGATAAACATCAACAATATATATTTCCTAGGCATCTCAGAATTAACCAATGTAGAAAGAGAAAGAGACCTTGGTGTGTGGATCCAACCAATCCTGAAATTTTCTACACATTGTAGTAAAATTAGCAATAAGGCTCTGAAGATATTGGGAAATGTTAAACGTAATATTTGTAGTAGGCAGGCGGATGTTTTGATGCCACTGTATTGATTCTTTATTTTTCCATCTTCTACTTTTCCTCCTTGGCCTGCAGGCATCCCTCCATCCTCCTCCAGTCTCCAGGATGCTGCTCCTTAGGTACCTCTGAGCCCTGCATCCCCCACGGATTACTTCCCATGGTGGGGCAGAAGGGGGACGTCCTTCCCCCTCCCATACAAATATCCAGAGCAGGCAATATGGGCAGTACCAGAGGCAACAGTGCTGGTGTGATGGAGGGGTCTCATATAGTCTGCAGCCATATTTTCATGATATTCCTGTTCCCTCCCCTTGTGGCTGTGATTTGCACTTGTGGAGGTGTACGTGCATTATGATACCACACTTCTTGTGTCCCTAGACTCTGCCTCTGCCCCTTATCCTCCACCAGGAGATAGCCAAGGAGTGGGATGACATGCCCACTCATCCCCAGAAGAAAAGAGCTGTCATCGGACGCTCAATCCTCTCCTTCCCCTGTTGACCCCTGGCAGCCCATGGTCACTACTGAACTCAGGTCACCAGCATGTAGTGAGGTGTGGCATCCAGCATCTCAACCTTCAGCGCCTCCAGGCCACTCCACTGTATAGATCCTTGATCAGATCCTATCTGGACTATTTTTTCACTTTTTGGTCTCCTGTGGCCAAAAATTAAACAGTTAAAATTAAAAAGGTACAAAGGAGATTTACCAAATGCTTCTATGATACCATAGATTTGGGTTATAACAACAGAGTAGAATATGTGGGACTCTGTAGTTTGGAAATGAGAAGGAAATCTGGCCCAGTGGCGCTGAGGGTTGAGGTGCTGGATACCACACCTTGCTCCATGCCAGCAACCTATGTTTGGGAGCGAGCGTAAGCCACAGGGGGTTGGCCAGGGGGAAGGGAGGGAGCTGAACTCAGCATCCAAGGGACTGCTCCTCAGTGGGTGGATTGCCACTCCCCACTGAATGACTACCCCCATGTGGAGCCCTGAGGGGTAGTGCAGGACAGGGGAGCAACATGAAGGGAGGGCATTGCAGGAGGCAGCATACATGTGCCTCCAAACATGTGCGAGCATACCTGCTGCAGGGGAGGGAAAAAAAAGTTGAAAACTGGAGATGGCAGGCTCTATAATGGCCCAGATGCACCCCATGCCAGCCTCTTTGACTTCTGGTTTGTTCTCGGGGGGGTAGAGGAAGCCAGCACTTCTTTCTCTGGCCCCGCCATGGGGGAAGGGTAATCCGTGGGGGAATTATCAGGGGTAAGGTTGACTCGGGGCAGCTGGGCTTGGAGGATGAGCCCTCAGAGAAGGTCTGGAGCCACCTGCCAGCTCCACAGAGGTGGACATACAGAGTAAATTAACAAAAAAAGAGAAACAAGAAGGAAAAGAGGTGATTTGCTGACACTATATATCGTACTAGATGACATACATTTGTATGCAGAACTCGGCTTTCTCTTAAAGGAAAATTTTTATAACACTAGAGAGCATGGGAAGAGACTGATGGGAAGAAGGTTTTGGACCAATCTTAGGGGTTCATACTTCACTAAGAGAGTAGTGGAATTATGGAATGCACTACCTGAAAATGTGGTTGAATCTTAGAATAAAAAAAAGATTTCAGAAAATTATTGGATATCCACCTGCTTAAGATCCGAGAGGATACCATTAAGTAGTTGGAGGATAGGTTTGAAGGACCTTTTGGCCCATTGCTATTCCTTATAGAAACCTTAGTAAACCTTAATAACTGTTATATAATCTCTAAATTGCACAGTGTTGTCAAGATAGTTGTTAAGGAGACAGTATAGTGCAGTGGTCTAAGGCTCTGAGCTGCAAATTTGGTGATATCCAGCAGACCAGACCTGGGTTTGAATCCCACAGCTTCCACTTGCATACTGTGTGACCCTGAGCAAGTCACTTAACCTCCTTGTGCTCCCAGGTCGCTCCTGTAAAAAAGCTTTCAGCTTAGTGTGCTATACCTGGTTAAACAACTAAATTAAAAGATACTAAATATTATTCATCAAGGATACAAGGGTCGAGGAGTGCACCCTTACTGAATGACAAAGAGGGTTAGAGGAATGAAGGGGTTGTTTAATATGCCAAGGAAGGGGTTGAAATAAAAGAGAAAGAAGGTGTGTGAACTGAAGTTGAATGGGACCCCGCAGTACTAGAGTTAAGTTCCAGAAGAGGTAAGAAGACAATTCGAGAAGTGTGTTATAGGCCACCAGATAGTACAGAAGAGCATGACTTATAAATTTATTTATTTAGAATTCTACATATCAGAGAATAGTATGTTTTAGCATAGTGCCAAGTTTTCAGACAGGTCCTGAGGAGAATTACAGCAAATAGTAGATTTTGTTTATACTATCGTCCTTCACTTGAAGTTCAAAGTGCCTCAAAATGCAGTACAGTAATAAATAAATGTTTACAAAACAAATATGTAAAACTAAAAATCAAACATTTCTATAAAAAAACAGCTGGGATCATAATTAATAGCTAACACAGGCTTTTTAACAGTTGCTGTAGCTGATATATACATGTAATATATGGGTGCCATTTTTTAACGGGCGAGTGTGCCCCAATGAGAGTCATAATACCAGTGTTCTGATGTTAGGAATCAATGATTCTATCAACTTGACATCAAATTGAAGGTATTGCACAATGGAATCTCAATGGAGGTCATGCTCAGCTGTTGTCAGCGGTCACTCCTCTCACAGCTTTGGAACTTCAAACCACAACATGAGTACTGTTGACAGCTGACATGGCAGAAGTTAGGTCTAAAACTACAGTATAAGAGCAGCCAGGTTGCAGTTCATGGCAGAGCAAGAAAACAGAAACACAATACCTATGACAAATCTTGATATGAAATTACTGACAACTTACCTGAAGGGTGAGAAAGAATCACAGCCCATTCACACCATGGCAGTAGAGGAGGTGAGCACCCATCTTGCAAATGTTGCTCCCCCCAAAAAAAAGATGGGACGGATTACAAGCCTGGCACAGTATGTGGCATATTGGGAAGTATAGGTTTCTGCAAAAAAAAATCACTACCCACATCAAATTTACAGAGGTGGTATTGAGATATTTCAGCAGACAATAGCTACCATGGCTGCAAAACAGAGATATTTAAAAAAATGGACAAGGGTAATTGTCCATTTAAAGCAGAGGCACTAACTGACAAAGAGATTGACTTATATACAGTACTGGCCAAATTGGCACAGAAAATCTGACAACCCTGTTGTACATGACTATCTTTAACATCGAGCTGTGTCCTTCAGACAGTCAAACAACATAGTCTGAGGAGGGAGGATATGGTACACTGTAGATATTCTAGTGGTGTACAGTACCTCGAGCACCACAAGAGGCAAACTAAAATGTGGACTGGCACCAACACTTGACGTGTGAGACCTGTAAAACCACAGATATATAAACATACTGAGAATCCCGAGAGATGTCTAATAGCATTCAACGTGAATACACATCACACAGACCTCCTCAGATGCTTCACACAGAAGTTTATTTTTACCTTGCACCTAGTACTAACTATACGTTTGGTGTGTCCCTATGATACAGATCCATGGCCATAGGAGAAAAAAAAATACAAGCCATAATAAAGCTGTTAAAAGAAGGAGATGGGTTACATTCAGAGAGGAGAATAACCATTCACTTCACAAAAAAACTGCCATTCAGAAACTGATCAACAAAGAGGATAGCCCATCACTCCACGAGAAAACTACCAGCCAAAACTGATTGACAATGACATACTCCTGACTGAAGTGGCACAAATTTTAGGCCACAAGAATAGTGTACATTAATAATTATTCTTGTCTGTCAGAAAATAGGCAGAAATGGATCTCATCTATTATTTCCTCCTCCTAGAACAGAGCAACTACTGCTCCATCCCTTCCTGTCTCTCATCCTGTGCATACCTCTCAAATGCTATGAATTCCACATACAGTAGTGCTATGATTTTCATATTCAAATTTACCCTTGCTCTGCACAGATTTACTGATGTTCCTCATAATGTTAGAGCTATTTCTAGACACACAAACTATTAAATCATTGAACTAAGTTACAAGAAACATTCCTTATCTCTAAATATATGGGGCCCACTATCTGTAGACATAATATTGTTTAAAATAAAAAAAGTGCTACACATTCTGGCCCTTTGCTATGATTTTTGAAGGCCAGTGCTGTGATTTTTAATGCTGAGAGCTTGAAAGGTATGATCCTGTGCCATCTACTGTACTAGCAGCGCCATGATGGAAACAGATTACAGCATGAATTTCAACCTTTTTCAGGGGATCTGGATGTCTGAAAGCACTGTTTGGAGCCAATTCAGGTTACAACAGTGACATCAGCATACACTTCAATGCAGCACCTAGCAAACAAGTAAAAAGGTGTCGCTCCCAGGTTGTCATCTGGCTCATGCTCTGAGTACATTTAAAAAGAAAAAGAAAAACAACTGCCACAAGTCCCAGTGCTTTAAACACTTTGGACAATTTATGTTCCCCTCTTTTTTTCCCTTCACCCTGACTAAATCAATTACACTTTAAAACAAAATTATTTCTTTTGTCACTTGTCAGTCTTAAAGTGGTGGGATGGAGTGGTGGTGACACATCTGAAACTAGTTCAGTTTCCTTATTTGTCTGTAGCAGTAAATGGAATGAAGACCACAACTCATGAGTGTAAAATTGGTAAGTCAACTTGTTAGCTATTTAACAGAAACAGTAACAGATGTGCAAAGAAAATGGCACCCTTATATTACAAAAATTAATAGATGGGCATCCATCTGTTATGGTTGTTGTTAAAGCCATCTCAGGATTCCTGTGACTGTTTAAACATCTCAAGCTGTGCTTCTGAGGTTCATGATATCTCAGGAATCCCTCAATGGATTTGCAGCACTGTAACAGATGCCCATCTGTTATTCTGTTTGTAAAATATGGGTGTCATGTTTTTCCCTCAGCAAATCAGTGGCATCAAAATCTCATAATATCATCACGCTGACATCAGAAAGTCATAAAACTATTGGTCTGATATCAGATGAATGGTATTATGAGACAGAATGTTTGGAGTAGTCCATACATTACAAAAAATAACAGATAGGAAACCAGCAGTACGAGGCTTGTCATTCCATATCAGGATTCTGGTGACATCATAAACCACTTGAGCTCTGCTCTCATGGATGTCACTAGAATCCCTCAATGGAATTACAGTCTTGTTACAAATGATTTCCTATCTACTATTCTAGTTTTATGCAACAGAAGTAGACTAAAAAGGACAAGATATAGTGACAATTTGGTGAGTTTATTTTATTTACGTACTTTACCAGGAAGCTGGCTAGGTCATAATTCCATTTTCAGCTTTGCCTGGAAAATGAATGGACAATTAACATCAGAGACAGACTAGGTGGGCTTTGGTCTTTGTCATAGTGCTCAGTGGTTGAGACATGTATTCTTTCATGATTTTTCAATTTTTATAGCCACTGGAGCAGCACAGTATAAAAGGAGTGCCATATTGACAGAGGGCTGCTGGGATCTGTAGTTCAAGGAGCCATTTGGGGAACTACAGCTCCAAAGCATTTTGGGAGCTCAGTGGGGTGAAGCTGATGACCTGGAGTTATTTACTTACCAATTTTAAAAAATGAGGGGCAGGTTGCTCATTAGATTTAGTTTGTAACACAGTGGCAAGATAATTACATATTTTTAGTCTGCAAAAATGGGTCGAGGCTAGTAACCCTGGACAAGCACTTCCATGTTACTCACTATTTATTGGAGGCCTCCTGACAGCGTCAGCAGCAGGGAGCATTGGTGAGCATAGGTTAGAGGCCAACAAGGGCAGAGGCTAGTGTCTGCTGTGTCAGCCAGGTGAGACGGGTCAGGTGGTGAAACTCTGCAGGTTAGTTGGTTCATCTGTTTGTGTATTTATAGGATCATACAATTTATACAAGTCCAATAGCATAAGCTATAATGACTTGATTTTATTTAAGCATATCCATATATTCCCTTACTAAGTAAACATACATCCAAGGATTCCTAAAATTGTTTCTTGTCCTTACTGTGTATTACCTCATTTGGGAAACTATTCCAAACAGACACTACTCTCTGACTGATCCATGCCCCCTAGTATTTTTTTTTATGATGCTCACTAGTGATGGGCAAAGTGGGCTCAATTCGCCCTGCGAAGCGATTTGTGGAGTGCTCCTCAATGCGAAGCAGAG
This sequence comes from Neoceratodus forsteri, assembly GCA_016271365.2. Lineage (NCBI taxonomy): Eukaryota > Metazoa > Chordata > Ceratodontiformes > Ceratodontidae > Neoceratodus > Neoceratodus forsteri. The sequence continues at coordinate 1,236,013,685 of CM057452.1, forward strand.
TACTTTGTGTTATAATGAGGAACACGAAGTCCATTGGAAGCAATGACTTCACATTAGTCTGCCTCCCCAGGCCAGTACTCTGTCAAATATAAGGTGAAGTGCATTGCAGGCAGTGCACTTCGCCTCACTTTGCCTTGTTTTTGAGCTCCAAAGGTGAATTTTGCAGTGATTCATGGGATTTCAGGTCACATGGGCTCTATATTGATCTACACAGCCTGAGTTCAGGGTAGTATGAGTAGGAAGGAGTAGGAGACAGTGTGGTCTGATAGCTGTCTGTGACAGGAATCTTGTAAAAGCTGTTCAACAAGCATTTTTGCTTTTTTTTGGATCCAACTTTGGTTTATCGATTGTAGGAAACCCTGCTGTGCTCACATCATTGAGCATTTTTGTTTTTGTGTGGATTTTGAATGTTAATTTACAACATTGAGTGTGTGTGTGGTGAAAGACAGAGAAAGTGTGCTTTGGGCAAGGGGTGTATCTGTGGTGTAGGTAGATTTAAGTTAGATAAATAGTGATTCCTTTGTTTTTTGGTTATATTTTTGTTATGTAACTGACTGTGTTAATGTACACACAGTAACATTGTCAGTAATAGAAATGTTCTTGCTGTTTGTTGTGTGAATGTGGTGCAGCAGTTCATAAGTTCAGGTTGTTTACATTACAAATTTACAGTACGTAACGTGGCATAGTACTGAACTTTTGCATTTGCGACATATTCCTCATTCAGCATTGTACACAAACTGTTCTGTGTGTGAGTGTGTGTGCAGTGTTGCATGCATCAAATAATACACCTTTTATTGTGCCACAGACTAGTGTAATTGCAAGCACAGCAGTGTGAACCTGCTATCCACTGCAGCTGCTTGATTTTGTACTGCGATCATGGTATCTGTTCTTAGTTTTGCTTCTTGTAGTGCTGTAGAAATCAGCACTGTCTGCATTCAGTGCCCCCCACCCTCATGTTCAAACAGTATTTTTTACCTGATTGTATTGTTTTTGTGACTTCATCAGAAATACTAGTTACTGAAGTTGTTTTAATTCCATGACAGTCTCAGAGTAGTGTCTTATTTGTTGCTGAAGCCACAGTTATTTGGCTTCATATCCAGCATCTCTCCAATCAAAGAGTGAACGTACCAAAATCTGAATTTGATTATAATATTTATGGTTGATCCCCCAAAATGCCTGCAAAGAGACATGCAAGCAAAGCTGTTACTTGCCATGGCAATGTTGGCAGTGAGATAGTCTGTGGGCGTGGCAGTAGTATGCAGACGCGGAAGTGAATTGCTGATATGAGGAAAGGTATTTCTCCTGCAATGTTTTTTACAGCCCAATCAGTAGCTTCACTCATAGTTGGAGGAGATCATGTTTTCCCAGCCGGTGGTGTTAGTGTTACTGGTGTTAGTGGTGGTGGAGGCAGTATTAGTAGTGTTGCGTCAAGTTCTAATTCCAACCAGTGTACCATATCCAAAAATATTGAGTGTGAAGCAGTGCAAGTGAGTGGCAGTGTAGATGATGTCATACTTCCCAGTAACATCCCAGTAACTGAACCCAAGGATTCTGATAATCATGTCAACGATAGCATACAATGAGATATTCCATTCACTGTGGCACTTAACGTCACGCATTTTCCATGCAGTGATTCTCAGTGTGGTGAAAAAAATATCAGGTGATGGTGGTGTAGACGCTGCTGCTGCTGATGATGATGTTGCTGTTGCTGCCACATGCAGTCCTCATGCTAGCATCTAGGCAGAAGATGTGGATGTGTGTGACATTGATGAATATGATGATGATGTAACTGACCCCAGTTGGGAACTGGAGAAAAATAAATTAAAAGTGACTGTGTCTGAGTCTGTTTGCAGGAATCCCTCCCCTCCCCATGAAAACTTGTGATCTATCGGTTTTAGTTGATGATGATGATGACCCAGTAATCAATATGATAGGTTGTCGTGCTGGTCAGTTGCAGTCCAGGTATGCGGTGCCCGAAACATCACGTGCCTCCCCCCACTTCAAGATAACGGATTTAAATAAGCCACATTGCAGACATGTTAAAAGCAGAGTATCACAATCCCTTGTTTGGGATTTTTTTGTTCAAGATGCAAATGATGATTCAGTTGCAATCTGCCAGGTTTGCCATGTGCATGTGAGTCGAGGTAAAAAGGGGAGCCAACTGGGCACAGGAGGACAGCATACACATCTTAAGAATAGGCACTTGGCACTGTGGACCCAGCACAAGCTGGCAGCTAATACCACAGTGGGGCATTCACCCACATCACCAGCAACCACAGCCAGCATGTTATCCCCTTCCATGACTGTTAAGCCCAGTAGGAAATTAAACGTGTGCAGTAGTGCGGTAATAAGAGCAGAGGATTACTACAGACATGATGAGGTGGAGGACCATAATGATTTTGAAATGTTATCCAGTGCTGGTGAAAGTAGCAGTTTTTGTGGTGGTGGTGAATGCAGTATGTCTAGTGCAAGGGGTACATCAACCCCGGTTGGCAAATCTGGCAAAATAACAGCATTTCTGGGTTTGTCACCATCACCTGTGCAACTGTCTTCATCAAATGACCACACTCCACCCCCTGCCAATGCCATTCATCACAGAGCACAACCATTTGTGATCAACACACCCCATGTAAAATGTTTGTCAGCCCATGTTACAGAGTGTTTTCACACATAAGCTGAAGTACCCCCCGAATCATGCAGTGTCATGTGAACTCAGTGATGCTGTAGTGGAAATGCTGGCAATTGATCTTTTGCCCTTCTCCTTTGTTGGGAGTTCTGGGTTCCAGCAGTTTGCTGCATGTGACTGTCCAAAATGGAAAGTCCCATCCACGACATACTTTTCTATCCGTGCTGTTCCCAAGGTGTTCCGCACTGTGTCCGACTCAATAAGACATGCTTTCAACATTCCTCCTCTCCATTCATCCAATTAAGTATGGATATGTGGACAAGTGGCAAAACAGTGGGGAGTTCATATTTGTGTATAACTGCACACTAGGCGCAGGTGCCGGGGGTTGTTTGTGATGTTGGTAGTGTGAATAATCAGTGAAGTAAGGTGGATTGTCGCTGTAACAATCTTCCAGGAATTCGACAGCATGCAATGATTACTATGTGCAGTGTGACATGTTCACATGCTGGTAAGAACATGTTGGATGTGATACTGACTGAAATTGACAGATGGCTCAACCCTCTGTACCTGAAAGCGGGGTTCATAGCAAGTGACAATGGGTCAAATATGGTGAAATGCATCAAGAATGGTGTTTTTCATATTCCATGCATGGCCCACTGTTTAAATCTTGTGGTTCAGGAGTTTCTGCAGCACCCTGATATAAAGGAAATGCTGACCATTGCATGACATATCTGCTCTCACTTTTCAAGATCTGGAAAGGCCCGTGATCAACTGCGGAAGTTGCGGATACAAAACAGCCTGCCTCAGCACCGCTTGAAGCTGGAAGTTATCACCCAATGGAACTCTACTTTATACATGGCAGGGGGGTTGTATGTACACTACAAAGCCATCTCAGAATATCCTGTTATGCACACTAGCCGTGACAGTTCCGGGGCATCCATGTCTAGGACGACTGAATAGTGGCACATCAAGGACTCTGTAATAACAATTTTGCGGCCTTTTGAACATGCCACACAGGCAGTGAGTGGTGAATCTGCCTCCATTAGCCAATCAATTTCACTGCTGCAGGTACTGAGGCAGACATTGGTGAATGTACAGCATAGCCTTGATGTTGCTGGAGACGGTGGTAGCAGTATGTTGCTGCAACACATGCTGACAGTATTCGACCAGAAACGTCACGTTATGAGCATTCAGCATAGTGACAACTTTGCCATAGCAACAATGCTGGACCCACGATGCAAACGTGGAATTGCATCAGTACTGGAGGGAGGGCCTGAACAGGTAAAAAATATCAGTGGTCAACTGGTGCACTTGGTTCATGGGGCACAGAAGTCACGTGCCAAGGTTAGCAAACCTCAGCAGCATAATCCGGTTGAAGGTGTACCTGGAGGACCATAAAGCATATCCTGCAAGGGGAAGGGGACTGCAGTTCTAGATGGTCTGTCATCCAAAGTGGCTGGCATCAGCCCACTTTGGGAGGCTTTGTTCCAAGTGAGTATTTGTGAAATAAATGATTCGGGAGAACAGGATGATGCATCAGCAATTGGACTTAGTGTGGCACAGAGAATGGTTGAGTCATATTTGTCTGAAAACAGGCATCTGACAATAAGTGAAGACCCTCTTTTGTACTGGAGTGGAAAGATCAGTGAATGGCCAGAGCAGACTGCAGTGGCACTGAAGTACCTCACATGCCCACCCTCCAGTGTAAGTGCTGAGACGGTATTCAGCTCAGCAGGTGCAATAGTCAGGGATCGTCGGACAAACCTGTCTCCTGCAAATGTTTGCTAGCATTAATTAAAATGTACGAGAGGCACATACCAGCACAGACTGCAACCTCAGTATTCATACCTCGGCCTAGTCATGGTGGTCTTGCTGATGTGGAAATGGAGCATCCTGGTGGCACTAGCAGTGGCTGTCTGAAACGGCCCACCACTGACATAGATGATGACACAATGGAGAAAGAATTTCCCAGTGGTCAGACTTCAGACATTGAAGACTGTGAGGGCAGCATTCTTTATGAGGAGGATGATGATGTGGTTAATGTTGACAGGTTTCAACTGAAGTTTTTTAAAAGGAGGTGTGCCCCCCCGGACCACCACCACTGGGACTGATGTTAGCCATTGATTGCCACCATGAGTCTGTCTGACGCTAGGACCACCACCACCACCGAGACTGATGTTAGCCACTGCCACCATGAGTCTGTCTGCCCCCGGACCACCACCAATGGGACTGATGTTAGCCACTGCCACCATGAGTCTGTCTGCCCCCCAGACCACCACCACCACCAGGACTGATGTTAGCCACTGCCACTATGAGTCTATCTGTCCCCTGGACCACCACCACTGGGACTGATGTTAGCCACGGCCACCACTGCCACCATGAGTCTGTCTGCCCCCCAACCAACACCACCACCGGGACTGATGTTAGCCACTGCCATCATGTGTCAGTCTGCCCCCTGGTCCACCACCACCACCACCAGGACTGATGTTAGCCACTGCCACCATGAGTCTGTCTGTCCCCTGGACCACCACCACTGGGACTTATGTTAGCCACTGCCACCACTGCCACCATGATTCTGTCTGCCCCCTGGATCAACACCACAAGGACTGATGTTAGCCACTGCCACCATGAGTCTGTCTGCCCACCGGTCCACCACCACCGGGACTGATGTTAGCCACTGCCACCACTGAGCCTGAGTCTGTCTGGACCACCACATCCATCGGCCAGAGACACAAAGCGTCTTAATATTTAAACCATAAAGTGAGTATGTGTACTCATGTTTGTTATGCTGCTTCACTTCCTTTAGTTGTATGTTTGGTTTTCTGTAGCTTTTGAGAGCCGCAATGGTAAAACACATATGGTACACCTCTTTTGTTTCTTTTACAGGGTAACAAAAAAAGGCTCCATTGCTAAAACTCATTGGGAATGGTACTGTAGCTGTACTGTACAGAGAGGAAGTGCTGTAATATCCATGTGAAATCCATTCTGTTAAGTATGAAGATTTTATTTCATCCATTTAGTTGTTTTGTAAAGACTGCAGCAAATACTGCACACAGAATGTGTTTGTTGACAAGATGTGGGTTTGAAATGTAACTTGACTTTAGACTGAGATTTCAGAACCAGGGAGGGACACAACAATTAAGTTGTAAAAAGTCATTGATCTCTTTTTTTAGGAAACTTCCAGATGCTTTGTTGTTCTGTCAATGTGGCTTGATCCAAAAATGTTTTTCAATATCAGGCACCCCCCCTCCCCTGAGCTTGGGCACACATGCAACCCACAGAAGTCATTTCATTAGCTGACCATGACCATCCTAAGACAACCGAACTCCAGAAGAATGCTGATGAAATCTGTGAAGAAGTAACAAAATAAGAAACCATTAGAGACAAACCTGCATATATGATTCCCCCAACCCCCCACAAAAAAAATACTTACCTTCATGTGCTTGAGAGTTATCCATTTCCAATTTCATTGAGCACTGGAATGTGCACACCAACAGTTTCTTGTAACCTGTGATACAGAACAATACTATGAGTACATGTCCATGTCAACCCCCACCTACAAAATACATAGTCCAACCATATATCTATATCTAGATATATATATGTATGTGTGTATATATATATATATATATATATATATATATATATATATAGATAGATAGATATACATACAATAGGGGTGAGTGGTAAATGAGTGAGATAAAACAGTGTATCATTCACTGCAGTGTGATATTTTACCCTCTGCTCTATTGTGATGATATCAACCATTTACACACACAGGTCACAAAAGGTCATCACTCTAGGCAGATTTCCCCTCAACATACAAGAAACACATGTGCTGTTACCATAGACACAAACACAGAACTACTTCAGAGGTCTCACTGCTGCCTACAGCTAACTCAGTGAGCATTTCAAAACACACCTACCCCCCCAACTTCCAGCTCATTACTGTGATACTGTCAGCTTGACTACAGCCAGAATTCTAAACAGCAAAGCTTCACAGAACAGTCTAAACTACTGCCTGCAGCTAACTCAACTACCACTGAAACACACTCTCACTTGTTCCTCAATCCCTGATTCTTACCCATTACAATTACTGTGATGCTTTCAGCTTGACTGCTGCCAGAATCCTAAAGAGCAGAATTTCTCAAAACACTCTGCACTCTGCCTGCAGCTAACCTAATTACCACTGAAAACAGTTTCAGCTGTTCTGACACTCTGCCTCTCAGCTCATTACAATTACTGTGATGCTCTCAGCTTCACTGCAGCCAGACCTCTAAACAACATATCCTCACAAAAGTATGTTTCTCACTCCTACCTAAAACTAACTCATTTAGCATTGCAAAACACACTCATGTGTCTCCCAGTGTTTATAACACTGCCAGCCCATTCAGAAAAGCTCACACACAGAATGAGCAAAAACACAAATGGGAACAGAACACAAGACAGCAAAACAAAACTTCTAAAACTCTTGGCCCTATTGTATATATCGAATACATGATGGGCAGAGCGTGTGCTATGGCAAATATTGTCACTCGTGAGATATCCAGAGCTCACTCTGCAAGAGTGACAATATTTCCCATATCACACTCACGCCCATCATGTATCCCCCCTTCCTCTCTCTCTCTCTCTCTCTCTCTCTCTATATATATATATATATATATGATAGTGGCACGGTAGTGCCACTATAGTTAGGGTTGAGGAGCCATTTCTATGTTAAACCCCAAATCTTTGCACCTTAATAACTTTGCAACCGTTTGACAGATTTGCCTGAAATTTGGAATACATGATCAAGAATCATAGGCCTTGGGATCTGCCAAGTTTTGTACTAGTCAGATATACAGCTGCGGAGTTATTAAGCATGATCTGTGCAGGCGTTTACGCTTTTTCTGGAATTCTATGGTCGCACCTACAGGTCGTACAGTTTGTGCGACCAGCCCAAAATCTTCAGGAAATGTGTGGCCAGGGTCCCTGATGTGCCTTTCAAAGATTTTGTGAAAAAATATTAAACAGTTCAAAAGTTATTCAAAAACAGTTTCCCATTATAAGTCAATGGAAAAGTTAAAAATTCGACACTTTAAAATGCATTTTTACTTTTGCAAATGGGCCTGTTACTTTCTAAATCAGCCAGTTTGTTTTCAGTTGGTGATCAGAAAATGGTTGGCATTTAAATTTGGGACCCTCTAGCAACCTAATTCTTTTGCATTCACCTTGTCGGACCCTGAGGATGCTTGCCATGTCTTTATTTTGTGGTAAAGACCCCAGAAATATGTTTTCAGATTTCTGGAAGAAATATCTTTTTCATAAAATTACTTTCGTGCTCACAAGTGTCCGAACTTTTAGTCGAAAGCTTTCGCAAATTGCAACAGTAGTTTTCCATCTATGGGAAAGTAACAGTGATTCTTTGGCACTGCGCTGCAAAAGAACCGTTGGGAGTTTTGGGCTGAAATATGAAGGGAAAGGAGCCGACATCTCACAGATGTGCCTTTCAGTGTTGTATTGAAAAAATATTACACAGCGGCAAAGTTACAGCATCCCAAAGTTGACAGTTTTTCCCATAGGATAACATTACGGTGCCCGACGCATTACAGAAATGCTTTGGATCCCTGCTGCCAAATAACGGTTTGGTCTTTTTTCCTGAAATTTGGAGGGAAGACAGTCAACAGCCCACAGATGTGCCTTTCAGTAGTTTGGTGAAAAAATATTACAGGGAGGCAAAGTTATGGTGTTCCGAACTTCTCTTTTTTTGCCATAGGATAACATTATGGCGTTCGCCGCGCCTTTCAGGGCCCGTATCTCAGAAACGGTGAGATACAGACTTTTGTAAGAAAAATTCTTAGCACCCCAGAGGGGGCTAAGTACAAAACTAGCCAGGACAGTCATAAATCACACGACTTTTAATTTTGTTTTCCATGTCGTACGGTTCCTGAGACATAAGTTATTTAGTATTCCAAGTCCTCATTTTCTAATCTGATACCCATTATTATGCGTACATTCTTTGTACTCACTGGGTGGGATATTCAAAAGGGTTGCGCATGCTCAAGTCCTACATTGCGCCATTCTGCGATATTCAGCAGGAGGCAGTTGCACAACTGAAAACAGGCTGAGCAACAGCACAATGCAAATGAATGCATGCTCAACAGGAGGTGGAGGAACCATGCATAAACTGCACAGCCCGATATTCAGCCGGGCTGTGCAGAGTTGTGCAGGTGCAACCCCCAACCTGAGCCTGCAGGTCCTTGAGCCAAAAAAAAAGGCTTAAGTAGAGGGCCACCCACAGGTGAGCTGCTGTATTGCAGGGCGCAACACAGCAGCTGCCACCTGTGGCTGGCCCCCAACTCAGTCCCTGTGCCCCCCCAGCCCGATCACGGGCATAGTGTACTCCCCCCCACCAGGCCGATCACGGGCATCAATGTGGCTCCCCTCCTGTTCACATCCCTGGTGGTCCAGTGGACCGAATGCCCGATCGCTGGGCAGAATGTAAAAAGAACCCCCCAACATCTCCCTAATGTCCGATCACAGGCAGAATGTGAAAAGAACCCCGAACACGCTTCTAGTGCCCGATCGCAGGCAGAATGAAAAGAACCCCGAACACGTTCCTGGTGCCCGATCGTGGGCAGAATGTAAATGACACCCCCACCCAAACATCTCCCTGGTGGCTAGTGTCCCCCCACCCCCACCCACGAGCCCCACCACCCTGCTTCCCCGCAGCCGGCGGGCGGCAGCATCCACGCTTGCTGCCCGCCGACTGACTGCCGGTGGAGCTGCACGCCCATTGGTTCTTGCTCTGCACCACCGGGTGTGCAGCCCACTGGGTAGTCAGTCGGCAGGCGCGCGGGTGGCAGGCGGTGGATGCTGCCACCCGCCGCGCCGGGGAGCAGGGTGGTGGGGCTTGTGGGTGGTGGGGTGGGGGGACACTAGCCACCAGGGAGATGTTTGGGTGGGGGTGTCATTTTACATTCTGCCCGCGATCGGGCACTAGGAAAGTGTTAGGGGGTTCTTTTCACATTCTGCCCGTGATGGGCATTAGGGAGATGTTTGGGCGGGTACTTTCATTCTTCCGATCGAGCTTGCAGGGTGGCCGGTCTCGATGGCTGCTGCCTGCAGGGGTGGCCAGTTGTAAGTCCGGGATCGGCGCACTCACATGCTAATGGCAACAAATGAGGTTGAGTAATCAGATGCAAATGGACCCCTGCACCTTGCATGAATTATGACCCCATTTGCATGTCACCTTGAATATCATGGATTTTGTGCACGAGTACTGGCCACCGCAGGTTGAATGCTCCACTCTGACAACTTGCGGTGGTGCAAGTTTCACTGCACGATGCACAGTGGTTTGGAGCTGGGGGTGATATTCAGCGAGTTGCTCAATGCAACTCCTTTGAATATCACCTGGGAACACCCCGCGCAACTATTTTGCGCAGCACAAGGGCTTGCACCTCAGAATGGCGCAGTTTGAATATCCAGCCCACTGTCTTTCTCTATTCAGCTTTTGGGGAAAACCAGCCTGTGCGCTTACATTACTGTTTACTATTGCCCTTTCGGCCCGGATTCGACACCAGTTTCACTTAACATTGACGCCTGTGCCTCCATGTGTGCGGCGTTTTATGCTTTCATTTGCGCTATGCTTTGTTGCTTTTTGCCATTTCTGTCTACAGTACTGTTTATGTTTCGTTTCACTTTACGTCACCATGCCCATTGACATTTCTGTTTGCAGGCACCATGTTACTCTGTGACAACACATCACATGGCAGACCGTTCCGGTCTACGCCACCATGTGCATTACCCTTTCTGTTCTCATTCGCGCTTGTGTTACCATGTGAGCCACTACTAGCATTTCTGTTTGCGTTGCTGTCCCTGTTAGTATGCCACAAGACATCATGTGGTGGGATCACGGGGCCCAGAGGGCCCCATGCTCCCGCCGCTGCATTACATTCACTTTTTCTCATTATCATTTTCAAAAAAAAGAAGGGAAATTAGAGGCAAAAAACTCCATTTAATGCATTAGTTAGGGTTGTTCCACAGCGACAAAAGTGAGGAAATTCGCTGTTAGGGTTGAAAACCCCCCTTGGATCCCCCCGCCCACCCCCCAACCAGCATTGGGGTGTGCATTGGGATCGTGGGTCCTAACTCTCACCCCATTTTCTTATACTTCTGCTGCTTTACACATGTGATGGGGTGTGAGTTATGGTAACAACAACCAATGTGCATCTCGGTGTTAAACCTTGTTCAGGAAATGGTTTACCTCTTCATGTATGTCAATAAAAGATTAACATAAGACTGTTAGGATGTTTGCAGGGAATTACAAACCTCCATTTAACACATCACGTGGCAGACCGTTGTGATCTGTGTCATTGTGTGCCTTGCTGTTTATGCTCTCATTTTCACTTCTGTTACCATATGTGCCACTGTTAGCGCTTCTGTTTGCATTGCTGTTGGTGTTACTATTACACAAGACATCACCAGCAGGGTCAGGTAGGCAGTGGAGCACCCAATGTCAGACAAAGTTATGTAGTATATTGTAATTGTAGGTGTAGATGACAACCAGGGTTCGACCTTAACATTGTTTTACTAGCCCTGAACCTAGTGCAAATTGGCCAGGGCTAGTGCAGCTAACCCTCTACTTGTCCGTCTGGACTAGTGCAGATTTTTCATGGCTGTTAATGAAGTTGAAAAAGTCCCTACTTTAGAAGGCTGTAGTCCTTTTGCTAATCTCCCTCAGTGTTCCAGGTGGCCTGGTGTGATTAACAGCTCATTAAGAGCTGCAATTATCTGGCAGTTTAAGAAGGGGATCAAACAAAAGACTCAATGTGAGTCATTGTCACTCAGTTGTTAGGACATTCAGCTTGTGTGCATACTCTGATCAAGGGAAGAGTGCTGTTAAGTAACTAGCTTCCAGTTTGCTGAACTTATCTTTGATTTGCCCCACAATATTAAAACCAGTGTGTCTCATTTCCCAACCTTCTGAGCGCCTGTATCCAACACTGCAGTGACAGAAAGCTATCATGTATACACGGTCTGCCCAACCAGCTGGTCTGTCCACTCTGTACTTTCTATGGACACCACTGCAGACTAGGCTGTAAAGTGGCCATCCATAGACCCATAGCTGCCATTACTGACTGGTATATGGTTCTTAATGGATCAAACCAGTCAATGCCATCAATGCAGTGCCACCCAGCATGTCATTTCATCCTAAAAAACAACGCTTTGGAGCATGTATGGTACAAAGAAAAACCTTAGTAAAATATATAATTTGAAAGGTTAAAATAGGTATTCCTGGTGTGCACAGATCATCCTATATAGAAAGAGAGGTAGTACAGCATCATGCCTGTATACTGCCCCGCTTTGACTGATGAAAGGACACTGTTATGAAAAATCTGTTTTTTTTTAGGACAGAGCATGATAAATCAATATTTTTGTGCCTGGTATATAAAAACAGATATGTCAAAGTTTCTTACATCCCAGCACCCCTGTGTTTGTTTAACTCTCTCCAAAGAAATCCTAGAACTGCCCCTGGCTCACTTTGCTGTGTAAGAAAACTTCCAGAAGTGCAGTTCTGGTTAATCACAGGGTGGAGGATGAGTTTGTCTTTCTCTACCTGATTCTGTACATTGCCCTGCAGGTCAACATGGGACTGTGGTAATGTACATGATGATGTTGGCTATTGTATGTGCAGAGATAGAACTGCCTGGTTGAACATTTGCTATTGTGGTATTCCCTGGTTTGTTGGGGAGAGGGTGAAGAAAGAGGAAGAAAGGGGCACATGGTAAAAAAAAAAATGGTGGTACACACTGCGTGTGATTGGACTGCAGTCTTTTTTTTTCTGGCATGCATTTTTCCTGTATAACCGATCAAAATTGACCATTATTATTGTGGGCTAGTGCAACCATCTGCGGGCTAGTGCAATTTTTAATCAACTTGTCCGTCTGACTAGTGCAAAAAAAAGTTAAGGTTGACCCCTGATGACAACACAGATGTATTTGTAAACTGAAGCATACTGTATACCCTCAGTTTGTATATGTACCATTGTGTTCTATTTGATCTATTGTTTGCTTTCCGGGTCACCCCTGAAAAAGGGATTTCCGGGGACCTGTGGGCTATACGGTTATTAAAGTTGAATTAAGCAATAACGCATGATGCAGGGTTATGTTAATGGTCTGTTAATCACCTTCAAGGGATGTAGTGTGGCACGAGGTGTAGCTGAGTGCCATATGTCTGATAGGGTGATTAAATGACTATTATCATTATCGTTAGTAATGCCTTATTGCTATTATTATAAAAATGTTTTTAAACTGTTTAAAAGCTTGTTCAGGAAATGGTTAACCTCTGTATGTATGTCAATAAAAGATTTACAGAAGGCTGTTAGAATGTTTGCAGCTGGTCAGAAAGCTCAGTTTCTGAGACCCTTTTTTATAATTAATTAATAAGGCATGACAAGGGGTTATGTTAATGGTCTGTTAATCACGTTCTAGGGGTGTGCTGTGGCACGAGGTGTGGCAGAGTGGCACATGTCTCTACAGGGTGATTGACTGACCATTAACACAATTCTTAAGAGTGACTTATTGCTATAATAATGAAACATGTTTTTAAACAGTTTTAAACCTTTGTCCAGTATATCGTTAACCTATTCATGTATGGTAATAAAAGATTAACATAAGGTTGTTAGGATGTTTGCAGCCAATTAGAAAGCTCCATTTTGTCAGACTCTGAAGTACACATAGTAGTGACTGCATGGTACATGTTTAGTCACAGCTGTGTACTGTTGGGTACTGATGTGTGGCACCTTGGTATAGTAATAATGACTGCATAGGCACAGGAAAAGTAAGTACATTGCTGAGTTTTTTACACTGTTAGGAATTATGTCAAATGTGACATGCAATGTCCCACATCTTTGTATATGCTGTGATACTGACTGTATGTCATAGATACCAAACAAATCGATGGAGGTATAGTTGTAGCAGTATTAGTTAACATTGATTTTTATGCTTAAGTCATACACACTTATTTTTACGTCATAATGGCATTTAAAGTAAAGAGTCGACACAGGTGGTTATGGTTTGAAAAAATGTATTGCCAATTTGTAAAATGGAGAAAAGGTCCAATCAAGACTGAAATTTAGTTAACAGAAGCAGTCTCACAATACAATCTTTGTCTGTGTGTAATCATATATGTAAATGTGTAAGAATAATAAGAACTGTATAATATGGATTGGAGTAAGTATGTGATATAATAGGAAAATAATCAGGTGTTGTGTGTTTCTAGTCATGTTTCACTACTCACTACTCTTTATTTGAGGAAGTAGTTTCTGACATTCGACCTGGAATTGTAATAGTCTGGCTGAAGCTGTGGCGCTTTATTATATATTTAGTATTGAATGTGAATAGAGTTTCTAAAAAAATGTGATTTTTTTTGTAAAATGGTTGTATGTTTTAATTCTGTGTGGTGCATTACTTGTGTGGTATGTTAATAAGGCAATGTCAGTAGGTTGTGAAGTGTGATTACACACATGATAGACAAGTGTTTTGTTGTAATTGTGTGACTGCTAATGTGGATGTTCCTGGGGTGAGTGAAAAACCATATGCTCACTGTCTAAGTAATACAATATACAAAAATGTTTGTTTTGTGACATTTGATTGGTGTTATTTAATAATATGTCACTGACTAGGCGCAAATGGAAAATTCCCACCCGACCCCTTAATTGAGGCGATCCTAAATATTGTCAGGAACAGGTATGCAGTGTGTTGTGATCAGTAACAGTGTCTGGTTTACAATTGTCAATATTTTTTTACATACGGTAGAATTACTTATGTGACAAGTAGAAAAAATAGAATATTTTTACATGAACAAATGACATATTATCAATTCTTACATTGGCTTCTATGTAAATTCTTAACTTGTAAATACTAAAACTGTGCATGGAATGCATTTTTTAACAAACTTATGGTTAATTAAATGTAGTTAGTATAGTGCTGAATAATATGTAAAACATTCAGTTGTACTTTAGTGTTACACTAGTATTTTTAGTACAAGTATCAAAGTAGTTATTAACAATGTACACCTGAATACAAATCTTTATATTATGTACAAGTAATTGCAAATACATGTAAAAGTCAGTAAATGAGATTCTGCAATTGGTTCTTATTTACAGTTGTGTAATTCAGCTTCTTGCATTATCAATAAAGGTAGTTATTTTTACATATGTACAATACTAGTATTATGCATGAAGGCGTGATAGTTCCACACTGTTGCATGGTGAGCGAATGATGTTCTCTATATGTCAAGAGTCAATAGACAAATTGAAGTGTTGATAGTCAACATGTGACAGATTGGAATGTTTGCTGAATGTAAGAAGTGTTGCTCAGTTATTTACGATAATAACTGAGAAGTTCTCTTTGTTTGCAAAGAGTAACACTTTATAACTCATATCAATTTGTTGTTATGTATGAGTTGATACATAGATGATTAAAGATATGTACAGTGGAGGAGAGCAGTAAGTCCTCAGTTTTTAGATGTACAATTTTTGATAGATATGTAATCATGGTTTCTCTAGTGACTGTGAATATTGTTGGCGCCAATTGAAGCCACTACAACAATTTTCATGTAGTCACTGATCCACACAAGATCTTAAATGTTACAGTGTATGGAATGTCTCTGTCAGAATACCATTTTGTTGAAATTGTGTGGTTTATTTAGAGTCATACATTATACAAAATTGTAATGAGGCATGAATGTTATTTGGACAAAGTAGTCATTTTTAAATGCAACATGTTTTGTCCTATTCTTCTGAAATATGAAGGTTATCATAATTCTTCAAAATTAGAAGTTCAAATTGAAGTGTTGATAGACAACTTGTGATAGAATGGGATGTTTGTTGAATTTTAAAAGTGTTGCTGAGTTATTTATGATGATAACTGAGAACTTCTCTTTGTTTGCAAAGAGTAACACTTTATAACTCATATAAATTTGTTGTTATGCATGAGTTGATACATGGATAATTAAAGATATGTACAGAGGAGGAGAGCAGTAAGGCCTCAGTTTTTAGATGTACAATCTTTGATAGACATGTAATCATGGTTTCCCTAGTGACTGTGAATATTGTTGGTGCCGATTGAAGCCACTACAACAATTTTCATGTAGTCACTGATCCACACAAGATCTTACATGTTACAGTGTATGAAATGTCTGTGTCAGAATACCATTTTGTTGAAATAGTATGGTTTATTTAGAGTCGTACATTATACAATATTGTAATGAGGCATGAATGTTTTTTGGACAAAGTAGTCATTTTTAAATGCAACATGTGTTGTCCTATTCTTCTGAAATATGGAGGTTGTCATAATTCTTCAATATTAGAAGATATGCATTTTTCAAGTGCCATCCCAGTCTCTGTTTAAAACTGCTTGTAGAGTCGTCACACTCTAACCATCCAGTTCTGCACCTTAGTAAGGAGGTGTAATGCCCAGAATGCATGGATTGACCATGGTGATAGATTATACTGTGAGTGTCAAACACTGATTGGTTGAAGACTATTCTACTAGCTGTGTAATCTGTGGTAGGATTATCAACTCTGAGTCAGTTGGGGTCAAATATGTGCAACATAAGCAACAGATATTGAGATGAACTCCTGAGACGTATGGACTGAGTGAATCTGCCTCTACACATTCCACAGGCATGACTACATTCAGCATTGGTGAATAGCTGTCGAAATTTGACACTTTTGATTTGAGGGACACAGAGAGTAATCCACAGCATGTCTTGTGTGGTTTCACACTGTGAATTGCCACATGAAACACATACATATTTTGTAACATATGTTACTGTGAAGTACTGCCGCATTGGGGTGCCGTCTTCATCCAGGTTGTTTATGACAGCCATCATAAACTCAGTAGTGTCTTGCTGTATGTCTGCAGCAAACGTACTACATCCAGCATATGTAGCTAACACCTGTCATAGTGGTGTTAGTGACTGTACATTGTTAGAGTGGTCAGAAGTCATGTTGATAATCTGCTTCAAAGCGTTTGATAGAGGATTGTCTTGTGAAGCAGATATTGCCTGCACAAACTGTGGCATGTGTAGAAAAACTTGCATAGCTGAGTTAGCATAGCAGTTAACTCTACTGCTGTTGTCAAAGACAGGTACAGCAGCTACACCAACTGATTTCTGATGAATTGCTGGCTGTGAATGTTTACTTGAAGTTGTGGCCTTTGCTGAACTCTTTTTTGTTGAATCACTTTTGGAAGCTTGTTGCTGTTTGTTGCTACCTCTAGCTGTGACTGAATTGTGTGAGAGAGACAGATATGTAGGCAGTGGTATTAAATACATCTGTGGCTGATGTAGAGTACATAACCTGTTGTACTCAAGAATAGATCACTTGTAAGCTTGTATTTTCTGAGGTGCCATAGTAATGATGTGCAATCCAGAAAGGCTGCGTACACGTGAAAGTGCGATGTAGCTCATGCCATCCTTGAAAATGTCTGTACCTATGTCTACCATTGCTGAATCCAAACTCAATCCCTGAGATTTGTGAATAGAGACAGCATATGCAACACAATGGGAACTGTTTCCTGTTTACACAGACATCCTTAAAAACCTGGAATTTAATGCAGCTTCGATCTATGTGTACAGAGTGTTCCATGTTGTCAAAGTGTACTACAATTGTCTCAGTGTATGTCTTCTGGACATTGTAGACAAAGTCAGTGAAGTTTCCCATGGCACCATTTACCATACCTTGTTCTACATCTAGATTACATCGCAGCATGATACGTGCATTCTTACAAACTGTGAGAGCAGCTTCTAGCCCAGCTGTTCATGAAACATCTGACTTCAGTTCACTTAGTCATTCAGTCATCTTTGCTACTAGCTTTCGACTAAGAATAACGCCATCAACTGTATCAACTGCATGCAGAGTTAGAATCTCTTGGTTTTCTCTCTGCAGCATTAAATTGTTGAATTCAGTGCATTTCTTTAGTCATGGCATAAGACACACTATGTGTCTACCAGTAGAGTATATACATGAAGACATTACATGCTGTTTCTATGCATGTACTATGTACTGTGATTTTTCGATCATTTAACATACAAACATGTTCTGGTGATAGAGAACCTGTACGAACTTCATCTAAAAGTGAATTGTAAGCTAGATCACCACTTTGGCGCATGTTCTCAGACAACTCAACATAGGTAAATAATTCCCATATGTTATAGCCTGCAATGCAACTGAGCATATTCTTAGCATGCTTGGCAGTTAGAGTTGTAAATACATGCTCTGTATTGACTGGTGCAAGTTGTAAAAGGTCTCCCAACACAAGTATACTTTTGCCACCAAATGGTACTCCATCATCAGTACCTAAGATCTGCTGTAGACGTAGATGAATACAGGCAAGCATGACATTGGAGACCATGCTGATTTTGTCAACGATGAGTAACTGCATCTTTGTGAACATGGAACGGAGCTGAGATGCAACCTCGAATGATAGTTTATGATACTTTCCAGTTCTCCCATGTTTGACTGGCAACATAAAGAGACGGTGTAATGTTACTCCACCAATGTTGTATGCTGCTAGTCCTGTGGGAGCAGTTACAGCAACAGACATTGAAGAGCCTGCCACACTCCATACTTCTGCAGTGATGGCTTCAATCAGGAAACTCTTTCCTGTGCCAGCTGAACCGCTAACAAACATTAGTAGTGGCTTGTAGTCAGTGCAGTCATATTGTTTTGTTTCATGTAGTATACCATGTTGGACAGCTTCAACTACTTGAGAGTGAACTGTATGCTGCAGCTGATTTAGTCTTTCTCTTAAGTCAGCTGGGTTGACCATAGAGTGTGTGCCATGTTCCATGGCTGTCTCAATTTCTGACATTACAACTTCTGGGGCATTTAAGGGCAGAGGGTCACCTAGAACACCTTGTCCTTCTGGATCAAGGTTGTCTTGTGAACTAACTGGAGTGTCTTCCTGAAGCTGCTTCTCTGCCTTCTCAAGCTGTTCTTTCTCAGCTTCTAGTCTTTGTATATATGTCTGTGAGTACTCAGTTTTGAAATTCTCGTAAGTGAGATTGAACTGCTCTTCGAATGTGTCACAGTCACCTTTTAATTCAGACTCCATCCTCCAGGGTCTAAATAGGAATAGGAGAGCAAAGTAGCAATGTTCTGTTCTCTCTGATGTGCCTAGATGCAGTTTGCAGTGATCTATAAGCTATGGCTTGTGTCTCTTCATGAGACAGCCATCTAGTCCATTGACCTTGTAAATCTGGTGTGTTGAGTCAGGTGCTGCACCTGTCTTGTAGTCATACCACTTAGCTACCTCAAAGAGACACATATCATTCATGCTGTTGTGTCTACATGGGTAGTATGTGTCTATCAGGTTATTCTTCAAGATATGTTTTGAAGAAGGTGTATTGACAGCGAGCTCTTCAATTTCGGCATGAGGAATCAGTACACGTTTCCATTTCTCTTTGTAGTTTACACTGAGAAAACGTACAGCATCAAACTTCCCATACAGATGTGTACCCATTAACCGGTCACTGGCTTCATAAGCTCCACATTCTCTGTGTGAAAGAGTCTTCAAACCCAATGACCACAGCTGAGATGTCAGGCTTTTGCTTGAAGTGGCAATATCTTCCCAAAGATCTTGCAGGCTAGTCTGTTCATGTTTGGTTATGTATGAAGTGACGTACCGAACCAGGGCCAGTGAGTTATCAGCCACAAACTGAACATCTATGTTTGCTTGCCACATTAGGAGAAGAGTTGGGTTGCAGTCATTGAAGTACACCTCTTTTTCATCTCTGGGTAACTCGTATACCCTCTTGGTTGATTTTGCCTTTAAGTGGGGTCGCATTGCTCAGAGATCATTCATGGCACCATTCTGACAAACTCATCTAGGAAATCCAAAGCGACATCGTGTGTACCAATTAGATTTGTTCTTCACTACTTGCCGGCAATACTTTTCGCAAATATGTCGCTGGAACTTTTGTACCAACTTCCATAGTGTAGGACTGTCATACTTGTCTGGAATGTGACAAGTGATATATTTTTTGATGAATGATAGCACTTCTGCTGCTTCATGCTCACCAATGCATGGAGCATCCTTGATCCACAATAACATATGGATATGAGGGGCACCTCGTGCTTGATATTCTGTCCTCCAAAAGTTATGTTCCACAATACCTAGAGGAGGATTGTTCTTTGACAAGATGAAAGTCAGAATGTCATGGAACTGCTTGTGAAAATGTCTTGAGACAGACCCAGGATCAAGTGAACACATTTCTCCAACAGTCCATTGATGAGATGCCTTCGACATCAGAGTTTGCCCACTTCAACAGTTCAATGAGTTCATCCCAGGCACATTCAGCACAACTAAGTGTGACAAACCATGTGGCTGCACCATACTCTCGCAGCATTGTCATCACTTCAGAGTGTCTGTGATACCAATATTCTTTGGTGTCACGGAGACTTGAAAGTATGGAAGACAGATTCACTTGCACATTTTCATCTTTCTGCTTTAATTTCTCTAGAAATTGAGCAGCTGTCATTCCATCTAGTGGACTTGTTAGACAAATGGTATGTGCTATAGACGCAGACAGAATGCTAAGTTCACTCTCCCAGAGGAGATGGAACAGGTACTGTATGTTACGTCTGAATTTGCCATCTTTGCTGAGGACACGGCTAGTGCAGTACTCAGCACCCTGTACATGTACTTCTCTTTCATCTAGGCATCCACCTGATCCTTTTGGAAATAGGTCTTGGAAACAGCGTGCTTCTAGTGTTGCTTCCCAAATGCTGACAGGCTCATCTTCCACCTGCTTCATTTGATAGAGATCAATGTTGTCTCCTAATGGATCTCTGCCATGTAGTGGGTGAATTGTGTACTGTTCATACACATTGTCACTTGTCTGTGTACTGACCTTCTCAATGATTGGCTTACTTTTTTCTAATAGATCATGTTGGACAGAGAGAATGGCCATCTGATCTATGTCAAGGTCTGTATAAAAGTGATTGTTACTCTTTAAATAAGTAAGAGCAAGCTTTACCTTTTGCACATTGACAACATCTTGCCAGATGACCTTGGCCTTTGTCAGCACACCATTTACAAGAATTACCAAGCTATTTTCAGTTGAGATTGCTTGAACATTTTCCTGTAGAGAAAGTGGTAGATACATCACAGAACCCTTTAGAGATCTAACAAGCTCTTTCTGTGGAATGTTCCGTGTCTTTGTGTTCAGATGTAGAATTGTTTGGAATGGTTTCATTGTCTGAATTAGAATGCATTCAAACATATTCAATGTTGAAATCTCTTTTGGTGTAACATCTGTTTCCATATTATTCAGCATTGACCTTGCTGGCAAAGTGTTACACTTCACTTTTGAAAAACAGTGTTTGCATAGCACAATGGTGTCTGTGTGTTAAAGTCAGATTTCAGCAGCAAGAATGCTGCCAGGATGGAACCACATGTCATTGTATGGCGACAAGGTTTCTAGGTTGACTGTGACTGTTTGTTTTGTGTAGCACAAACGGTTGCATGACACACATACAGAATCAAACTTCTGAGACTTTGCAACCTCAAACTTAGCAATTTTCTCCCCATACTGTTTCAGGATGTCATTTTCTAACACTGAAACAGATTTTTCTACAGAAGTGTTACACTGAAAATTAGTTGTTTCTGGTACAGAAGTAATGTGTTGCAGTTTTTTTAGGAAAGTGATGGCACCCCTGCATGTCACCTGATTGCAATAAGTCATTTAAACAAGTGTACTGATGTACAGCTTGCTGTACTTCATATACTCTGTAGACAAAGTTTCGCATGCCTGTTTGATGCACTAAAAGCATCCGCATGTTGTGAAAAATACTATCACAAACACCACTATCGAGACATGCAAGTGAGTGACCCATGAGTCCAGTATGTGGCCGGGATTTCACAAAAGTCAATATTTGTAAACAGTTTATGTCTGTCTTTGCGATCTGTTATTACAAATAGGTTTACAAAGTGTTCTACTTTTTGAAATGACGATTGCCTATGGTTGCAGGTATCATCACATGACCATGCCAGACAGTGTCGTTTATTGAAGACTGTGGTTGGATCACAGTCATCATCAGTATCCAATTGATTGTCATCAGAGATACTGAGGACATTTGTTAGTTTGCCGGACTCATCAATACTGAACGTGTGTTCTTTTGTTAAGTAATGATAAGACTCTTCCCAAAAATATGCCTCTGAGTGCTGTGTGTGCAGCCACTGTCCTGTGAAAACATAACAGAAGTTGTCAACAGTCAAACAATGATACTGTTGAAGCCTTTTTTTATGTCATATACAAGTTTCCTGAATTGTTCAAGCACATGACACATCTTACGCCACAATCGCTGTAGTACAAACAGTGCTCTGTTGACAAAAGTTCGCACTTTCAGACGTAAATTCATCAGAGACAGGTGACTCTTACCCTTTTTGCAGGTGTGCCGCAGCACAGTAGCGATAAGTCTTTCGATCTTAGCTTTACTTGCTAGTGATCGGAAATAGTTTCTCTTTCTGAGTTGTAAATCAGCAGTTGTGAGTTTACGGCGTTGTTTTGAGTGTTTCTTGATGGTTACACTCAAAATAGTTGTGTTTCGTCTCAGAGATCTACACAACATTTGTGATGGAATACATTTTTTCTTTTCTGTTAAGGAATTTCATTTGGTTGTGCAGTGACTTGATGTAGGGGTCACTGTTGCAGTAAAGGTGTGTCGATGTTCATTTTCTGGTGTGACTTTACTGTTTTGTTTGTTGCCCTTATACAACAGTGTAGTACTATTATACCGCTCTCGTTATGAGACACATCTACGCCTGTATTTAGTTGGCATATTTTGCTATTATGGTTGACAGTGACAGCAAGCAATCTTAAAGAAGTATCAGGCACCTGTGTGAGAGACAGAGAAAAAAAAGTGTTAGAATAGGCTTCAGTAAATTTCTTGTAACATTGTGTATTGATAGAATTGTAAGTTAAGTATGTTAACAATTTGGTAAAACATTACTAAACAGTAGTTTTTCTAAATGTGCATTGTGTAGTTGCTACATAATATCAGAAGTTTGTGCATTCTCAATATTTCTAGTCCACATTTAAAAGCTTTTTATTCTATGTGTACTTATGATTAGGATAGGTGTAATTTGTTACATGTGGACAAAAATGTGTTTTCAACCATGTAGCATGTCATGGCATAGTCAGTATGATAATTCACTATATGGTAGACCAAAAACTTGAGAGTGATAGTGTTCATTACCAAATCTGTTACAATTAGTATGTTTACAGCCAGCCTGCTGGTGCAGCAGTTGGATTTCTGCATGTGATGCCGGCGACCCGGGTTCGGGAACGGACTTGGGTTGCTGGAGGGCCGGCCGGGGGGAGAAGGATGGAGCATCCCAGGGACTGCTCTCCTTCTCCGGGGGGAGGTGTCCAGAGCACGGATGACCCCTGGTGGAGGCCAGAAGTCATGCAGCTGCCAGCACAGGCATGTACTGGAGGCAGGGCAGGATGCTCTGCGTCATTGCATGACCCCGCCTCCCTCCAAAAAAGCTGGAAAATGGACAAAGCGGCCGGCTGCCCTAAATGAAGCTCACCACGGCTTCAATTAGCCCCCCAGGCCAGCCCTCTGACCTAGTCCAATGACTGCGTCATGCAGGCAGAGTGCCGCAGCCCCACCGTGGGGGTTAAGCCATGGGTATCAGAGGACCCAAGGCCATTATGGGGGGTGGAAGTCAGTGGTCCATGACCGGGCTGAAAGTAATGGGCGTCCGGCAGCTAGGGTAGGAGGAGAAAGAATAAAATGAAAAAAAAAAAACAATTAGTATGTTTACAATTAGAGGGAGAACATGGCAGTATTACTGTTGTGTGACTCCGTCTAGCACAGTTGCTATGTATGCTTGTATGTTAACGAATTTCAATATAGTTGCTGCACATTATCAACATTGTATTTTTAGTATGCCTGTTTATGACTATTGGAGCTTTTATTTTCAACAACATGGAAAAAAAATGTTTCCGCACATGTACTGTTGAATGCTGCAGTTGATTAACGAAATGACTGCATGGGCCACAGTCACAAAATTACAGTGCTGTGTTTATGAGCAAATGACTTAAAATGAATATGTAGAAAAATTGGTGTGAGAATTCTGAAACATTTCTGATTTAGAAGCTTTCGCAGTGCAGTTCAGATGTACACTTGTAAGTTTGTGCATTGTCATACTTTTCAGTTGAGAATTACAAATTTTGCTTTTAACACACAACCTTATGAATAGTACAGATTGCATTTCTCACATCTTGACAAAACTGTGTTATTGCTTATGTGCTGCATTTTGGCTCAGTTGATGTGAGAAATGACTATATGGTACAAATGTATGAAAATCAGAGTGACACTGTTATGAGCAGAGGTCTTAAAATGGATATGTTTACATTTGCGTGTGAAAATTACAACAAATAAGTGTTTCACAGGTCCATGTTGCACAGTTGTTATGCATGCTTGGAACGTTGTAAATGTTAAATATCTGAAGTGCACTGAGTTCAAGCAGCCACGCAGCACATAATGTGTTATAATTGAAAATTGAGCTATTTTGCCATAAAACCTGAAATCGTGCCAATAAATAGACAGTCTTGGAAAATTACTTTCGTGAGCATGAAAGTTTCGCAAAAAGTACTTTCGTGCATACGAAAGTGTCGCAAATGTTACTTTCGTGCATTCAACAGTATGACCAAAAATACTGTCGAACTGTGACACTTTCGCAAATTTTACTTTCGTGCTTGGGAAAGTGTCACAAAATTACTTTCGTGCATTCGACAGTAAATTTAATCTAAGACTTGGAAGTGGCAAAAACATTCATTATCGAATCAGAAAACAGTGTGTTTGAGTGACAGCTAGCTCTACCAATGTAATTTGAGATTTGTCAGGCCATTTCTGAGAACAAATCAGAGACGGACAACACTGAAGAACAAGTAAACAGGAGCCATTTTCAATATTGCTGAGAGAGAGCAGTTTGAAACTGTAAGTACAGTCTATCTTCAAATGATTTTTTCTAGTATTAAAAAAACTTATAACAACATGTACATACTATTAATCAAAACTTTTTTTATGTTGAATCTCATAATGTAACTTGTTATTGTTTAGCAGGCTATATTCTTAAGAGAAAATAGTTTAAAGTGAGAAAGCATTTTAGTACTAACTTGTACAGATGCAGCTGCAAATGGAGGTAGATAGGAACGTGCACGTGGAGTTCTATGAGAAAATGGAACCAATCAGACTTATTTCTGATGTTGTAATTGTTTAAAACTGCCTATGAAAAGGCTGCATTTTCCCAGTTGTCAGTGGTTGCAGATTTTTGCAGGGACATAGGTCTAGTAATACTGAATGCATCAGTTACATTGGTTAATGAAGCCAGAGCAGCAGGGAACGTTTTTTATTTGATTTGTGTATTTTGTCTGAGCCCACTGAAGCTAGCTTGAAATAAGGAGGGAAAATATCAGTTTGATTTTCAGTGCTGTCTGGTCACTGCAGGGTGAACACTGACTTCTTTGTAGATCTCTGTACAGTTCTGAGTTTTAAAACTTAGAATGGCAATAAATAGCAAAAGGACTTTCTGGATAGTTGGAAGCAGTTTCATAAGACGAGCAGCTGAGTTTGCTGTTCATTGTAATTTTGGGAGGGACCTGCAGCTCCCCAATTGCTATGTAAGATGGTTTGGTCATGGTGGCATGAGATGGGAACATCTTATGCCAACCATGCACAGACTTTTGAGAACTCACTCTCCTCCTAACGTACTGCTAATACATCTTGGAGGCAATGATTTGGGCTCAAAACGCTGGGTAGATTTAGTTGCAGAGGCAAAATTAGACCTTGCTTCTATCATGTCTATGTTGTCTGCCTGTATTATCATGTTTTCAGATATTACAGAGAGTAGGGTCTGGCAAGCAGAACATCATATGTATCTGCTTGACAGAGCTCGCAGAAAAGTAAATGTACAGATAACTGCTTTTCTACACATGCATGGAATGCATACTATACATCACCCCGAAATAAAATACCGTAATGATTGGCTATTTCTACCAGACGGTGTACATTTCTCGCATGCTGGCAATTGCCATTTTCTGGGAGACCTTCAAGATGGAATCCTCAAAGTCCTTTAAGATTGTCAGACTGTTCGAGGAAATATTACAGTATACACGAAGGTTCTTTTCAGAACCATATTAATGTGGTAAAAAAATAGATCAATTGCATGCATCACTCACATACATGCCACATATATGGGTTTGCTATATTAGGATAGTTGGGACACAGCAATAGTAATTTACCCTGCTGCTGTCAGTTCACAATTGTATGATGTTGTTATGTCTCAACATTTAAGCAATAAGGTATGATGAGGGGTTACATTAACAGTCTGTTAATCACCCCCTGGGGTATAATGTGGCACAAGGTGCAGCCGAGTGCCATATTGCCCCTAGGGGGTGATTAACTGACTGTACATGTAACTCACGGGGTGCCTTATTGGTATTATAAAAATGTTTTCCAAAACAAAAGTGTTAAAAGTATCCTTTATGAATGTTTTCCTCATTTAGAGGGAGATTTTTAATAAAATAGTTCTTACAGCAGCAGTTTAAGAATGATGGTTGAAAATCAGAATGCATCATTCCACACATTCAGCTGTGCTAGAGGATGGAATGCTGACAGGAAGAATTCATGTGCCATGGTGATCAGGCTGTACATGACAGTATAACATGGATTGATGTAAGATTGTTGGAATCCTAAGAGCCAATCAGATTGCAGCATTTCTGAGAGCCTTTTTATAATTGTGTATCGTTTGAGTATGTTAAATGAGTGTAGCATTTACTGTGGTCTTACAGTGTTGTAGTTGTCACAGTATAGTATGTGTGAAACAACAATAAAACGCAGTGGTGCTGTTCAATGTATACATTTCTTTACTGGCATGTCATGAAATAGAGTTGTTTTGAATGTAGCAGATATGGGTAGTGATTAGTATATAGGCTACCATGAATGCACAACACAATTATCATACTATTTAACTTTTAATCAGTTTGTTAGCCGTCTTCACATTTATTAAGTGCATTTCTAGGTGTGTGCACAGTTCTGCAATGTGTGGTTCATCTGTGTTTAACATCACTTTAATATGCTGTGTGGACACTTCAGTGTAGTAGACATGGATATGTGGTGGTGTGTCCAATCTCATGTTCAATGCAGTAGCTCCCCACCCCTGAGACTACTGGATGACATGGTGGTGGCACACCATAGTGTAGCAGCTGTTGTTCTTACTGTTGAGGTGGCTGAATCCTTTCTTGGCCCTGTATAATGCTACTGAGGTGTGTTTCTGCTACGTTGAAGGACATGTGGTCTGTAATTTAATAAGTATTATATGGAATTTGTTTAAGAAATGATTAATATTGTTAGATGATACTAATGTGGATATTTCTTTCTGTTTGTATTTCAGAACTAGATAATCTTAAAATCAAATAATGAGGCAGTGGACCTTACAAGAGGTGTGTGCACTGCTTGAGGCAGTCCAGGCTAGAGGTAATGCGAAGGTATTGATGAGGAGTATGAACTGGAAACTGGATTCGATGTGGAGGCGCATAAATAGCTATTTGCACATAGTTTTTAAAGTAAAAAATAAGACTATTGTGCAGCTAAAGCGGAAGTGGAAGTTGTTGCGCCAACGTTTTTACATTTTGAAACAGCGTGAGGGGATACCGGACAATGACACATGCTGGTACTACCTCACATATGGGCTTTGGGAAGCTGCTGGCATGTCAGCTGTGGGGGACCGCCTTACTCACCATAAGTAAATCAGCACAACTTTTCATAATGGATGTGCATGTATTCAGAATTTGTAACAATAATTGTATACTGCATGATTAAGCAATAAGACATGAGCAGGAATTATGTTACTGTTGTGCAAATCACCGTTTACTGATGTAATGTGGCATGAGGCAGAGCCGAGTGCTACATGCCCCCACACGGTGATTAGGTGACCATTAATATAAAAACTGAGACTGCCTTATTAGTATTATCATACCAATATTTTGTTACTAGTGTGAAAATTGTTTTGCCTGTGATTAGTCTCCACATATATGTTAATCAAAGATTGACATACAGCTAATAGCATGTTTGCTACCAATCAGAAAGCTGTATTTCTCACACCCTTTTTAAAATACTTAATACTATATGTAAGGATGTACTATGAAAACATGTACCTGAATTCTTCCATTTATTTGCTGTGCTGTTATTCAGTCACAAACCACAGCTTGCTAAGATAGCCATGCCAGAAATACTACATTTATAGATATGAAGGTACTGAATATTTTTAAAACATTGCCATTGTCCAACTCAGAAAGAATGAATTTTTTTTTTACTTTTTATTAGGTATACAAATACATCAGGGACTGTCACAATAAAAAAACAACACTGTAATTCAGGCGGAGGGACTATTATATTACAAAATAAGAGTTTTTACATGTAAACAATTATTTTCAAAAACATACTGTACAAAATACAGTGACCCATTTTTCTAAGCGCAATAATACCCTTCAGGGTGGGCGGTATTGGGCTATACCAGACCTTCCAGGACCTATAAGGCCCTCTGCCTGTGGCATTGGGCCTCATTACACCCCTGGGCAGTACAGTATAGACCAATACCGCCCACCCTGTCAGGTATTATTGCTTACATAAACCACCCCTCTCCTCATGAACATATCCCTGGTGGTCCAGTGGACTGAAATGCCCAATCACGGGCAGTAAGTGTAATAAACCCACCCCTCCTCCCGAACGTATACCTGGTGGTCCAGTGGACTGAAATGCCCGATAAGAGAGAGATGTACAAATGTACATATCAATACTGTTTGTTGCTCCACCACTTACAGACTATGTAAATACTGGTGTGCTGTGCCCCCCACAGACAAAAATACAATTGTTATTGGAATATGTGACTGCAATGCTTGTGGTCTGTATAATCAGAAGCAATGTTATGTATGTCATGGCTGATTTATTGTTGTTGCAAGTTTTTCAAAACTGTACTGTGATTCACATCTAATATTTACATATTTTTTTGGTTTGCTTTATGCTAGAACATCGGAGGTCTCCCCCCGCTTCTCACGAGGTAGTACCAACACAGACTGAAGCTGTGGAGGGTGGTCAGTCGGACACTGAAAGTGTCATTGTGATTGACTCCGACAGTAAGAGTTTATTATTACAAATCTGTAATGGTGTTTACAAATAAGAATTGATGGTTTCTTCTGACACAAGGGGTGGGATATTAAAACTGTGCCATTCATAGGCGCAAGCTATTGCGCTGCACAAAATAGTTGCGTTGGGGTGTGTCCGGGGAGATATTCAAAGGAGTTGTGCTATTGAGCAACTCCTTTGAATATCACCACCAGCCACAGCTATCAGGCATGGCGCAGTGGAACTTGTGCCACCGCAAGTTGAGAGAGTGGACCATTCAACTTGTGGTGGCATATGTACCACTGCGCCATGCGCAAAACTGTGATATTCAAAAGGTGACAAGTAAATGGGGCAATAATTCATGCAAGGTGTAGGGGGGCATTTGCATCTGATAATGCCGTGATTTGCATGCCATTAGCATCTAGGTGTGCCAATCCCTGAGGACTTGCACCTGGTGCCCTGAAAGGCTGCAGCTGTCAGGGAACGATGCCCCCTGCACCCCGATTGTGGACAAAACAGTGTAGAATACCACCCACCAACCCTCACTGGGCTGATTGTGGGCATGGTTCAATTCTCCCCCCACAGCCCGATCGCAGGCAGCAATGTGGCCCTTCCGAATGTATCCCTGGTGGTCCAGTGAACTGAAAAGCCCAGTCATGGGCAGTAAGTTAAATAACCCTTCCCCTCCTCCCAAATGTATCCCTGCTGGTACAGTGGACCGAAAAGCCTGATCGCAGGTAGTAAGTTTAATAACCCCTCCGAACATAACCCTGGTGGGTACTGTGCCACCCACCCCACTCGCTAAGCCCACCGACTAAGCCCTACCACCTCATTCCTCCACCCCCGGCAGTCGAGTGGGCGTAGCATCCCACCCACCTGTCGCCGCTTGCTGATTGATACTGTTCGGCTAGACGACACTGGTGTAGAGAAGAGCTAATGGGCATGCAGCCTATATTGTACGTGACAGTCCAGATTTTTGAATGAATGAATTATCTACAATCTGGACTGTCACTTACAGTATGGGCTGCATGCCCATTGGATCTGCTCTGCACCAATGGTGTGCAGCCCACGGGCAGTCAGTCAGTGGTGGCAGGCAGTGGGATGCTGCGCTCACCACCCGCGGGGAGTGGTGGTGGTGGTTCGCGGTGGGGGGTGGGGACCTAACCACCAGGATATGTTCACTGGGGGTTATTAAACTTACTGCCCTCGATTAGGCATTTTGGTCCACTGGACCACCAGGGATATGTTCGGAAGGAGGAGGGGGGTTTATTTTACTTACTGCCTGCAATCGGGCATTTTGGTCCACTGGAACACCAGGGATACTTTTGGTTGGGGGTTATTCAACTTAATGCCCGCAATTGGGCATTCCAGTCCACTGGACCACCAGGGATACATTCGTTGGGGGGATCCACATTGCTGTCCATGATTGGCCATTTTGGTAGAGAGGACCACCAAAGATATGTTCGGGGGGAGCCACATTGTTCTGCATGATCTGGCTGGTGTACACTATGCCCGCGGTTGGGCCAGTGGGAGTGGTGGTGGGGATTTACAGTACGATGCCTGCGATTGGGCTGCAGGGGGGCACAGGGACTGGGTTGGGGCCAGGACTGGTGGCAGCTGCTGTGTTGTGCCCTGCAATGCAGCAGCTCAGCTGTGGGTGGCCCTCAACTTACGGCTTTTTTTTTTGCCTCCAAGTCGTGCAGGCGTAGGTTGGGGGTTGTGCATACACAACTCTGCACAGTTCTGCTGAATATTGGGCAGTGGAGTTCATGCATGGTTCCTCCCATTCCAGTTGAGCATGCATTCATTTGCATTGCACTGTTGCTCAGCCTGTTTTCAGTGGCGCAACTGTCTCCTACTGAATATTGCAGAATGGCGCAATTTTGGAGTTGCAGATGTGCAACCCTATTACGCATGGTGCAAGCCTTTTGAATATCCCACCCAAAATACTTTAAAAAGGTATTAACCAACTCTAGTGAATGTGCAGTGGCAGCATGGCACAAGATCCTGTACTAGTATAACAAACTGCTACTACACATGTGACTGGGATACTATTCTTCATAGATGTGACAATGGATGTATGTCCATAGCGGTACATGGTGTTGTGGGGGATGTCTTCTCCTCTGCTACTTTTGGTGGTGGACTTTTATGTACAATGAGTAATAGATAGCCAATTGTAATGTTGTAAGTGTCTCACTGGTATTCAATGGTGTGCTGCTTAATTATCTGTTGCTAATTACGACATGTCCCTAGATCTTATTCACTTAGTATTTCTAGATCTGCTGCCAATGTTTCATTTTTATAATTGTTATACTTATTAATTGACAGATAGAGTATCTACATGTTTGTTAATGTGTTTCAATAGCCCTGTACAGGTAATATGCTTAATAACACATAAACGACTGCCATATTCAGCTAGAGGGTCATTGAGTGAAGAGTAACATTATAGTAATGTTTGTGTTTTTCTTATTATAATAACACACATTTTAAAACTGTTTAAGAAACAGATCGTCATGTAGTTAGGTGTACATGTGTGTTAATTGAAGGTACATGTAATGTTTTTATGATGTTTCTGTGTAACAAATATGCATTATGACAATGTTATAACTATTGCCATTGATGGGTAGGCACTGCTTGTTCTGCACTGCATACTACCAATAATAGATTTCAGAGTTTTCTTTCTGAGAAAACGTTATTGAAGATACAGTGTTAGGGGAAGCACCAGGAAAACATTATATTGAGTGTTCTGGATTGGATGGACATTAGTCTTGGAAAAAGATATACACATGGTGTCATTATTTCAACTTTGTGTGCCTTTTTGCAGATGAGAAGACTTGTTATATGCATGTAATACTGACTTAAGAACATACATCTAGCTGGAGAGACAACTGTTTTTGTAAAGAAATATGTGTTCATATGATAGTTGTATGAATGATGTAGTATTAGAAATTGATGCTTTAAAGAAAAAGTCTTTTATCTTGATATTTCATCTATTAATGTGAAAATTTTTTTAATTCTTTGCTTTAATAGAGCCCGGGGAAGCTGCTGCTGTTGAACAAGTGGAGGTGAAGCAGGAAGCCGGCGCCAGCCCACCACGTAAGTGAAATCTGTTGTTGCTATTATCTGCATACTTGAGAAGTACCATATGGTTGTCAACATTCGTGGTGATTAATGCTCCTGTTGATAACTACACCTTGCTGTCTTACTGTGTGACGGGGGAGTGCACTGTCTGTTGGCATACTCACTGCAAATGTTCAATTGTCTGGGGTGTATGCAATACACCTTCGGTGCCGAGCCAGTACCACTTTCTTTTGTTTGTTGTGGTGGGCTCAATCACTGTTGACATTATTTACTTTATTTGTGCTGTGACCTTGCAAGGGTGGCAATGCGTTGATGACTGCACATACCCAATCCCCCAAAAAACACGACATGGTGGGAGGATATTGTAGTGACCTAAATGGTGTGCAATGTAGAAAGTGTCCAATTATGATTTTTTGGTTTTTTTCTCAATGTACAAGTTCAAAATGTGCCTTGTAGTCATCATGAACCACTTTTCACAGTTAAACTCAATTGCTGTGCAGTATGTCTGTCTTCAGCCTTGCCAACCTCATACTTACCTGTACAGTCAGTGTGATGCTGTTCAGTGCACTGTCACATATGTGTATTTTAAAGGTGATCTTGAAGAGAGGAATGTTGATAAAAATAATAAAACAGTGAATAATGGGACTGTTTGTGTGTCACACTATGAATATCGCACATTTATATATAGCACTATGGAAGTTGTCTCACCACATGTAAAATGCAGTACTATGAATACTAGCAGTGGTGAAAATTCCACTACATCATACGCTGCCTATTACTGGGTTGGGTGCTATTACAATGAGTTCTTGAGTAGTGAAACTGTGTTCAGTATTGGTCCACAGACATTAGATTGCTACATTATTCAATGCTGCATGGCCTTGCGACACACAGTGTTACACTTTTTATGCTCACCTCTACTGTCAAACTGTGTTTTCATACTTAACAATATGATGCTGTGGTTGCTGTGCGAAATCACTTTTGGGTACAGTGTGAGGACATAACAGTGAGACTGTATGTGAGGAAAGGTGGTAATATGTCTATTTAAAACATTTGTTGTGAGATGAGTATTACATTATATGAATGCAATCAGGTATTAGATATTTCCCATGCACTGTAGTAGGTTTGAAAATGTGTATTTATATACAAAATGTTTAACACTGTAATATATTTTCTCACCTCTAATGTACTGTACAGCTGTTTTTTTCTCACAGCAGTATGAAAAACATCTTTTTAATGCCCTGCTATACCTAACAACCAGATGGACACGCTAATGCCTGTCAGCCTCTGCAGGGTGCGAGTGCTTTCGCATCAGTAATAAACGTTATTAATATTACACTATCAATGTTAATGATAGCAAATCAATCATTCTAATTGAGTATTGTTAATTTCATATTATAAAATGTTAGTGTGTGGACTGCTGTGCTTTACTGGGAGGGGGTGGGTGCAGGAGGAGACTGCAGACACACAATAACATTACAATGGAACTGTTTCTCTATTCACTGTGCCTGACCATTGAGAAATCAAATTTAAAAATACTTTTTAAGACTTTTTGTAAAAATGTTTCTTTCATTAGTACCAACAAGCCTTTTTATAATAGCAATAATGTACTTTGGGGTGTGTGTTGTCCTGGGATAATGTTACTTTTGGGGTGATTAGTTACACTTGGCCTGTGACCTCTTGTCTAATGACCCCAGGTGCGACATTATCCCAGCACAACACTTACCCTGGAGTGCATTATTGCTTAAATGTCAGATACTACGTTGAAGAACCTTATTACTGCTGTGCCACATTGTTTTGAAGATTTTTACCCTGTGGCAGTGCAAAAGCACAGTGATCTAGATATTGTGGGCATCCAATGGTACAGCAATGAATTTAATGTGTTTGTTTTGACTAGATTTTCCCATACTGCAGTTTAAGTTTTAGGTTAGTTGTCTGAATGTCTTATGGTTATGCTACCTAGAAATCTGTCATTTATGTTCTTTATGTACTTGAAGATATCTGGCATGCTTGTGGAGCGCATGTCATTTCAGTGACTTAATTATTTACAATACTGACGTGTGTTGAGGGGCTGAAATATGGCTGAAAAGCTGTTTGCTTTCAAACTATCATTAAAGTGATCATTATTGTCCACACATGAAAAGCATATTATGATAGTGTTAATGTCAAGGTAGTTTGTTTTTTTATTGCAGAGATGACTAGACATTATAGGCAGACATGGTGAAGTAAAAATTCTCACACTTGATGAGGATCTATTTCAATTTTATGGCATAATAGTGTTGATAATGCAAAAGTATGTACATACTGAATATTTATGACTACTGAAAAAATGTAAGAGTAGCATTGTAAGCCACATCTAACTATACTTTTTTTATGTTGTAAGCTCATTAGATTATATAGATAATAAAGTATGACAGAGACAGAAATAACATAGCTAAACAGTTTAGCATCATACTTAAAACTATTATCATAACTTTGAAATTAATGCATTTATGATATTGCAATAGCTAACAAATATTTGAAGTTAAATATTTGAAAGTCATAACTGTTTAATTTGTGTTGTATATTCATCATTACTTTTTTTTTAATCTTTGCAGGGCGCCGGCGACTGTGAAAATGCACAGCCCACTGCACGCTACGAGGCCGGCTCACGCGCGAGGTTGGCAGTCTGCGTGAGCAAAACAGTGTGATCCTTGAGAGGCTGGACAGAATCCAGTCTCTCTTGGATGCACAACAGTGGACTGTCAACCTTGTGCTCGAGCCAGTTGTAGCAGTGGCTGATGGTGCTGTGGCCAGTAGCAGTGCTTCACCTCCACCAGCACCATCTGTTCCTGCAGCTTCCCTGGGCCAAACTGACCACCCTTCATAGTTGTTTGGTATCTCCTACAGAGGGCACAACAGCTTCCACTTCCTTTGCACCTCCACATCAAATCCAGTTTCCAGCCTGGATTGCCTCAAGCAGTGCATACACCTCACGCAAGTGTTGCACAAAACTTAAAAAAAATAATGTACACTTTTTCTATATTTTTTTATTTATGTAAAGAAACATTTATTTTTATTAAATGTTTATTTTTGTGTATGAGGGAATACACACTTTAAGAAGTGTTTTTTTTGGTGTATACATATTATGTTTGTAAATACATATTTTTGTATTGTTCGTAAAAAGAAAAATATTTTAGTTTGTCATTTTTTATATCAAAAATATTTTTATAGTAAAAAAAGTGAAATTATACTCTCTTGTGTTTGGTGTGTTATTGTGTACTGGAGATGTTGATTGAAAATAGTTTTAACAAGATTTATACAACTGGGATTTTCTCATTTGCTGAAAGATCATACCACACTATTGTGGTATTGCAGTTGGGATTCTCTATATAAGTAACTTAGATGTGTGATAATGCTGCCTTTCACTATTTGTGGCACACTGTTGTTGTTTTATACACCTAGTGCTACAGAATGTGTGTATGTGTATCATGATGAAGATGAGTATATACTTGCTAGTACAACAGTGAAATGTCTGTGTTGGGATACTTATAACAAAGTTATGTATTCAGTACCAGCAAACCTCTTCCACCTCTCTTCACATGATTGGTGCTACCACCTCAGTTGGTAGTACAAGCAATGTCTATCAAATGTCAAGCTACTACAGTAACATATCCGTTTGTTCAGTAGATGAACTAATGGTGTCCATGTCATGTCATATAGTCTTTTACTTATGTACATCTTTTTCTTTACATATGTGCTCACAAAGAAAAAGAGTAAGACAGTCTTACATAAAAAATATTACATGGAATAACAACGACAAATTACAATTTATAAAGTTATAAAAACAATATGATTCACAGTGAACTGCTGTTACTGTTAATAACAGTAAAGGCAAGTACAAGAGTTGAAGTATTCCTGATATTGGAACATTTTTTTTATGTATGTGCAGTATTCTTACAACTATAAATCATGTACTATAGTGAGTAATAGTTCTTAAAAAGACAGGATATTCATGGCAAAAAACTCCATTTAATGCATTAGTTAGGGTTGTTCCACAGCGACAAAAGTGAGGAAATTCACTGTTAGGGTTGAAAACCCTAACTCCGAATTCACCCCCCCAGCACCACATACACACAGACACACACACATACACATTCAAGTATGGGGGAGGACCAAGTCAACACAACCAATGACAGACATCCAGCAGCAGGTGACAGAAATAATAAACAATTGTCTAAATGTACTACAAGACATCCCTACCCACCTGACCAGGTACTGCATGCTCAGCGGAGATCAGCAGTAAAACTGAGGCCATGTACACAAATGTACATCCCTGATTGCAGCTGCATAAGCATTCCACACTTAGTAGTTGCATGGCCTTACCTACCGATGCCCCACACCACACCACAACTGGTACTGTGCTGTTAGTCAATATAAATGCTGAAGGTGCATGATGACAGTTGTAGAAAGGTTTTAACACTAGTGAGTATACATTAATTAAGAGAAGTACATAAATTAACTACAAGACACTAGCATGTTCAAGATAAAAGTAGTGTTACATTTAGTATGTGATTTACATAGTAGTACATTTACTGCAACGGTTTACTCAAGATAGAGAGGCTGATGTGAACATATGGAAAAGCATTGCCTGTTCAACACTGTGAAATTCGTACTGCCAGTATCAAATGCATTCTTACTGATGAAGGTGTACTGCTGATGTACATACATAGACCTTCAGTGTGTTTCAATACTAAAGATGCAGTAAGTATTCTTTGTAAGAAACAGTGTAATTGTATGGATCAGGCCAAGCAACTTCTAAATATCATAGCACTACTGAGCCAACAATGATGTACCTGTATCGGAGATGTAAAGGATAGATTTTCCTGTAGGCACTTACTGAGTATGTTGTACCTGATAAAGACAATCTCATTGCATCTGTGATGACTAACTTATTCAAATAGTAATACATTTACTATTGTTGCAATGAGTGATCTATGCCACTTATGGAAACAGTGTAATTTTTTTAACAGTTGTTTCATACTCATGCTGTATGCCTAGTGTTTGGGTTTGCCACACTTCTGTCACTGATGCTATCAAAGTGATAACTATGTTAATTGTGGCACAACAGGAATCAAGCAGGTATGGTGTAGATATAAACAGAATGTCTTTTAGTATTGATTTAACTCACAATGGGGTAAATGTACTAGGACAGCAGGGATCATTCTCTATCACTGACTCTGTCAGTTATAATAACACTAAGGTTTTGATGAGTGTAATGATCAAGTTACACTGTTCATCTTCATGAGTTCATATTCACCGCCATTGTCCAGTAACTAGACAGTGTATGGTGTAACTGGGTGGGACACTGTGTTGCAAAGCTGCTGCAGTGCCTAGCAGAGGGAGAGTATCTACTCATAAAGACAATTAAGCAATAAGGCATGACCAGCAGTTATATTAAATGGTCTGTTAATCACCCTGTAGGGGTTTAATGTTGAATGAGGCATAGCCGAGTGTCACATGTCGCTAGACAGTGATAAACTGACCATTAACATAATACCTGGGAGTGGCTTATTGCTATCATAGTAAAAGTGTTTTTTAAACAACATTAAACCATGTTCATCATATGGTTAGGCTCTACATGTATGTTAATAAAAACTAAGCATAAGGCTGTTACAATGTTTACAGTCAATTAGAAAGCTGCATTTCTCAAACCCTTGTTATAATCAGAGATATTATACCAGTACAACTCCTTGGTTTTGCTGAACTCTATTGCTCAGGTGGGCCACCACATGTGGTGTGGTCTGGTGTGGGGCATCGGTAGGTAAGGCTATGCAACTACTAAGTGTGGTATGTTGTGTGCAGCTGCAATCAGGGATGTGTACGTTTGGTGTACATGGCCTCAGTTTTGCTGTTGATCTCCACTGAGCATGCAGTACCTGGTCAGGTGGGTGGGGATGTCTCGTAGTACATTTAGACAATTGTTTGTTATTTCTGTCACCTGCTGCTGGATGTCTGTCATTGGTTATGTTGACTTGGTCCTCCCCCATACTTGAATGTGTGTGTGTGTGTGTGTGTGTGTGTGTGTGTCTGTGTGTATGTGGTGCTGGGGGGGTGAATTCGGAGTTAGGGTTTCAACCCTAACAGCGAATTTCCTCACTTTTGTCACTGTGGAACAACCTAACTAATGCATTAAACAGAGTTTTTGCCATGAATATATATATATATATATATATATATATATATATATATATATATATATGTGATATGCAGGGGTTCAGTGTGTGATAATGCATTTATCTTGTACAGTTTCCAGTGACCTCAAGTAATCTTATGAGAGGTGCGAAGGCACGAGTGAGAGTTATGAGAGGTCACTGGAAACTGTGCAAGATAAATGTATCATCACACACTGAACCACTGCATATTCCATTTATGCAACTGGTTTAGATGTGTGAACATTTTGATTTTGGTAGGTGTAATAAATGTGTCAAAAAAGGGAAAAGAAAATTGAATTTCATGCTGTTTTTTGCTAATTATAAAAAAAACAAAATGGTGTCTATAAATAAAACACCACTAATTTTTTAGATATGTTTGTGCTGAACATTTTTCATGCTCACAGTACCATGCTATCATTTTTTGTTTTAAAGTTATTCACATTTGTTTGTCAAAAAAGTGAACGAAAAATTACATTTTCTTCTGTTTTCTTGCTAATAATAAAAAATATATAATGTATCTATAAATGAAACACCACTCATTTTGTAGATCATTTTGTGCTGAACAATTTTCATGCTCACAATACCATGCTATCTTTTTTTCATTTTAAAGTTATTCCTATTTGAATATGGTTAGTACTGCTTCTGAGGCTGAACATTCTAAATGAACTCTGAAGAGAACTGTGTAGATAAATGGGATACTACGATGATAAATAAATTTATCACCATAGTATTGTAGATAAATGGTTTTATTCTACTGTTTTTATCATGACCCCTGTTGCATAAATATATATATACTCACCAAGGCTACTATTAGTGTACAGCCAAAGGGCACCCTTCAATCTAGTTAAGATGATCACATTGCATTTGCTGGAATTTTCTCACAGAACACATTGGACCAGCAACACCATGCTCACAGTCATCATTTTGTACTGGGGTATGTGCTGAAACACTCTTATTCCACTGTGTTAACACTTGTCAATTTTCTGCACACCAGCAGGATTCATTTTGGGCTGGCAAAAAAATATCTGGGAACTCTCTTCTACCACTGTGTGAATGACCGAGTGCGCCATTAATTCTGGAGGATTTTGTATGTGCTGAAACAGTCTCATTTTGCTGTGTAACCACTTGTCAATTTTCTGCATACCAGCAGGATGCATTTTGGGCTGGCAGAAAACATCTGGGACTCTGTGCCACCACTGCTCACATGACTGAGTGCGTCATTAATTCTGGGGAACTTTGCATGTGCTGAAACACTCTCATTCCACTGTGTTAACACTTGTCAATTTTCTGCACACAAGCAGGATGCATTTTAGGCTGGCAGAAAACATCTGGGACTCTGTGCCACCATTGCGCATATGACTGAGTGCACCATTAATTCTGGGGGACTTTATATGTGCTGAAACAGTCTCATTCCACTGTGTTAACACTTGTCAATTTTCTGCACACAAGCAGGATGCATTTTGGACCTGCAGAAAAAATCTGGGGACTCTGTGCCACCACTGCATGCATGACTGAGTGCGCCATTAATCCTGGGGGACTTTGTTTGTGCTGAAACAGTCTCATTTCGTTGTGTAACCACTTGTCAATTTTCTACACACAATCAGGATGCATTTTGGGATGGCAAAACAAAATCTGTGGACTCTGTGCCACTTTTGTGTGTTCTGTGATTGTTGCTGTGAGCTCATGATGTCATACTGACATTTTTGCAATTAAAGAAGCATTGCAAGAATGTCCTCACAGTTTTGAACTGTACTTTTTTATGCTACTTTACATTGCCTCAGCCACCACTAGTTACCTCCGAGTCATGACTTGAATGATACGATTCTTTTCACAACTTATGTCTGCTTTACTTACTTGACTACTTTTTTTCATGTATGAAAAAAAATGAGCACACCTTCCAATATTGTTCGGACCAGATTTTTATTTATTTGCAGCTGCTTTTCAATATTGTTCTGTGGTGTCATAAAAAACTGCCTGATGCATAACTGTTAATTACCAACATAAGCGATATATAACAACTAATTGATGTGATGGAGAAAAGTAGAGGAAAACGATGACAAAGACCTGGTCAGCAGCAATTTAAAAGGAATGCTGATTTCATTATTTCATAAATGAAAAAAGGTAGTACAGTAGACTCTACTACTGCAAATTCTCATATCATTCCAGTCAGTCAGGATGTAAGTAAAGGAAGTTGTAACATAGCAATAAAAAATATAGGTCAGAGTTATCAACAGATTGTTGTGCTGTTGCTTTACAGAGATTCACCACATTACATAGGTATGGTGATGCACATAAGCTAATA
This sequence comes from Neoceratodus forsteri, assembly GCA_016271365.2. NCBI lineage: Eukaryota > Metazoa > Chordata > Ceratodontiformes > Ceratodontidae > Neoceratodus > Neoceratodus forsteri. The sequence continues at coordinate 1,236,054,070 of CM057452.1, forward strand.
TGTGGGGCATTACTCCGACTGGAATATTTCTTGCTCCACAGAGTGCAATATATTTCTGTGAAAACTGCCCATAATTTCATTACAGTGAGTCACGTGACAGAGGAATTACTGATCAGAAAAATCACCCACATTCTGCCACCCTTTCTCACTAATGTTAGGACGTAATGCCAGGGGGAGTGCTGGTGCATGCTCCACTATAGTGAATGTCTGGCAGCTATTCCAATGTTTCCTTATGTTATAAGATTGACTTTGTGGTGAAATGTGGGAATGTTTCCACTAACAAGGCTCTTCTTACTGGAAACATGCCCACACGTTTCACCACAAACTGACCATTATAACATAAAGAAACATTCGGAAACCTGTCGGACAATCAGATATTCAGCACTCTCCCTGCCATCACGTCCTAACGTTGCTGAGAAGGGAGGCAGATTTTCAGAATGAGAATTCTTCTGTAACACAACACACTGTAATGAAATTAAGGGCTGTTTTCACAAAAATGCATTGCACTATGTGGTGCAAAAAAGATTCCCCTGGAAGGGAAAATGTGTATGATTAAACAACAACAAAGAAAAAACACACAAGAACAGTACAACACAGTGGTGGGGTATGGTCCGGGGTGGAGGTGGGGGGGAAGAAAACAGGCCCATCAGTTACTATGGCCATGGGATGCCATGGTGGTCCAGCAGCAGGTGCAGCATTGAAACTATTTGCTGCTGTTGTGCTTCTACTCTGTTCACCTGCTGCTGCAAAGCACTGAACTGTTCATTATTTTCAGAATGTCAGACTGTGTTGCAGGGACTGTGGCGGGATCCACTGCAGCAGGGAATCCAGGTAGTGGGGGTGGTGCTGGACAGGGGGGTGCTGGTGGCTGTGGTGGCGGTGGTGGTGGTGGAGCAGCTGCTGTAGTAGCCCTCCTCCTGCTGCGGCGGTGACTGCAAGGCACAACTCCCACCCCAGCAGCACCCTCAGCCACTGACATGGAAGGGCCAGCAGGTGGATGCATGGCCCCTTCCATGGCAGCCTGCCACTCTGCCCTGTGGTGGTTCAGCATGTTGGTGCACTGGCCACCAGTCCCAAAATGTGTCCCATGGGGGCCACGGCAAACCAGCACACCACACACATGGCACACCACCATTGTGCTGTCTCCCCCCCACAGTTAAAAAACTCCCACATTGGGGAACTGCGGGGGGGGGACCTGACACAGTCCTTACACAGACTCGAGTCCCACCACCACCTACAATTTCCAGGGCCACCCCCTGTGGCTGTGGAGGTGGTGGAGGGGGTGCTGCTAGAGCCCCAACAGCTGCTGCTACCAAAGCAACACTGTCCAGAAGTCGGGAGCAGTCCAACATAACACGAGCGCCCTGCCCCCCATGGGTCTGCACTCCTCTCCTCCTACCACGCTCACGGGCCAGCGACTCACCTTCTCCTAGGTCCATCCTCCTGAAGTCCACAGGCTGACACACACACAAAGACAGTGGACACACACACACACACACACAGTCAGTCATACACACAAAATAAAACAAAACTCATACAAAAAAATCACTAACAAAAAAAAATAAATACAATACAAAACTAAATAAAGATATAGCTTTTAAAAAAGCGGTTTCTTTTCTTCTGGAACTGAAATGCAATGAAGTAGTAATAAGGCAATCAAGCACTGTAACTCCTCTCCTCTCACAAATGCTTTCTCCCTCTACAAATGCAAAGGAGAAAGTGAAACTGCTTCTGTGACTCACTTCCTTCCTGCCTGGCTAAAGCATGTAACTTACAGTACTGCAAGCCATGTGATGTGCCTATTTTCTTCTCACTTCACCTTACTTTGCGTTAAGGCATAATGGCAACCAGTGGTAATAATAATAACGCAAAGTGAGCACTTTGCAGTGCCCTTAATTTCTGGTGGTTGTGCTTTACTAACATGAAGTGCCCTGTTCACGTCCACTTCGCAGGTGGATTAAAAATTCACTGCATCTCTAATGCTCACCTTTTAATGATAAATAATTACTCCTTTTGTCTCTATATTGTTCCTTGGATACCAATCCTATGCATTCCCACAAATCCCTATTTTTGAGTTCCCTGTATACCAAGCAAAGGTCTCCACTCATTCTTCTGTATTCCAGAGATTACAATCCAAAAGTCCATAAAGCAGATATTTGATGTCAGCAACCAACCTGGTGGCCTGTCTCTGAACCCCACCCAGCATCCTCATGTCCCAGTTTTTTTGTGGTTCCTAAAGCTGTGCACAATACTCCATGTGCAGCCTCATCAACGAAGTGTACAATGGCATCAAAACCTCTTTAGCCATACTTCTGATATTTCTCTTGATGCACTCCAATATCTTGTTCCCCAAGGCTATTGTATTTAAATCCACTACCCCAAGTCCTCTTCTATATTGGTGGATGTTATCTCCTTCCCATCAGGTAACAACTTGCCTTTTTGTTCCTTGCAACATAATGCATAACCATACACTTTCTGATGTTAGATTTTAAGTTTCTTTGGTTTGGACCATTCAGCGAGGTTATTAATTTCCCTTTGAAAAATCCTTATCTCGCCAACACTGTTTACAATAGTTCCCATTTTTATGTCATTGGCAAATTTACACAGTCATGCCTCACTGTTACAGTTCATTGAGGACACTAAAATATGAAACAGCGCTTGTCCTAGTACTGAAACTTGAGGAACCTCACTAGTCACCTTGAAGCATTTAGAGTGGAGTCCTTTTATACACACTATTTGTTTTCTTTCACTTAACCAAGAGAATATCCAACATATTAATATTCTGTTTAATCCTATTTCATGTATTAATTTTATCAACTCCATATGAGATACTATATCAAAGGCCTTAGAAATATCTAAGTATTGAACATCTACCAGTAGAATATTATCAAGTGTTCTGCTGATAGGTTCAAAGAAGACTAGCAGGTTTGTCGGACAACTTTTGTCTTTAGTAAATCCATGTTGTAACCAATCTCTTTTACCATTAGCATCTAAGTGACATTTTATTTCTTCCTTGACTATTGTCTCTAGAACTTTACCAATGGAAGAGGTCAAACTCACAGGTCAATAATTTTTATAATTAGCTTTATTTCCTTTTTCAAAATTTGGAGTAATGTGTTCACACTCTCCAATCCTTAACCACCCTTCTCTAATCTGAGGATTTCTGAAAGATTACTGCCAGTGGTTTAGCTATTACTCTAGATATTTATTTGAGTAATTTAGGGTGGAAACCATCAGGCCCAGGAGATTTGTTAGTGTCTAACTTTTGCAATACGCTTATTGTCACAAGCCTCTGGTCCCCTAACCTCAGGCAGCCCAGCAGGACCTCCTGTTTGCAGCGAGGATCCCCCTATTCAGGAACTCATGAACAGGAGTAAGGGTACAGGAAGACTTCCCAACCTTCCTTTTCCAAGTGGGAGGGTGGACCCTGTGGTTTTGAGTTCCCTTGACTCTACACTACTTTCAGTATTTGACTTTCACCACGGCCACTGGCTACATCTTGCCTAGGTATTTTTATATGATAGCCAAGAGGTTCTATTTTTTTAGGCACACAGTCTTTTCAAAACCATTCTGTTTAAAATGTTAAATCACACAACCAAACCCCAGGCAGAGTTGAAAAGAAAATCATAAAAGTTTGCTTAAAATAAAAGCAATACAGAAAAGTCTACAGTTTGGAAGAACTTTGAATTGCAGACAATAACAAAAGTAAAACTAGCTGGCCCGGTGGTGCTGAGGGTTGAGGCGTTGGACACCACACCTCATGCCACACGAGTGACCGGGTTTGGTGATGAACTCAGGGAGCTGGGGGTCGGTGGGGAAGGGAGAGGATGGCATGTCCAGAGGACAGCTCTCCTCTCCCAGGGAGGGATCCAGGGCCTGATTGGTGTCCTGGCAGCCCCTGACGGAGATTGGGGGTACTGCAGGAACACCAAGCCAGATGAGAGGACGGCACATGGCAGACGCCAGCAGGGCAGCTGTGCGCAGGCATCATTGCATGCCACACTCCATGGGGGAAAGGAACAAGCAGAAAATCCCCCACCTCTGGGTGAGATGATGGCATCCACCAGTGGTCCGGGCCACACACCCAATGTTGGCTGCTTCCTCCAATTCTCCCACTGGGGACTCTTTGGCCTCTCTGTCGGGTTGGGGAGAGGTCCAGAGTCCCAAGTTCTGAACCCAATGCAGTACATTGAGGTGTGGTTCAGGTGGGCTGTGGAGCTGTGTAACCGAGTGTGGATTGCCTGAGAGATGCCCCAGTAGGTGGAAGCATAAAAGAGAGTCACAACAACAAAACAAAAGTTAAACTGGATGGTTTACAGAAAACACTAGATACCATATTCCAAACTATACCTTGTTTTGATGTTAAAGTTCAGACAAGATTTCAAATGACCTGGTAGAGATGTCAGTTCATTAGGCAACTGAATTTTGCAACAAGTCCTTGATCTAAGTCTCTGGATGTCCTTTTAAAAAAGACTTCAGATGTTGCATTTGTGCAAAGTTTTGGTTTCTGAAATTCTGACTTAAAAATCTGAATTTTCTGTTCAGTATGTGGCAAGTCAATCTTTCCACACACTCAGGACCGGGTTTTGAGAGTTTCCCAGGCCGACACATATACTTTTGGCTACAAGTATATGCAAGCTGGACGCAGGTGATATGCCTTCTAACTTAAACACTGTTCAACTGCTCTGCATTTGAAGTGTGTCAGATAATATACTGGAGGGTCATTTTAGGACACACCCACCTTATCTTTTTCTCTGGGGTGGGGTTAATATTCCAGAACAATGCAGATATTAGGGTGCAACAGTTTACTTTTTCCCTGTAGAGGTCACTGTGATTCCATGTCAATCCCAGTGACATCTGGTGCATACATTTGGCTTAACCTTTGAACCTTAGGTCATTACATTACCAATTCTCTGTCATGGAAAACCACAGTGGGATGTTTTATGTCTTCCTGGGGTCATATACTGGTCTTCCCTTATCTTGAAATATAACAGGTGTACACTAGCCTTTATAGAAATACCAGTTATTTTGTAGTTATCTGTTAAAGGGACAATATCTTAATTCTAAAGTACATTACATCATATATAACATGAACCCACATAAATGGATATCAGCCTATCATGCAGCATTCTTCCCTCCTAAAACAGAACCTGGGGGGAACATCCCCCCAATGGAGGCAGTTCTTTTCAGTTCTGTTATAGATCCAGTATGCAGGAATGGCAATCCGCATTCTCATTTTTGGATACAGGCCTATGCACAATCTCTATGTCATAAGCCTGCAAGGCAATACTCCATCTCAGAAGTTTCCCATTTATTTTTCCCATTTGGCCCAACCATATTAATGGGTTGTGGTCCATTTGGACCTTAAAATGCCTCCCATAAAGGTGTGGTTCAAGTTTTTTTAATGCCCAGAGGTGAGACATTCCTTCTCCACTGTCAAATGGGCTTTTTCTCATGGAAGCAGCTTCTTGCTTAAGTGTATAATGGGGTGCTCTCTCCCCTGATTGGATACTTGGCTGATGACTGCCCCATTCCCACATCTGAGGCATCCACCTGTACCACAAATGGCCTGTTGTAGTCCAGGCTAGCCAGCACTGGGGCCCTGCACAGTGAGATTTTCAGTTGCATGAAGGCCTGCTCACAGTCTGAATCCTATTTTACCTTCCTAGGCTTTTTCTTTGTCAGCAAGCCAGATAAGGGGGCAGCCAGGGATCTGTAATTGGGAACAAAATTTCTATAATACCCTGCTGTCCCAAGAAAGCTCCTGACTCATCTCTGGGTTTCACACATATGCCATGATGCAATGGCCTCTATCTTTGATTGGTTTGGGTTAAGTTGGCCTCACCCCACTACATGACCCAAATAAACGACCTCTGCCATGGCCACCTGACATTTTTCTGCCTTAAAAGTCAGACCTGCAGCCTATATTTGGCCCTAGACCTCTCTCAGGCATAGCAGGTGTTTCTCTCAGCTATTGCTGAAGATAACAATATCGTCCAGGTAGGCGACTGCAAAGTCCTCCATATCCTGTAACACCTGATTTACTAACTGCTGGAATATAGCAGGGGCATTCTTCATCCCAAGGACCATGACCTTGAACTTGAACAGGCCGATTGGGGTGATGAATGCTCACCTTTCCCTAGCCCTGTCAGTCAGTTCCACCTGCTAGTACCCCTTTGTCAGGTCTACTGTAGTCAAGTATGTCGCCCCTCCCAGTTTGTCAAGCAGTTTGTCTGTGCATGGCATTGAGTGGGCATCTGATGTAGTGATGGCATTATGTCCACCATAATCTCCACAGAACCATGTAGTCCCATCCAGTTTTGGTACAATGACTACATGTGAGGCCCAGGGACTGTGGGATTTCCTGATCACCTCTAGATCCAGCACCTCCCCCACCTCCCTCCTAATGTCCTTGAGGACTATCTTTGACACCCAGTAAGCTGTCCTACGTATGGGTGCTTGGGTCCCCGTGTCTACATCATTCAGCCTTAGCAGTGTCTGTTCAGGCTGTGTCATAAATAAAGGGGCAAATCTCGCAAAAGGATCCTCAGTTCTTGGGCCTGTCCAAGTGTCAACTGGGGTGACAGCATGACAGTCTCCACAGATGATGTCTGCTTGCTCTTGGCTAACAAGTCAAGAAGGGGGTCTTCCCCACCTAGCTCCTCTCCAGGACTGCAAACTGCAAGTAACATGTCAGCCCTATTAAAATATGACTTCATCATGTTCACATGATACATCCTGTGAGTGTGTTTTCAGTCGAGTAACTCTACAGTGTAGTTAACATCATTTACCTGCCCTGCCCACTCAGCTTGCAGCTTGTCCTTTTGGACCAGAATCAGAACCATTACCTCCTGTCCTGCCCCATATGAGCAAGCTCTGGCTCCATGATCATAGCAGGTCTTTTGTTTGTGCTGGGCAGCTGCCAGATTGCTCTGGGCCATGCCCATAAACTCCTTCACTGTCTCCCTGAATTTTAACACATACTCCACTATTGGAGTCCCTTGGGTGGCATGCTTACCTTCCCAGTCCTCTCATAGTAAATCTAGGGGCCTCCTCACCCTGTGTCCATAGAAGAGCTTGAAAGATGAAAACCTGGTCAACTCTTGTGGCACTTCCCTGTAGACAAACAACAGGTGGGTCAGGTATTTCTCCCAGTCCCACCCATGCTGTTCTGCAAATGCTATAGGCATAGCTTTTAGGGTCCCATTAAATCTCTCTACAAGACCATTGGCTTGTGAGTGATAAGGCATTGTGCACCTTTGTACGACACCACACTTCTCCCACAAACACTTCATTAGGTTCAACATGAAGTTACCCCCTCGATCACAGATAACCTCCTGTGGAAACCCACCATGGGAGAAAATCCAAAGCAAAGCATCTGCTACTTTTTCTGCCTTAGTGGAGGACCATACAATGGCTTTGGGATAGTGGGTAGTATAATCAACAGCTGTCAATATATACCTTTTTCATGAGGAACTTGGTGTCTTCAAAGGACCCACGATATCCATTCCAACCATCTGGAATGGCTCCTCCACAAGTGGTAAATGAATCAGGGCAACCTTAGCTTTACTTCTGGCCTTCCCTATTTCCTGACACCGGGTGACAGGATTTGCAGTATTCCTTCACCTGTTTGGGAATATTGGGCCAGTAGAAATTGTGGTCTAAGCACTGCATAGTGCATGCATTTCCCAAATATCTGGACATGGGAATATCATGAGCTACCTTGACCAATAACCCACTATACTCCTGGGGACAACAAGCTGCCTGCCCACCATCCTTCCTTCTGTCCTGATGTCCTGTGTGTATAACAGTCAATTTTGCCAATTCATCCTTTGTTTTCTATCACCTCCCTCTTTCCCATCAGTCTCTGCACAGGTCTTCAGCTTTTCTAAGCTAGGGTCTGTCCATTGTGCTGCTGCTAAGTCTTCCAACTTACCCAGAGCATGGGGGCATACCCCTCTCAGTTCCCAGGCTGAGGTCCACAGCTGTGGCAGTAGGGGACTCAGTATCACAACCTTCCCCCTCCCTTGGGCTGTGTGTCACCCCTCCCTCCTGAGAGCAACCTTCTGTAGCATTTGGGCTAACTGACACTAGGGGAAGTTCCATTCCCCTGCTATTACCCTCTTTTACAAGAGCTACAGGTTGGCTGGCCTGTCTCACAATCTCTCTTGTCTGAATGTCTGTGGGGTCCCAAGGATCACAGAAGCCTCTATTCTTTTGTTTCATGCTCACAGCACAAACCACTCCTTGTGGACCATCATTCCCCACAATAACATCCATAATGAATTTTTCAGCTACAGCCACCTTCCTTACCCCTTCACCTGCATCTCCTCAGTCCAGGGTAACACTGGCTAATGAGTAAGCTTTCCTTTCCCCCTCTGTAATCCCTCACAGAGACAAACTGATTTGGCAGTATTTGTTCAGCTCCCACCAGATCACCTTTCACCAGGGTAAGAGATGTCTGCTTGCCCCTAGTTTGTACCCCATTCATTGTGACTGGGTGAATGTGCCCCCTCATATTGTCAAGGAAAGCCTCAGCTATACAGTGGGCTATTGTGTCTGATTGCACAGACCCTTTTACCTTCTGGGTTTTCTTAGGACACTGCTTAGATAGATGACCTATCTGGTGACAATATCAGCATTCATCATGTTTCTTGTCCCCAACCTCCCTTTTGGGCACCTGGGGATTCCCTTCTTTTAGCAGGGGCCCTGCGTTTTATTATTCCCCAGAATGCCCACTTTTCCCTTTCACTGCCTGAATTCCCCTTGAGAGCAGCCCTTCTTCAAACATAACGATCCACCAGCTCTGCAGCCTGTTTGGCAGTCTTTGGATCTCTGTCCTCTAGCCAAAGCTTCAAGTCAGGTGAGCAAATCCAATAAAACTGTTCAAGCAATACCATCCCTTCAATAGCTTCAACAGAATCTGCTTTAACCCCCTCCCACCATCGTTTTAAATATTGATGCTGTTTTGTGGCTATCTTCTCAAAGATCATTTCCAGCCCCTTTCAGAATTTCTGGAACTTGGCTCTGTATGCATCAGGGTTCAGATCATATTTTTATAATAAAGCAGTTTTTAACTTGTCATAATCTTTACTTTCAACATTGTCCATCTGCCCCAATGCTTCCCTCCCCTTGCCAATAAGTAGTGGAGACAAGTGAAAGCTCCAGATCTCTTTGGGCAGATTGGTCTGGATACAGACCTTTTCAAATGAATTTAAAAACATGTCCATATCCTACCCCTCTTTAAACTCAGCAATTCATTTAGAATTTAGCTTGTAACTCAGTCCTGGAGTTTGAGACCCCCCCCCACCACCACTTATCTGCTCTGGGGTTGGTGTCAGCTGGAGCATCAGCTTTTTCAGCTCATGTTCCTTCTGGCACTTCAGTTCATCAGGCTCTGCCTCTGCCTGGTGCTGCCATTCTCAGGCCTCTCTCTGCTGCCATCATTCCTACATTTCCATCTTGAACCTCTTTTTCTACATCTCAGCCCTTTTTTGCTGGTTCTCAATCTGGTTCTCCTGCATCCACTACCTCATCAGCTCAAGCTCTTGGTCTGTACATGGCTCATTCTCCTCTGGGCTCTGGACCTCTGAAGTCACCACCTCTGGCACTAAGTGTGGTGGCACTTCCTCCATCTTAACTGCCAGAAGGGCCTCCATGAGTCACCTTTTATTTTTGTTTTCACTAGGAATACCCTTCTTCCCACAGATCTTCCTCAGCTGTTCTAAGTTCCTATTGCTGTACTGAACAGACATTCTTCTATCTACACTACTCTGTTCAAAAAAAAAAATCAAACAGGATAGAGTCTATTGTCTGCAAACAAATTTCTTTTTCCCCTTTCCAAATTCTGCCTCTGATTGCGTGATGGTTTTGCGAGACCGTTCAAAATCTCAGTAGCTGGCACCAAATCTGTCACATGCCCCTTTCCCCCTAACCTCAGGCAGCCCAGAAGGACCTCCTGTTTTCAGAGAGGATCCCCCTATTCAGGAACTTGTGAGCAGGAGTAAAGGTTCAGGAAGACTTCCCAACCTTCCTTTTCCAGTGGGAGGGTGGATTCTGTAGTTTTGAGTTCACTTGACTCTGCACTTCTTTCAGTATTTGAATCCCACCACAATCACTGGCAATGTCTTGCCTAGGTAGATTTATATGATAACCAAGCAGTTGTATCTTTTTGGGCACACAATCTTTTCAAACCCATTCTGTTTAAAAATGTTAAATTGCACAACTAGACCCCAGGCAGAGTTGATAAGAAAATCATAAAAGTTTACTTAAAATAAAAGCAATACAGAAAAGTCTGCAGTTTGGAAGAACTTTGAAATGCAGATAATAACAAAAGTAAAACTGGATGGTTTACAGAAAACACTAGATGCTGCATTCTAAACTATACCTTGTTTTGCTGTTAAAGTTCAGACAAGATTTTGAATGTCCTGGTAGAGATGACAGTTCATCAGGCAAAAGAATTTTTGTAACAAGTCCTTGATCCAAGTCTCTGGATGTCCTTTTAAAAAGTCTTCAAATGTGTCATTTGTGCAGAGTCTTGGTTTCCGAAATTCTGACTTAAAAATCTGAATTTTCTATTCAGTATGTGACAAGTAAAACTTTCCACACACTCAGGAGTGAGTTTTATTAATTTCCCAGGCCTACTCATATACTTCTGGCTACAAGTATATGCCAGCTGGAAACGGGTGATATGCCTTCTAACTTAAACACTATTCAACTGCTCTGCATTTGAAGTGTGTCAGATAATGTACTGGAGGGTCATTTTAGGACACAACCACCTTATCTTTTTCTCTGGTGTAGGGTTAATGATTCCAGGACAATACAGATATTAGGGTGCAACAATTTACCTCTGTAGGGGTCACTGTGGTACCATGTCAACCCCAGTGACATCTGGTGCATGTATTTGGCTTAATCTCTGACCCCATGGTCATTACATTACCCCTTCCCTGTCATGGAAAGCCACAGTAGGATGTTTTATGTTGCCTGGGCTCATATATCTGTCTCCCCTTATCTTGAAATATAACAGGTCCACACTAACATTTTTCTAGAAATACCAGTTATTTTGTAGTTACCTGTTAAAGGGCCAGTGTCTTAATTCTAAAGTACATTACATCATAAATGACATGAACCCAAATAAATGGATATCGGCCTATCATGCAACACTCAACACATTCGAAACAGAAACTTTAATGTTGTTTTCCACGCTAACTACATCAATAAATGTATCATGTCCCTGTTTTGATATACACTTTGAAAGAAGTTATTAAAAATATTGACTATTTTAGTATAGCTTTGTTATCCACACATATTGGTCCAATCTGTTTTTTTTGTCTTTCTAAGACTTTTTACATAACCATAAAATGCTTATTTTTTATTATCCTTTGTAGTTGATGCTAGTTTGTACTGTAAATATTTCTTTGCCAATATAATTTGCTTTTTGTATTCCTATACTTTGTTTTAATAACTAGTCCATAAATCTAGTGTTCCCTTTATTTTTGCCATCTTATAGGGCCTGTTTTTTTTTTGTTAATAGATATTTTAATCTTCTTGTAAACCATGTAGGAACCCTACCAATACTAAAATACTTTTTGACAAGTGGAATAAATCATCAATTCAGGTATTCAATTTAGCCTTGAAGTTTGTCCACATAATCTCAACATCTTGTCCAGAAAATTATTTTTCCAGTTCCCTTTACTCAAATATTCTATATTATACAATGGCAAGAAAGAATTCTGGCTCCTGATTAGTCAGTTGTCCATCATAGTAGGGATGTTATCCTGGCATAACATCCCTGCTGATGTTGTTATGGCAGAGCCAGAGCATTTTTTCTTAAAAAAAATATTTTAAAACACTAATTAAAATCCTTTAAAATTATTTTTTTCTGTATAAAACGACGAGCCATTGTATAATAGGAATAATGCCTCAGGGTGGGTGTTATGCTGGGATAACATCCCTTCTCGGGTGTTGGACGCCCTCGACTGGTGGCCTCAGGCCCAACCACCCGAGGTGGGATGTTATCCCAGCATAACACCCACCCTGTCAGGCATTATTCCTTTAATAACCTTGTAAACAGTTCTACCAAAACATCTCACTTTGTTTGTTCCAATTTGTATATTTCTTTTGCAATTACACCACATAATGGTCAATGCCCCCTAGCGGTTCTCTTACTGTACAATCTTTCAGAGCCAGCTTTAGCTAGGTGCAAGCTGTGCCCCTACACTTTGGGGGCCCATACCTTTTTTCTTGAGGAAAAAAAAAATAATATTTAAAAATCCCTATATTTTGTTGGAGATGAAAATGCTTACTAACAAATGAAAGTGGAAGACAACTAGCTCTGTTACTTTTGAAAAAGTACAAGCACACTCCTGGATCACCTGGAGAGTCCAGGGCAAACAAACGAGATGGCTCCACAAAGACCTGCTTAAAAATCTGCATCTAAGAGATAAACTCTGGAAGCTTTACAAAAACTCCAGCCTGCAAGCTGATTTCAATGTCTATAGAGCTCTAAGGAATTCTTGTAAAAACAAGTTAGAGCAGTGAAGAGCAAAAACTGTAAAGGTCTATTGCACAGCTCAGCCTGCGACCATAGGATATTTTGGGCCCATGTCAAAACCTTTCTTGGGGCTCAATCGGTTACCCCTGGGATATGATCATAAATTACTTTTATTGTAATGACTGCCATACCATAGCCAGTACTTTCAACTGTCTCTTCTCTGATATGACCCAATATACCTCATCCTTCCAACCTAATGCAATACACTCTCAGCTCCTACCTACTACCCGTCCAGACACCCCAGATGGTCTGTCTCATGAGCCTCCATATGCTCCACCTTTCTACTTCAAAGCCGTATCATGGATGGAGGTCCAGAAGCTACTGAGATCCATGTCTGTTAACACTAGCTCTGGCTCTGACTCCCCAGAACCCTGACTCCTGAAACTTACTGCGCCCCTCTTTGCCTCACCACTAGCAAAAATCTACATGCCATCCCTCTCTTGTAGTACTGTCCATGACCTTTGGAAAACAGTTCATATCATGCCTGTCTTCAAAAAAAGTGACCCCAAGGTTATCACTAATTACAGGCTGATAGCCATTCTTTCAGTCCTGAGCAAAATTCTGGAGAATATTGTCACTACTCAAACAACTGACTACCTAACAAAGTTCAACCTGCTCTCCGATACCCAACATGGTTTCAGGAATGACATAGTACGGCTACGGCCCTCCTCAAAATTTACCACCTACATACTTTCCAAAATTGATTCTGGTAATCTTACAGGGGCTTTTTTTATTAATCTCACAAAAGCTTTTGACCTTGTTGATCATCCCCTGCTCCTCTCCAGGCTTTAGTATCCTCTGTTGTTGTCTGGTTTAGTAGCTACCTATCTAACAGGTCTCAGACTGTGAAATTTAACTCCTTCCTATCCAGCAATGCTACCATCAACATTGGGGTGCCCCAGTCTCCATCAATGGGCCGCTTTTTTTCTCACTCTTCATAAACATTGTTGGTGATGCTGTCAAATCCTGTTCAGCTATTCTGTATGCAGATGATCTTGTCATCTATACCAGCCCTATCAGTATAATAATAATAATAATTTTATTTATATAGCACCTTTCAGTTTATCAAGGTGCTGAACAATTTTAAAAACAGTTCAAAACACTACATAAAAACAGAACATGTACATAAAATCAACATACAACGAAATAGAGTATTAATAATAAAATCCAAGCATTTATAAATAACTTAATTATCTAAAAAAGCTATATTCCACAAATACGTTTTCAAATCCCTCTTGAAAAGTTCCACGGAGGTGCACTGCCATAACCGACATGGTAGAGAGTTCCAAAGAGTGGGTGCAGCATGCGAAAACGCTCTTCTGCCAGAAGATTTTAAACTCACTCTTGGGATCTCTAACAACCCCATGTCGGCCGAGCGGAGTGTCGGTCAGGCAGTAAGGAACCAGGAGGTCTTTCAGATAGGCTGGACCCTGGTCGTGAAGGGCTTTAAAAGTCAGTAAAATGACTTTGAAGGTGATCCGCCACCAATAAGGAAGCCAGTGCAGTTCACGCAGCATGGGAGTGATATGACAGGACCGACTTGTCCCAGTCAAAACCCGGCTGCAGCGTTCTGCACCAGCTGTAGGCAATGGATTTCAACCCCAGAAAGCCAAAGTACAGGCGTTGCAGTAGTCCAAGCGTGAGGATACAAAAGCGTGAACCAAAGTAGGCAGGAGTCGGACGGAACAAGATGCCTAACCCTGGCAATATTCCTAAAAGATGATAAAGGAAATCTTGACAGCGGCTGACACCTGAGCTTTAAGAGTCAGCCTTTCGTCAAGAAGAATAAACCTAAGTCTATGCACCTGTTCTGAGGACGGCAGAGATACTCCACCAAGGACAATTCCAGATGGAGCACCCAATACCCGCCTCACCATCCACCACCTGGGTCCACTACCAGCACTTCTGTTTTCTCGGAGTTCAACTTTAGCCAACTAGAATCCATCCAGTCTTGGATCTCCCCCAGACAGTTGTTAAACACCGAGAGAGCTCCATCCTGGTCGGGTGCAAAAGACAGATAGAACTGGGTATCATCAGCATAGCAGTGAAACCTCAGCCCATATCGTCTAATGATACCTCTGAGGGGCAGCATATACACTGCAAACAACATGGGTGACAGCACAGATCCCTGGGGCACTCCACACAACAAAGGAATTGGGTCAGAGGAAAAAATCCCCGACACAACTCTCTGCGATCTCCCGGTAAGGAATGACGTGAACCATTGCAAAACGGTTCCAGACATTCCACAGATTTGCCCCAGGCGAGCTAACAACACCATGTGGTCCACTGTGTCAAAGGCTGCAGAGAGATCAAGAAGAACAAGAATGGAGCGTCTCTTCTGATCCCTCGCCATCAGAAGATCATTTAACACCCGAACCAGCGCAGTCTCGGTGCTATGTCTTTTTGAAGCCGACTGGAAGGATTCGTAGACATTATGGATGGTTAAATGGTCATCCAATTGAACCGTCTACGACCTTCTCAATAACCTTCCCAATAAAGGGAGGTTAGAGAGAGCGATAATTAGAAAAACAGTCCGGTCCAAAGAAGCTTTCTTCAAGAGAGGAGTCACCACTGCCTCTTTCAAGGAGCAGGGAAACTCGCCTAATTCCAAGGAGCACCAGACTATTTGCACCAGGACCGGACCGATGATATCAAAACAACCCAAAATGAGGGGAGTCGGACCGGGATCCAAACCACAACGTGTGGGACGCATAGAATGGATGATCCTCATAATGTCCACGAACTCAGGTCGTCGAAAGGAACTCCAGGAGAAATGAGGCACTGTCATCTCATGCTGTACAAAAGCATCACCCATAGAGGTTACCGGACCTAGGTTCATCCTGATGTCGGCCACTTTAGTTGCAAAGTATAGAGCGAGCTCATCGCACTCTGCTTGCGAAAAAGCTTTCTGAACATGCAGGCAGGCTGGGTTGCACAGTCTGTCTACAGTTCTGAACAGCTGAGCCAGTCGATTCTGAGCAACTGCAATCTCCCTGGACAGGAATTCTGCCTTCTTATGGGTGATTGCAGATTGATAGCTAACATAATGTTCCATCAATCTAGAGTGGTCAGCATCGAGGGCGGACCTGCCTGTGACTCAACGCCGCCCCTGTCTCGCATCTCCCTCAGGGTCCCATCAAACCATGGGGCTCGGGCGAAGGGATAGGGGTGCTCACGAACAGGAGCAATAGAATCTGAGCCGTCGTGGCTTCCTTATTATAGGCCAGCACCAATGCTTCTGGGCTATTGCTCACCGAACCGAAGATGAGAGGTCAAGGACCGCCACTAGACCTTGTGGAGTAACATTCCGTAATGGGCGGTACCTGACCATCTCCACAGGAGCTGGTCTTCTCAGGGGGGTGCAAAAATTGAACCTCACCATGTGGTGATCAGACCAGGCGACTGGTTCCACCCCCATGTCGGATAAGTTGATCCCTAGAAGGAAGACTAAGTCTAAAGAGTGTCCAGATTTATGCATAGCAGTGGAAACTACCTGTGTGAGGCCCAAAGAAGACATCAATTGGAGGAAGTCATTGCCAAAATTTGAGAGTTCATCGTCGACCCAGGCGTTGAAATCACCCAGAACCATCAATCTGGGTGATTCAAATGACATGTCGACGAGGAAGTCTGCTACTTCCTGTAAGAAGCGTCTCCCATCTCCGGGTGGACGGTAGATGAGAACGATTCGAACGCCTACACCTGCTACGACTGTACACTCAAAAGACCCAGCCTCACCTACTACCACATTCGTGAGACCCAATTCCGTCTTAAAACAGACTGCAACCCCCCCGCACCTGCGGTCCAATCTCTGGCGGTGTATCACCGAGTACCCGGCCGGAATCATGGCCTCCAAAATAGGGCCAGAGTTTTCATCCAGCCAGGTCTCGTGATGAAGCCAAGTCAGCCGAACCAACAAGATCGGCAATAGTAGCGGTCTTATTCCTAACAGACCTGGCATTGCATAACACCGCCCGAGTTGGACAAACTTTGGGGGTTGTCAAGCCCATCTGCCCACTAATTTCTGTAGTGCCCTTGGGTATGGATACCAGACAAGGAAAACCTCGATCTGGATTCTATTTAGCCCCAGGGCGCCTTCTGGACCTGACTACCCCGATACGATGAACCCGCTCGTTCATCCACCCCTGTTCGACAAACCCCACGAACAATGCCCAGTGCTCTACAGCGCTGGTAGGAGTTGAAATGAAGAGGAGGAGTGACAAAGGGGTGAAGGTCACGAAGCGAGGAGGATGAATAGTGCACCACCGTGGGGGCTAAAGGCCAGCACATGTTGCTACTTAAATAAAATAAACCAAAACCCAAGACAAACTAATTAACAATCGGCTAACAAAAAACGTAAATATAGCCTTAAGGAAAAAAAAAAAAAAAGTCTACACCTGAACTATTACCCACCCCCCCCCGGATTGCTCTCACCACCGGGAAGAAGAGGGCAAGGCACTCTCACTGCCTAGCCCTTATGGGATATAGCAACAGAGGACAAAGAAACAAAAACTCCTCCTAAGTTCTCTCACAACTGGGAGGGTGGTGTTATTTGTTCATTCCCTCACAGGAAGGAAACAGAATAAATCAAAAACTAAATAAACATAAAAAAAAAGTATAGCCTGCATTAACACATCCCTTTCATCTGACTTTAAAAAGAATTCAGAACTGGCTAAATTCCCACATGCTAGTACTCAACATAAAGAAAACTAAAGCCATGCTGCTAGGCTCAGCTCCAAAACTCAGGGCTTGTCCAATGGCACTGTTGGTTCAGGATTCAGGTGGCACTCAGCTGGCATGTGTGACTTCATTCAATTACATGGATGTCCTGCTCAATCAATACCTGAATTTTAACCTTCACGTACAGTCCACCTGCAAAGCTGTCAATTCTAAACTGGGTGTAGCCTATAAGACCAGATGTATGCTCATGTCCTTGGCTAAACTGGCTATTGCTAGAGGTATCCTGCTCCTTACCCTCACCAATGGGGTTACCATACTTTCTGCTGCTCATAAAACCTCTCTCCTCAAATGGGATGTTACTTATAATAACATATGTTGATACACCTCCTCATCTCCTCAACTCATACACCACTGTCAACTCTACTGTGACCTTGGTTGGCTCTCTCCCTCTGCTAGCAGGCAATACTACCTTAGCTCACTCATTGATTCAATCATCTGGCAACAGACCCCACTATCACTCGTGGCACTGCTGTGTCCCCAAACCTCGTCCTGTGGACTGTGATCTGCTGACAAATCTTTATTAAATATATCTAAGTGCCACACAAGCAAAGGAACTGGTGCTTTTGAGCATGCTGCACCCCAGCTATGGAATGCCCTGCCCCTTGATCTTAGGGAATCCAAGTCCCATCTTGACTTTATAAGTGAACTGCACCTTTATCTATCACTTACAGATGTATGCATTTGCTTTGACCCTACCAAACATCAACAGGCCTGCTTCTAACAAACTCCTGACTTGGCCTGGCCCCCACTCCCTATAACTCCCTAGTCCTGCTATGCCCTTCCCTGTTCCCAATTCTCCCTCTAGTTAAAACCTGATTTTGCTCTCTTTTCTCCCTACAGATACACCAATGAATAAATGCTCACCCTCCTCTTTCCTTCTTCCTACTCTGACCCCCTTGCATTGCTACATTATTTATTGTATTCCTACACAATCCTGTTTGTTATTCCTTTTATGTAACTGTCTTCTGATTTCTTACACATTGCAGTATTCAAATGTTTACCTGTTATGTGGTCTCATATACCATATTTGTTCAACTCAATGTGATTAATACAGTTATGAATTGTTACTTTATAGGTTTCTACTTAATTGTACTCTCCCGGGTCATGCCTGAAAATAGTCATTTTATGGCTAGTGTACTTACTCAGTAAACAAAAACCAAATAAATAAAAGGTGGGGGCAGCTTTGCTGCTATGCTGCTTTAAGATGCAGTGGAAAAGATTAGATTAAGTAAGTGCTAATGGTGTTAATGGCCATACTTTACACTTCCCAGGTTGACTACTTTCACAAACAAAGGGCTGTATTGACAAGAAAACTTGTTTGTAACCTGGACATGTAGCTGAAACAATGAATGATATGACAAAATCTGTTTCAAAAGTATGTGAGCACTCAAAATGGCTCAAAAACCTGACCAGCACAGAGCAAAACCAGATTTCCTGATAGGGACCCAGAAAACCTGATCACCAGGTAAAAAACCTGGCAGGTGGCAACTTTACTGGTGTCCCATGATAATCCTCTCTATTCTCTCTCACTCACACCTCCAGAAAAGTTAAGTTATTTAACTTGTTTGTAAATTGAAGTATCGGAGGTGTGAATGTCCAGTGATGATGTCCCTGTCCTTACAGAAATGAACACGGTAATAGTACCATACTTACTGGAGTTCTTGCTCCAGGCTCAGTCAGATTCATTTTCAATGGTGAAGTCAAATACTTCAATGCAGTCAATGGCACTAATTAAAAGATGCTGGTTAAACTAGTAGACCTGGCACTGCTTTATTAATACAGGACAGGAGGGTTAGTTAGGTGTAAATGATGGATGTGGGGTGGGGGACCTCAGGGAATGGAGTGGTAAGGGCCAGGTGGACAGCTGCACAGCAGCCCAGAATGGCTAAGGTTGGCTATGCAATCTTTTATATCATCGTCTAATTGTGTAATACCAAATGCAATTCATTTTGACCTCTGGTACTACCCTCAACATAGTTTTCTAAATTAAGTACATCTAGAGCTTCTATCAGCTGTGCTTCAAATATTGTAGCGGCTGTTTTATCTATCCAGTGTCTACCAGGGCAGTTAAAATCACCCATAATTATTAATTTACAACCCGTGTCTTGCTTTTTTATTAGGTTCAGAAGTTTTGTATTTTGATCGGCTACAAGGGGAAGGGGATCTGTAACACACCCCTAGTGCGAGTTTGTTGTTTGCTGTTGGTAGTAGTTTGACCCATATTTGCTCGACCCCTTGAATAGTGTTGTATTCCTCTATGGCTGATACACCTATTCCTTCTTTAGTATAAATTGCCATGTCTCTCCCTTTTCTTTATTCCCTGTCCTTGTTGAATAGCTGATATCCATCTATTTGCATTCCCCATTATTCATTCTTATTCTAAGTTTCTGTAATTGCACAAACATTTTCACTATGGAGTACATATTCAGGTTCACACTTTTTATTTCTCAAGCCCCTCTCATTAATTAACTCCTGATGGTCTTTGTTGCTATTTTTGTTTTCCTTGCATGTTGCAGTATGTATATCTCTACCCTTCCTCCCCACTCTATCTAGTTTAAAAGTGTTTGTACAGATATATTCTTTCAGACAGAACCCTACAGCCCCACCTATGTAAGTGCAGTCCATCAGCAGCAAAAAGGTTGTAACCTCTCTCAAGAGTCTACCAGTTTCCAGAATAGTAAAAATCTTCCCTTCCACACCACCTTTTTAACTATCAGTTAAGCCTTTTGATCTCAATTATTCTGTTGTTTCCTGCTCGTGGTATAGGGATAATATTGGAAATTGTTATTTTACAGTTCTTTTGCTGTAATTGTTGTTATACTTACTCAGATTGTCTTTGAATATCTACATATTCTTTCTCCCAACATCATTCGCACTGATATGTAATAGTATTATTGGTTTGCTAGTACCATTCCAGAGTCCACACATGTTTCTATTTATATCATGGATCCCAGCCTCAGACAGGCTGCAGGCCATAGCTGACTCTTTTCTGTTTCTACAGATGTACCTATCTGTATATTTCAGTATACAATCTTCTGCTAGCACTATGTCCTTGTGATTATGTTTCCCTGATTGCACCATGCATTTTTGGCTTAAAGTTGAACCAGCATAACGTTTTGTGGTGATTTGCATATGCAACCCATGGTGCTTTGCATTATGGGGGTATGTGTGTTTTTGTATTTCTTTGAAACTTGGCTTCCCAGCCAATGCCCTTTGGGGTAACCCTTGCCTCAGTGCTTACACACTAAGGTTCTTTGTCTTTTAACCCTTTTCTGCCACTTGTCTGATATGGTGCTGATAAAAGCCTGGCTCTGACTGGCATTTTCATTGCACAACTGCCCTGACAGTGAATTAATCTCGTTATTGGTTCTCATCTGCATTTGTGAGCTGGCAGAGAACCCTTTTCCAGAATCAGATTATGTTTTTTTCTTTGCTGCACCATCATCACCATTTTCTTCTTCTACATGTAGTAGTGGGTCATACTGATTATTTATCCAAATTCAAAAGTTTTCCTCCCTTCTTCTTCTTTTTTTTGGGGGGGAGATTCTACACCAGGCACCATTCGTTACCTTCTAACGCTTTCTTATTTGGTTCAACGTTTTCACCTGATCTGTACTTCCTTTTTTCTCTAACTTTATCTGTCTCTTTTGGCATAATATCCCCTGTACTCCTTTTGCTTTCCTTGGCTTATATCAAAATATTTGTTTTTTTGAACAAGTTGTTCAACCTTGCTGACTTCTGTTTGCAGTTTCAAGTCATCTTTCTTTTAGTATTTTTGTTTCCTGCTCCAACGTTTTTATATAAACACGCTTGTTGCAAATAAATTCAGCTGCAGGTTCCCCCTTTTTACTAGTATTGTATCCCTGTCATGTTGTCCACCCCCCCTTTTAGATCTACAGTTTCAATATTCATTCTAAAGAGGAAATGGCAGTTACCAACCCCCAAAAAGAAACAAACCAAACTTCCTGGCCCTCTGCCTGTATGCTCCATCTGTCACATCAGACTAAGATTCCCAGGTGTCTTTAAGCTGTCACCAGGGTAACCCATCTAACATCCAGACAGCTCACACAGGGGTCCTTTTTTCCATTTCTATTATTTGTTTTCTTCTCTATCCTGTATATCAGAGGTGTATTTAATGCAGTCTAGATAGCAGTCAAACAGGATATTTTGGGAATTTGGTAGTATTGCACTCACACACTCTCTAGCAAGTCACACTAACTCTGCCCCATACACCAAGGCCGAGCTTATAACCCCTCCCACAACCCAGAAGATGTGGACCTATTGACTGGGTGCTAAGGAACCTCCTGAAACAGAACCGAAGATTTAAAACACAAAATGCCTTACAAAACAGGGCACAGCACCAACCACTTTTACTAAGTAGCTATAGTGTATAAAATCCCAGATGTCGAATGTACTGTGGTTTGTCCAAGTTCTGTAGCCATTAGTACTTGGGTGACTCACGTTTCCAGGGACCTGATTCTCAAAGCCCTTAGATTGATGCAAGATTCCTGCATCAAACATGAATGATAAAAGTGGCAGCTTGCATCAAAAAATGTGCCCTAAGCTATTCTCAAAAGCATGGTACTTAGACTATTGCCCTCTGGGAGGATTTTGAGAATACCAAATGAGGAGATATTGTAGCGTGTACCAGCTGTAAACCCCCTAGCACCGTGCCACAACCCATTTTGTGGTACAAGGCTGGCATTGCGGGGCAGGGGATCCACTAGACCACCAGGAATTTCTGAATGTCTTTTAATGGTGTATCAGGGCTGGGGCAGTCTGCTAGACCACCATGGTATTATAATTATCATACCGCAAGAATGGAGCTTGGAAGGGCCATTAGATTATCAAGGATATTAAAATTATTATATGAGGAGATCGGGGCTGGGGGGGTGCTAGACTACAAGGGATATTAAAATTATTATACCAGGAGATTGGGGCTTGGGGGGCACTAGACTACTAGAGATATTAAAATCATTATACTGAGAGATCAGGGCTGGGGCAGTCTGCTAGACCACCAAGGACTGTTTGGGGACATTGCCGCACAGCTGCCACAGCTTGTGACAACCTGTCTAGGTGTACCCTCTGTTTGCTGCACCATTATGTTTGCCACAAGTGGTGGTACTTTGCCACCAGGATCCTGCCTGATAGAGAATCAGTTGCAGGGTCCATGGCACACTGGCAATTGGTGCAAGATGCCTTTGGCACAGTTTGCACAGACTTTGGAGAACCTGACCCCAGGTGTCTTTGGGCTGTTTACCAGGGTAACCCCTCTAACTCCCAGATGGCTCACTCTGCAGTCCCTAACATTTTTTTTCTTTTTTGCTGGTTTATTTTTCTTCCTGTACATCAAAGATCTGTTCAACATAGTCTAGATAGCAGTCACATGAGACGTTTGGGGATTTGGCAGTATTGCACTCATACACTCTCTAGCAAGTCACACTATCTCCCCCCTTTTTTCTCACACTCTAGCTCTGCAGGTAGTAACAAACAGCATCCCCCCTTACTAGTTTAATACCTCTGGCTAGTTAGCAAGCTTACTTTTTCTTCCTTCAATTTTGTAATTTGTATTTCAGCTATTTCTTTACAAGTTACCCCATATACATTTGTCTTTTCAATTTCCAAACACTGCGACCCTTAGTCCATTCTGCTATACCAACCAGTTATTGTTTCTGATAAACAATGTTTGAAATATGAATGTAGAATTCTCTCAGTCACCGTGACAATCCCTCTTAGGTTATTAACAGTTGTGCTGGTGATTAAATATCTACTCAATGTGTGGGATGCAAATAATATGCCTCCCTCCCTTGCCTTCCTCACCTTACACCAACAGATGCACTTGCCTATGACTGCACATTGTCTCCACCCTGCTCTTGCTTCCATTCACTGAGGTGGCACCTTTTATTTTCCGAAATGCAGAAGTGTGGTTCAGAGCAGGGTCCTGTAGAAGCTTCCCTTGCAATTAAAACACATAAAAAGCAGCCAAGGGGTTATTGCCTGCCTTTAAAAAGGCAAACAGGATCCCTTCATGGAAACAACAATGGGTCTCCCTTTCTATGCACACTACAGCGCCTCATTAGATTTTCAGTCAGGTAGAATGTAGGCAATAAGAAAGATCAGTTATTGGTTGAAAAACTGGGAATCACAGGAAGGACATGACTTCATTCACAACTTGGAAATATTTGTTGACAGGAATGATGTATAATGGAGGGATGGTCTTCACCTAAACTGAATGGGGGCAAGAATACTAGGGGACAGAGACTGAAAAAAATTATTGAGAAATATTTAAACTAGGTTCCCAGGGGTATCTGGGCAGGGCATCTGAGCATACACATACAGTGAATACTTCCTAAGCTGGGACCAGTACCTAGGTACACCCACAGGGAGTCCTACTTTTGAAGCAAATATCAGTAGATGGAATTGTCTCGTAATCAGTCCTAGGGGCCCGATTCTCAAATGGGTAGACTCCCTCAAGCCCTGGGTGCATAGAACACATGGTTCATGGGCTTGCGGCAGTCCCTGGCTGGCAATTGTGAGTCTCGATCCCATGCGTCACATGATACGATTTAGACCAGCTTTTGCTGGTCTAACTTCATGAACCATTTTGCAGGGTTTGCACCAAATATGTGGCACAAGCTGTCATAAAGGGAGTAAAATGCCACAAATGTGCAGGACCTATGAAAATTGGTTGCATGGTGCGGCAATGTGTGCGGAATAGCAGCAGGGTTTGATGTAGGGCTTGAGCAAGCCCTGTGTCAACCTTTGAGAATCAGTCCTGATGAATTTAAACAATAAATCTGGAGAACTAGAGGCGTTAGTAGAGTTAAACCTCACTTGTATTGGAATAAGGGAAACTTGGTGGGATAGGGACCACATGTGGTGTAAAAAGCTCAGGGGTGCAATGTATTTGGAAAGAGCCAAAAGAAGCATGTAGGAGGTGGTGTCGCCGTTTATGTAAGTAAAGATCTTTGGGCTGAGGAAGTAAATGTAAGGTGCACTATGTAAGGGAACTTAGTATGGAGGACAGTATTTTGGACATTGTTCTTAGTGACATGCATGGCACCACTGGAAATTCTCACACTACTGAGCCACTACGGGATGGCAGCCATCACATGGTCTCCTTCAGCACTGAAAAACAAATCATGAAAATCAGTCAGTCCTCAGCTGTCAAGTGTTATGACAGGCTAACTTTAACAGAAATAGGGAGCAACTGAGGGATTGGAAATGGAAATGGGAATTTAGCAGCTCTAATGTGAACACTACGTTTGAAGTACTGGTCAGGAAAATTAAAGATCTGGAGAAAAGATGGGTACCTGAAAAGAGAAAGTATACACAAAATTGTATCAAATTGATTTGGCTGAATAGGAGGGTGCTGAAGGCAGTAAGAAGGCAAATAAGGTTATTTAGGAAAGCTAAGGCATCTGGAGTTGGAGAGCACTGGGAAGAACATATTAGGCAAGCAAAATAATACAAATCACTTATTAGGTCAGCCAAGAGGGAGGTAGAAAAGGATAAAGAAGTCAGGATCAGACCCTAAAATGTTTTGGACATATGTTAGGAACAAGAGAGGGACAATTAGAATAGTTGGATCACTTGAAGAGGGGAATGTAATCATCAGAGGTGATAGGACAACAGCAGAATACTTAAATAATTACTTTACATCTATAGTCCAGGAATCAAACCTAGATACAGTTACTATTCAGATTAGTGATGCTACAAGGAGCAGTTCACTAGAAATTTTAGTGATGGATGTGTATGACACCCTGAAATGTCTGAATGTAAGAATATCCCAGGGACCAGACAACTTACATCCTATGTTTTTGCAAAAATTGTATTTATTTATTTTATTTATTGAATAATTCAGAAAAACCTTTGAGCGAATAGCTCTTTACAAAGGTTCCACATCAAGATTTGCAACAACGTAGATTACAAAACTGGTAGACAATCAGGTAAAAAACTGGTAGACAATCAGGTAAT
Organism: Neoceratodus forsteri; assembly: GCA_016271365.2. Classification (NCBI taxonomy): domain Eukaryota; kingdom Metazoa; phylum Chordata; order Ceratodontiformes; family Ceratodontidae; genus Neoceratodus; species Neoceratodus forsteri. The sequence continues at coordinate 1,236,079,337 of CM057452.1, forward strand.
AGTTTTGCTAACAATTTGGATCGCAAGATTTGGAGGAAAGTCAGATAAACAATCAATAATTTGAGGAATAAAGTGATGGAGAACACATGTGACAACTGTAAGTGGTTAAATGGGCTGGTGCCAGTACAACTGAGAGTTGGAGACACTGGAGTACAAACACAATACAGTGTAAGATTGCACTAACAACAAGTGTCAGCCCTTGAGGAGAGAGAGAGAGAGAGAGAGAAGGAGGAAGGGAGGGAGAGGGGGTAAAACAAATTGGTTAGGTAAAAGGAGGTGGTGAGGTTTAATAGGTGGAAGAGGGCAATTGCAAAAGGTATGGAGGGGCAGAAAGACAGGCGGATATAGAGAAGGAGGGTGGGAATAAGGGAGGTGAGGGGAAGTGAGAGGCGGCAATAAAAGGAGTAGGGAGGTGGGAGGTATATGGGAATGGGCATTCTGAGAGAAGGATATATGTATAGGGCAAGTAAGTGCTGTGAGGGAACTGAACAGTGGCAGGAATGCCTAGAGGAAGCAGTTGCAACTGGAAGCGGTTACAAGGTGCTGCCGTAGTTTGGGTTTAAAGGATCCCAGTGTCCAGGAGGAAGATATTTCACTATGTAGAGAGTTGTGCCAGAGAGGGACCCTATGGGCGAAGGACCTTTGCCAAAGGGAGGTACAGTATGGCAGTGTGGGATCTTGAAAATCTGGTTCTCAGAGTTTCTAGTTTGCCAGTGACAGCCATAAGGGACAAGGAGCTTCTGGACCCCCAGTGGCATGAGCTGCAAGTGAACTTTTTTTGCAACAATACAAGTTTGGTACTTAATTCAGATATTGAACTGGAGCCAATTTGCCAGAGAGTACAGCTCACAGGTGTGAGTGAGACACGCAGACCCAGTGAGAAGATGATAGGCCTTATTTAGAGCCATTTTGATTCTATGAAGGGAGGTGTCCATTGCAGACCCATATATTACTAGACTATAGTCAATCAGAGAGACAACCGATCTGTGGATAGCCAGCTTCAGAACATCAGGTGGGATGTAGGCTGAGAGAATTGTTAGGGATTTATCATGTGCACCAGGGTGCATTTTTAGTGCGAGTATCTGGATCTTGTTGCCGGTGCTTGGCGGGGGGGGGGGGAGACAAGTCCCTGAATGATGTACTTTAGAAAGATAGCACAGCCGCCGCCCCTCCATTTTGTTAGCCTATCCTGCCTGAAAATTGTGTAGGATGGAAGCAATATGTCAGTGTCTGCGATCTTGGGTGAGAGCCTGGTCTCCACAACTGAGAGAACGCCTGGGTTCTACTGCCCATCCCAGGACTGGAGAATGTCAAATTTTGTGAGAAGGCTACATATCTTAATGGATGCCAGGGTAAGCCCTCCAGATTTGGACAGAGGTGAGGATTGCATGTGGGGAGGATCAGGGTTGGGGTGAATGTTCCTAGCAAGAAAGAGTAGCAAGCAGTATCATCTCTGTAGCTAGGTCTGTCCATCTAACTCTCTGGTTCTTTTGAGTACTTTTAGGTGCAGTGAGAAAGCCTATCCTGAAGGAGACAGAGGCTTGGCAATAATGCCAGCTGGAGCAACCAATGCCAGCAGGAGTGGAGAGGGAGCAACCAAGAAAGGAAAGGTAGTGACTCACGAGGATGATGGATAGCTAATTCTCCATTGATGGTAGATGTGGTAGTGTTGTAAGCAAGTGGTGCAAGCTTGAGGGATGGAGGGTGCAAAGGTGCAGATTCGCTGACATAATCTTGAGCTAGCATGGATGGCAGTAAAAGAAGCATAAAACTGCAGAGCAAGGAATAAGAGAAAGGAGCTATGTCCAAGTTGTAGAGGCAAGATGGATAGCTGACGGCTATAAAATCTCAAAAGGACGAACTCTTGGGGATGGATGCAGTGAGGGCAGGAGAGCTTAAGATGCAATGATAGGAAAAGGAAGGGAGGCTGGGAGACAAGTGTGTCTGAGGAGGGTAGTCCTTTAAAAGAAGAAGAAAACTTGACAGAGACAACCAATAGGAGAGAAGAAGAAGACTGGGCAGAGAGAGTGGGGGAGGAAGCGTATTTAAAGTGTGTTGGGGTGGGGGAAGGTGGGTGGGAGAAAATTCAAACCACAAGAGTAATTAAACAGAGAAAAGGCTAGCAGGAGAGCTGGCAGTAACAAGCAACTGAGAGTCCCTGGGCCCAAGATTCAGCCAATGAGACTTCAGGCCAAACAGCTGCCATCCAAACGTGAGAGGCGGGCTGCTTCAGTGGTCAATTGGGAGACTGGTGGCAGTCACTGAAGAGCCAGTGGTTTCTAAGTGGCAGAGAGTGCACCTGAGGCAGCTTCTGTGAGCAGGGAGGTCCATAGGGTGAGCCGCTGCTAGAGGATGCTGCAGCCAGATGAATAGGAGTGTTCCTGCTTTGGGGACTGCCCAATCAGGGCCTCCAGCTGAGTAGAGAGAGAGAACACGGGACAGTGCTGTTAAAAGGAGAGAGAAGAAGAAAAAAAATGGTTAAGTGGTGGGTGGGGAGCAGACAGGGACAAGAGACAGGGGAACAATAGGTAGTTAACAACGAGCAAGCAATTAAGCGGGCTGTACTCAGAGAGGCAACAGGGGGTCAAATAGAAGAAAAGGGTAAGAGGGAAGAGAATATCAAAAAAATATAAAATAAAATGGCCCTGAGAGAGTGCTGGAGGTTCTGTTGAGGCTGATGCAGGGAAAGAGAGACAGGAGAGCTGAGTATTTTAAGTGGGAAGATGAAGGGAGGGCTAAGAGATACAGAGGACTTATGAGCAGTTAGGCTGAGGGAAAAAACAGGGCAGGTGGGGAGAGGAATGGACAAGTAGCAAACAGTAGCAATAACAGGGAATATAGGAAAGAAACAGTTCAAAGCAGGAGGCAGCAGTAAACAGTAAAATATAGTAAAGAATCAGCTCTATAGGTAGCAAACAGTAGCAGTAAACAGTGTAATATAGGAAAGAATCAGTGCAAAGCAGTAATCAGCAGTAAATAGTAAAATATAGTAAAGAATCAGCTCTGTATGTAGTACAGCTTAATCTAGCAATTTGAGTAGAGTGAGGCATTGACAGCAAAAATTCAAACCACAAGAGCAATTAAACAGAGAAAAGGCTATCAGGAGAGCCAGCAGCAAGCAAGCAACTGAGAGTCCCTCGGTCCGACATTTACCCAATGGGAGCTCAGGCAAAACAGCTGCTAGCCAATAGCAAGAGGAGGGCTGCTTCAGTGGCCTATCAGGAGGCTGGTGGCAGTCACTGAGGAGCCAGTGGTTCCTAAGCGGCAGAGAGCATACCTGAGGTGACTTCTGTGAGCAGGGAGGTTTGAGGGGTGTGCACAGGGCCTGATTAACAAGTTGTTGTGCCCTGGGCAATTTTGAATTGTGGGGCCCCCTGTGACTTAACCAATAGGCTGGGAGTTTGAGGGCCACCTAGGCCCCCAAAAGCTGAATGGTTTTTGATGCCTTAAAATGCATTTGGATGGGTTTCCAGCTACTCTGAATGCCTCTCTTGGGGTGGGAATAGAAGGTTATTGTTTGGCCCCCCCTTTAAAAAAAAGAGTTTGATCCTCTCTGTAAAAAGTTGAAGGACCGTGAACTTTTTGCAAGGGGGATCAAACTCCTTGTTTTAAGGGTTGAGGGGGGCTAAAAATGTAGTCTTGCCAACTGTACCCCTAAACCCCACAGTTAAATAAAAGTCACGTCTGAAAAGCAAGGACCTGTCTGTCCCCTCCCCACATCTCGTGTGGCACATAAAAGGCACTCTGACTGCTAATATCACTACACTGTCCATGCCCAGTTTCAGTGCCCCAAACTTAGGGTCCCCTTCCCCAGTTAGGAAAGATCTAGCATGCTCTCTTCCTGGCTGGCCAACTCTGGAGGGGTAAGTATGGGATTGTACACACAGGGAAAGGCATTGCATATCTGGAGGGTCAGTGTTGTCAGCTTCAATAAGTATGGACTCATATAAATTCTGTTCCATCCATGAGAACTCAGATCCCATGCCTAGCTTTTCAGACTTGACTTTTATTTGACTGTGGGGTTTAGTGGTACAGTTGGCAGTGCTGCATATTTTAGCCCTCCTCCACCTTTTAAAAAAAGGTTTGATCCCCTAGACCTTTTGCGGGGGGCTCAAACTCCTTTTTTGTAAAGGGGGGGCTAAATTATGCAGTGTTGTCAATTGTACCACTAAACCCCATAGTCAAATAAAAGTTAAGTCTGAAAAGCAAGGACCTGGCTGTCCCCGCTCCACATCTCATATGGCACCCAACCTCCCTGAATAAGCCCTAAGTCCATTGCAATGCTGCTGGCTGGAAGGGTTGGGTACCCATCATTTACAATTTCAAATGTTAAAATTGTAAATGGTGGAATTTAAGTAACAAACATTCAGTTGTTCTTGTTCATTTTCTTTTACCTCAAAGTCAAGAGGGCAAGGACACAGGTACGGTGGTGGTCTGATCGACAACAGTCTGGCTGGATTCGCTCAACTCACGCTCCTCGCGGCCTCCAACGACAGTCAGCTGACTGAATTTTATATGTTGGTCGATAATCAAATCAGATTTGTCCTCTCTTCCTCTAGTTCGACAGGCCCGGGTTTTTTTTTTTTAAACAGACCATCAAATGCTGATGGAGACAGTGGCAGTGTGGTTTAATGAATCGATGGATTCGACAGCTGGAATCGGGGTTCAGCGGCTGATGGCTCAAGAGGGAATGAGTCATCTCTGCGGAACTTTATGAAGTGCTTCAATTGACCTGACCCATGGACCTGAGAGGGACAGAAAAGTTCAGGTCCGGGTGGGCGAGGGTGCAAACATCAACAGACTGAGGAGCCCTGTGATTGGCTACAGAGCGCATGGTGTGTGTTGCAGCCTGCAGAACATTCATGACTGTGGGGAAACAAAAAGAAAGAAATGGTGAGCTGTTTCAGGATGGCGGTGGCAGGGCAAACCATCATGGACGATCGTCCTTCAAGTTCTATTATACTTTTGATATATGCAATCCCCGCTGAGGTCTAGGGAAGAAGTGGGGGGGGGGGAATAAAGGATTAAAAAAAAAAGGGAAACTCAGGAGGTTCCTCAGACTAGGTGGCCCAGGGCAACTACCCCATCTGCTCTATGGTTAATCCAGTGCTGGGTGAGCAGCTGCTAGGAGTTGCTGCAGCCAGCCAAGTGGGAGTGTTCCTGCATTGGGGAGCACCCGGTCAGGGACTCCAGCTGAGGAGAGAGAGAACAGGAGAGAGCACTGTTAAAAGGTAAGAGAAGAAGGAAAAAAAAACAGTTAAGTGGTGGGCCGTGAGCAGACAGAGACTCAGGAACTATAGGGCAGTTAACAGAGGGCCGTGATTAAGCAGGCTGTAGAAGAAGAAGAAAAGGGTGAGAGGGAAGAGAATATCACAGAAAAAATTAATAAATAAAATGGTCCCGAGAGAGAGCCTGGGGGTGGGGAGGAGGGTTCTGTATAAGCTGACGCAGGAAAAAAGAGATAGGAGAGATGAGGATTTTAAGTGGGAAAATGGAGGGAGGGCTAAGAGACACAGGGAACTTATGAGTAGTTAGGCTGAGGGTGAAAGCAAGGCAGGCAGGGAGAGGGATGGACAAGTAGCAAACAGTAGCAGTAACAGGAAATATAGGAAAGAAACAGTTCGAAGCAGGAGGCAGCAGTAAACAATAAAATATAGTAAAGAATCAGCTCTATAGGTAGCAAACAGTAGCAGTAAACTGCCATATGGCAAAGAATCAGTGCAAAGCAGTAATCAGCAGTAAACAGTAAAATATAGTAAAGAATCAGCTCTATATTTAGTACAGCTTAATCTAGCAATTTGAGTAGAGTGAGGAATTAACAGCAAAAATTCAAACCACAAGAGCAATTAAACAGAGAAAAGGCTAGCAGGGGAGCCAGCAGTGCGCAAGCAACTGTCCACAGGCCTGAGATTCAGCCAATGGAAGCTCAGGTAAAACAGCTACCAGCCAATAGTGACAGGTGGGCTGCTTCAGTGGCCATTCGGGAGGCTGATGGCAGTCACCAAGAAGCTGGCAATTCCAAAATGTCCGAGAGCACACTTGAGGTGACTTATATGAGCAGAGAGGTCTGTGGGGTGAGCGGCTGCTAGGAGATGCTGCAGCCAGCTGAAATGGAGTGTTCCTACATTGGGGAGTACCCAATCAGGACCTCCAGCTGAGGCGGCTTCTGTGAGCAGGGAGGTCAGTGGGGCAAGTGGCTGCTAGGAGATGCTACAGCCAGTCAATCTGGAGTGTTCCTGCATTGGGGAGCACCCAATCAGGACCTCCAGCTTAGGCAGCTTCTGTGAGCAGGGAGATCCATGGGTTGAGTGGCTGTTTGGAGATGCCAAAGTCAGCTGAACTGGAGTGTTCCTGCATTGGGAAGCATCCGATCAGAGCCTCCAGCTGAGGTGACTTCTGTGAGCAGGGAGGTCTGTGGGGTGAGTGGCAGCTAGGAGATACTGCAGCCAGCCGAACAGGAGTGTTCCTGTATTGGGGAGCACCCAGTCGGGGCCTCTAGCTGATGTAGCGTCTGTGAGCAGTGAGGTCCAGGAGGTGAGCAGCTGCTAGGAGATGCCACAGCCAGCCGAACAGGAGTGTGCCTGCATTGGGGATTGCCCGATCAGTGCCTTCAGCTGGGGTGACTTTTGTGAGCAGTGAGGTCTGTGGGGTGAGTCTTTGGCACTGGAATTAGACAAACTGATAGCCACAATATTTAGAAAATCTTTCGATTTGGGGGAGGTGTCAGACAATTGGAGGAAAGCCATTGTGATGCCAATTTTTAAGAAAGGTAGTAAACAAAGAGAGAATTATAAGCCGGTCAGCCTCACATTTATGGTGTGGAAAGTTATGGAGGCTTTATTAAGAAACCTTATTGAAAAACACCTGACCCTCGTGGATTTGTGTGGCAAAAACCAGCATGGCTTCAGAAGTGGCAGATCGTGTCAGACAGATCTGGTAAGCTTCCTCGAGAAAATGAGCAGGGCCCAGGATGAAGGGACGATGATCGACATGGTTTATTTGGATTTTGCCAAGACTTTTGATACAGTTCCTTACATTGAGTTAATTAAATGCCTATGTGACACAAAACTAGACATCAGACGTATAAGATATATTAAGGAATGGTTGAAAGATTGGTCACAGTTTGTTAGAATAAATGGAATATACTCTGAGCTGAGGGGTGTGATGAGTAGGGTTCCTCAAGGTTCAATGTTGGGACCCACATTATTCAACATATATGTGAGTAATATGAATACCACTAATGAAGGGTCGATAAGTAAGTTTGTGGATAACATTAAGACACAAAGAACCTCTGTGTGCAAGCACTGAGGCAATGGTTACCCCAAAGGGCATTTGGCCGGGAAGCCAAGCCGGCCCGTCCACCTTGGGCGTGAAGTCTCGATCCTAGTGGCTACTCACCTCGCATACCGCCCCCGTAGTCCTGGCTTTCAGGAGACTGCTCAGCAGTTACTGCAGAGCTCATCGGAGAAACCGCAATGCAGTAGAGCAGCGTTTGAACTTGTGTGTCTTGGTGCCTTTTTTGCTGGCTGAGCTCTCTACTGTTTGAACTTATTTCTGCTTTGCTCACTTCCGTGTAATTTCTATTTCTGCTGCCTGATCACAGGGGGAGATTTTTTATACACAACTGCATTACAGCTAATTTCTTTGTGCTACAATGAATATTAATTACTGTTTTCCTGAAACGAAAAAATCTGCCTGTTAAAACTTGGAACTTGTCTCTGCCCACAGCCTCTAAAGCTAATTTTCTTTTTTAAAAGTGTCTGATGAATTATTGTGCTACGGATTTTAGTGTACCCACTGGCCACCAGCCAGACCTAAACTCTTGCTACTTTATTTTCTGTGCCTCTGCTTAGCTCTGCTGTATCTTTTCTTTTCCTTTCTGTTCCAGCTCTTCGTTCGTTTTTTAATTTTTGTTTTCTGCATGTGTTTTTCCACTTCCTTTCCAGACCCTCTCAAAAGCTTCTCTTTGTCCTGCCACTTGATTATTCACTGGCCCTTTCCTGTGTGCCCACCTTCCTCCTTTGTTTCTATAGCCCTCCCCTGTAGCTGCTACCCTACTTAACCCCTCTCCTCTCTCTGTTCCCCTAGAAGCCGGCCCGTCTGCCTCCAGGCATGAAGTTTTGATTATTGGGTGGCTACCACAATTTCACATACTGGACCCCCACCCCCGTGGTCCTGGCTTCAGGAGACCACTCAGCAGGTACGGCAGAGCTCATCGGAGAAACCGCAATGCAGTAGAGCTGCGTTTGAACTTGTATGTCTTGGCACCTTTTTTTCTGGCTGAGCTCCCTACTGTTTGAACTTATTTCTGCTTTGCTCACCTCTGTATAATTTCTATTTCTGCTGCCTGATTACACGGGGAAATTTTCATCCTCCCCCCACCCCCTCCTCCTACCTTAATTATATACGCTTCTGACTCCTCCCTCTTAAACTCTGCCCTGCTCCTGTTGGCTGTTGCTTGTATATCTTCTGTTGTTCAGCAGAAGCACTTCTCTTATACTACCACCCCTTATGCAGTGGAGTGCAGCTACTATCTGTCAGCTATTTTTCCTTTCTCTATCTACTCCTTGGAAAACATTATGGAGCCACCAAAGACACTAATCCTATTCCTCATTGCTATCTTCCTTGTTAACAATGCTCATGTAAGCTGCAATGCCCCAAAAGTCTATCACATTGCTCTCATGGGACCCTTCTTGAGTGTGTTTCAAGATGCAAATTGCGCCAACGTGGTACCCTACCTACCACTAATCTATAAACTCCCATTTCACGGCTACAAAACTTGGACAACAACTCTAATCCTAATGGCTGCCTTAATCTGATGACTCATGTCAGCCCTGGCAATATATAAGCTCAGGCATATCCTGTTTCTACTACTTGTTGTGCTGTTACTACTTACCCTCACATGGCTAACGACTACCCCCTTTTCCAATACTGCTGCCATCCCCATGTCAGAATATGACTTCTATTTCTCAAATCTCCTAATTCTAGCATCAGATGGATGTGTACCTACCCCTTTACTAATCCCAAAGGGGATTCTCTACCTAGTGGCTACATATCTAAAGAAGCTTTTTTCTTGGACCCTATCTATTCATTCTTTCATACGTCGCAGACTATGTTTTTTTATTCTCTTGGCTATCCTACTATCTGGAGATGTTGAACTAAACCGAGGCCCCCTGACCAGCTACTCTCACTCGGACGAATTGCTAAAAACTAGAAAAGGACTGTGTGTTGTGCATCACAATATCAGAAGCCTAATGCACAACTTTGCAGACCTGGAGGCTTGGGTGACACGTTACAATCCTGACATACTCTGCTTATCAGAGACATCGCTTAAACCATCCATTCCTGACTCCTTATGGTCCTTGTCTAACTATAATATAATACGGAAGGACAGGCTTACATCCAAACGGGGTGGTGGTGTCGCCATTTTCTTCAGGGATCATTTAGATCTCTCAGTTATCACTACTCCACCCCTCTCCTGCTGTGAATCTCTACATGCACTACTCACACTTGGGGCAAAAAATACTACACATCGTGTGTGCATATAATCCCCCCTCAAAGTGGACAAACTGGCCTTGAAGATTTTCTTGACCAAACATCCCAACACATAGGTCAAAATGAAGTGCTTATCTTAAGGGACATTAACCTAAACTGGCTGGGAAAAAATCAAAGCACTCTTCTATGCTTAATTAAAGTATACCTTCTGCACCAACTCGTAGCCGAACCTACAAGAGTCACTCCTCATACAAACTCTAGCAGCCTAATCGACTGGGTATTAACAAATCGTCCAGGGCATACACATACTGCAGGCACCCTAGCTGATGCAATAACAGATCACTCCCCTGTTTTTTGCATCTGGAGCCTGGCAGCTACTCCTCCCCCACCACCGCGTTACATTACCTTTAGGAACTATGCTAACTTTGACAAAGCTAAGTTTCTTCTGCATGCATCGCTCATTGACTGGTCCAGCTTGTATCAAGCTAATGATGCTCAGTCTGCTCTTGGAATCTTTCTTAGCTATTTTAGCACCCTATAGGACAAGCATACCCCCCTTATAACCCGTTGTGTTAAGGGCAAACAGATGAAGTGACTAAAAAAAGACCTGCTTGTGATGCTTAAAAGGAGGTACAAGAGCTGGTGAAGTTTCAAGGCCTCTGGACTGCAAGCTGATTTTGACTACTACAGGACTCAACGGAATGCATGTAGGAAACAAATACGAAATGCAAAAAGCACATACTGCAAGGGCCTTTTAAAAAGTGCTGCAGGTGATCCTGGAAAATTCTGGGCTCATGTCAAAACTCTCATGGGCTCCATTCACTCCATTATCTCAAATGACTTGGTTCTCAGTGGTATAAACTTTAATGATCCCCACACCATTGTGAATTTCTTTAACCAGCGGTTCTCTAACCTTACCCAACACACTTCCTCCTTCCCCTCTACTCTACCTAAAAACTCTCATCTATCCACTTGTACAGGAGCAAAGCCACCAATCTTTCACTTTAAGGCCATATCAAGGCTAGATGTCTTAAAACTCTTACACACAATCTCGGACACTACTAACACAGGCTCTGATCATCTTGAACCACGGCTCCTAAAACTTGCAGCTCCTTTTATAGCTTCACCACTGGCAAGAATTTTCACCCTCTCCCTATGCCACGGCTCTGTCCCGGATGTCTGGAAGATAGCTAGGGTCACGCCAATCTTTAAAAAAAGGAGACACCAAAGATTCCTCAAACTACAGGCCCATTGCAATCTTATCTGCCCTTAGCAAAATGTTAGAGATGCTTGTTGCCAGGCAAACTATTGATTTCCTTCTCAAACATAATCTCATCTTGGTTAACCAACATGGTTTTTGTAAGGGGCATAGCACCACCACTGCTTTGCTCAAATTCACTACAGACATCCTAGCTGTCATGGACTCTGGTCTCCTCACAGGTGCTGTGTTTACTGATATGACTAAAACCTTCGACCTTGTTAATCATCCTATACTCCTTGGTATGCTTCCCTCACTAGGCTTCTCATCATCTGTGGTAGCCTGGTTCTCAAATTACCTATTAAATAGGGTCCAAGTTGTTAAGTACAATAACACTCTCTCAAATCTGGCAACCATCAATATAGGGGTTCCCCAGAGCTCCATCCTGGGCCCCCTTCTCTTTACATTATTTATAAATAATATAAATTCTTGTATATCATCCTGCTCATCCCTTCTTTATGCAAATGATGTTGTATTGTACTCAAGCTCTAAAAATATTTCTGAAATGAACTCCAACCTCTCAGTGGACTTTGTTAACTTACAGGCCTAGCTTACTGAAAACAAGCTGGTTCACAATGAAAGTAAAACCCAAGCTATGCTGTTTGAATCAAACTCTAAACTTAAATATTCCCAATGGAACTTCACAGTATCCAGTACTACTGGCGCCCCAATTAGTATTGTTACTTCCTTCAAATACCTAGGCATTACTCTGGACCAGTCTCTTGACTTTGACCTGCATGTGCAATCCACTTGTAAATCTGTAAACTCAAAACTAGGAATAGCATATAAAACTAGCTATGCTCTTACTCCCTCTGCTAGGCTGGCCATTGCTCGGGGCATCCTACTTCCCTCCCTGACATATGGGGTACCAACCTATGCTATCATGCATAAATCTACACTATGTAGATGGGATGTTGCCTATAACAACATATGTCGATTTGCTTCCTCATCGACATGACTAAAGCACCTGCCAGCTTTATGCCAACCTAGGCTGGCCAGCACCCTCTGCAGTTAGACTACACTCCCTTGGCTCTCTGATTGATAGCATCATGAGGTCTCAAACTCCTATAGTGCTTTCAGATTTGCTGCTTCCTCAGTCATCCCCTTATGATCTACGCTCGGTTGAGAAATCCCTTCTAAATGTCCCAAGATTTAAAACCTCAAAAGGTGCTAGTGCCTTCTCCTACTTTTCCCCGAACAACTGGAACACACTGCCTCCTCTGGTAAGTCAGTCTACTTCACACACCACTTTCAAAAATGACCTCTGCAAATACCTATCCCTCTCAGAAGTTTGCTCTTGCTTTGAACCACCATAATTGGGATTCTCCTCAGCTCTTCCCCCATATCTCCCCTACAAAATCCCATTACCTGATTGTCACCTGTTATCTCTTCTGACCCTCTCCTCCCCACTCTTCTAGCAAATGGTCACCTCCTTGCTAAGGTAGCAATCAAGTGCCTCCTGAACTCTTAGCTACCTTATGCTCCCACTTATACCTGGCCCTGTACTGTGCCACGCACTTATATCTGAAGTGAGATGCCAATACTATACTTCCTGCTGGTGATACAGTAGCGTCTCGCTGTTGAAATACCTTCTCAATTATGTTGTACCATGTCTAAACATACCACCTTAAACTGCATTCTTTCTGTATCATTCTAATCTTCAGCTTTTACATCTGAACATGTACCTGATTTCTTGTATTGACTACCCAGCTATGTAACTATTTTTGGCCACCATTTGTATGATGATTACCGTGATCTGTATCCTACTGCTGTAACCTGACTGTTTTATGACATTATGTCATACTGTACTTTGCTAGCTAATTGTATGAAGTCTCATCTTAACATTGCCTGTACTGTATTAGTCTGTAACCTCCCAGGTCATGTCTGAAAATAGTCATTTCTATGGCTAGTACACTTACATGGTAAACAAAAACTAAATAAATTAATAAATAAAACAGTCTGCACACCCATTTGCCCACTGTCAAGGGATGGGTACCCTGGCCCCATATGTGTAATACTACAAAGCATCCCTGATACCTGGTAGTCTAGTGGTCCCCACTCCCCAAACCCAATCCTTGTGAACATATAAAAATTTCCTGAGTCCCTGATAGTCTAGTTGCCCCCCCCCGAGCCCCGATCCATGTGTCAGAACAATAAAAATGAATATCCCCGAGTCCCTGGTAGTCTATTGGTCCTTCCTCCCTGAGCCCTGATCCATGTGTCCTAATAATGAAATGAAATCCCTGAGTCCCTGGTAGTCTAGTGCCCCCCCCCACAAGCCTCATTCTGTGTCACAGTATATAATGACAATATCCCTGAGTCTCTGGTAGTCTACTGGTCCCCCCTCCCCGGGCCCCGATCCATGTGTCATAATAATAAAAATTCATATTCCCGAGTCCCTGGTAGTCTAGTGGTTCCCCCTCCCTGATCCCTGATCCCTCTGAAATTAAAAAAAAAATATTGTTCATTCCCTGGTAGTCTAGTGGCCCCCCTTCCCAAGCTCCAATCCCTGTAAAATTAAGAGTGGTCTAGTGGTTAATTATTTAGACTTTGTTAGTTAGTAGTTTCCATGCTCCTAAAATAAAAAAAACACAAAAGCATTTCCACCCATTCTTTGTTTAGCCACTATGGTGTCCAAGCCCTGTGTCCTTTAAGCAACTCCCTTTTTAGTCTTGTCACCCTGGTGCCCAAACAAGGTGTTAATGCCTGTTGTTATCCCCCTTCTTAATTTGGCCACTGGGGTGCCCACGCTTGTACATCATAATTAATTTACAACAGGATTGCTTAAGCCCAGTAGCTATCCCTAATTAAAATTATTTCTGGGCTGCCCAAACCCAGGGACCATTTTCTCCACCACCACCCTCTTTCCACCTTGCTGTATCTATAAAATAGAAAATCCACTACATACAGTAATTTAATTTGTCATCATGTCTCCTCACAACCCACTCCCATCCTGACCCTGACTTCTTAAGTAGCACTCTGCTACCACTCACCCCCTGTCACCTACTTACCTTCGTAGGTATCTCCCCAAAGGACCAAATATATGCACACTATCACATGCAGCATCCAAAGAAAATGAATACACTTTTGGTGTTATATTTTTTCTTCTTCTTCTTTTTTCCCTCCTTACTTTCACTTATAACCTTGTCTTTTTTTTTTGTTTGTTTGTTTTTGTAATTATGACCCTCAATTTTCAACTTGCCCATTTATTCCACCCACCTCACAACCCTGACAGTTGTAATTTTTCAAATTATTGCTGAAACATTGTTTTACAGTCATATGTTTTAGGCAGTATTTGAAAAATGACAGCTGTCAGGTTCATGAGGTGTGGTGAAAAATACACTGAGCAAGGGCAAAATCTCAACAAACGATGAAGTAATGAGCAAAACTTGAAAAACAAAACATGAAAATGAAACTAAGCCAGGAAAATAAAATAAGTTGGCTACTGCCAACAGTGACATAGTTTTCCCAAGTCTGATTCTTAACTTTGCAGGTTTTTATGATTTTGACCTACCATTTTCAATGTGGTCTTTTTTTCAGCCCATGGCATTATCTTGCAACTGTTGTTTTTTCAGATTCCATCTGAAATATTATTTTTAGGTTGATCTGTTATAAAAAAAACCTTTTGAAAAGGCTTTGAAACATGGCAACCACCCCAGTAATCAGGTTCATGAAATGTGGGGCAAAATAAAACATCATATTGAACATTTGGGGCCAAAATCTTAAAAAAAAACAAAAAAAAAACAATGACGTTAGGGCAAATGACATTAGGGCACAGCTCTTTCAGGCCCTGTGTTTCTTGAATTTGAATTGATTAAATTGCAGCTACAACTGTCCAAGGTGAAAGACATACTTAAATAAATAAAAAAAGCTTGAAATAGTAAAACATATTTCAACTACAGAAACCATCTATAAAATGTAATTAATATGCAATCATTTATACTATTCAGTTTGATTTATATAGATGGTTCATGTCAGTAACATTATGGAACAAAATAAAATGGACAAAAATAAAGTGGCAAAAACAGTGTCACCCTCAATATTGGCAGCACAAAATGTAGCGTGCCAGAACAATGAAGGCCACACAACATGCAGGTAGCAAACAACATCCACCGCATGGAGACACTGTACTAGAATACACAGCAGCAGGCACGCGTGCACAGGAACAGCACAGGGGTGCAGGGAGAAGGAACAGGGCAGGGTGTAACCACCACTGGGGAAAGCAGGCCACTGGACACCTACCATGGTAATATAATGGCACAGGCACCCACATGGTAAAGTACCCCTACCCAGAATGCTGAGTGATGGAGACAGTGCACTGGGGCAACCACTGGAGGACAGGTGGACCATAGCCATCATGTGGATGGCTGTGTATAATGAAAGGGCCAGAAGCACAAGCCAACATGTCCCCAGCAACACACACAACACACAAGATAGGGGAGATGGTATACTGGCTTGTGCTCCTGGCCCCTGGGGTTCCAGTGCAGTGTCTCCATGCGGTGGACATTGTTTGCTATCTGCGTGTCATGTGGCCTGCATTGTTCTGGCACACTACATTTTGTGCTGCCAATATTGATAGTGACACTGCTTTTGCTGCTTTATTTTTGTCCACTTTATTTTGTTCTGTGATGTTACTGACTGGAACTGGAGGGGAAGTGGGGATACACAACAGATAAATTACTCCCCATTAAATCCTTTTACAATTTCTTTTGTACCTGGTTCTGGTCGGTAACATCACGGAACAAAATGAAGATGATAAAAATAAAGCGCCAAAAACAGTGTCACTATCAATACTGGCAGCACAAAATGTAGTATGCCAGAACAATGCAGACCACATGACACGCAGGTAGCAAACAACGTCCACCACATGGAGACACTGCACTAGAACCCCAGGGGCCAGGAGCACAAGCCAGCATGCCATCTCCCCTATCCTGTCTGTTGAGTGTGTTGCTGGGGACATGCTGGCTTGTGCTCCTGGCCCTTGCTTTATACATGGCCATTCACATGGTGGCCATGGTCCACCTGTCCTCCTGTGGTTACCCCGGTGCACTGTCTCCATCATGCAGCATTCTGGGTGGGAGTACTTTACCATGTGGGTGCCTGTGCCATTAGATTACCATAGTAGGAGGCAAGTGACCTGCTTCCCCCAGTGGTGGTTACACCATGCCCTGTTCCATCTCCCTGTACTCCTGTGCTGTTCCTGTACATAGTTGCCTACTGCTGTGTGTTCTAGTGCAGTGTCTCCATGAGGTGGACATTGTTTGCTACCTGTGTGTCATGTGGCCTGCATTGTTCTGGCACGCTACATTTTGTGCTGCCTATATTGATGGTGACACTGTTTTTGCCACTTTATTTTTGTCCACTTTATTTTGTTTCACAGTGTTACTGACTGGAACCTTGTACTGGTAGTCTCATGTCAGTCTCAGCCACCTAACCAACAGGAAACATCAATATGCCTTTGTTCTCATGTGTGGCATTTTCCAAGGGCCAGTATTATGAAGGTTATATATTGAGCTTTTTTCTTTGTTAACAGATAATATGGTTTGTGTCCTGGTTGACAAATTTCCAACAAGCAAACCACACAACACTTTCTCTATCCTAATAAACAATATTTGCTTTGAAGCAGAGCATATAAGTACTTTATCTCCTCACCAAATATAATATTCATGGCCATCCTCTGAATTTTTTCAGGTTCAGATGACTCAGCTTGGGTCAGACATCCATGACAAACAGGGGCACTATATTCTAGGACCACTCTCACTACTGTACAATACTAATACAATGGGACGGTCTTACTCACTTCAACTTATTCAACAACACCTACAAAAATAAACAATACCACACTAAAATTGTGCAAGCAGACATTGTTGGCTTTTGCCAACTCTTGTTCTTTCTGTGACTGTTTGTGGACCAATGAAAAACTAGCTGTAGAACTCAAAAACAGTTTCCAAAAGAACATTAAACATGTAGCAGACTCCTGGACTTCAGAGTGTTCTGACAAGAGTCCATCCAGTATTTTACACTTATGCAGTGCAGGACTATGGATCCTGGCAAGAAACAGATCAAAAAGAGTTATTTAGAACTAATTTGTGCAGATAAAGTGCTGTCTAATCTGCCAGGATATCCAAAGGTCCAGATAAATCAATTTAGCGCAGGTAACAGATTTGTATGGGCCTCTATCTACTTTAGATCTGTGTGGATGGTTCATACTATCCAAACCATGTGAAACTGAACAGATGTCATCCACACTTTTATTTAGTGCAGAACACCAATGCAGGAATGATAGTGATAAGAAGCATTACTCCACGATGAAGGTGGCATCTAATGGGGAGTTAATGTATGGTTGGGACCATTGTGGCCTATGGCCGCAGGCCGAGTGCCTACAATGGACCAACCGTGCATTAACTCCCCATATGATGCCACCTTCGGAGTGGATTAATGCGCTTGTAACATGATCTACTGTAGCCTGTATATGTCCTACATATGTTAGTGGTTATACTACACAAAAGATAATGAGAGTAATCAAGTTTTGCAGTAATTTTTACTGTTACTTTGGCAATTTTAAATGAACTTCTCTTACATACATATATTTTTTTTATTTTTGGGTGGCAGCTACAATTGTATGTTTCTTAACTATTCCAATATATTTGAGACATTTCTGAGCTGCTGTTACTTGGATATTGTTCGTAGGCTGACCACGACCGTGCTGCTTTTCTACTACTCGGTGTCTCTCCCTATCTCATTTGCATATTGACATGCTGCTTTACTTGGTGCTGTTTTTATCCTTTAGCTACTCAAATTCTGTTTCGTCACGTCGGTTTGTTTTCCTTCTGGCATTTGTCTGGTCTGTCTGCTATCTTATGTTTCTGTGTTTCGGGCTCCATAATTAAAGTTGACTGCCGTATACCGTGAAATTGTTCAAATGAAATCCATTTCCGGATGTTGCCTGTGTCACTCCATCTGCATCTCTACCTTTGAACTTCCTACCTTGTACTCCTAACCTAGTCCCTCTGTCTCATTTGTCCCACTGCTCCTATGGTGTTCCTGCTTCCTATTTCTAAACTTGCTCCCTGCGATTGCTTCTCCTCTTGTCCGTACCACACTGCCAATTTTCCTCCCTTAGCTCGTTTATGTAGTACACAAGCATCACGGCATTATCATCTCATAATGCCGTGTTGCTCCTCTACCACATGACGCTGTTCGTCCTATCACCTTTCTTGCTTCCACTCCTACTATTTTTGCCATGTTACAATGACACATAATGAAGCATTGACATACATAGCCACTTTCCTCTCAACTGTCCCTGATTTTCAGGGACGTCCCTGATTTTATCTCAAAATTTTAATCTGTCCCTCCTAAAAATTGTGTTTCTGTGACCAAACAGTAGGGGTTGTAAGCACAAAATAATGTCAAACAAAGTTACAGATTTGTTCTTCCTTAGAAAATGCATTTTATACTAAGCTCCTACAAGGTTCCTGAATAGATATTACCAATTTTGAAGATGTGTCCCTGATTTTAGGCCTTTGTCCCTGATATTTTTAAGCTTTGTAACTGATTTGTGAGGCAGAAGGTTAAGAGGTATGCATAGTCACTTTTCTAACTAGTTTTCAATCAGGTAGGAAATCCAGAATACTTTTTTGTTTGTTACTCCCCTTCTGGTGCAGAGTTCTGTTCCAAATTAGTTCATGCTAATATAAACATACAGAAGAAAGCACAAAGAGTGCCAAAATGCATTAGTTAATAGCAATGATTTCAATTTGCCGTTACTTGCATCAGCATGCGTCTGTTTCAGCAAAGGTTTCTTGGAACAGATGGATTGAGAATCCAGAGTTAAAGATTGTACTTGCTGATATCAGCAAGAATGTGTTTGATCACTGCTATTTTCATCATTTTTCTGTTTAAATACTTTTGATTGTGGGTATGCTTGACTTGTGTGAGTAAACAAAAGGAGAGGTTTACGCTTTATGAAATGGGTTTGCAAGGAATAACCACATCTTAAATTACAGTAAAACTTTTTGCATGAAGTGATGCTTATCACAGGCTTGTCATTTGAGCATAGTTGCAGATCATTTAATGCCAGAGTGACGGTAAATGCACCAGCTCAAAATCAACCCAAGTAGTAGTGGCACTGCATGTCAGACCAAATGGCGTCCCATTCAGTCTCTGGCAGATTTAATATATGAACATGAAATTTGCAGATAAGGTATATGCTAATATTAATTTCTTTGAGGCTAAATCTTAGAGTTTATTTCCTCACAAATTACCATGGAAATGTTAAGGACGGTATTCCTAAAGTGGTACTGGACCAATGGGGCAGCATTAGTTCTTATATAAACCCCAGAATTCCAAGTGAGCCCTCACATGAGTGACCCTGAAATGTGAGTGCCATGAAGCAGCAGTGTGGTGCCTACTTCGGTGGTGTCTACCTAAATGTCATCTGGTGGTATCAGCAGGGCATCTGAAGGGATGAACACAGGCCTCAGGCCATGCTGCTTAAGGAGGACAGATAAGGCAAGTGATGAAAGGGAAACATAAGTAGGGATTTGATAGAAATATTATCTGTCTAGGATTAGTGTCAGGAGGAGGCAACTGGTACAGTAGAGGCTGCAACTACTGTACTCCCTATCCAGTGTCCCTATCTAGGATAAGCCTCCAGCTAACATTCAAGGTACTCCACAGGAGGGCAGCTAGCTCTGGAGACTAAGGGCTGCAGCTAGTCCCTTTCTGAGGTAGAACCATGGCTCCGTAGTACTCAAGTGGATGAACCCAAGTAAGCAACCAGATTCAATTGCCAGTGTAATGTGAATTTATTGTAGAGCACATTATACATTTATTTATTTATTTATTTATTTAGTTAAACATCAGTTTAGAAACCTTTGAGCCAGAGGCTCATTTACAAAGGTACCTCGTCACAAAGAGGACATCAGAACAGTAGTACAAGGGACACAGTACTTACAAACAAAAAAGTTACAGTTCAATTACAATTTTGTTACAATAGAATACAATCTCCAACGAAGCAAAAGGTAACAAAAGGTGCAAAACTTATGGTCAGGGGAGAGCTGGTGGGAGTAGAAGGGAGGGAGATAGGGGAGGAGGAATTAGTAGGGAAAGGATTGGGGGGGGGGGCGAGCCGCTCAGTGAGCATTGTCAAACAGAGTATATATATATATATATATTTTTTTACACTAGGCTAGCGGCAGTTGCATTTGCGAGAGCTAAGCAGGAAGTTTCTTTAAACAAACAATGGGTTATAATGTCAGCTGTTAGCAGGCAAAGGTTGCCACTCCAGCACCACCAGAACTTTGACTCTCACAAGTCTTCATCAGGGGGTGTGGCAAGGGGGAGCATTGCAAGATTTACAGAGAAGCATTTTCATGAATATTCAGACATTTAAATAGTCAGAATTGATTACACCTGATATTCTGTGCTGCAGTTAGAATCTACTGAGGCTGCCATTCAGTGTCAGTGGATACCTAAATGTTATGGCTGTGTAATCAAGCTGCATCGCAATGCGTTAAAATTAATTGAATTGTCTCTAAGAAGTGCAAGCTGTGACTACTAGGTTGGGGCTTCAACAGATTCATGGCAGCTCTTAATATTAAATGCATGAATACAAAAGTGATGAGCTGTGCGAAAAATACAAATAAAAAACATGAAAAGTGTCTGTACCAAATGTTTCATATCCAGCAGGAAAACAAAATTGATTTTTTTCATTTTTGGCCGTGTTTCAGCTCACAATAAATACATACAAACAGAAGAGAGAAATAAATAAGTGCTGTAGCTGAGTCTTGAACCCAGGCTGCCTGGAATTCCTTTCCAGTTGCAC
Organism: Neoceratodus forsteri; assembly: GCA_016271365.2. Taxonomy (NCBI): domain Eukaryota; kingdom Metazoa; phylum Chordata; order Ceratodontiformes; family Ceratodontidae; genus Neoceratodus; species Neoceratodus forsteri. The sequence continues at coordinate 1,236,099,916 of CM057452.1, forward strand.
TATCAGCTGCACCACCAAGACAACTGGAATCTGGACTGTCCTGGAGCACATTACTTTTTCTCCAATGTTCCATAAATTTGCACACCACACTATTGTGATTGAAAATGTAATTATCTATGCAGCAACAGATTGTGCACTGGAGAAATAGTAATATGCTCTGGGAAAGCTCAGGTTCCAGTTGCCTTGGTGGTGCAACTGGTGGTGCATCTGGAACAGTTTTCTGCATGGCTGGGTTCAAGTCCCAGCAGAGGCACATATGTTTTTTCTCTCTCCTGTTTGTTTGTGTTCCATAAATATGCACACTGCACTCTTGTGATTGAAAAAGCTCACAATAAATGCATTACTATGCCAGATTCCTACTCAACAACAAAAAGCTAAAGGCAGAAAAGGCTGATATGTTCCTATGATCAGCCCCTAAATGTCCTCCTCTCAGTTTAGTTTCTTGGATGCCTTTTTTTTTGGGGGGGGGGGGAGATCCACTAAGTAACTTGTTCCAATCAGAAAAGCAGAACAGATAGAGCCTAGAGAGACAGAAACAAAAAAATAATTACTGCATATAAACTAAAAAAGTCCTAAAACCACGAATATAAGTTAAAGCAAGCAATTGAATGCTAACCTCGGTAACTTCTAGCTGCAGCACAGAATATCAGGTGTAATCAATTTGGATTATTTGAATTTTTGAATATTTATGAAAATGCCTATATTTAAATCTAGCAATGCTTACACTTGTCATGCCCCTTGAGGAAGACTCATGAGAGTCAAAGCACTGGGGCTGTGGAGTGGCAAGGTTTACCTACTAACAGCCAAGATTATAGCCCCTTGCTTGCTGTTTTAAATGTACAGGTATACTTTGCTCTATAACAAATACACATTGCACTGTATTGAATCTGGCTGCTTACTTTCATTCATCCATCCAAGTGCTACGGAGACTGGATTCTAAATTTCTGCTGGGGCTGGCCGCCCCTTCTTCTGATAGCAGGAGCTCAGCACCACACTATTGTGGCTCCCAGTCCTGGACAGTTGATCCTTTCTGGGGTATGCCTGCATCATAAAAACAGATGATGGCAGATAATAGCCACATGGCCCATCCAGTCTGCCCTTTTTTGTTGCATTGCTTGCACTGTAGCCCTCTCCAGTCTATGGCACCTTCTCTACCACTCCCTTACCTATCACTTATGACTTCCTACTGCTTATCCCAAGCTTTTTTGAATCCCACCACTGTTTTTGCCCCCATAACCTCTGCTGAATGGGCATGGGGTCATAATCTCGCATGATAGTATGCCGCATGGCAAAATCGCTCTGCCAATACAGCACGATTCTTGCCATGCGGCATATCTCTTTTTCTGATGGGCTCCACCTCCCACACCCCCATTATGGGGGCTGCCCCCAAACCCTCCCACTATAGATTCTCAACTCTGGGTGGGGTTAAGTTGGGAGACACAAAGTTTAAAAAAATAAAAGTTTCTGGGACTGGGAATCAAACCTGGTCCCAGAAGCACTGCCTAGGTTCCTCCGCTGCTGTGGCTCAGTCTGTTGAGCCACAGCACCTGGTCAGGGAACCCACTCCCAGCAAAGGTCTTATCCTCTGCCTGGGAGAGTGGGAATGGAGCAATACCGTGTAAAGCAGTATAAGCAGTATTGCACCATTTGCTCACTGGTTCAGCACTGTACCGGGTTAAACATAATCTCATATGCTATTAAGCGTGCAAAATTATGACCCGGCACATGCTGAATGACCATTCCAGGCATCCACCACCCTTTCTGTGAAGAAGTATTGCCTCGTTTATCTCCTAAACCTACTCCCTCCAGCTTTATATTGTTGCCCTTTGTTCTGGAGCACCCTTTCCTCCGAAAAATACCTCCCACTTGTACCTTATTCACTCCTGTGAGGAATTTAAAGGTCTCAATCATATCTGTCCTCTCCCTCCTCTCCTCCAAGTTGTATATGTTTAATTCCTTTAGCATCTCCTCATATGACATTTTATGTAGACCCTGTGCCATCTCGGTAGCCCTCCTTTGGATGTCTTCCATCCTGTCTATGCTCTTCCTGTGATGTGGCCTCCAAAACTGGACACAGTACACCAGGTGGGGTCTTACTAAAGACCTACATAGTGGCAACACAGCATCCCTCTTCCTTCTTGTAATACCCCTACCTATACATCCCATTAGCTCTTGTGATCGCTATGTCCCATTAACTGGCCACCATCAGGTTATCTGATATCATTACCCCCAGGTCTCTTTCCTGTTTGGTCACTGCTAGTATCTCGACCCTCATTTTTGTACTGCAGACCCGTGTTTCTGTCAGCCAAGTGGGTCAGTGGGATGCTGGGGTGCATAGGGAGAGGCATCACCAGCAGAAAAAAGGAGGTGGTTATACCACTGTACAAATCATTGGTGAGACCCCATCTGGAGTACTGTGTCCAATTCTGGAGACCACATCTCCAGGAGGACATAGACAGAGTAGAGGTAGTTCAGAGAAGGACAACAAAAATGGTGCAGGATCTGCACCAAAATTCATATAAGGAGAGACTAGAGGACTTCAATATGTATACCCTGGATGAGAGGAGAGAGAGAGAGAGAGAGAGAGAGAGAGAGAGAGGTATGATAGAGACCTTCAGATACCTCAAGGGCATAAGTAAGGTACAAGAGTATAGCATCTTTCAGAAAAAAAGATGTTCAAGAACATAGGGTCATGATAAGAGGCTGGAGAAGGGTAGACTCATGGGTAGCACAAGGAAGTATGTTTTCACAGAAAGGGAGGTGGATGCATGGAACAGCTCTCAGCGGAGATGGTATGGAAACAAATGGTAGGAGAATTCAAGAATGCATCGGATAGGCATATGGGAACCCTAGCAATAGGAAACAGAGAGTAAAACACCGAGATCAAGTAGGATCTGCAGTATTGCAGTTGGTAGAGAAAATGGGCAGACTAGTTGGCCAAGTGGTCCTTATCTGCCATCAATTTCTATGTTTTTATATTAAGTGTATTATTTTGCTCTTTTTATTTGTATTAAAGTTTAGCTGCCAAACATTTGACAAGTATGCCAGTCATTTCAAGTCTCTTTCCATCCTTTGCACCCCCTCCAGAGTGTCAACCATGTTGCAGATCTTGGTGTCATCTGCAAGGAGGCAGACCTTACCTTCCAGCTACTCTGCTATGTCACCAATGAAGACATTAAAGAGGACTGGCCTAAATACTGACCCCTGTGGCACCCCGCTGGTCACTTTCCCCTCCTCAGAGCAAGCTCCATTTACCACCACCTATCCCCTAACCAGTTTCTTACTCTGGTTATCACGTTATTGCCCACCCCATGCTACCCAACTTATTTACCAGCCTCCTATGCAGAACGGTGTCAAAGGCCTTGCTGAAGTCCAAGTAGACCACATCAACCCCCCCGATCTAACACCCTTCTTACCCAGTCAAAAAAAGTAATCGGATTGTTTGGCATGACTTCCCCTCAATAAAGCCATGTTGCCACGGGTTCTGCAGTCCATTGAATTCCAGATGTTCCACAATTCATTCTTATAATAGTGGTTCCATCAATTTCCCTACCACAGATGTCAGGCTAACAGGCCTGTAATTTCCCACCACCTCCTTGCTACCACTTCTGTGAAGTGGGAATACGTCTGTCCTTCTCCACTCCTTCCAAACCATGCCGGTCTCCAGTGAACTGTTCAACAAGTCTGTCAGGAGTGCAGCTAGCATCTCCCTGAGTTCCTTTAACACTCTTGGATGCTCCCCATTTGACCCCATGTCTTTGTCCACCCTCAGATTAGCAAGTGCTTTCCTGACCCTTTCCTCAGAAAAGGGACTGGTGTCCATTCCCCCTTCCCCGGCTTCTTGGTGCTTATTTGTGCCCCCCATGCATCTAGCTTGGTGACAGGGGGACTCCATGGGGGGAGGAGGAGCTAGCTCTATACTAGGAGCAGATAGCAATGTTGTTAGTGGGTTTTAATTACCCCCTATTTAATGTCAACCTACAGGGGAGCAGCTTGCATGTAACTGGTTAATGGACTTTTAATTTATATCCAAGACTGACTAGGTGTTTAGGTAGGTGGGTTGGTAATTTAGTAAGCTAACCTCTAGTAAAAGCTTCAGAAAAATAAAAGGGATAGCTAAGTATTAACAGAGAAGGCTAAAACGTTATTATGTGGAGAGGGGGTGTGCAGCAGGAGTGGGATGAAGTGGGTAGAGTGGTGTGGTGCAGGATATGTGCAGTGGTGGTGTTTCTGGGTACTGTCTGGGAGATGGAGGGATGCCTAATTTGTTGTCATATTAGGCAGCAGAGAGCAGAGGTATGGCAGCTGATTCAGGAGTAGAGATGGGCGAAGTGGCCCCAATTCACTCTGTGAAGTGGAGCAGTGAAAGTGAGGTCGCTGAGTGCTCCGCAACTCGAAGCGGAGTACTTTGCATTATTAATGGGTAACACGAAGTCCATTGAAAACAATGATTTTGCATTACTCCACCTTCCCAAACCACTACTCCACTAATTCTTAAGGTGAAGTACATTGAAAACAATGTACTTCACCTTATTTCGCCTTGTTTTTAAGCTCCAAAGGTGAACTTTGCAGTGATTCATGGGATTTCAGGTCACATGGGCTCTAGATTGTTCTGCACAGCCTCAGTTTGGGGTAGTGTGTGTAGGAACTGTAGGAGACAATCTGTTCTGAGAGCTCTCTGTGATGCAAACCTTCTAAAAGCTGTTAAAAAAGCCTTTTTGAGTAATTTTTTTGCTGAAACTTTAGTTCATCGATTATAGGAAATCCTCCTGTGCTCATATCATCGATAGTTTATTGTTTGCGTGTGGATTTTGAAAGTTAATGTACAACATTCAGTCTGCGTACTGAGAGACAATGGAAGTGTGCTTTTGGGGAGGGGCATATCTGTGGTGTAGGTAGATTAACTAGGAGAAAAAGACAGTGCTTTCTGTTTTGGTGATATTTTTCTTGTATAACTGTGTTAATGTACACACAGTAATATTTTTAATAATTCTTCCTTTTTTTGCTGATTGTTGTGGTGCAGCAGTGCATAATTTTAGTTTGTTTAAAATATGTGTTTATATTACTGAAGTTTTCAAGTTGCTTCGCATTACTTAGTGTGTGTGTGAGTATGTGTGTGACGCGTGTCATCAAATCAGACACCTTTTATTGTGCCGCATAATAATTTCAGCAATGTGAACCTGCTATACACTGCAGTTGTGTAATTTTTTGTACTTCTTTGCGGTATCTTTACTGGTACTAGTACTAGAGTGACTGTTACTGCAGTACACTGCCCCCCTCCGCGGCCCACACCAACCAGCAAAGGTATTCTTTTACAAATATGAATTTCTGATGGTGAGCACTGGTTAGGTGTTGTGCCTTTGCGTCTGCATTTCTTCATTGTGCAGCACAATCTTAATCTGTCTGTACATATGCATCTCTTTAAGGCCCAATCTCCATCTCTAACTTAAGTCACAGTTGTTTCTTTGGCTTCCCTTCAGAGTACTGGACAGGTGTGGTGCATAATTCAGCATGAACATTGTACTCATTAATATGTGTTTTTAAGTCAGGACCATCACCAGGAGTCACTCATGATACAAATCACGTTCTTCATCATCACGGTAACAAATGCAGTCACAAATTACGATTTACGATCACGTCGCAAATCACAACAGTAATTTTTTTTACTAGTTACTTGGATGTGTTGTAAGCCTGTTTTGTAGTATCTCTCCATGCATCACCACCCCACCATTGTACTCATTAATGAGTGTTTTTAAGTTGGAGAGTTTTGTGCCTCACCTCATTGGGGCCCGGGGAAGTACAGCCATAGGCCTCTGCGTTTCTTTATCATCATGGTCACAAATGCAGTCACAAATCACGATTTATGATTACATCATGAGTCACAACATTAATATTTTTACTAGATACTTGGATGTATTGTAAGCCTGTTTTGTAGTATCTCTCCAGGCTTCACCACCCAACCATTGTACTCAATAGTAAGTGTTTTTAAGTCAGGGAGTTGGACAGTGCCTGCAGTACACACAGACTGGAAAGAAAACTGCACCCATGCAGTTTAGCACAGTATACTTCCACTGCTCAGAATACATACGGAAGACAACAAAAAAAGGGCATAATTACATACAAGGGTCAGAGATGGTGGAGGAATGCATTTTATAACACAGCAAGGAAAGTGTGGGGGGATTCATTGTGTGAGGAAAAAAAAACTAATCTGGGATCCCATGGTGATCCAGCAGCAGTACCAGCATGGACATAATTTGCAACTGGTGTCCCTCTATGTAAAAAAAAATAAAATTTACAGAAAGAACAAATTAAGTAAAAAAGAGTACAGACAGAAAAGACAGAAAAAATGTAGCTTTTAAAAAAGCTGTTGGATCTAAATCAAAGTTTAAATCTCCTCGTTCTGATCTCAAAGTATCAGCAGTCACAAAACACACTCCTCTTTCTTTCTGTCTGCACAGGAGAAAGCGAAAGTGTCTGCTTGTATGATTCACTTTCTTCCTGCCTAGCTAAAGAAGACATGACTTACAGTACTGTAAGCCATGTGATGTGTGGGGGGGCTGCCAAATCTGAAACACCAAGTGGATCACTTAGAATCATAATGAGGAACGCGAAGTCCATTAAAAACAATGACTTCACCTTACTTATCATTGCCATTCCGCCTTAACGTGAAGTGGTAATGACAAGGCAGAGTGAGCACTTTGCATTGCCCCCTCTGCATAATAGAGTGGCAACACGAAGCGCACACTTCGATGGCAGAATTTAAATTCACTGCATCTCTATTCAGGAGATGGGTGTACTGGTGGTGGTGGAATTTGTAAGTTAATGGTGGTAGGGGCAGACAGACCACAGGGCTGTGGGGCAGGAGAGGCAGAGTGGGTGAGAATGGAACCAAGGCAGGGGGACCAAAAAGGGGGTGTAAGGAGGGAACCTGAGTTTGGATAGATCCCATGGGTTACCCTTCCCCAGAAGGAGGGGAGGACCAGGAAGGGGGAGTGGAAAACAGTAATAGGGAAAGGTAAAGCAGAAAGGGGACAGTGTTATGTGGGAGCATCTCCAGGATTGCCGGTGCAGAACAGATTCCTTCCACTGGATCAGAAGGAAGAAGGGGAAAGTGGTGATAAGGATAGGGGCAGGGAGATGGGGAAGTTGGAGGTGGTGGGGTGATGTCAGGATAAGTGGGAAGAAGAGGCACAAGGATGTGAGTTTGAGTGAGAGGGGGAGGGCAGATGGAGCAAGGAAGGGGTGGTGTGCTTGGGATAATGAGGGCATAATGAGGAGGGAGGGCCAAAGGGAAGGATAAGGGGAAGGCTAAGGGGAAACAGAAGGGAAAGATGGAGGCATGCCAGAGGGAGGGAGGTTCAGGAGGAGGAGAAAGGAATAGTGTGTATAGGGGTTCAGGAGGGAATACAAGAAGGACAGGAGGGAAAGGAGGAGGGAGGTGGGAGTAGCAGCAGTATGGTCGGAAAAGAGGGAGGACCCAGGATGGGGTGGTGGGGATTTTGGTGGATTCAATAGTGAAGGGGATGAGATAAGGGACAAAGGGGCAAACCATAAGAGGGTAGAATGAATGCCAGGGATGGTGGCAGGGAGGGTGGGACCTCTACTAGCACAGTGTGTGGTACAAATAGGAGGGAATCCTCACTTTATAATGCATCTATCTATGAATTACCTTGCAGAATGTGTGTGGGGAAGAGGGCAGTGCAAGAGATGTTCAAGGAGGTGGGGAGAATCTGCAGAGAGGAAGGGAAGTCGACAGCCTTCTTGGAGATGTTTCCAGTCCTGAGAGCTAGTAACATAGAAACATAGAATTTGATGGCAGATAAGGACCGCTTGGCCCACCCAGTCTGCCCATTTCCCTACCTACTGGATAAGCTGCAGATCCTAGTTAACCAGCAGCCTACTTCTTACCCCCACACCCTAGAATTGCCTTATGACTGTCCCATGCATGCTTGAATTCCACCACTGATTTTGACTCCACAACCTCCTCTGGAAGGCCGCTCCATGCATCCACAACCCTCTGTGAAAAAAATACTTCCTAAATTACCTCTGAGCCGCCTCATCTTCAAATTGTGCCCTCTTTGTTTTCACACTTTTTGAAAGATGCTACCTCTTGGACTTTGTTGATTCCCTTGAGGTACTGAAAGTTTCTATCATGTCCCCTCTCCCCTCCTTTCCTTGAGGCTATACATATTAAGCTCATTAAGTCTCTCTTCATATGTCATCGGTGCAGACCCTGCATCATTTTAGTTGCTCTCCTCTGGACAGCTTCCATCCTGTCTATGTCTTCGGAGATTAGGTCTCCAGAACTGCACACAGTACTCCAGATGGGGTCTCACCAGCTGTCTGTACAGAGGGATAATAACTTCCTGTTTTCTACTGGTGATGCCTCTCCCTATGCATCCCAGTATCCCCCAGCCCTCCTTGCTGCCCTCTCACATTGCTTGCCCACCCTTAGGTCATCTGATATGACTCCCCCAGGTCCCTTTCCATTTTTGTTGTTGTTAGTATCTCACCCCCCATTGTGTACTCTTCCCCTGGGTTTTTGTTTCCCAGGTGCATTACCTTGCACTTCTTAGCATTGAATCTAAGCTGCCATACATTTGACCATTCCTCTAACCTTGTCAAGTCCCTTCTCATCCTTTCCACCCCACCCTGTGCATCAACTCTGTTGCAGATCTTAGTGTCATCTGCAAAGAGACATACTTTTCCTTCCAGTCCTTCCGCAATGTCACTTATAAAGACATTGAACAGGACCGGTCCTAATACTGAACCCTGCGTTACCTCACTAGTAACCCTCCTTTCTTCTGAGTGGACTCCTAGTATGACAAGGAATGTAAGAACCACCAATTTTTTTTTCATATTACTTTGTTCCCTGGTGTACTCAGGTTGTGTTGCTTTGCTCTGTCTTGCCCCACCCTCAACCAGTTACCACCTCACATGGCACTCACCAAGATCCATTGACCCCCACAGCTTGCCCACATAGTGGGGCCAGGATGGGGAGAGCAGTCCTTGGCCCACCTGGAGATTCAACATCCAGTATGGATTTGTGATCCACCTGGTGGTGCATGTCAGGGCAGGTGAGCAGAGTGTCATAGAGCCCAAGTCTGTCTTCTCTTCCATATTCTTCTCCTTGGGTCCCCTGCCTCAGTGGCAAGTGAGTGTGTGTGTGTGTGTGTGGTGTGTGTGTGTGTGTGTGTGTGTGTGTGTGTGCTCGTGGAGGCATGTGCATGCCACAGAACCATGGCTCCTCTCTGATGCTTAGATTTCAGTACTGCTACCCAGACCTCCACCAGAAAGCAGTCAAGGGCCGAGATGGCTCAAAGGCAGCCCTCCTCACTACTGGAAAGGAGATCAGCCTTCTAGACTCTCAATCATCTCCTCCCTTGCCAAGCCCCAGAGACACAAGGTTGTTTCCAATCTTGGGTTGCCAGCATAGCAGGAGATGAGACACGCAAAGCCTCTGTCCTTCACGTCACCTGGCTGGCTATAGAATTGCTGAATTTAATTATTGGTTTAGAGGGTGGTGTGAGGCCTAAGGGTATGAGTGTTTTGGTGAATGTGGGAGGGGGGTGGCATGGAACAACAAAGACCTGTATGTACCAGATAGGTTACACCTACTGTACGTAGAAAAGGCACAAGGGTCCTGAAGGGAAAGCTAGAGGATTAATAACCTCATTTCATTCATTTTTATTGGTTATACTGGAAAGGCATGTGAGTATTGCTGCCCATTTACACAAGCGTCCAGTTACATATAGTCATGAGACTAGACATACTGTAGACAAAAACATTTAACTTACAGCGAGGGTTAATACAATAGTACATAAAATCAGGATAATATAGACTAAAGGGCAAACCATGAACTAGCTTTGGTGAATTAACAAATACGAGGTGACATTAAGTATTCAGTGAGGGTTCAATAATAATATAATATAATACAATATAATATAATATAATATAATATAATATAATATAATATAATATAATAGTAGGAAACAAAAAATGTAAGTGCAATTTAAAAACTAGCCTAGGTGGATTAACAATACTACAAGTGCTAGAAAAAGAGGGTAAGTGCCAGAGGTGGATAACCAGAGGGTGAGGGGAAAAGAGTGCAGAAGGGGAGCCAGATTAGGGTTGCAAGCAGGTGCAGGTGAAGGAGAAATGTCTCCTGATATTGTGTTTGAAGGCATTTGTGGAGGGACAAAGTTTTAGTTCCGGAGGGAGAGAGTTGAAGATTGTGGGTCCCATAACGGAGAGTGTTTTCTGGCCTTGAGTGGTCCGGCAGAAAGGAACAGTGAAAGAGAGAGCGGAGGACAGTCTAGAGGTCCTGGTGGTAGTGGCTGTCTGGAAGAGCAAGTTGAGGCAATCAGGGAGCAGTCCACAGGAGAGTTTGAAGAAGAAGGTGGCCATCTTGCAGCTGAGGTGGGCTTCAAGGGAGAGCCGACTGGTGAGCTTATAAAGGTCACAGTGGTGTGTGAGTTTAGGGAGACCAGAGGCAAAGTGAATAGCATTGTGGTAGGAGCTTCGAAGTCTGGAGAAATCTTTAATGGAGAGGCAGGGGAGGGAGACAAGTGAATCATAGTCGAAGACAGGAAGAAGGAAGCTGGAGACTAAGAGGGATTTGGATTCCCTGTTAAGGTAATGCTTGGTAATGTGGAGGATACCGAGGCATTGGTGGGCTTTTTGATTGCGAGGTTAGTGTGAGAATCGAAATTGAGGTGGATATCCAGGAGTAAGCCAAGGTACTTGAATTAACTGACTCTTTCAATGGAGTTACCAGGGTTGTCATAGAGGGAGAGGTCAAAGCCAAGGGGTTTGCGGGGTCTGGAGAAAACCATGAATTTAGTTTTTTGGAGTTGAGTAGAAGACCTTTGGACGTGAATCAGGTGTGAAGTCTGCTCAAATTGAATTGGAGTTTGTTAATGAGAGCATTGGGGGTTTTGTCCTGACAGAAAAGGGCTGCATCATCAGCATAGAGAATGAGTTCAGAGGAGGTGCAGATGTCAGGCAGGGAGTTAATGACCTGAGAGAAGAGAAGAGAAGATGGCCCAGGATTTGACCCTTGGGGGACACCATATTTGATGGGGGAGGATTCAGAAAGGACACCGCCAATAATGGTAAGATGGGATCTGCCTGTTAGGTAATCCTTAAACCAGAGGCAGATCTCGGGTGAGAAATGGAGGCCAGTCAGGGTACAGAAGAGAACTTTACATTTAACAAAGTTGAAGGCTTTGTTGAGGTCTACAAACGCAGCACTAGCGTAGAAGTCTTCGTTGTTGGCTTTGTCTATAGAGTGTGTGAACTTGATCAGGGCAGTTTTGGTATTGAGTCAAGCACAGAAACCCATGCTGGGCCTCTGTAAGCAGGTTGTATTTGGAGAGGAATTCTGTGGTTTGCCTGTGGGCCACTTTCTCTAAAATTTTGGAGAGAGGGGCAAGAAGGGAGATGGGATGGTATTTGGATACTATATCCTTGGAACCGGATTTGTGAAGAGATTTAATAATGGTGCACTTCCATGCTTTCAGGAAGGATTCCATGCAGAGGGAGTAGTTGAGGATGTTAGTAAGAGGGATGGCCAGGGAGTCACAGACAAGATGGAGAACTCTGAAGTCAATGTTGGCACCCTTGGATGGTCTTGGGTCAGTTGTTCTGATTAACTTGACCACTTCATCAGGGGTTAGGTACCTGAAATGGAACATAGGGTGGGAGAACTGGGAGGGGTGATGGAGTATATGGGGTAGGAGTGGAACTGGGCTTGTACTGGTTGAGGTCACCAAAGTATTTATTGAGAAAGGAGGCTATTTCACTTGGCTCAGTGGTCGTTGTCCTTTCGGAGGTGAGACAAATATGTTTTTTTGGAAATTCCCCTACAAATAAGGTTGTTAAGAATATTCCAGGTCCTCCTAGGGTTCTCCTGGGCAGCACATTGTTTTTTCAGGATGAAGGAGGATTTAGTAGATCTTGTGGAAGATTTACACCTGTTCCTGAGGGTTTTGAAGTCTTGGAGGAGTTGGGGGATTTTGTGTTTTCTGTACAGCTTCCAGGCTCAGTCCCTATCCTTCATTAGTTTGCAAAGCTCAGGGGGTGACCTATTCTTTGCTAGAACCCTTAAACTGGATTGTTTTAAGTGGGATGAAATGGTCATAGAGGGCAAGGAACTTATTGCTAAAGGCTTCAAGTGCTTTTCAGATGTCAGAAATGTTTTCAGTGAAGGACCAATCTTGGGCTAGGGATACTTTGGAAAACTCGGAGGCATCCAGCTTCTTCAATTGCCTGGTATGGATGAATGTGTGTGTGTGTGTGTGTGTGTGTGTGTGTGTGTGTGTGGGAGGGATGTTTTTGTGGACCATTGGCAGAAAACAGCTCAGTGGTCATTGATTGAGTCAGGAAGAACTCCAGAGGCAGTGACATGGGAGGGGTGTGAGACAAGGATCCAATCAATGAGGGACTGAGATCCAGTTTTGTAGTTGGTTCCTGTAGGTTCAGTGATGAGCTGGTGTAGGCCAAATATGGATTCCTTAGTGCAGTCACAGTGAGGGGGCAGCCAGTTTAGGTTGAAATCCCCTAGAATGATGCAATCTCTCCCTTGGGGGAGGGAGGTCTTGATATCGAGGAGAAGGTCAAGATCACAGGGTGAGGAGGAGGGTGGCAGGTACACCACGCTGACTGTGACCATTTTATCTGCTCCAAGGAGGAGGTTAATCGAGATGGTTTTAAGGGAGGAGGTGGGAAGTGGGGGGTTGAAGTCTGGGCAAGGAGGTGATCAGCTACCAAGATGAGTCAGCCTCCCCCCTGCTTCCCCACCCTGTCATTTCTAAAGACTGAGTAACCTTCAAAGAGGATTTCATTGGGGGAGGTGTCCTCCTTCAGCCTGGTTTCAGTGAGGGCAATGACATCAAGAGCATTAGCCATCACCCAGGACTCGATTAAGTTTTTTTTTTGTCAAAAGGCTTTGCACGTTAAGGTGAGCAAAAGTGAGCTGTTTAGTGGGTTTAGGGGAGGAGTGGGGGGTGAAATTGGTAGAGGGTGTGGGGCCGGGGTTGGGGTGAATGGAGCCTGAGATGAGGAGTAGTAGGAGAAGGAGCCTTAAGTGCCTGCAGTTAGCAAGCGAAGATAGCTTGGTGAAGTATTGCCTGGTGTGGTGGTGGGTGAAAAAGATATGACTGTGGTAGGAAGGAGAGAACTCATGGAACAGGCAAAAGCTGATGAAGAGGCTCGCATGGGGAGGGCAGGGACAGATTTGGATGCACAAGTGGGGTGGTGGTGGGGAAAGGGAGGGGAGCAAGGAGGTGTGGGAACCTAAATTTCAACTGACAAGGTGGGAGAGCAGGGTGTACAGCCCCCTTTTCCCCAATCAGGACAGCTGTGGTTAGGAAGGGATGGGAGGGGTGGGAGGAGTATGGAGTAACCAAGGGAAGGGGGGGTGAAAGTCAGCATGTCAGGAGTAAGGGGAGTCCAGAGTTGTGATGGAATGTGGTATCTCTACACGACAGAAGTCTGGAAAAAAGTGATGGAAATGCAGTCTTTGTTGGCCGAGGGAGAGGTGAATACTGCAGCCATCACAGAGACTTGTGCTGCACAAAAAACATTATTGGAACCTTGCAGTTCCTAGTTATAAAATGTACAGAAAGGACAGGGAGGGTGGAAAAATGGGGGAGTGAAACTGTACATGAAGGAGGGGATAACCTATACCAGAAAGGAAGAGGTGGCGGGCAAGACTGAAGCTTTGTGGGTACAGGTTGTGGGTGCAGGTTCAAGCCACTAAAGGGAAGAAACAGGGCTGTGGGTGTTCTACAGACCACCTTCCCAGGATGAGGAATTGGGCAGGATATTGGAGTCCTAGATCATAGATATGTCCAGCAGAGGGGAAGTAGTAATAATGGGGGATTTTAATCTACCTGGGGTGGACTGGAGCAAGTACTGCTGGATGCTTTCCAGAGGGCTTTTCTAACTCAAAGTGTCTTGCAGCCAACTAGGGAGTGGGCTGTCCTGGATCCAGTCTACTATGCACATGCTCAAAATGTGAAGATGGATGTGCTGCTTGCATGATGTGACCACCACATGGTGTTGTTCCACTTGAACATGGTTAGAGGAATGGACAGGACCAAGACGAGGGTCTTGGACTTTTGGATTTTGGTAGAATGGGAGTAGTTCTCAAAAGGACAACTTGCTGGGATCAGAGTGGGGATGTGGAACAGAAATGGGCCAGAATAAAGAAGGGAATGATGGAGGCCAGTATTGAGTGTGTCAAAATTAAAAGTAAAAAAGCTAAGGCCAGAAAGCCCAGATGGTTCAGCAGGGAGGTGGCAACAGCAGTAGGGGACAAGATGTTAGCTTTCAGAAGGTACAAGTATATGAAGAAGAAGGAGGATAGGGTGGACTATGCCACTAAGTCAAGAGAGGCAAGCAGGGTGGTAAGGGAGGCAAAGGCCACGAGAGAAATGAATCTAGCTCAGGGGGTAAAAGCAGGTGAGAATGCATTTTTCAGGTATATAAGGGAGAAAAGAAACATAAAAAACAAAACTGTCAAGTTAAAAAAGGAGGGGGTGTTGGGCAGAGAGTAGTGAAGGAAAAGCAGAGGTGCTTAAAAAGCTCTTGTGTTTGGTTTTCAAAAGGGAAAAGGATGGATCAGTACCACAAGAAAGCAGGGGTGGGACCAGGAAGGAGAAGGGAAGGGAAGGGAACATTGTTTAACCAGGAGTAGCACACTAAGCCGAAGCTTGTTTCCAGATGTAACCTGGGAGCACAAGGAAGTTAATTGACTTGCTAAAGATCACACAGTATGCACCTAGGTGATTCTGGGATTCAAATCCAGGTCTCCAGATCTGCAGCTCAGAGCCTTAATCCACTGTGCTATACTGCCTCAACGGCCAGATCCACAAGGGAAGGGGGAGGACAGACATGGTGCAATTAAAGCTGACAGTGTAGTCAAGGGTCTAAGGGCCCTAAAGTGGATAGATCACCAATCTCCTGTGTAGCAGCTATTGGTATCCAAGTGTAAGCTTCATCAGCACCTCATTGCTGAGGACAACTGTGACTGCTTCATCTAACTTTTGATACATACCAGCGAAGTCTTCATCAGCACCTCATTATCAAGGACACCTGTGACTGCATCCGCTTCTCGACCTCTCATTGTAATCACCTGCTACACTTAGACGCACCTCTTGACCCAGGGGGCACCTCCCAACCTCAGCACTTCAGTGATCCCCACCCCATCCCTGCCTACCCCCCCCACATCTCATGGCACACTACTCCCTCCTCCCTCTCTCCCTTCATTCCTCCACTATGTCACCTTTGTCTGTTACCTTCTCTGTGCCTGTCTTCTCCAGGGTGTTCAAACTCACAGACACAGGCATACGTTGTACAATGCTTCAGCAGTGTCTACTTGTGCGAACCTTTTTGTAACTTACTGTACCATCTCTGTAAATGTATGAATTGTTATTCTCTGCTATTTTCTGTTCAACTGTCAAGGAACCTACAAAAGAGCATCCACTCTCAGGTGTTATCCAAGAACTCAAACAAATAAATAAAATAAAAATCACCAGGGCCAGATGGCATACACCAGAGGGTCCTTAGAAAACTGGTGGCGGTTCTGGTGAGTCCACTGGTGGACCTGTTTAACATCTCTCTGGAGTCCAGAAACATGCACTAGGACTGGAGAATGGTGCATGTGTTAAGGTTTCATAAAAGTGGGCCAAGGGACGATCCAGGGAACAACTGATCAGTCAGCCTGACCTGAATAGTGGGTAAACTAATGGATATCATCCCGAAAAAGAGATTCATCAGCTTTCTGAAGGAAAATAGGATCTAGGATGAGAAGCAGCATAGATTTGTGTTGATGAGCATCTGTCAAACTAGCCTAATTGACTTCTTTGATTGGGTCTCTAGGACAGTGGGCAAGGGCAAGTCAGTTGATGTCCTGTATCTGAACATCAGCAAATCCTTCAACTCAGTTCCTCATGGAAGACTAGTCAGGAAGTTAGGGGACCTGTGGGTGGGGGCTAAGCTTGTGGGATGGGTCAGCAGCTGGTTGCAGGATAGAAGCCAAAAGGTGGTAGTTGGGGGAGGGGAATTCACAGAAGTGAGACCTTTGACCAGTGCAGTTCCACAGGACTTGGTATTTGGTCTGGTGTTGTTTAGAATCTTCATAGGTGGCATCACAGATGGGATCATGGGTAAAATCTGCATGTTTGCAGGTGACACAAAGCTCTGTGGGGAGGTGGACATAGAAAATGGAAGACAGGAACTCAAGGAGAACCTGGCTAGGCTAGGCTAGAAAAGTGGTCTGGCATTTGGCAGCTGGGGTTCAGCGCTAAAAAGTGTGAAGTTAAGCACTTAGGGATAAGGAATCAGGGACCAAATATTGATTAGGCAGCATGCAGGTAACCAGTTTATAGGAAGAAAATGACCTGGGAGTAATTATCACAAGTGATCTGCAGCACTGTGCACACTTAAAGAGAGCAGCAGCCAAATCAAATTGGATGCTGGGCTGCATAGCCTGGGGAATTACCACAAGGTAGGCTGAGGTCATTCTGCCACCGTACAGATCACTGGTAAGACAAACTCCTGCAGTATAGTATGCAGTTTTGATGCCCATATTTTAAGACTGATATCAACTTGCTGAAGACAGTCCAGAGAAGTGCAGCCAAGATGATCCAAGGCCTGCAGGGCAACACCTATGAGAAGAGGCTCAGGGATTCCAACATATACTCTCTGTAGGAAAGAAGGAAGAGAGAGGCATGATTAATGCCTTCAAGTACTTTAAGGGTAACACCTTTGAGAACATGCTCATTATAATAGGTTCCATGTCAGGTAAAACAATAACAGTGACAGTTGGTTTTACAGGTAAACAGATAATTCAAAGACTAGACATACAATGCTATACATTATAGAACTACAGAACAATAGAAAGAATAACAACAATGCAGGCAATGTACAATATATGGCAATATTTCAAGGAATGGACAGGGTAAAAAGTAAGGGGTATGTGAGAAGGGTGAGAGATACTTCAGTGCAGGTCCTCGTCAATAAAATGACAGGGGTGTGAACAGGTACGTGTGCAGGGTGAAGAGATATTTTGGCTCAAGGGGCCTCATCAATAGAGGTTCGGGGAGAGAGAGAGAGAGACTATCTGAGGAATTGGCACAGTGACTGTCACATAGAGAGGCACATTAGGAGGTTGTGGTAAGGGATGGACTAGTGAGGTGAGAGGGGTTGGGGGAGAAATAGCACGATTGCGGAAGAACATGTAGGGGGTAAGATGGAGGAGGTGAAGGATTCCAAGGGAGTTTCTGGCAAGTTCAAATTATCTACAGGGAATCAGACAAAATGTTGCTTACGTAGTGAGTCATAAGATGGATGCCCTGGGGGTAGAGTAGGTAGGAAAACCGCGGTTGAAAACCATTTAGAGTTAGAGAGAGCAGTCACAGCAGGCCTTTGAAATAAAATGTTTCCTAAGTTTCTGTTTAAAGGGGCCTAATGAAGTTACAGATGATATGTCCTGAGGCACAGAGTTCAGCCAGTAAGGAGCACAGTGAGCAAAAGCCCTCTGACCTAGAGAGGTGCGACAGCGAGGAACTTTGAAAACCATACTGTTAGTGCTTCTGGTACAGCGGCTATGTTCATAGAGGGTGAGGAGCTTCTGAACACCAGCGGGAACCAGGCCTTGCCTAATCTTTTTGGCCAAATAGACAGGTCTGATACCTACGTCTGCCATCAAACTGGAGCCAGTTTGCCTGTTCACACAAATCAGAAGTGTGTGTTAGCCTTGGTGAACTGGTAGCCAGGTGGCATGCTTTGTTTAATGCTGCTATGATACAGTGGAGGGCCATGGTAGTTGCTGAACCATAGAGTACTAGTCCATAGTCAATAAGCGGAATCACTGAACTATGGATGGCCAGATTAAGAACCTCAGGGGAGAGACTTTGCTTCTGTCTATGATGCATACCAATGTGCCCATTGACTGGCTTTGCAGTATTATCAATGTGTTGTAAGACATGCTGCTGTCCATCGTAATCCCTAAGTATTTAAAGTGTTGAACTACTTCCAGCGGGGTACCAGCCACATTAGTGATGTTGAGGGGGGTATGTATGATGCCTGTTCTGGGTGCTGGAAAACAACATTATTTTTGTTTTCTTGTGGTTCAGGATGCGTTTTTGATCACCGAACAATCGTTCTGCATCTGAAAAACTTTCTTGTATCTTCCACTCCAGGTGCTTAGGATCAGGGTTACTCATGAACAGGACTGCATCATCTGCATAAAGCAGAATTTGACACTGACAGGAGTACAGGATCCAGTTGAGGAATATGCTAAATAATAAAGGACCCAAAACTGAGCCTTGGGGGACACCAGAGCACACAGGTCTGCTTTCAGATAGGATGTTGTCAGTCTTCATTTGCTGTGAATGGTTAGAAAGATAACTCTTGAACCAGGTAACAGTATCACTTGAGAGGCCAATGGATGCGAGTTGTTCAACAAGAAAGATGTGATTAACCATGTTGAACGCTTTCGTTAAATCAATGAAAGCAGCACCAACAAGGGCACCCTAGTCCAGTGCATGGTAAATGTAACCAGTAAACTCTAGTAACGCAGTGGTGGTTCTATGACCTTTGTGGAAGCCGTGTTGCTGCAGCATTAAATTTGATACTTTTGTAAGTACTTAACCAGTTGATCAGCAACTATTCTTTCTAGTGCTTTTGATAATGGTAGGAGGATTGAGATAGGTCTATGTGGCTCAGAGGTAATGTAAGGAAGTATTTTTTCACAGAGAGGGTTGTGGATGCATGGAATGGCCTTCCGGAGGAGGTTGTGGAGTCAAAAACAGTGGTTGAATTCAAGCATGCATGGGACAGTCATAAAGTAATTCTACGGGTTGGGGGTAGAAAGAAGTAGGCTGCTGGTTAACTAGGATCTGCAGCTTATCCGTTAGGTAGGGAAATGGGCAGACTGGGTGGGCCAAGTAGTCCTTATCTGTCATCAAATTCTATGTTTCTATAATTACCTTGAGAAGTATGAGCCTCACACTTAAAGATCAGTGTGAGTGATGTGGATTTCCATTTATACAGGAATTATGACAGTTGCAGAAAGGTATTGAAGATTTGAGTTAGAAGCACAAGTATCTCATTCAAGGTTAACACCACATATTTAAGGTCAAGGGAGATGCCACTATATCTGGACTTCCCAAGAACCTTCTATGAAGTATTCCTTAGCTTCACGCATTGTGATGGCTCTAAAGTGGAATAGTGGGTCAGTGCATGGCCGGTCTTCTGACCTGGCACTGCGTCCTTGGTTGGGTGGAGGAAGAAATCAGGGTGTAGAACACCACTCAGATCTGAAAAGGCTTTGTTAAAAGTATTTGATATGGTATATGGATCCAGTGTGGGTTCACCATCAATTTTGAGCATTTTGGGTGCTCCCTTATTATTTTTCCCAATGATTTCTTTCAGGTTGGACCAGAATTTTCATCCACCACACCATGATCTTGTAAGGGTGCCCTTATAGTACTGTTTTTTGTGGCACGTATGGCTCTAGTGCAGTCATTTCGGGCTGCTTTATAAGCCTGGATGTCAGCCTGCTTACCCAAGACTCTGGCTTGATGCCACAGGTGGTCCCTTGACTTCATGTGCCCAAGGAGTTTGGGATAGAACCACGGGTTACCGTGGCCTTTAATTTTTGGTTTTTGATTGGTGCATGTCTATCGCACACTGTGTTGAACTGGTGAATAAACTGAAGAGCAGAGTCAGCTGTGCAGGAGAAGTAGACCAGGGACTAGTCCTGGTGGCGGAGTTCTGCTTTTAGTAGATCGAAATGGCCATGTCTAAGGATCCTGTTAGTAACAGTTCTAGCAGGGGGTTTAGAGGAATGATTAGATCATTGGAAAAGGACAGGAGAGTGGTCACTACAGACATCAGAGAGTACAGCTGTATTGGAAATATGTTCTGGATGGTTAGATAGTACCCAGTCAAGTAGGGCAGATGTCCCAGTCTTGTAGTTTGTCTTGTGTCAGTATTAACATAGTGAGCACTGAAGGCTTCTTCTACCTTAGCAGGAACAAAACCACTAGGGTGCACAGCCTAAAGCTGGGGGGTGGAATGTTCAGGAAAGAGATGAGAAGGCACTTTTTCACAGAGAGGGTTGTGACCAAGTGGAATGAACTGCCAAAAGAGGTGGTATCCCTAAAAATGGTGGACAGCTTAATGAAGGGGTGGGACAGGGTGAAGGGTAAAGTTGTTGGTGGTAGGGAGGAGAGTGGGGGAGAGGGAGGCTGAGGGAGGTCAGAAAGGAAATGGAGAGGAGAAGCAGTTCCCTTTGTCAATATAGAGAGACTTGCACTATCGAGCAAACTAAATAGACCATAATGCCTTTTTTCTACTGGCATGTTCATACGTTTGTTTGCATGTATCACTCTGTGGTCCTTTCTTGCTTTACACCCAGATGTCTGATATTTGTTCCCATGTCCTAGATCAATGAGCAAAGCAAGCTTGGGATTCTCTGAATAAACCCTTGCTTCAGTAGAGCCACAGAAGATCATGTTTGTGTTCCACAAGCACCAGTGCTGGGGGAAGAGTTAAATGCTAATAGGCTTCCAACAGAGATACCATTGTCTTTAGCTTGCCAAAAAAAAGTTCTAAACGAGGAGATTTTGATTTGATTTCCAGCTAAGACATGAAGTTAACAGCATGAGCTCCAGCACGTCAACTGCTGTCTATGTGCTTCTGTGTTTCCAGCTGTGAAAAACTTGGTGGTAGGATGAACCTACTTTAAATGAGATAATACATGTACTGTATGTGGCATAACACTGAGATGGTAAATAACGTTGGAAGCCTTTGCTCCATTTCAAGTTCACTCTCAAAACAGTCATAGGAGCTCATATCACACTTACTGTATTTATTTTTTTAATGTTTAATAAACATTTTCTTTGAAATAAAAGTTTTGATGAATGCCCATCAGTTGAAATCATGGTGTAGAGATGCTTGGATCATGTGTGGAGTTTCCTGTATGCCTTTTGATATCACATTTTGTGGTCAAGACTGGGCAATGGGAGTTCTGCACTGTGTTGGCACCAGTGTATTTTTCAAGAGTAGTTAACCATTAACCTGAATTTATGAGGATGCTAGTGTTTCCTGATGTCATAGTAAAAGGCAGCATGCCAGGTCAAAGTTTGACAGTGAGCACATTAGCACTGACAACAGTGCTCAGACTGGGGAACACTGAGAAAGTGAAACACATTTTTCTGTAGCTATGAGCAAGTTGGTTAATAACTAGATTGAGACACAAACATCAAGAAAAGAAATCATCAGTACAGGATCAAAATGAAGTTGAAATTATGCAGCGCATGTTTATATATTTATATAAACAAACACATTTTAAGTTGAGTAAATTGTTTGCGTCTAAGAATATGCAGTAGCCTTTACTCTTTCATAAATGAGCCTTCTTTTCTGTCTTTCGGTGCGATCACTGCAAATTAGTTGCCTGTGTTGCAGCATGCTGCCACTGGACATTCATTTACTGCTGGGTAGACATGAATAACACTGTCTCGAGACCAGCAAACCTCCAAAGTTTTGACATCCTCACAGAACCCTGGTTTATTTTCTTCTGTGGCAGTTGGTTTAGAATCCTCAGTTCCGGTGTGTTGGCTAGAGGAACTGACAACACATAGTAGCCACAGTACATGCCCGCCTGCCTGAAGGTTGTCATCAAAACTTATATTTTTTCCCCACTCTAGCAGCTCTCAACAGAGAATCCTATTTGTTTTAGCAGATGTAATATGTAACTTTAAATTGTGCTTGTTGCTTGTTTGCTTAATTGGTATCCACAGATCTCCTACAATTGGACATTGCTCAAATAAAAAAAAATATTCAAGGTAAATTGCCAGTGAATGCAAATGTTGGTTCATTAGTGCTAGACAAGGCATGTATGTCACGTCTGGCATCAATAAACTAGCATTTTCTTCCACTGATAATTTGTCTCGACTTTTTTATTTGCACAATGCTCTCCTATATGAGATCTTTGAATATGGATTGTTGTTTTGGTTTCTGCAATCAATGGTTCAAGCATTGATACTTTATTTGAAGTTACTTTGCTTAACAGGCCCCTGCTTAAACCCTAAATTCCTTTCAGATGCTGGGTGTTTTGACATTCTGCCTTATTTCTGCCTGCATTCTTTTACGTATAACAATCTTGCTATTGCGGTAGGAATTTAGCCTGGTGCCTGAGTAAGTTTTTTTAATAAGATTTTTTTTCTTTCAGTTGTTCCTCACTGATGTGCTTTTTTTTCTCAGTGTAGGCTTGCTGACAGTGCCTTTTATCTCACCCTGAGCACTTCTGTATCACTTCCAAGAGGTAGTAGATTATTTTAAGGTTTTATACTGCTGTTTGATATTTTGCTTCTTCCAATCATCAATATCATTGTTTTTTGTTACAGCTGCAAAATTATTATCCCCCAGTTGCCTAATTTTTATGTTGTCTTGTGCACGCAGTGCAGGCAACATATTGTGGTTGCTTCACTGGAGAAGCGGGTTTCGGAGGTGTGGTCCTGCTGCACACAATGGCACCACTGCATTTTGTGGCCAGGCTCTGTGGTACCAATGGCATAGCACACTGTCTATGACAGCAGTTCAGAAAACATGCCACCACCTTGAAAGAATTTAGCCATTGCAATCAAGGAGCACCATGGGGCGATCCCTGATTGCAGTAGCCAATTACTGCTTGCCTCGTCTGGTGTTCTGTCAAGCAACATGGCAGTGGCTTCCCCGTCAGCTTCTCATAGTCCCCACAGAAGTCAAGAGACCGCTGTCGCCTTTCACAGTCCCTTTGAAAGCCAACAGGGGTGCCCTATCCCCCCCTGTCAGCATGTCCCCTCCTAATTTAACTTGCCAATGGAGGTGCCCAGTCTCCATCGGCATAATGTACCCCCCCATTACTTGTGTGCCGAGGGGGTGCCCAATCTCCCTTGGTTCATGTGACAACCCCCCGCCTCTGTATGTGCCAGCAGTGGTGCCCAATCCCCATTGGCTACAGACCTCCCTCCCATGAAACACACAGGTGGCATGCTGGGAGCCCACCCCAGCTTACCAAATGTCCCTGAAAAAAAAAACAGTCCTGCAATGTTTTTTTTGTTTGTTTTAACCTTGTAAAACAGAAAACTGTCCCTTGTTGAGTCCGTGGCCCCTCCCCCAACCTGCACCCACCCTCTGTGCACCCTGCCTCCCCACCCTCTCCACCCTATACTTACCTCTGGAGCCCAGTGTGACAATCTTAAGTGGACTGGAAACACATCTGCACTCTTTAAAGCTGACCACAAACTGAAGAAATGCCGATATAGCTGTATAATGGCATAAATGGAGGTTTTTTCAACTTTGGTGCATATCTCAGGCATTTTAGGGAATTTTGCCACCAAATTTTCAACATGGGGTTTTTGGGACCCCTCCTCGTGAATTCAGTCACTGTCATGGTGTTATTCAGTCCCAAAATGTGATTTTGCAGTCACTGCGCAGAATCACCATTTGGGACTGAGTAATGAAATGACAGTGTCGCTGTTCATGAGGTGGTCTCCCAAAAAGCCTATGTTGCAATTTTAGTGAAAAAATTCCAAAAAAATGACTGTGTTAAGAGCGTGCATTGCCCAGTTTCCACACACACTCTCGTAACTTCACCAATGTGTAATATTTTCACTCCAGATTTTCAACATTGGCATTTTTTCACACCTCCTTATGAACAGTGCAGCTGTCATTTTTCACATCCTGGCCGAAATGTGTTTTCACACTACCAGTGCAGAATAGCACAGTGGCTGTGGGAAATCAGTGTTCGGGACAGATTATGAACATCACAGCAGCACTGTTCATGAGCAGAGGTCCTAAAATGCCTATGTTGAAAATTTGGTGACACGAGTCCATAAAATGACTGTTACAAGCGTGTGTTGCACAGTTTCCATGCACACTCATAACTTCAACAATTTGTAGTATTTTCACTCAACATTTTCAACATTGTCAATTTTGTACATGTCCTTATGAACAGTACAGCTGTAATTTTTTAGATCCTGCCCAAAATGTGTTTTTGCACAAATGGCACACTATGGCATGGTCGCCGTGGGAAATCAACGATCAGGACAAATGAAGAAAATCCTAGTGACAGTGTTTATGAGCAGAGATCTCAAAATGCCTATGTTGAAAATTTGGTGAAATAATTCCATTAAATGACTGTGTTATGAGTGTGCATTGAGCAGTTTCTACTTATGCTCATAAATTTGAGCATTTTTAATATTGTCACTCAAGATTTTCAGCACTGCCATCTCTTCACACCTACCTAGGAATGGTACAGCTGTCATTTTTCACATCCTGCCTGAATGGTGTTTTCCCACATCTGGAGCAGAATGGCATAGTCTCTGTGAGAAATCAACGTTCGGGACAGTTTAACAAAATCACAGTGCCACTGTTCATGAGCAGAGGTCCCAAACACTTTCATGAGGTGGGGGTCACAAAAATGCTGTGTTGCAAATTTGTAGTACAAATATAAACAAACAGCTAGGGCATTAGGATTTCTAACCATAATGTCCCACCCTGTACAGACTGACAGGCGTCAGTGGTGTGTCTTTGCATTGCCAGCTGTCATGCTCATGCCATACCATCCTGCCCCACCCTCAAGCCACTGACAGGCATCAAGATGTGCCTTGGTCTCTTCAGCACCACAGTTCACCCCATTCTCCTATGCTGCACTCATTTCAGCATATGTCCTTATGAAATGGGGTCACTGTAAAGCCGAACACCCCAGGGCACACCTCAGCACTTGTTGGTGTCTGCAGGATTGGGTGAGGTAAAATGCCATGAGCGTTATGGCCGAAAGGGGTGAGCATAAGGCCTGAGGACCCCAAGGCACAACGTGATATTTGTCACACTGCAGGATAAGGTGAGCTGAAATGCAATGAACATTATGGCTGATGCCCAAAGGCACACCTCAGTGCCTGTCAGTTTCTGTAGGGTGATGTGGGGTTTGATGTCACTTTCATACTTCACTGCCATTCCTATTATGCATCTGTTCAACTCCTGTGCTACTGATGCCAATGTCAGCAAGACAACATTCCGCATTGACAAATGCTTGTTTTGGAAGATGCTGCAACATTTTCATCAAACACTGATGTAAGTGCTAAAGATTGATGCAGCTGTATAGAAATTGATGCAAGCGCACAAACATTAAAGCAAGTGTGCAAAGTTTAAGCAAATGTGCATTAACTAATGCAACTGTACAAAAACTGATGTTTGTGTACAAAAAGTGATGTGAGTGAGTGAGAGTTCTGAGGCAGACCCTAATTTTTGGTAGACCTTTTTGTGATAGATGTAAGTATGCACCATGGCACTACACAGACTCTTTTCCATAAGAAATGCAAAACATGTAATAAAACCTAGAGACAGTCTCCATATGGGATGTTCTGTCCACTCTGCACTAGCAAGAACAATGCTAATTTGTCAGCACCTGATCTCCAAGCTGGGGGTGGCCAAGGTGATGGTAGATCCTGTTCTAAGGTTGGTAATGGTAATGGCAGTCAAGAGTTACACAGATTGTTATTAATTTATAATCTCAATGATATCTTTAACAGGGAAACTCAAATGACCAGGACTCAGAACAGCATCTCACCTCTTGTATCTGATTCACAAGTAACCATTCCCTCATGGGGGTGGTTGGAACAGGCAATTTCAGATGTATTGGAGCTTCCTTCATAGAGCTTGAGCAAAAAGAATGCTCTTCCAGATCTGATCTCTTCAAAACTTGTCCAGGTAAGGAGCCCTCCCTCAGCCTGATGGCCTACAATGGCCCCAAGGCAATAATAATCATATTGACCCTTGGAATCCAAAAGACCTTCAGAATTTTGAAGATGATGAAGAGGAAGGTAATTAAGTAGAAGAAACTCAGTATTCCTCAATCTTATCTATTTTTCAATTTTAAGCATATTTCCTATCTGTCAAGGAGACCTGTAGGATTCTGCTGGTACTGGAGACCCAATCTATTGTTATTCTGAAAGATAATCCAGTTCTGATCTCCTCAGGAAGTACACCTAAATTCCTTCCTGATTTTGAACACTTTCCATAGATAGCTAAAGAATAATGTGCTTTATGAATAATAAAAGGCAATTTTCTAAGTCATGTTCGAAACATTACCCTTTTGAAACACAGTGGTAAAAAAATTTGAAGCTTCTCATGTCATGGATGCTGCAGTCTCTTTTGTGGTCGGAAAATAAAATCATTATTCCAGTAAAAGGTGAAGCTACCCTCTTAGACCCTAATAATAAGTATCTGGAAACAGTCTGTAAGCGTGCATATTCAGCTTCAGGTTTTGGTTTGCATGTCATGCTGGCTTTGGCTTTAGTAGCCTGAGCACTTTGTTAATGGTCAACAAAGGAAGCAAATGAGGTCCCTGAGAATTCTCCAGACAGAGATCTCCTTACTCTAGTACATGTGCCTGCTCAAAACAGATACTGAATGTGAGCGACCAAGTATCTGACCAAGTATACAGAGAACTAGAAAGTGATTCCACAACAGAATATAAAAGAGAACTACAGGGTTTGGTTAAATCATTTCGAGACCATGTCCAAGACAGAATAACTGCCCTCATCCCTTTTGAACCCAAGCCTGAGACATTCTGCATGCTACCTAAAATACATAAACTTGGGAACCCAGAAAGACCCATACTTTATTAATGGAACCCTGACATAGGGGATTTCAGGTTTTGAGAAGCCATTTTAAAACCGCTGGTTATACAAAGGTATAATTACATTCAGGACACTACTCACTTCCTATGTAAACTTTCTGGTTTTAAGGACTTACCACCTGATACCCTTTTACCACAATGGATGTAATATTCCTCTGCACTAATATACTGCATACAGGTGGCATTTCAGCCTGCCTTAAACACATGTATGAGGAAGGATTGGACCACAACATTGACCCCGAAGTTGTGGGGAAACTTATTAAATTATTTCAGACACATAACAACTTCAGCTTTAGTGGGAAACATTATGTTCAAACTATGGGAACAGCAATGGGCACCAGGATATCTCCACAGTATGCTAATCTCTTTATGGCCAATTTGGAGGAGGACTTTTTAAGGCACTGTACACACAAACAACTCACTTACTTCTGTTACATTGATGATTTGTTTATTATGTGGACAGAGGGCACTGACACACTTAAGGAATTTCATCAGAAACTTAATAATCTCCACCCAACCATTAAGCTTTCCCTGGAATATTCTGCCACCAGTATTAATTTTCTGGATACCACTGTCACATCAAGAATGGAACCTTACATACATGTATTCACAGGAAACCAACAGACAGACAGAGATACCTACACAGGAAAAGTAATCACCTGAGTCACACAAAAAAATCTGTCATGTATAGTCAAGCACTTCGGTACCACCATCTCTGTTTAAATGTGGAATACAGAGATTGGCATTTGGCTATGCTGAAAAAACCTTTATTGAGCAGGGACACTCTTCCAGAGAAACTGACAGAGCAATGGAACATGCAACCCAAGTACCAAGAGAACACCTACTGCAATATAATGAAATGACCACTACCAACATAATACCCTTAGCAGTCACATATCAACCTGACCTTGAACTTCTATGTAAGATTATTAAGGATCTACACTCAATAAGCAGTGAGGATGAAACCCTTAGTTGTATTTTTCGAGAACTGCCACTACTGTCTTTTAAACAACCACCCAATTTAGCCAAAGTGATTATTAAAAGTAAACTTGAACCTGAACAGAGTGCCATGACATCATATGGCACACAACCCTGTAGTAAAGCAAATGTAAAACTTGTAAGCACATTTCCACTTCAGACTGTGCGGTTACCTCACAAACAGACAATTCAGGATATTGTGTAATTATACATGTACATCAAGCAACATTGTTTATCTTAGTGCAGGAAACGTCCTCGCACAGGGTATGTGGGGGAAGAAAAATTGACAACTCTGCCCTAGAATGAATTCACACAGGTATGTTATTAATAGGAAGATGATTGACAAACCAGAGGCACAACACTTCGCAGGATGACCACTCAATCTCAAATATGTCTGTGATGGTCTTGAAAGGACATTTCAACAGTACACAACAGAGACAAGCTTGTGAGATTAGACTTATGTTACTTCTTAATACAGTAGAAGATGGCCTGAACATTGATGTTGGGTATATGACACATTACACATAAACTTACATGGAGCTTTACTTCTAAGAATGGACATACATATTTTAGGTTTTCAGCGGGCCTTGTACTTTGACTCCTATACTTATACAGTCCCTCTTAACTGGTTATCTTCAGGTTGGCCTCTCACGTTAGTATTGTGTGTGTGTGAATGTGTATGTGTATGTGTGGGGGTTTGTGTGTGTGTTTATGTTTATGTGTGTGTTGCGGGTGTATAAGAAGTGTGGCACACTGAATTATTAATATGGCTATTTGAGGTGGGTGGTTATGTGGGTGTATTGGATGTGAATATTATGGTGATACTGAGGAAAACTTATGTTCAGGTACATGACATTATGGTGTCATAGTGGCTAGGACTCTGGGCTCATGTTGTTGTGGATATTTACTTCCTTCTGCTAGTTTTGTAGTTTGAGTACATACTGTTATGTTTTTACATTCTGTGCTTATTAAGAAGCATTGTCTCATTTAGTTGGGGGTTCATGACAGGTGTAATTCCTTTTTGGGTAACTACTGTAGTGATTGTTGCAGATGATGATGTATTAGGATTCATGTACATATATTTCCTTTAAAGTAATTACTTTCCCCGGGGGTGGGAGATTTAATTCCTAGGAATTTTTGTTTAGATTCCTTAGACTGTTTTTGTAAATGTATTATTTCTATTATACACTGACAATTTATTGAAATCTGTACATATCAGACTGCATAGTCTCAATTTCTAGGGGGTCCTTGACTAGTAGTTCTTTTTATCTGGCACTTACATTGACAATTTATATTATTGTGTACAAAATATTGTTAAAACACTGAAGGACTTAAGGTTTCTGGAACATAATAGCTGGTTGAGAGTATGTTAGGAATATATCTCCAGCTAGTTTTACATTCATCAGTGTGATACACTTACTCACTGTGGGTAAACATCACTTTAATCCTTCTATATGCCATGTAAAGATAATTTCTGCTGTTGCTATTTTTGGACTTATTTTTTACTTCCTAGTAGGTTACATTTTGTCATGCAATTGTTTTATCCAGGGTCATTTACTTGTCCTTGGCCATGCTCTCAAACAAACAGATTTCTGAGTAGAGCTAAAGAGGGCTGCTACTGGTGTGCTCTTACCTCACTCTTGAAGCATGTGTCTTTGGGAGGTTTGTAAGTTCATCATGCATGCAAGTACAGATGAACTTATTGATATGAGAGTTGCTATAGAGGGGTGTGGGACGCGGTGTGTCAACTGGAGAGCTCTGTTCAAGGGGCAATTCTGCGGCAGGTGAAACAGTAGGCAGGCTGCCGATGATTCACTTTCTGGTGTTGGGGAGGAGTTGGCAAAGTTTTCAAAGGACAGAGCTGAACCAATTGTTGCGCAGCTTCATCCTTTAATGTGAAAACAGCCCAGCAAGGAATTACATTTACTTCCTGGTTGCACGTTCACACTGCCATCGTGCTGACAGTGATGATGGCAATTGCTGTCAGAAATGAACTTGCTTAGTAAGAGCCCTCTCAAGCTGACATGTGAACGCACTATGCCTGTCTTCAAAAGCAAATCCATCCCTCCTGCTCCCTCCATTCCTGTTTGAACCCCCTTGCCAGCAAGTCACTTCCTCCCACTTCTGATGTCCTCCCTGCTCCCTCTGTTTTTGTTTGAGCCCCCTGCAGCATCATTCCTGGCAAAAGAAGCAACCCATCCCAAATGTCTATCTTTTTCTAAACCTGCAAAAAAGAAAATGATCCCTCATTGTCTCCCCTCATCCCAGCAAATCACTCCCTCCATCCCATCCCTCCCACTGCTGCTGTCCTACTCACAGCCTCCATTCCCCATCCCCCCAGACACTGGGGAGCCCACTCCCAGTGTCCAGAAATGTGCACAATATCATTCCTGATAAAAGAAAGAAAACCATCCCCAATGTCTGAACTGTGGACTGCAAAAAAGAAAACAGTCCACCATTGTCTCCCTGTCCTTCTCCCCCATACCGACCCTTCCACTGTGCACCCACCTCCCTGCACTGCTCCTTACCCATACTAACCTCCAGAAGTCAGGAGCAGTGATCTTCTGTGGACCGGGATACATTTGCACTCTTCAAAGCTGACCAGCAAAATGAAGATTTCAAGGTAGCTCAAGGTGACTCAAGGGCTGGTGTCAGGAAAAAGGACACAAATTTTTAGGGAACTGGCAACAGTT
Source organism: Neoceratodus forsteri (assembly GCA_016271365.2). Classification (NCBI taxonomy): domain Eukaryota; kingdom Metazoa; phylum Chordata; order Ceratodontiformes; family Ceratodontidae; genus Neoceratodus; species Neoceratodus forsteri. The sequence continues at coordinate 1,236,130,285 of CM057452.1, forward strand.
TTAAGAGTGAAAGTTCTTTAAATCTGATGGCCTGCATCTGACTAAGGAGGGAGTCAGTGCATTGGGGCAGAAGTTTGATGTCTTTGCAGAATATTTAAACTAGCAAATGGGGAGAGGGGTGCAGCACCTCATATGTCACATGGGAAGAACACCCTTCCCCCCTCAGCTAGTGGTCAAACAGGAGTTCAGCAGGTTTGTAGTTCATTTGCATCACCAGGTAAAGAAAAAGGTCCAGCTCCCCATATGATGCACAAGGGAAATGCTGGACGTCACCCAACAACTGACACACCGAAATCTGGCCAATGGAAAATCATGTACACAAATGCTCACAGTCTGGGAAACAAGATCCCAGACCTGCAGGCAATAATGATAGAGACCAAACTGGACATAGTAGCCATTAGCGAGACATGGTTTACCAGTAAGCACACTTCGGAGAATTCAGTATCTGGCTATGTACTGTTCAGAAGAGACAGAGGTGCAAAAAGGTGGGGTGGAGTGGCCCTTTATGTCAATGAAAATATCAAAGCTACAGAAATTCAGAATACACATAAGGAGCCAGAAGAACTGTGGGTCACCCTGGAAACAGGAAATGGGACAGCCATACGAACTGGGGTTGTGTACAGGCCTCCAGACCAGGGGGAGGACATAGACATGTTACTGTTATAAGATATACAAAACATGACAGCAAAAGGTGAGGTTCTGATAATGGGAGACTTCAACATGCCAGATACAGATTGGTCAATACCAGCAGGAACATCTGCCAGAACTAGACACATGGTGGATTCCCTGCAGGGGAAGGGCCTCAAACAACTTGTACAACAACCCTTAAGAGACAGGGCTATCCTAGATCTAGTATTGACTAACAGGGAAAGGATCACAGATCTCCAGGTAGAAGGTCACCTGGGTGCCAGTGACCATCACATGGTATGGTTCAATTTGGCTCTAGAACAAAATCATCCCATTCCAAGGCAAAAATATGGGGCTTCAGAGGAGCTTACTTTGATAAGATGGCTAACAGAGTTAAGCTAGCCCTGGCAAAAAGAAATACAGGTGAGGGGGTACAGGCAAAGTGGGCGAGCATTAAAGATACAATACTTTAAGCAACATCCCATTGTGTTAGTGTGAAAAGGAAGTGCAAAAGAAGAAGGAAACCACTTTGGTTGTCAAACACAGTAGCAGAAAAGGTCAGAGCCAAAAGATTGGCATTCAGTAAATATAAGGGAATGCAGCAGGATGAAGATAGAGAGGCATACTAAACTTCCCTAAGGGAAGCAGGGAAGGCAGAAAGGCAGGCAAAGGCCCAAACTGAGGAAACACTAGCACGAACAGTAAAAGAAGGTGACACGACTTTCTATAGATACATTAGTGAAAGGAGAATGCCCAGAGGGGGTATTACTAAGATCAAAGGGGATAAGGGGTGCGTGAGGAGGAAGACCATGTAAAAGCATCTATCCCAAATAGACACTTCTGCTCAGTATTTACTGAAGAGAAGGTAGGGCAGGGCCCACGGCTCAGCACCATGGACACAGGGGGGTGGGAGGTGTGCACCAGTCCCTTCACAAAAAGAAAGGGTCCTACAAGTGCTCGATAAGCTCAGGGTGGACAAGGCAATGACACCTGTTGGCATACATCCCAAGGTACTAAAAGAGCTAAGGGTGGAACTAGCAGAGCCATTATCAGAACCGTTTAGTGAGTCTCTGAGCACAGGAGAGGTCCCAGAAGACAGGAGAAGGGCTCATGTGATCCTGCTCCACAAGAATGGTAGCAGGGAGGAAGTAGGGAACTACATACCAGTCAGTCTTACCTCGGTAGTGGGCAAGATTATGGAGACACTCCTTAAGGAAAGGATAGTGCAACACATGAAATCCATAGGAGCACAGGATCCAAGACAGCTTGGATTTACAAAAGGAAGATTCTGTCAAACTAATCTTATAGATTTCTTTGACTGGATAACTAGAGGGATGGACCAAAAGGGGAGCAGTTGATGTTGCCTACCTTGACTTCAACAAAGCCTTCGATACTGTTCCACATAGAAGATTGATTAATAAGCTTGGTAGGCTCGGGGTGGGTCAGATGTTGGTAAACTGGGTGGCAAACTGGTTGACAGGCAGAAAACAGAGAGTGGTGGTAAACGGTATACAGTCAGAAAAGATGCAAGTCATAAGTAGGGTACCTCAGGGATCAGTCCTGGGGCCAGTCCTCATCAATATCTTCATCAGTGACATTGCAGATGTACTGGAGGGTAAAATTTGTCTGTTTGCAGATGACACCAAGATCTGCAACAGAGTAAATTATCCAGATGGGGTGGGCAGAATGAGAAGAGATCTGGATAAACTAGCAAAATATTCAGAAGAGTGGCAACTGGGGTTTAACACAAAGAAGTGCAAGATCATGCACAAAGGGAAGAGAAACCCTGAAGCCACCTATAGGCTAGGAGGGGAGCTGCTGGCAGTCACAAGGGAAGAAAGAGTTTTGGGCGTCATTATCACCGATGACCTGAAATCATCCAAGCAGACCACTAAAGCAGTAGGTAAGGCTAGAGGATGTTGGGCTGTATTAGTAGGGGTATCACAAGTTGGAAGAGGGAGGTAATAATCCCTCTTTACAAGACACTGGTTAGGCCCCATTTAGAGTACTGTGTGCAGTACTGGAGGCCACACCTTCACAAGTACATTAACCAAACTGAGACAGTCCAGAGAAGGGCAACCAAAACGGTGCAGGGACTGCATCAGAAAACATATGAGGACAGATTAACTGAGCTCAATATGTATACCCTAGAGCAAAGGAGGGAGAGAGGTGGCATGATTGAAACATTCAAAACACCTTAAGGGCATTAACAAGGTGAAAGAATCTAACACGTTTCAATATAAGAAAAATAGCAGGACAAGAGGACACATCATGAGATTAGAGGGAGGCTGATTAAGGGGTAATGTGAGGAAGTTCTTTTTCACAGAAAGGGTTGTGGATGCATGGAATAGTCTACCTCTGGAAGTGGTGGATATGAATACAGTGCAGGGCTTCAAACAGGCATGGGATAGGCATAAGGGAGTAATACAGATGAATATGAATAGATAGGCCATTGACAGAGCAAAGGCCAATGGCACATTCATAAGGTAGAAAAAGAAATGGGCAGACTGGATGGGCCTTGCGGTCCTTATCTGCCGTCAACTTCTATGTTTCTATTTTTCCTATGTTTCTAAGGTAAGCCAAATAATAGGAATCATTGGGAGGGGGGTTACTTTGGTTGATAGCTCAGCCATTTTTAGGAATTTTGGCCCCACATTTTCAACATGGGGTTCTTGGGACCCCACCTCCCGAACACTGTCACTGTCATTTTGTCACTCAGTCCCAAAAGGTGATTTTGTGGTCACTGCGTGGAATTACCTTTTGGGACTGATTAATGAAACAACAGTGCAACTGTTCATGAGGTGGGGTCCCAACAAGCCCATGTTGCAAATTTGGTGAAAAAAATCTAAAAAATGACTGCGTTGCGAGCATGCATTGCGCAGTTTCTATGCACATTCCTAACTTCACCAGTTTTTAATATTTTCACTCCAGATTTTCAACATTGCCATTATTTCACACCTTCTTATGACCAGTATAGCTGTCATTTTTCATATCCTGTCTGGAACATGTTTTCACACCTGTGGTGCAGAATGGTGCAGTCGCTGTGCAAAATCACCTTATGGGACAAGTGAATGAAATGAGAGTGGCACTCTTCACTAGGTGGGGTCATAAGAATAAAACATTGAAAATTTGGTGTGAAAATATTAACAAAAAACAAAGTAACAAGCATTCACTTAAATTAGCAAATGCAGGCTTATACCATTGGTGCTTTTCAATATTTTGACCCCAAATTTCATCATAGCAATTTTTTCACTGCTCCTCATGAATGTGAAAGTTGCCATTTTCCAGATACTGTGCAAAATTTATTTTGCATCCTGAAGGGTGATCTTGCAGGCACTGCGTGAAATTACCTTTCCAACAGGAGTTGAAATTGTACTCTTCCTTTCTTCATGAGGCGGCATAATAAGACAGCTATGTTTAAAATGTGGTGTAAAAATATTAAAAAACAATGAAGTTGTGAATCCATCACATGACAAACATTCAGCATTGACAAATGCTTGTTTAACTTGACATATAAATTAGTGAGTAGAGAATCTTAGTGTTTTGTTATTCATTAGAGAGATACATGGTATAATATATGTGAGTTAAACTCTCTGCATGCTGTTATCTCTGGACAACCTATGACCTTTAAGTTTGGTTCAGTTGAAAGCACACTTAATATATTCAAGCTCTCTGACATCACTTTAATTATGTTTTGAATACCTGTTTTAAAACAATGAGAATTATTTCTGTTTTTTTCTGCATGTTCTAAGAGTTTATAGTACGGGATTTTCTAAATAACTGTCATTAAGCTTCTGAAGAAGGACTTGGTCCAAAAGCTAAAGCTATTTGTTCTTTTTGTAACATCCTTATTGGTCCAATGAAAGGTATCAAACATATGTTCTGGACAAGTATAAAAAGGGGAGAGTGGTGCAGAAAAGTGGGAATGGCTAACCCCCCCCCCAAAAAAAAAGATACATATGCTACTCCTACAAATAGTATCTCTGTACTCAGTGGCAACATAAAATAAGTTCACATACTATATTGCATGATATAAAGATTTATTGGCAGACCAAAGGAAAAAAAAATCTGTGCAAACAATGCTGGTTTAGAACTCTGTGTCACAGTCTTTTAACTGATGTCATATACTTTTAAAATATTTCTAAAAGTGCTGTCAGTTTATATGCATATTGTGACTGGCACTGACTCTTGTTAATACAGCATAAAGTGCATAAAGAAGTGCAGAAAAGTGCAAGGACATTACCACCTGTCTTGATCTACTGACTGTACAACCATGGCACTTTCTCAAGATGATAGGTTTAAAGTTACTGTCCTCGTTCTTAAGCAGCAAAGTGTATGCTTTAATTTAGGAAAGTTGGCCAATAGCATGAGATATCATGCATAATTAATTAACCATGTCCACACAATATTTACCAAAACATAGCTATCCAGTAGACATACCCCAAGTAATGTGCAATTGTGAAATATTACAATACATTCATATTCATGCCAAAAGAATGCAAGGTACAAAAGACAGTATTAAAACTGAAAAAAACAAGCAAACAAGCATTTGACAATGTCGCACGTTCATGTGCCGGTATTTGCAGTGGTGTTTGGTACTGGTACTGGCTTCAGAGGAGAGAGGAGGCAGCAGTGAGAGCAGCAAGTGCCGCATGGTGGACACTGCACTGTAAATGGTCTGAGGACTGATCCCTGAGGTACACTGGTGGTCACCCCCCTCTCCCCAGATTGGATCTCATTACCACCACCCTATGCCTCCTGTCATCCAGTTTCTAACCCAGTTTGTAAGCTTGTGTCCTGTGGCCAGAGTACCCCTTTTGTTAATCAGCCTTCTATGTTGGACATTGTGGAAGGCTTTGCTGAAATTAAGGTAGGTGACATCAACCATCCTTCAATGATTTACTTCTTTAATGAGGCATTAGGGTTTCCAACCCTAATCCCCATGCCTACCCCCCTCCCGCAGAGACTGAAAGGCATTGGGGATGTGCATTTGGGTGGTTTGCTGTAATGCTCACACAATTCCACCCCCACCCCCACCCTGCAGACACTGACAGACATTGCAGTGTGTCTTGGGGTCTTAGGCCCTAATGCTCACCCCATTCCATAAGGAAAAAAAGCTGAGATGGGTGTAGTTTAGGATAATGGGGTGAGCATTATGATTGAAGACCCCAAGGCACACCCCAATGTCTGTCAATGGCTACAGGGTGGGGTGGAATGGTGTGAGCATTATGCCTCACGACCCCAAGACACCCCCTCCGATGCCTCAGTCTCTACAGGGTGGGAGGGTGTAGGAATGTTATGGTAGGAAACTCTAATGCCCTGGGCATTTGTTGGTATTTTCACTCCAGATTTTCAACATGTGCTTTTTGGGACCCCACCTCATGAGCAGTGGCAGTATCATTTCATTACTCAGTCTCAAAATCTGATTTCGCACAGCGACTATGCCATTCAGCACCACAGGTGCGAAAACACATTTTGGGCAGGAGGTGAAAAATGACAGCTATACTGTTCATGAGATGGTGTGAAAAACTGGTAGAGTTGAATATTTGGAGTGAAAATATAAAAGTTTGCCAAAGTTAAGTACATGCGTAGCAAACTTTCAATGACCACACGTGACTCGGGGGTTTTGGAGTATTTTTTTACCAAACTTTCAACATGGCCTTTTTGGGACCCCACCTCATGAACCGTGAGACTGTGATTTTGTTAATCCATCCTGAAAATTGATTTTGCACAGTGAGTGCACTATTCTGCACCACAGGTATGAAAACACATTTTGGGTAGCATGTAAAAAGTGACAGCTATACTGTTCATGAGGAGGAATGAAAAAATGGTAATGTGGAAAATCTGGAGTGAAAATATAAAAAATTGACAAAGATACAAGCATGCATAGAAACTGTGCAATGCACGCTCATAACATGATAGTTTTTGGGATTTGTTGCACCAAATTTTCAACATGGGCTTTCTGGGACCATCCCTTATGAACTTAGGCACTGTCATTTTGTTAATTGGTCCCAAAAGGTGATTCCATGCAGTGACCACAAAATCACCTTTCGGGCCTGGGTAACGAAATGATAGCACCAGTGTTCATGAGGTGGGGTCCCAAAAAGGCTATGTTGAAAATCTGCGGCAAAGATTCAAAAAAATGGCTGAGATATCAACATAAATTGAAACCCCCATTGACAGCCATTATACAATGCTTACCTTGATTCTTCGGTTCAACATTCAGCTTTGAAGAGTGCAGACATGTCCCAGTCTAGAGAAGATAAGCAGCTACCAACCACCGATGGTAAGTATGGGGTAAGGGGTATACGGGGAGGTGGGTGCACAGAGGGAGGATTGGGATGGGGGAGTGGTACAGGGGAGATGATGAGGGACAATTTTCTTTTTTTCAGGTATTAAAAAAAACATTGGGGGACCATTTTCTTTTTTACAGATAAACATAGAGCTTGACAGCAGATAAGGACCACTTGGCCCTCCCAGTATGGCCATTTCTAAAAGGGGGTTATAGATATGGGGAAACTGGGAGTGGGCTAACCCAGCTTCCCTCAGTGGTGGTGCTTTTTTTTTTATTGCCGACACATGGATTGGGCACCCCAATGTCAACATTAACAGAAAGCTGCACAGAGGCTAATGTTGAGGCGGGGAGGGGGCGGAAATACAAGCACCAGGAGAGGGGGATAAAGCGCACTGTGGTTAGTGTTGAGGTGGGGAAGGGAAGCAGAGAAGCGAGCACTGGGAGAGAAAGCCACACAGTTGCTAACATTTAAGCTTTTGGGGTGGGGATCAGAGGAGTGAAGACGGGCTGTAACTCTGGCCATGCACATTAATGCACAATCTAATGCACATAGCCAGAGTTCAGGCCACAGAAAGAAATGAAGCACTCCCATTGGAGTGGTTAATTTCTTGGAAGTCCAACAGCACCACGTCAGCAAAGCTGTACTGCTGTCATGACCAGAGTGCCTGGTTATTAGTGTACACTGCCAAACCCATTTCAGTTTCAGCTGTAATTGGCTTGGCAGTGACAGACCTCTCAAATGCCGTATAGCCCCAAGACGTTACTTGCTCAAGCACAAGTGAACACAAAAACAGTCCCTATTTTTAGACAGACACTGCATAACTGACACATGCCCATGTCATTCAACCCTGAGTAGCTATATCTCCTAACCATACTGATGGAGTTATATTGCTTTGCTTAGTTTCATTTTTCAAACATCCCACGAAAAAGGACATATTTTCTGAAAGAATGTCTGTCTTTATATTTGGAGCTGCCGATCTCCATACCAAAGGTCTCCTTTCAGACAGTCACACTTCCTTGCTTGTGTTTTATTCACCATTTGGGATGTGTGTTGCTTCACTGGTAACAATTTACTGGATTAGTATCAAGTGTACCTCAAAGGTGGATGTACAGCAAATAATATACAGATTTACATACATGAATGGCAACCCATGATGTCCAGATACCCGACTGTGTGATAAGACAGATACTGGCTCTTATTTTAACATTACATTTTCTCTCATTAAATTACTAAACTATATAGTAATATTTTCACAAAAATTCCTCCATACAATATGAAATACAAATATAATGACTATACAGTTAAGATCATGTCAACCCCATCAGACTACAGATATCAACACACAGATTCATGATAATGCACATACTGATTTTTATATATCCATGTTAGCTATATGTCTAGATAGTTTCATATCCAGATCTTCATTCAGATCCTTAGGCTTTAGACTGCTCAGGTGATAAATTCACTCTGGATTCTTTCTGCAGCAAGATCTTATGTCTGTCACCTCCTCTTGGACTTTCACGGATATGCTCAGAACCCATGGACTTCTGCACTTCTTTTGGATTACAGTTGTGAAATTTCCCCATTTTTTTCCCCACAGGTGTGTCTTCTCTGCCCTTCATGATGTCCCTTACATGCTCTTGTAATCTCTTTTTAAGTTGTCTAGCAGTGTTGCCCACATTTAATCTTTTACATGGACATTCCATTACATAGATTACAAATTCTATTTTGCAGTTGATAAACTCATCAACAGAGTATACTTGTTTTGTGGTGGCATTTACAAATGTACTACCTGATTTGCAGAAGGTGCAAATGTTGCCCCTCTTGCAAATTAAAAATAATTTAGGCAAAAATGGGAGCCAGCCAAATGACTGGGGTGTACTACACAGGACACTGTAGCTGCAGCGTATTGTTCCATGCCTAATGTTAGGGGGTCTTCTAAATGTCACCCTTGGCTCATCTCCCATTTCCCTCTTCACTGTCTCATCAGATGTCAAAATCCATCAGTATTTGTACATTATGGACCCCACTTTTCCTGCTACAGAATTAAATACTGTGGATAAAGTTCTCGGCTCCTTACACTTTTTTTCTCTTAATGGGGGAGACTTTGTTCCTTTCTGCAGCAAGTATCTCTTGTCTATAACCCTCACTCTGCACCTTCATTCAGAATCATCAGCTTGTGTCTGAAAATTATTTTGTTCATTGCAGTTTCTCCTTACCCTCAGAAACTGAGAGTAAAGTATGAAATATTTCAGAGTGAAGGGGGTGGGCAATTCCAGTGTGTAGCAACAAATTTGTTGCTGAGGGTTTCCTGTAATCTTTTGTGGTTACAGCTTTTCCTGGTTCCCTTAATCAATGTAACTTCCAAGAAGTCAGTCTCTTTATTTTCAAGCCTGTGTGTGAATCTCAAATTGATGTCATTTATATTTAACGAAGTCACATATTTCTGAACATCTGTAGTGTTCCCTCTCCATACACAGAAATGTCAATATAACAAAACCACAATGATGAGATTATTTGCATATCAGGAGGAATCACTATAAACAGTTTCAAGTCCCCACAGTCCTAAAAAGAGATTAACATTTGATGGGAGTCATACAGGTCCACATCGCCATGTCATATACATTCAGAATATAATCCCCCATAAATTAAACACATATAAAGTCAATAGACTCTAGTACAAATGTTACTGGTGTGCTGACATGTTTTCTCTCAAAAAATCAATGGCAGGCACCTATACCATTTTTTCCCTGTAGATTGAGGAATATAATACCCCAACATCAATCATTAGCCAGTTATACCCCTCCTGCATTATAAAATCTTCCAATTTTCCCAGTTGGTAGCCCGAGTCTCTGAGGTGGGATCGTATATGGATAATTTATTTCTGTAGGAAGAAATCTATAAATTTAGACAGTTTTTCTGTTAAAGATCCCACACCAGAGGTGTTTCCATGCAATTATGTACCTTGGGCAGTGCATAAAAAAAGGGGGTTATGAGATGTGGTACCAAAGATGACCCGACTAATTTCCTGTAATTTTCATAGCCTGCACAGCTCTTTCCAACATTTTAAGCATCTGCTTTTTGAATGTATTAATAGGATTTGCAGGTCATTTACTATATTTCAATGGATCATTAAGCAAGTTAAACACCATCTGTTCATAATTCCCCATCTTCATAATTATGATGATGCCACCTTTTTGAGTGGGTTTCAGTATCACATTGGATAATTACACAGTTCTTTCAGAGCTATCCTCCCTCAAACAGATTTGGTTTTCATAGCATCATGGTATCATAGTAAAAGCCAACAGAATAGTCCCCATGGTCTATTGTGTCTGCTCGGAAGCTAGCCCCCTACTGGATACTCACTCCTCCACCCCCCAGCCCCAGAGGTGGCCCTCCCTGGCCTCAGCTTCTCATGGTACCTGTCCCAACCCTTCTTGAATCCTTCCACTCTGGTCTCTTCCAGCAGAATCCTGGGTAGTGCATTCCATGGTTCCACCACCCTCACTGTGAAGAAGTGTCTCCTGCGCTCCCCCCGTACTTCCCTCCTTCCAGCTTCCACTCATGCCCCATAGTAGTTCCCCCCCTTCTTAAGCCTGAACACTTCCCTGGCTCCTCCCTTATTTATCCCCTTTACATACTTGAAAGTCTCTACCATGTCCCATCTGTTCCTCCTCTCCTCCAATGTGTATAGATTGAGTTCATCCAGTCTTTCCTCATAGGTCATACCTTGCCCTGAATCATCCTGGTTACCCTTCTCTGGACCCTCTCCAGCAGCGCTATGTCCCTCTTAAGATGGGGTCTTCAGAACTGCCACAATACTCAAGATGTGACCTACCCAGGGCATTATACAGAGGGAGGATCACCTCCCTCCTCCTGGAGGTAATCCCCCTGGTTATGCAGCCCAGTATCCTGTTTGCTTTTGCTGCAGCTCTTTGACAATTCTCTTTGTTATTCATTTTGCTGTCCACCATTATCCTTAAGTCCCTCTCATCCGTGTGACTTGCAGTGTGGTCCCCCCCAAGGCATATGCATGTCTTGGGTTTCTGACCCCCAGATGCAGCACCCTACAATTTCATGCATTGAACTTCAACTCCCACTTCCTTGCCCATCTCCCAGGGTATCCAGGTCCCCCTGCAGGACCTATCTCCCCTCCTGCCCATCTGCCAGTGCTCCCAGTTTTGAGTCATCCACAAAGAGACTCAACCTACTTCTAACACCCCACCCTATATCTGGAACATAGGAATCGGACCAGAGTGGCCCCAGGACCGAACCCTGGGGAACCCCACTGATGACCCTCCTGGGGAGGAGACTATCCTCCAACCACCACTCACTGTATTCACCCCGTAAGCCAGTTTTCCACTCACCTGAGCAACTGCCCCCCACCCCACGCCCCCGTGCTCTGTTAGTAGGCCATTGTGTGGTACCAAATCAAACGCCTTACTGAAATCCAGATAGAGGAAGTCCACCAGCCTATGCTGGTCCAGGGCACCTGTCACACAGTCATAAAACTCCACCAGGTTAGTCTTGCACAACCTCCCTGTAACAAAACCATACTGCCTGTCATCCAGGCACTCCAACCTTTCCAGCTACCCCTCAGCCTCTCCTTGATAATGCAACCATAGCCTTGCCAACCACAGATGTTAGGCAAATGGGCCTATAATTCCCCCTCTCCTCTCTGGACCACCCTTGTGGATAGGCACCACATAAGCCACCTTCCAGTCTTGAGGCACCGACCCTGTCTTCAGGGAGATGTTGAAGAGTGAAGCCAGTTTTGCTGTAGTTACTGAAAATTGATTCACAAATGTTCAATTTCATTCTTAAAACAACATTCAAAAGTGATAGCATTTGAATTCATTACTGTTGGTGTACATTAGGAGTTAGAATGGAATCTTCTTTTTCTTTCTTACCACATATTTGATGCTAGTGTCTGGTTTTCATTTTCTACTGCTGCATCATTCAGGTTAAACAGATCCATTGCTGTGGTGTCACTACCTTGATTATTCTGATTCATTTCAACCCATTCCATCATTACTCTGAAGCTGGCTTGGTCAAGATCATCCATTTCCATTTCAGTATCTTTAGCATTCAAAATACTGTCTTCTATTTCTTGACCCATGTTGTCTCCTGCAAAATGGTATCTAAGAAGGATTTTTGAAAAGAAATGGAAAAGGTCAACAAAAATATCAAACTTATTGATAGGGGGTGTAGGTACATAGAATCATCCCTTATTTAGTACAGCTTTTTGTGTGTCATAGATTGGAAGGGAGGAGAGGCTGATCACCAGGTCTACTTCTTTTTTTTTTCCTCTTTGTCCTTCTTATGGCTACTTTGGTTCCTTTTCACTCTCCTCCCCATCTTTGGCCACTTTTTAATTTTTTGTACTTTTGGAGACTTTCATCACCTCTAAAAAACAGACCTCATTGGTGGCCCTGTATTGCTTTTAGAATCACTCTTCCCCTGTGTCGTCTCACTTCTCTACTTCTTGATCTTTGTTGCACCATTGACTTATGCTTTCCCCTTCTATTCGACTGTGACCTTTGCCAACGTTTAGATCTCCTCTCTCTCTAGTGGGCTATGTAAAAAAAAAATCTCAGTTTCTATAGTTATTTTTATCTCTTGTAATTTTTGACTGCTTCTTTTCTATTAAAATATTTTTTATTCTTGCTAATTTTCACTTCCAAGTTTTTGTGCAGAGTAACACACTGAGGGTCTGTTTAAAATGGGTTCAGGATATCCTTTAGTTTTCCATTTCCTCTGTAAGTTCATTATACTTTCTCATATTTTCACTTACCACCAGTTGTACAAATATGTTTAAACATGCTTTCACTGCAGCTTCCAATTCGTAATTACGCTGGAACTCATCCAGACCTCCAGAGTGCACTTTAGTCACTCGAAGCCCACAAGGGATCTGACCTTCCTGTTTATATTTTTCTAATGTAATTAAACTGTATGCAAGGTTGCATTCATTTGAATCTCAGAAATCTAACTTCAGGAAAGGACCTTATCAGCCCATCAAGTCTGTCCCTTCCCCCTTTAATAGTGTCTCTAATTTGAGAAACAAATAGTATAAGTCCTCTGTATCAGAACCCCTTGCTTAGCTTCAGAGTTGTCTTCCAAAAGATTAAGTGCCCCCGCCTTTTATTCTCAATTTTTCAATGCTTATTAGACAAAAGGGATCATTTGTTGCACCTGCTGCTGAGCCTTCTGCTTCCTGGCTCATAGTTTTGTAGGATTTAAAACCTTTAATTCAGACTACTAGTGGTTGTTGTGATGTTCTTCCCCTGCTTCTGGTTACCTGTATGATATTATTATTATAAATAAATGGTCTGTGTAGGAAATATCAGTGTGTGAGAGATTTGGCCTTTAAATTACAAGGTCAGCAGGTGAAAATCACAGGATGTATTACAATGACCAGGAGATCCCTGTAACTTAAGACTTCCTTAAAGAAATGGCATTTTATTACCATTTTATGACCTGCCTAGGTTTTTGAAGTAAAACTAAATCTAAAGTTTATGACATCAGGAAAGCAATGGTAATTTGGCTGTTCCTATCAAGTTTAACACCTATATGACAGATGCTGGGATTGCTGAGATCAAAGTGAAATGTCTAATTAAAGGATGTCATATTTAGGAAAAGATTTTTTCTTCTAATGTTACATTAATTAAAGATACTTCCTGGTAGAAAGTTTGTTAGAATTAATTCTAAGGGAGGGTCTAGCTGACCTCATCCAAAAGGGGATGGGGGAAGACAGAGAAAAAAACATGTAACATTGTACATGAAGATAGACATAATTTTGGGCTCTGAAGAAACAAAGTTCTCTCTCTAATTAAAAGAGCACTTAGAAAGATAATAGTTAGAAAGAAATTACATATTTTGTGGTAGGAGTGTTGTTCTGAAACTTCCTTGTTTTATAAGATTGTAAGCTATATGATATATTTGTTTTGCATTTTATGTCACTTGTTTTACAGTTTTTAGTAAAGAACATTTTAATTGAAAGACTGCCTGGGTGTCTGTCAGTCATTTTGCATGTGATGTATAGGTGGTTAAGTCTGACAACTGTTCAACAGCTTGATGGTGTTACTGAGCTTGGAGAAGGTAAGAATGTACATAAGGTCTCTTATAGAGTTTAAGGGGTCATTTTGAAAAAAACTGGCTGGGTGCCCTTGGGTGAAAGATTATATTGCTTCCCCCCGAAGAGAATATTACCTGAGCCTATAAATTGGGTATGCTAGCATAAGGTTCACAGTTTGAATCCCCCCCCCCCAGAACTTGATACTACAGGTGATTCAGACCCCAAAGCAGACAGGAGGGTTACCCTGTCTGTGACCTGTTCACACTACTGCACTCTGAGGTTGGCACTGTGGGAGCAGAGGGCATGACTTGTGGAGTTCTTTTGTGACAGATTTGGTTGGCAGCGGTGGGATAAAAATATTGGTAACACAAGGTTTAACATCTCAGTGTGTCAGCTTAATACTGTACAGCTCACTTGTAAAAGAAGGCAGTGATTTATTTTTTAAAAGAGAAGACAGAACTATATAATTTTGTTTACAGTCAAAGTTCCTACCTGTTTTATTTTTTTTCTAAAGTGCAAGTTAGAGTAGCCATAGTTAGGGAAGAAGACGGCTTCCAACTACAGTGGGTACACAGCAGACTACTTGAGGCAGTTGTGCCAGGGCAAAGGAGTCCAGAATGAGGACAAAGCCAACAAGCAGAACCTCATAGATGCCCTGATAGCAGCAGATGCCCAGACTGTTGAGTCACAGTCTGTGACTTGAAAGGACGAAACCTTGGGCATGGAGGGGCCAGTGTCCAGTACAGTATCCAGAACTGGTGAGTAGGACAGCAGGGACAGTGCAAGCCAAGGGCCACAGCAGCAGGGGAAGATCACCAGCATTCTGGAGCCAGAAGCCATCAGGCTGCAGATGGAGTTTCAGAGGATGGAGCTGGATTTCCAGAGATTGGATATCACCTTGGGAAGAATGTCCACCAAATCCAGACCTGGTAAAAATGACCGAGTAAATAAGAAATAGTCTAATCATGAGCGAGTCCCATGAGGAGCAGAAATATAAATGAAGTCTTTAGTGATGGTGTACAGGGTCCTGCAAGGCTCTATTAAGGCAAAGGTACCTAGAACCTCCCACAGGGCTCTTTGGTTTGGAGTTAACTGGAAAATAGGGGGGCCAGATCTGTCCAAGTCACCATCCAGGGGTACATTTCAGTCCCCAGCCATTATAACAGGTATATCAGGCCAAGTGGCTAACTGTAGAGATAAATTAACAAAGACTTGGGCACAATCATTATAAAAAGAAACCAAAAGTAGTTTAGTACATTCTAATATGCCTTTCACCAATACGTACTGTACCTCCCTGGGGATCCGTAATCACCTGATGCATCTGAAAATCAACTGTTCTGGCAGTGAGAATAGTCACCCCTGCCTGTTTCTTTACTGTGCCAACCTCATAGACTTGGCCCATCCATTGACATCGAAGTAAAGAAAGATCAGTAGTGAGGAGGTGGGTTTCCTGTAAAAAAGCAATTGAAGGGTTATAGTGGTGGAGAGTCAGAGTCCGAGTGCATTTTAGTGGGAATTTGCCCCTTTAACATTCCAGGTAACTAATGAGTGTTTAGATATGATGGCAAACAGAAACAAACAACAAACAAAATACCCAAGAAGCCCCAACTCTGATACCCCCCTGCCAAATTGGTCTATAAAATAGAAAAGAAGATGAAGGAGGGAGAGCAACCCTCCTGAGGGAGAAAGAAGAAGAAAAAAAAAGCTGTCTAATACACTTTAAAACTATATGGAGTGAACACAACCATATCCAGCTCCAGGGCACCCACTAACACACCCCTATGAAAACAATGAAAACCATCCCCTTGCATCTCCCCAAATCCACTACCCAATGACCACACTCCCCAAGTGGCAATCGGGACTGAACCCATCAGGAGGGCTATTAAATATGAGGTCTGCACTGGGTCACTGTTAACCAATAAGATAAAAGGAAGGAAAAGGGGAAAGAACCCTGTAACAACGAACATCAAACAGGTCTGATAATTCTCCAACATCCACATTTCATACTAAGGAGTACAACTGTGTCATTAAAATATAATAACATCTAGTGAAGAAAAAAAAAACACAATGTGCTCTAAATAGTGATATACATGAACAGTAATCAACCATAAACATCAAATTATTAAACTGAACTATGGACCCCTGGTGAACAACAAAGCATACTATGTCTGCACGCATAAGACTTATCATGCACTGCACAATGTATGAAGTACAGTGCTCAGGAAAATAATAGCAATAAGAGTCTACCACAGATCGATTCAGAGTAAACCCCATTAAGAGCACTAGGCTGAGAAGGAGACCCCTCCCAGCCAAGTGACAGTCAAACCAAAAAAAAGTTAAAATGAGTTTGAGTCTAACAAACCAGGGAATATAACAAGACAAACCAGGAAATATTGATCAATCCAGGGACAATGAATAAAAGCCACCAGGGGTCCATATCTATAAATCAAGTTATACTGACATCTCTAGTAGTGCAAGAGAACACATTAGCCAAAGAGTAAAAAGTTATACAAACAAGTCACCCAATAAATCAACTGAGCAATGCAATTGTTTAAAACATTTAATGAAAGCACCCTAACAGGTGTGCAACAATGTGTCCTATTATAAAAAAAGTGACTGAGATTATCATAGCACGTAACGTCCATACAGGTGCTAAATTAGCCACCAGCTAAGTCCATGGAATTGCAAGACCAGTAGGTCAAGTCACTCAGAGTCCAACTGCCAATGGAAATGTCCAAAAAGGTCTATGTGATAGATAGGGTGAAGCAGTTGAATGCTCACCACGTAAAGGACTAGTTGAAACAAGTGTCTCAGTATAAAAGAAAGAAAGATCCAGAAAATCCCAGCAGGCAGGTGTTCCAGAGCAAATTTAGAACATGAGAGCCACTATAAGCGTAAACATAACTCATTAACCAGAGGGAAATAGCTCAATCACTGATCCATCTTTTCCTGCCGGACTTTCTGACATGGTTTAGTAAACAAGTCGGGAAGCAGGCTCGGGAGGTGTTGCAATGCTGCTTCTGCTGTGTCATAACTGAAAGGGCTGTGAGGAAGCATGAGAACTAGCTTAGCGGGGAATTGTAGTCTAAATTTGACACCCCCCTGATGCAGCCTGTACTTTATATCTTTACAGGCTCACTGTTTTTCATGAACTGGCTGGCTTAAAGGAGATAGGAAATAATTTTTACATTGTTAAGTACCCTTCCATCTTCCTTTCAATGGCAGTTATGCATTCTGATGAACTTTGATGATTTTGTGACAAATAAATAATCTAGCTTTGGGGTACCCTCAGATCTACACAAAGTGTCACTCTCCTGCCCAGCTTCTGCTCTTGATTTTCATATTTCTAAGACATTCTATGACATCAGAAATTCCCATTCCATGCTATTCATCTGAATGGCCTGGAAAGGTGTTTGTGATGTCATAGAACATTTAGGCAGTATAAAAAGAGGGAGCAGCAACTGATGAGGGGAGAGGGATTCATGGTCCTTAAAAGGGAAACAAAATTAGATTATTAATTTAACAGAAAAGGTCAAAAAGATATCAGAATACTGGGTAACCAATAAATAAAAAACTAGAGGGCTTCTAGAGGTGTAAAAACTGTTTCCTATCACCTTTAAATCATGAAAAATAAAATATCAATGTTACTGCCAGTACAACACAAACTACGCATGTGCGGCTTGCCGGATGTGTAATTTATCTTGCAAAAATCATCGGGCTTCAGGGCTGGATGAAGGGCTCTATGGACACGTTCAATAGCATAGACCTGTTCTGGGACCACTGATCCAATGAACTGGCAAAACAAATAGTTTACAAATTGATCAGGGTTAGAGCCCTCAGCCCCCGCTGGAATACCAATCAAGAGCAGGTTGTTCTTCCTGCTCCTGTTCTCCAAACTGTCTGTCTTGTCTTCAAGCTTTGCCATCCTCCTCTGGAGAGTCACAATATCCTGCTCTTCCACCTGCAACCTATTTTCAAGCCAGCAGACCTGGGCCTCAACATCCCCGATCCGGGTAGTAAGAGACTGCACTGAAAATCGAATTGACTTCACATCTGTCACCAGTTCTGTCAGAATTGTTTTAATAGAGATAAATTCTGTCATATACGAGTCAGATTCCTGCTCTTTAGAGTGCTTCAGGACAGAAGAAAGAGGGTCAGAACTGAAGTCTAATCTATGGCACTTCGACAGCTGCGGTGGTGCTTGGCTTGGTGACAGAGGAGTTAATTGTGTCAGTTCAATCATAGCCTGGTTTTACATCCTGTTAAAGCTCAGAAAGACCAGCAAGGCAAAATATAAGAATGCCAATGCTAAATGCACCAGTCCAGCATGAGAAAAATGAGGTGCTTAATCCTGTGGAGAAAGTTTAAGGTGACCTGTCACAGAGATAACTATTCTGTGACCACCGCCAACAGCTGCTACAATGGAAGTAACACTGTTGCATTCATATTTGTAAATGGGCACTGCACCATCATGTACATGTAAGGTGTGATACTTGCAAAATCATGTACTTGGGGCACAGAAACCCAGGGGCAACATACCAACTCGGAGGAGTGGAATTAACAGTCACAAGGCAGGAAAGGGGCCTGGGGGTAATCATTTCTGATGATCTGAAGGTAGCTAAACAGTGTGACATGGTAGTGGGAAAGGCAAATAGGATGCTGGGCTGCATAGGCAGAGGGAATGTCCAGCAGAAGGACGAAGGTAGTGATACCCTTGTATAGGTCTCTGATAAGACCACACCTCGAGTACTGTGTCCAGTTCTGGAGGCCCCATCTCTGAAAGGACATAGGGTGGAGATGGTACAAAGGAGGGCAACCAAAATGGTGCATGGCCTGCATCAAAAGTCCTATGAATAAAGGCTAAGGATCTTAATTTGTACTCCCTAAGGAAAGGAGGGAAAGGGGGGACATGATAGAAATATACAAATACCTTAGAGGTAAAAACAGGGTACAGGAAGGTAGCATTTTCCAAAGGAAAAAAATGCTGAAGGACAAGGGATCACACTATGAATGTGGAAGGGGGAGGCACAGAGAAAATAAAGGATGTACTTCTTGACAGAGAGGGTGGGGGACACATGGAACAGCCTTCCAGCAGAGGTGATGGAGGCTAAAATGGTTACAGGATCCAAGAATGCATGGGATAGATACAAGGGGATCCTGGAAGTAAGAAGGGTGGTGAAGACTGAGCACTGAGTAGGGTCTGCAGTGTAATGGAGGAAGGAAAAATAGGGCAGACTGGCTGGGCCAATAGGTCTCTATCTGTCAGCATCTTCGATGTTTCTATGTTACTATGCATATTTATCTGATAGAAAGAATTACAGAGCAATCAAATATTCAACCATGAGAAAATAACATTAATCCACTAAAGAAAGTAAAGAAAAAATCTTGTTTTATATGAGTATCGTGATGCTTCTCTTTGGAACCTGTGGAGTCTGGCTCAAGGCATATTCGAGCATTCTTTCAGGGTGGGTCACCAGAACATGGAGAAGACAATATACTTTCAGTTGTCAGTGAGCCAATATGGGCACCAATATTATAATTCTGTTGTGATTTAGGCCAGCACAAATCAAATCCCTGGTAACTGAGCCTATGATATCTTAAAGAAGGGTCCACTTGCCTGACAAAATTTTTCCAACTGCTCCATTGCTAATTGCCTTGTAACTTAGCCATTCATTGGATGAAAGGGTGCTTATTTTTAGTAGTCAGTCATACAACATTGAGGCCCAAGGAAGTCACCACATAGCACCATCTGCTTAGCAGGCAGGAAAGCTGCCAATAGCCATTTCTTTCAGAGACACAGAAGCACCATGAAGAATGGCACATTCACCTAGTATACAGCAGCAACAGTCAAGATGCAACGCAGTAATGCTACAGTATATCATAAAATGCTAAGTATACTGCAGGGAACAGTGTAATTCATTGGCAAGTAAGCCCTTTTGACATGCAGTATTTTAAGTAAGTAAGTAAGTCACTTACTTCACATTACTGTATTGCATTGTGGCTGGCAAGCTGCATTTACAGTAAGTGTGGCGATTGTTGCAAGGCCATCAAAATCAACACTTTCAATAACAGGCTGTCCCCTTCTGGATAGCGTCCATATGAGAATATTTACAAGAGTCCTAAAAGTCATGGTGGCTCTTTTTTGGTGGGAAGAACACCATTTATATCCATGCCTACATGGTCATCTGATCTGGGCAGACTTAGAACTATATCAACTTCTGAGCATTAAAAAAATGTATATCACAGACCTTCAAATTGCAGTGCAAATGATCAGGATGTATAGCTCTTTCTTATATAAAGGAATAATATGTTTCACATTTTAGTGGGCACCACAAGTCTAGTGTTAAGGACTTTTCCTATCAAGTTATATTAAGTTTTTATTAGTTTGAGTGTCCAGAAATTGCTCTTACAATATGTGTAACATCAGTCTATCTTTGTGGATAGATTTGGTTGTAAAACACATAGCACTGTGCCAAATGCATAGTATGTGAGAGGTATGCTTAGAACAGGCCCAGATAAATTGACTTATTTATTTAGTAGAACCACACAATTGCTAGAGGAACATAGTGGATAGCAAACTGGGAAATAAGACCCTACAATCCTTACAATCCTTTAAGAAGTTAGGTGCATGCTTTAGGACTGACCTGGTAAGAGACTTTCTATTACAGAGCAGTGAAGAGCATCTCCTCAAGAAGATTCATAAAGTCACAATTCACAGGGTCATGTTGCCTATGGGACCCTCCAGATTTTCTATTTTGACAATGGCTAACATTGAGAATGTCCCTTGGGTCAGACTGCACATAAGGGTTCCCTCGGTCTTCCATCTAATGCATTGGTTATTGAAATTAGAAAAGTACCAGGTACCAATCTGGCTCCTGAGGTTGATTCACCAGTAATTGAACTGGTGGGAGAACATTCAAAATCTATTGAGGTGTTCTTTATTAGCAGCTTTGAAATATCCTATTATCAGCACCAGCATCTTAGGTTGGGGTTAATATTAGACAAGATTTTGGTCCAGAAGGTATGGTCTCCAGAGGAGCAAGGACTACAAATAAATGTTTTTGAGATGTGAACTGTCTTACTAGTGTTGAGGCACTTCAAAAACAGAGTTCAAATGAAGTCAATAAAGGCCCAGTTCAACAACACGGTGACCACAACTTACATCAGAAAGCATGTCAGGACGGACAACAGTCGAGATGATGCAGATGGAAGAATACCTGCTTCTGTATTGGATGGAAGTCAGTCTTGTATCACAGTCAGTGATTCATCTAGTAGGACAGCTCAACTTCCAGGGGAACTGGCTTAGTCACCATTGGGTTTATCAGAAGATTAGTCTCCAAACTAGGAGGTATTTCTGCATCTGTGTCAGTGATTTCAGTCCATAGAGAAAGATCTCTTTTCTTCCTGAAACAGTACCCAGGTAATAAGATTTTACAGCTGGTTCAGATGTCCAGTGTCTGAGGTGCTGAATGCTATATCTTAGCCATGGTCTTTCAGAAGACTATATCTTACTTCAGTTAGGGGATGCTCAAATGGATTTGAAGGCAGCAGACATAGATCCACTTCATTAGGAGGGAGGGGATAGCCATGGAACTACAAACCTGTCAGCCTTACCTCTATTGTAGGAAGCTGATGGAGTCACTGATCAAAGAGGACCTTATGGATGACCTGGAGAGCATTGGGCTCCAGGGCAGTAAACAGCACATATTCCTGACAAGGAGGTCTTGTCTGACTAGCCTCATAGTTTTCTCTGACTGGGTGATGAAGGAATTAGATAAGGGCCACACTGTGGATTTGCTGTACTTTAACTTCAGTAAAGCTATTGACGTTGTACATCAGAAAGACTTCTGAAGAAGATGGGGGACCTGGGTGTGGCTAAAATCATAGTAAAGTGGGTGGGTAACTGGCTAAAAGGGAGACAGTGGGGGTTGTGGTCAATGGGGTTAAATCAGAAGAGAGGGGCTCACAAGCGGGGCTCCGCAGGGGTTGGTCTTGAGTCTGGTCCTATTCAACATGTTCATCAGTGACATTTGAAAGAGAAGCCAGGGCAGTTTGTGTCTCTTCACAGATGGCAAGAAGCTGAGTGGGAGGGTGGATATTTATGAGAGACCAGGGAAATGCAGAGACTTACAAAAGCTAGAAGAGTGGTCAATGGTTTGGTAGTTGCAATTCAGCATCAAAAAGTACAAGGTAATGTACCTAGTGAACAAGAATCCCAGGATAGAGTACTGGATGGCTGAGGTGAGACTTAGCACTAAGACTAAGGAACAGGATTTTGAAGTTATCATCAGCATCTCACTTAAATAATCAAGTCAGTGCAATAAGGCCGATAGCAAGACTAGTAGGGTACTGGGATGTATTAGCATAAGGAAAGAGGTAATACTTCCCCTGTACAGATCCCAGGTGAGACCTCATCTGGAGTACTGCATGCAGTTTTGGAGTCCTCACCTCAAGAAAGATAATACAAATAGGCTGGAAACTGTGCAGCACAGACTAACAACAAGCTTTTGTCAATGCCGAATGTTTGCTTGCGATATTAGCATTAGATGTGCAGGAGTTAGAGAGATGCAGAATAGGAGTGGCAAAGAAGTATTGAACTAATGCCAATCCAACCTCCACCCTGCAGAGATGGACAGGCTTTGGAATGTGCCTTTGGGCCATCGTCCATAATGCTCATGGCATTTCACCTCACCCTATCCTATAGACACTGACAAGTGTAGAGGTGTGCCTTGGGGTGTTCGGCTTCACAGTCATCCGGTTTCATAAGGACATACTCTGAAATGGGTGCAGTATAAGAGAATGGGGTGAAGTCTGGGGCCAAAGAGTATAAGGCACACCTCGATGCCCGTCACTGACTTCAGGGTGGGGGTGGGGGTGGAATGGCATGAGCATTATAGCCAGCAATCCAAAGGCACATCCTGATGCCTGTCAGTCTATACAGGGTGGGATGTTATGGTTAGAAACCCTAACGCCTCAGGTGTTTGTTGGTATTTGCACTACAAATTTTCAACATGGCCTTTTTGTGACCCCCCCACCTCATGAAAGTATTTGAGACCTCTGCTCATGAACAGTGGCACTGTGATTTTTCGAATGTGTCCCGAACTTTGATTTCCTATAGCGACCGTGCCATTCTGCGCGGGATGTGCAAAAATACAGATCGGGCAGGATGTGAAGAATGACAGCCGTACCATTCATAGGGAGGTGTGAAGAGATGGCAATGTTGAAAATCTGGAGTGAAAATAGTAAAAATGCTTGAACTTCTGAGCTTATGTGGAAACTGTGCAATGCATGCTCATAACACAGTCATTTAGTGGAATTATTTCACCAAATTTTCAGCATAGGCATTTTGTGACCTCTGCTCATGAACTCTGTGACTATGATTTTCTTAATCTGTCCCGAACATTGATTTCCAACAGCGACTGCACCATTGTGTGCCAGATATGCAAACACACATTTTAGGCAGGATGTGAAAAATGACAGCTGTACTGTTCATAAGGAGGTGTGCAAAATGGACAATGTTGAAAATTTTGAGTGGAAATATTACAGATTCATAAAGTTACAAGTATGCATGGAAACTGCACAATGCACGCTCATAACAGTCATTTTTTGGAATTTTTGTCACCAGATTTGTAACATAGGCTTTTTGAGAGGCAACCTCATGAATAGTCACACTGTCATTTTGTTAATTGGTCCCAAAACGTGATTTTGCACGGTGACCACAAAATCACCTTTTTGGAACTGAATAAACACCATGACAGGGACTGACTTCATGAGGAGGGGTCTCAAGAACCCCATGTTGAAAATTTTGTGCCAAAAGTTGAAAAAATGGCTGAGATATCCACATAAGTTGAAACCCCCCCATTTATGCCATTATACAGCTTACCAGCATTTCTTCAGTTCGCAGTCGGCTTTGAAGAGTGCAGACGTGTTCCCGGTCCACCGAAGAGCTTCGCGCTGGGCTTCAGAGGTAAGTATTGGGTGTGGGGAGGTGGAGTGCGCAGAGGGTGTGCACGGGTTGGGGGAGGGGCTATGAGAGACAGCGAGAGACCTTTTCTTTTTTTTACAGGATTAAAAAAAAAAAACATAGAAAGACCATGCAGGATGCTTTTGGCACACTGGGATGGGCTCCCAGTGTGCCACCTGGCTGTTTTTTTTGGCAGGGGAGCTAGAGCCAATGGGGATTGGGCACCCCCAGCAGCTGTACAGTGTGCTTGGGGGTGCATGAGCTGAGGGGGATTGGGCACCCCCTTGGCACACAACAAATGGGGGGAGCACATTATGCCGATGGGGATTGGGCTACCTGTCGGCAAATGAACAGGGAAGGGGGCATGTTGACAGGGGGATTGGGCACTCCCTTTGGCTTTAACAGGGACTGTGAGAGGTGGTGGCTGTCCGTAGGCTTCCGTGGGGACTGTGAGAGGCCAACTGAGAAGCCGTCACCATGCAACTGTAATTGGCTGCTACAGCCAGGGACTGCCCTGCAGCAAAAACAGCTGATTGCTGATGACAGGGTGCTCCCTGATTGCAGTGGCAAGTTTGTTTCAAGTTGGTGGCAAACTACACTACTGCTGTCACAGACAGCATGATCCTTTATTGGTGCCACACAGACCAGCCCCAAAATGGGCTGCTGGCATTGGCAACAACACTGCTGCACCACCACAACTCACTACTGCAGCAATCTTTTAGCTGCCCCAATATGTTTCTTGCACATGCATGCAAGCAAACATAAAAATGATTCTATGGCCAGCAGGGCAGATCATATGAGGAGCACCTCAAGGCACAAAATATGTACTCACTGAAGACCAGAAGAGAGAGGGGAGATATGATAGAGACCTTCAAGTTCTCTAAAGAAATGAACAAAGTGAACTGCGGGAACTATTTAGCTTGAACACTAACTCGCAGTCTCATGGACATGAGTGGCAAATAACAGGAGGGAGGTTCAAAAGGGACGTGAGGAAGTAATACTTTATGGAAAGGGTGGTGGAACCATGGAACAGTCTATCAGCTGAGGTGGTGGGTGTGAAAACAGTTGGGGGTTTCAAGAAGACTTGGGATAGAATGAACGGTATAGTGGTTGCTCAGAGTGGCAGAACCGAGGAGAAGAATGGGGGGTCAGGGAGGCTTAGCACCCTGAAGAAACAGCAGGCTCCAAGGAATATAGGGAACTCGAGCAGACAGTATGACCACTGGTCTTGTTCTGCTGTTATTCTCTGCATTTCTATGTTACCTCCATGTTCCTTGTGTCCCTATTTTTCTTGCTTCAGCAATTTTTAGAAAATTCATCAGTTCCACTGTTGGTTCATTCTTGTGGTGCCAGAGTGGTCAAGAACATCATGGTTGTCACACTTGGTTGCCATTGACTAAAATACCACCAACAGCTTGACCTGGTTCTGTAAGTCAGTTTCCATCTGTACACATATTCCTCTTCCCTTTCCCCTGGCTTGCACCTGGAAATGAGCCACGGCTCAGTGTGCCTCTCCCCATCACCAACTTTCAAATAAATAAAATAAAAAAAAAATACTTGGTCAGTCCAGCATTTCAACAACCCTTCTGTCTCCTTCAACAGCATGAGCTGCTGCATATGGATCTGATTCTCCATCTTAATGTGGTTCCACACCAGCTTGCAATTTGGCTTCTGAGAGGCAGGGGCTTCTCACGCTCGGATAGTCAGAAAAAGTTGAGAATAGTCATGTTCTTGAGGAAACACATTACATTTTATTTATTTATTTATTGAAATGTTTCACCAGAAAGTCACACTGAACAACAAGTTGCTCATCTCTCGGCATGACCTGAGGGGGAACTAGTAGATAAAAAACAGTGATTATACATACAGTTTCAGTTAACATACAAGGGGAATTAGGTACAGAGAATAAAACAGCAATATAGCCAACACATTGGTGGATTAGCGTTTCAATTAAGCACAGGTAAAACAGTAAATTTAGACAATTTAAACAGTTGAAGTGCTAGTGAGGGGACAGGAAAGAGGGAAATGGAGGGTCTAACTAGATGAAGGTGAGGCAAACATACAGAGGGTACTAGAACATTAATCAATAATTGGTACTAAGCACAGAAGAATGACTTACGTAGAACAATCAAGGATGGGCTGAATTAGCAGTGCAGAGCGGCAATAGTATGGCTCGGCCATGTGGCGACAGGTAAATAAGTGCAATGGGGTACAATGGTAAAACAAGAGGGATGAGGGGGGAGAGATGAAGGTCAGGAGAAGGAGGGAGTTTAAGTCTAGGTCTGGCACCTACAGGATGTGGGATACATCTGCGGCATATGGTTAGTAGTAGAGAAAAGTCACTCATTACCACACAATGCTTTGATTGAAAGTTAGTCAAACAGACAATGTGGCAGCAATATGTAAGTTTTTCCAATAAACCTATATTGTAGAACTAAAAATAAATGCTGACAAAAAATATTCACTATTAGGCCTATGCACAATGGCAGCACACTGTGCATAGGGCACACAGAGATGGTGTATTGGTGCCAACGTGCATGCTACACACCAGGCACCCCATAGCAGCATGCATGAGATGCACGCAGGCCACTTCAGAGTGCACAGATGCACAGACACACGGACCCTCTGTGCGACATGTACACAGGGGTATGCCGCATAGTGATGTGCATTGACGGCCACGGAGCATGTGCATGTAGCTGCTGACATCACCAATTTTCAGTCCGCATGGTGTGTACAATTACTCAAGCCTTAGGGGTGCCGTAAGTGTACACATTTGATGGGCAGGCCTCAGGCAGCACGGCAGTGTCCACATGAGGCAGGACAGTGGTAGCCACGGGCCCGGCCCAGACACAAGACATCACCAGGCATAGTGCACACCCTGTGCATTAACAAGCCTATGGCAGCACACCATCCGCTGTGATGGCTACCAGACCCATGCAATGCAGCAGCAGGAATCGCCACAGTGTGACATGGGTACAGCCCAGCCCAGGCAGAGACACCAGTGGAGTAAGACCCACAGTGCACCTTGGTGGCTGCAGGTGGCACAAGATACTGACCATTGCCACGTGACTGCAATGGGCTGGGCTGCCCTGGATGGGCAGCAGCTATGCTGCAGATGTACCATCACATGGTATACAAACCCACCGGGCACGGGCATGCCCCACCATCACCTGGCAGTGCAGTTGCCAGGGCATGCAGAGGCTCCCAAAAAATGGCACAGCCATGTCATGGGCAGAGTGAAATGTACATGCCCACAGATAGCTCCCCCATGCCAGTAGGGCACACCCAGCCCACCCTCACACACCTGGACCACCACCAACACCAAGAAGACAGGAATCACATGGTGCAACAAATCTGAAAGGCTTTATTAGAACACAACAGCATGGACTGAACATCCAACCTATCACATACTGTAACACAGGACAATGTTGCTGCATCACATAGACACCTATACTTAGTAATCATGCACTGGCAGTGGTGTCAACGGGTAAGGGACTGTCCTTGGGGCCATTGGGTGGTGGGGTCATGTTGCTGCCACTGTGGTGTAGCTGTCACACAGAGCACTGTCATGGTCACTGACTTTGTCTTGCTCCTGTCGTCCCACCTGCCATGGTCACTCCTCCTCATTGCTGCTTCATGCATACTCAGACACTATCAGGTGTTTCCTCCACACCATCTCCAGGACCATGCAACAGATAGGACCATGGTAATGCTGTGGAGTGAAGAGACATAGTAAGGCAACATGACCCTTCCCGTGGTGCCCATCAACACTGCCTATAGTGGTGACACCCCCAGTGCAGACAGGGCCAGTTGCATGTGTCTGCCAGGGCATGGCCAGGGGAGCACCGCCACCAATATGCCTGTGCACAGCGTCATTGGTGACCACAGCCCTCATGTGGAAACATGGACACTGAATGGCACCAAGTACACAATGCACATCAGTCCCTCTCCCCTGGGAGTCCCAGACGGGCATTGTGCAGGGACGCACAATGTCATGCAGCGTTGACAGTGCACACCCTGCCCAGAGAGCCCTTCCAGAGGTGCACACAGTGCACACATGGTTGCCAAGCAACACCATGCTGTCCACACACAGCTTTGGTAGGGCCTCTATGTCCCAGAAGCACAGAACCTGCCCAGCATGATCCTGGCGTATCAGTGACATCAGACTCCCGCAGGCCACAGAGATGGCCAAACCACCTTCATATGTCTGGCTGCATGCTGTGACCCTGGCATGGTCATTGCCCCTGTCAATGCAGTGCCAAGGCCACACACATGGCATTGCACACCGAGCAGAGTGGCACATGAGTGCACAGTACCTAGCTGCTAGGTGATGGTACAAATGCACCTCGTGCATTCCACACAGTGGGGCACACACACACACACACACACACAGCCCAGACCAGGCCACACACTTACTATGGACAATACAGTGATCCTCCACTTGGTCACTGGGCCAATGTCCCCATGCTCCCCCTCATACATGATGCCACCGTCCAACTCCTGGCAGCCCATGAAGCATGGAAACTGCAGGCACCACCTCCGTCGATATCTGGTGGGTGTGACCACCATAACAGGTGCTTTATCTGGCTGCTCAACATGGCACAGTTCCATTCTGCTGGGTATGCCCTCCTGGTCCTGTATGGGAAAAAGTGAGAGAGAGAGAGACAGGGTTAGAAAACCAGACAGCAGACACAGCACCCACACAGTAGCACAATCCCATTTGGTAGCACACTACTCACCTAATCATGGCCCTCCACAACCTAAAGAGTACCATATCCCCCTGAGTCACACATGTTTGACTGCCACACGCCAGTGATGGAGGAGGAAATGATCCACACTACAAGCACTGTCCAACGCCATCCTGACATGCACTTCGATTGTCCAACGCACCCCGCACTATGCAGAGGGCATGCAAGTTCGCACATGCCCACTGCCTTTGTTGGGCCAGCACGAACATGCCCTGGGACACACCCCCTTAAAAGCACACACATGCATGTGTGGAGCTATATGACGGGTGCACCGTCAGGCAGCATGGTGCACCAGAAAACACACGTCATGTCAGGATGTGTCCTGGAGTGCTGTTACACATGGCACTGCTGCAGGAGGAGTATATGCTGTTGAGGTGCTGATGGCCCTGTCACAGGGTATTTCACCTCCAATTGGATGTATCAGTGCTGTGGGAAATTCACTGCACTGAGCTTTTCCACCTACCGTGGCCTACCATTGTCATGATTTGTGACAAGGTCCATGATAGGATCGCACAATGTACATGCAGGTCCAAGGCAATGTCCGTTGAGACAAAGATACTGTTGGCCCTTGCATATTATGCCACTGGGTCATTCCAGAGAGTGACCGGTGACACCGTGGGCATCTGCCAGTCCTCAGTGTCCCATGCCATGATGGAGCTCATGGGCGCAATGCTGGAGCACATGCACACCCACATTACCCTCCCCACATCCCCTGATGATGTACAGCAAACAAACCATGCATTATACAACATGCACGGCATGCCCAATGTGATAAGTGCAATTGACAGCACACACATCATCATCCTAGCACCCTCAGTGCAGGAGGAGTCATACAGGAACAGGAAGGGGTTCCACAGCATGAACTGTCAGGTAGTGTGTGATACCTGGGGCTTGCTCACGAACATCTGCGCCAAGTTCCCAGGGTCGTGCCATGATGCCTACTTCCTGGATGGATCACACATTGGGGCCATGCTACGTGCAAGGGGAACTGACAGCTGGCTGCTAGGTGAGTATGGCACAGTCCCCCCTCATGTATAGTGTATGTATGCCAACCTGTATGCATGCCTGTTACAATGTCCCCTTTCACCCCCTTCCAAGTGACAGAGGATATCCCCTGTGCCCACACCTGATGACACCCATCCTTGCACCAGCATCTGCTGCAGAGAAGGCATATAACCAATCCCATTGGAAGACATGGAACATCGTTGAGAGGGCAATCAGACTACTGAAGATGAATTTTCAATGCCTGGACTATACTGGGGGGATGATTATGCTGGCAACTGGGAAGGCATGCCAGGTGTACATGGTCTGTGCCATGTTGCACAATATCGTGCTGCACCATGATGTGCCCATACTGGGTGTACAGCCACAGGACGGGCAGCAGGTGGATGATGATGGTGTCGCATTCCATGGATCATAGAACACAGTCAGCTTGGAGACCAGGGTGGCACTGGTACAGGGTGCATTCCAACATTAGCCAGTGCATCTGTTTGCAGCCAAGGGCATGGTGGGGTCACACCCAGGATGGTGTGTGTGTGCATGACAGGCACACATGTGCATTGGTAAGGGGCAGCTATGTGGCCATTGTGGGGCAGGACCATGTGTGCACAATGGCAGTGTTGAGTGATCGATGCACTGTGATGATCCAGGTGCTAAGCACACCCATCAGGGGAGGGGCCTACCGTGCAGCTGCCAGCAACATCCACGGTTTGACATAGGTGGCTCAGACAGTGTTGCTGGGGATGGTGTGGGAGGATGTAGTGGCCAGAGAGTGTGCAGGACAGAACCACTGTAACTTGCCTCTTGTCCCCAAGCCCCAAGCCCTCAAATTTTATTTTTACCAAAAGTATCCATTGTCCATTTGGAACATGAAATTTGATTAACACCAGTCTTGTTAAGGTTTATAACCAGCTCAGGGGGTATCAGTTCTTGCATGGCATTCAGAGGTCACTCATTTATTGATGGCACAACCACTCCTCCAGTCCTGTATGAAGTTCAGCAGTTATGTTCATGCCTTTGTCCCCACTCCTAGCCATTTTCCTGACATTCACTCTTCTAACAAGTTGCTCAAAAGTTCAGTTTAAGCAATTTGTGCTGCATGCACAGCAGAGGCTCAATGCAATTACTTTAAATATTACTGTTAATCTGTTGTGTTCCTGTTCCCTGTTCTGGCTCCCTTTGATTTTAGTTGAATAACAGTGACAGTGAAAGGGGCTATCTTGATTTTAGATTGCCCTCACTGATACTGCTCTGTGTGCCCACACTATTACTATCCCTTCCAGGGCATGCCAACCCAGGAGGATATTACATATAGTTGTGGGGGGTGTGGGGGAGAGAGAAGCCTCCTGCATTGGGGGGGGGGGGCAGCAGTGAAGTACCCCTGTAAAAGACTACTGTTTCCTGGGAGGGTGCTTTGGCACTGAAACTCCCAGAAAACATAATGCCTGCCACTCTAATGCCAGGTGGCATGTTGCCAGCACCATAGTCAGTGTCAGTGGCTCAGTAGGTAGCACACTCACCTCTGAGGCCAGGAGATCAGAGGGCTGTGGGTTCAGTTCCCACATCTGGCACTTGGGTTAATATCCCAGTACTGACATTGTAGTGCAGCATGAGAGGGGTGCTGCACTTCTGAGGTGCCGTCTTTCGGATGATACGTTAAACCGAGGTCCCATCTGCTTGGATTGGTGGTAGTTCAGGTGGATATTAAAGATCCCATGGCACTTATCAAAAAAGAGTAGGGGAATTTCCCCGGTGTCCTGGCTAAATTACCCTCATTCACTAAAAAAATACCACCAACAGCTTAATGTGGTTCAAGGTTGGTTGGCATTCATCTGTATCCCCCTCCACCGGGTCGTGCCTGAAAATAGGCAGGATTTGTCTAGTGCACTTACCCGGTCAACAAAAGCTAAATAAAATAAATAAAATAATCGGTGTCTGCAACATGTTTTTCACTCCAACATGGGTGAACCAACCAACCCCCATGCTGTAAGGGCCAAGCACCCAGCAGTGTCTAGGGACATATAGTAGTAGTCTCATCAGAGGAGTACCTGCTTTACATCATAGAATCTGTACCTGCACAGTCACTGCTACCACCTGTGCTCTGAGGCACTTGAGTAGAGGCACTATGAACCAATACACTGATACACAACTAAGCATGAGACCATGCACAAACTGGAATGTCCATACCAGAACTGGGATCAAGCATGGTGATTTTATTATAAGCTGCATGGGTGGTACACAGCTGTCCAGGCATTCTCTGGCCATAATGCTTCTCCTTCAATGGTACATGTACACACTACATAATCCAGTATCATTTGGCCATGTCCTACATGATTGTACTGGGGCTCATTATAACTCCCCCATCTGTAGTGTACCATGCAGTTTCAATACTGCCTCTCAAATACTCATCTGATGGTACTCGACTTACTTGTGGGGCACATTGTCCACCTATGACCATGGTGTTTGCCAGGTTCAGCCCTGGACTAAAGGGGCACATATACACATTATATGAAATACTGTGTCTCATTCACCCCTACAGATCCCTAACCTTCTTTGCTGCTTCCCTGAAGCCCAAGTGCTCCCAAGACCAGTTGTGCAGTGGCACTGTCTCCAGGCATGTCAAGCACTACCCTGGCAGCAGGCTATGCCAGCACTTGTCTCAACATTGCCAGAAGGACAATAAATATGAAAAGCGTTTTAGCATATGATATCGCTACTAAGTGCATAAAGTATGGTTGGTCCAGTCATGTGTGCCTCCCTTCAACACTCCACTGATAATCCTAGTGGCCCCAGAACAGTCTCCCATGGCCTGGCCTATCACATGGGGACTTGTGAACACAGCCCTTATCAGGCCTCCTCCTATATGTTAACCATTCATTCAGCTCCACTGCCAAGGTAAACATGTAATGATATCTGGATTGTTTTTATTTCCATGAGCATTTCTATTCCAAGGTGTGCATAGAGGTTCCCCTTACAAACTGGTGCTCCATTTTCTTTCAGCTCTGCAGAACACTGCTGGCAGGAGTGGATCCCCAAGGATCCCATCAACCACCCCTGAGAGGCAGCCATCCACTTTCCCCATTACTCCATCTGATCTTGTTCACCGAGGTGCTCTAGGAATTACTAGGAGACCCCTACTCTTGGCATCTGCTGATCTTGCTCTAGAGACCAGGACAGGAACCAGTGCCACCTGGTCTCAGGGAACCTGACACCAGCCACAGCCTGGATGCCCTTGCTGTTTCTTCTCTCCTCATGAATAAAAGAAAGGACCCTCCATTGCTGGTTGTCTCCCCTTCTTATAGACAATCAGGGGAGGGCAGAAATATGAATATTCATGGAAGAGTTTTCCTACTTCTGGCTCTGTCAGAACTCTCTGTACCACAAACATCCAGATAAGGTACTGTTATGAACACCGTATTTACTCTTAAAGGTACAAATTGAGTTCCATGTTAAACAAGTGATTTTATTTATTTTTTATTTATCTATTTAGTTTTTTGTTGACCAGGAGAACTAGGCAATTCTGCCTATTTTCAGCCTCATCCTAGGAGAGGCAGGAATAAAGATGGAAAATGACTCACACTGAAACGGATTAAGCTGTTGGTGAAATTTTTTGTTAAAGCCTGCCTTTCTTTTGTCCTAAGGCAGTGAATGATATTGTAGAAGCCATTGCACAAGCTAGATATCCTAAGAGTGGTTAAAACATAACATAATGTTGGAGCTACTTGCATCCTCATAGACAGAAAAATCCCCATGACTCTGGAGTTATTAAAAAAAAATTCTATTGAAAAAACAAACACAGGGTTGAGTGTTTGTTTTCTCAAAAAAATATTTTTTAAGAAGTCCAAAGTTCTTGGTGATTTCCATCCATGAAGATGTAAGTAGCTTCACTCCTAGCATTGTGCTAGTTGTTTACACATGGAAGCTCCGTCCAATGGTATTGAGCCACCTCTCCCACAGATTAGTGGTTAAGACATAATGTACATGAATGCACACTGTGTAGAAATGAGATAGTCTTTGTCTAGTGTTCAGAACAGATCAAAAGGTCCAGAATGCTTCCAAGGCAACCTTGGAAAGAAAGGACAGGCCTATATGGTGGCAAAAGTGAAGTCACCAACTTTCAGTTAAAGCAGTTTTGACCAGGGCCATGACAA
Organism: Neoceratodus forsteri; assembly: GCA_016271365.2. NCBI lineage: Eukaryota > Metazoa > Chordata > Ceratodontiformes > Ceratodontidae > Neoceratodus > Neoceratodus forsteri. Next base: position 1,236,164,145 of record CM057452.1, read on the forward strand.
CCTCTGGTGCAGAAAGGACAGAGGCCTAGGAAACTGTCTTTTGCAAGGTGGGTTCTTTGTCTTCCTGGTACACATTCATTACAGATTGGACACTCAGAATTCTGCTGATGCAGCCTTCAGTCAAAAGGTGATTCAAGTGACTGTGAGACAATAGACTATTCAATTTGGAAAAAAATATTGGGCTGGTTTCAAGAAGGGCAGGTGGTACATGTTCTACCTCTGGGCAGCAACTGCTGGAGAAGCAGCTCCACATACAGGGTGCAGAGGATGACACAATCTGCCCTGCATTAAAACCTTCCCTGCATGCAGAGCCCTAAGCAAGAAAGGCCTAGTGAGCACTGGAATTAATATGTATAAGCCACTGCCATGGTGACCTAGCCCATTCAAATGATGTCAGAGTAGTTTGAGTGCAGATTACAGGCAGCAGGCACCCACCTCTGTGAAAAGCAGTGGTACAAGTGAGCTGAGTGAGCTGCATAGGGTTATGATGGCAACCCCTACCAGCATGGAGCATCAGACCACAGCCAGCAAAATGTGGATACCATTGTTCAGTATGTCTAAGACTGAACTGCTGGTGGAGGAGATGACTCAGCAACATGTTACCCTGTATAATCCCTGTGCCTTATCGTCTGCTGCCAAGCAAGACGTGAAAGGGCATTGGCCACTAAGTAACTGTTTTGCCCATCTTCCCCAGACCAGCCTGGATATCTAAAAATGCTGAAACAACCTGACATCTGAAGTATGGGATGTAACAGAAGGCTGCTTGATCTTGGCTCCCATTTGCCTTGCTAAACTGTGCAGGTCATGCACCAAGACAACTGTCAGAAGGGGGATCGGGTAACCCTTCACAGAGACGGAGTAGCCCAACATACACTGTTACCTAGTATCCTACAGTGCTGTATGTCCCACCATTATGGCGTGTAGTCAACATTATTCCCAGATGAAGATGTCATAGCTCTACCCTGCATACTAGGCTACCACATTGGTGATTATGTGGTCTGTGGAACACACCATCTATATGTGCAGTAAATAGTAGCCCTTCCTGTTGCACTATGCATAGAATAGTGCATGGGTGAACATACACAAGGCTGTGTTTCCATCAGAGGTATATGATGACATCATACAGACCTTAAGAGTGAAGATCGAGAGGTCTCTATGATTGCATCACATCTCTGAGATGGAAACACAGCCTTAGATGTGTATGGTCAACCGTATACTGTTTTATACATTGTATAGTTTCTCTGGTATGTAAAGGTTTTTTTACAAGGTTTCCTACCTCGACTTCATGCTGCCGCTTGCTTCAGCAACTCAGTCTGCCAGCATTCTACCAGCTTGCCGATAATCTGTCTCCTGCTCCTCCTTCCATCTGGAAAGATACAGTGCACAGCCACACTGTTTATTATTTGTTTAAAAAATGATTACTGTTTAGACACAGAGCTGTCCATGTCCAAACTATCTTTGTGAGCCACTCGCTAAGCAATGCTACCATTTTGCCCTGAGTTTTTTTTTTCCTGCACATCTACATCCAGGTGAGGTCAAAGCTGAAAAGTTTCTGTGGTATCACTATGATGTCAGTATGACATCACAACAAATTTTAATGACCTTTGAACTGTACCACGGCAGCATGTGACAGTGTATGAAAATCCTTACACAATAAGAGCTAACCATACACAATATACCCATTTTGGATTGGGGCATGGATGGGTACATGCATGCAGTTCAGTACACCTATCACCCAGGGCATTCCTGCAATATCATATAACCCTCTATTTTGCTGCATTCAGCTCCTTCATGGTGGATAGGAATCACATAAGCTGACTGGCACAGTGTGCTAGGGCATTGGTATTCTGATCACACAAGACACAGTGATCTACATAATGGTGAATATGTCACCTATGGCACACTGGAATATGCCTGACCCATAAAATATCAGGGCTGCCATGTCCTCAGACATCACAAGCCACTCTCTTCATGTTGGCATTCACAGCTCCTACTCCATTTCATCCACCAGGTGGTGGAAGGATGCCATGACCAGTTAGCATCTATGCTTCAGCTGGTCACTGGGTAGTATTGTCAGGGACTGCTGCATTTGTAGATCTGTGGCCTCAGTATTCAACCAATTCCTCTGCATTAGCCCTCCACCTCCTCCCCCTCTTTCAGAAGCAACTCTACTGAATCAGCGGCAAACACCATCCTGCAACAGCGACGGTCCAGCTTTAGTGCCTTACAGCAGTTTTTTTGCTTACTGTACAGTGTGCCACACTATCTCCTGTTGACAAACAATATTTACTTCCTGTATTTATTCTTGAAACTGTGATTGCCATTGTCAGCATGACCTCAGCACCGGCTGCACATTGTGTATTATGCTCCGCACAGTCCCAGTGATGCTCCATAGTGGATGCCCTATACAAGGGTCCTTGTATTGCTTGGGGGTGGTTCCTGTTTGGTATGTGTTCACCATATGCCAGCCACTAGTGGTCAGCATCTGGAACTTAGCCTATTCTTTCCCTCCCAAATACAGGTTTTTTTTTTTACTTTTATTTTTTATTGTTTCCTTATATCTTTTCACAGATACAGATCCATATTTAGGATGTACCAATATAGTTGATACATAGCCACAAAAGGGAAACTTATCTCCTTATTAATCCTAGGATTAGTGATTCCCAAATATTTTGATACAGCATATAGGGGTACTTCCATTTAAACGTTTACAGTTATATATTCAAAAGTAAAGCTGTTTAGAGTGAGCCCAAGAGCAGAGTGGCTAATTCGATTAAGAACTTAAGTTGAAGCATTATCTGCCCATCTATTTGCCCCTAAATTAGGGGTTAATCTTGCCACACTATAAATCTAAAAGTCCAAGTCCTCCTGTAAAAGAAATATAGGCAGCTCCCCAGCAATCTCCCTCTAACAGAAAACCTGCCATTTCTCTAAATTAGGAATGAGAAAAGTACCACCGCTAATATATTCGCGGTCTATCCAAGACCTAGAGGGAGAAATAAGAGAAAAAAAAAAACAAAAAACTGCTATATTTCTAAATTTCCATATGACCTCAGTTCAGAGAGACCACTACACGTTTTTTAACTTTTGATAGCAGAGTATTTAGAAACAGTCAGTTAAATAAACTCAAAATATAGCACAGTTAGTGTTTGAGAATCTGGCCTGCTCGCTCCTCAAGTGTCCTCCTGGTCCTCCGACCCGCTCGAGTCTGCACCTCGATCTCTCCGCCGTTTTCTGCTGGATTCTACGAACCTTGAGGCCCACTTACTGGCTTCAGTGGGATCCGAAAATACCCAGACCTTTCCTCCATGTACTATCCTCAGACAGGCAGGAAATATCAGTGCATGGGAGATGTTTGCTTGTTTTAGCCTTGCCCTGATCGCATCAAATCCCTTCCTCTTGGAGGGGGTAGCGTAACTAATGTCTGGGAAAAATGGATAACTCGCTCGTCCTGCAAGATAGGCCCCATCTGTTCGATATCATGTAGGATACGATCCCTAGTGCCTATACTCATCGGTTATTAATAGGAGAGTCCGAGGGGTTTCATTGTCCTCGCGGTATCCTCTGGTGTGATCCTGTAAGCTTTCTGCAGGGAGAATTCAGTGCCGTGGTCCTCCGAGGTCAGCTTTTCCACCAACCACTCCCTCATAAACATTAGGGGATGGTCCTTGATCCCCTCGAGAGGCCTAACACCCGGACATGCGAGGCGGGCCTGGTTCTCCAATGTTTGAGCCTAGCTCTGAGGTGTGTATTCTCCTTCACCAGCTGTGCGGTTTGGGTTGATGTGGCCTCCACTTGTTTTTTAATATTTTCCGACTCTAGTTTCATTTCCTCCATCGTGGATTCAACAGTCGAGACTCTCGATCCAAAGGCATCGAGCTTGCTGTTCAAGTCGGCCATAGAGGAGAGTATTTTGTTCAGCTTAAGTCCCAAAGAGGTCATGGTTTCCTCGGGCTCTCTCTGACACACGTCCTGCGTCTCGGCGGGGTTTCTCAACTGCTGCGACGTATCGGGCATCCTAGCCCCCGATCCTCCTCCTCTATCTTTTAGAGGATTTCCCATTTTATGTTTAGAGGGATCCTCTTTCGAATGGCAGTGTTGTTTTGGGTCTCTTTATCAGCGATTGAGGGGTTTTTTAGATAGTTTAGCAAAATTGAGCTGGAGCTGTTATTGAGTGCTGCCGTCTTGCTCGGGCTCCACAGTGCCCCCCCCCCCAATACAGTTTTAAGGGTAGTGCTTATTAAGTTCCATCAGTAAGCAAATGCCCAGAGACCATATTCAATGACATAGCTGAATACATTTTTCAGACTTATCGTAACTTTGATTTCTGTTAGTTTCAATATTGTCATTGGAACCCACCCTAGACCGTGTTACTCTATGAAGAATATTCTTCAGGTAAGATTTTGATTGCTGTTAGTTATTGTCTTGCCTTTAAAGATCGTTGTTATTTTTCAAGCACATTTCAGCACTGCAGGGTGCTTTTGGCTGAGGTGAACAAGCCATCACACTCTGAGAGGCACTGTGCAAATCACATTGATTGTGTGATAAAACAGCCTATAATTCAAATGTTTTTTGTTCTTGGAAGGAGTGCCATTTGTGAGAGGAAACAGAGCAGAGTGGGACCACCTCATCCAGGGTGGCCAATCAAAGAGCACCAGGAAGCAGCTTTAGCTTTAAATTACCATGCACCCTGCATGTCCCATCATGTTTGAGTCCCAGCACATAAGTGGAACAGCACAGGAGCAGGGCATCTCTCTGCGAAGTCTGTAGGCCTTCTTCAGTGTGACCACAGGTCCACAGGAGTCTCTGGAGGTGGGACATAAGAAAATAGAAGAAGGTTATACATAAATACATACTGTATACTTTGACAACAAGCTAATGGGCAGGTAACTAAAGCTTGTATTCACAGTAGTGGTGTGTAGGGGTAGTAGATTCTAAGGGAAATGTAGGAACTGGTAGAAAGGTTATGATAGAGAAAGAAGGATGCACTTCATCTATGGAAGGTTAACAGATTAGTTTCACAGATGCAAAGGAGATGGGTAGGAGTACACCTGCACCTGTGTAGAGGGAACCCTGGGAAGAGCTACAGGTTGGGGGGGGATGACTGTCACCAAGGAGGAAAGGGACATAAGGGTCATCATCTCTAATGATCTTAAGGTATCAAAGCAGTGCTCAAAGGTGGCGGGGAGAGCCAGTGGCATGCTGGGGTGTATAGGCGGGGGTATCACTAGCAGGAGGTGGGAGGTGGTGATGCCATTGTATAAAACATTAGTAAGGCCTCACCTGGAGTACTGCGTGTAGTTCTGGAGGCCACACCAGTGCAAGGACCAGTGCGATTTTACGAAACATTTTGTTGGAGTTGCTAGGACCAAACACATCTCTAATATCAGCTCTGTGCTGTTTTAATCATATTTAAACTGGTTTTGTGTATGAAATATACTGTTGCACATTATTGAAGTGAGCCCTGTTCTTAGAGCAGGAAGAGGGCGAGTAGTCCTTGCAGAGTTTCCCAGGAACTACAAACTTGCCAATTTCAGCTATTTCTAGAGTTGAAACCTTTGGGGGAACATGACTTGCATCTAGAATGCCTATTTAAGGCTCTGCTGCATAAATATATACAATTAGGGCATTTTAATACTCTGCCTCTCTAAGTGAACCTTGATTCATTTCCAGGTCATGGGCCTTGTATTAAAGTACGCCCTGCAGTGAACAGGGTGAGCCAAGCAGGGTAAGCCTGCACGTAACCGCTCGCATAGACATACATGTCTGTGCGAGTCTGCTCTGTCTGCTGAGACAGCAGGGAAAAGGAGACCATTGACAATCATATCAATGAAACAGTAAGTTATATAGCATCTTTGTACATATCAAGCTAAAACTGATATGGAGGAACCTAATAATTATTGCTTATCATGCTAGATGTTTGGTCGGGGCCCACAGATTACAGACTTTGTCTGTGACAGATGTCTGCTGCTACAGACATTACAAGCTGAAATAATTCATTTACAAACAGCAAGAGCAGTTAGTCCAGAAATTGAGGCCCTGGAAGACTATATAGACCTGATGTTAGGTCAGATAACACCTCCAGAGGAACCAAAAAATCTAACTGAGACCCCTGTTCTAGAAAATGATTCCCCCAGCATTTCTGCAACCCCCTTCTTACCTTCTGATGAGCCAGACAACTGGTCAGTAGTCAATAAGCATAAAACAAGATGTAGAGGAGGATAAATATTTCAAAGTGCTCCCTTAATACCCCTGTCTAATAACCATGAGGTCCTCACTGTAGAGAAGATTGAACTCCCCCAGGATATGAATCCACCCAATCCAACAGGTAAAAAAAAATGTGTATCCTGTCCCCTTATGAAATGTTCCTCATTGAAAGATATAGAGAAAACTACCATTCCAGAAGGCTCTCATTCTAATCTAGGAGATACATCCACTAGCCTAAAGGATGATAAATCAACCTACCTATGTACAAATTCTGATCACCCGCATAAAGACAGACAAATGTTTGTACTTGGTGACTCTATTATTAGGCACATTGATTGTTCAGTATGTAATGTGGATAAAGTTAATCGTACATGATCCAACTTAAGAGGGGCAAGAGTTTCCAACATTACCACAGTGGTTGAAGAAGTACTGGTTGGGGCAGGTGAAAATCCTGGGTTTGTCACACATGCTGGCACCAACGTTATAAACAGAGCCAGCTTGGAGGATCTCAAACACTACATTATTGCACTTAATAACATACTGTCAGAAAGAGATAGTCTTGTTTGCTTTTCTGAAATTTTGCCCATCCTTAAGGCAACTAATTATATAATCATCAAAATTAAAGCCTTCAATGATTGGCTGAGGAGATGGTGCCTCCAGCAGGGTATTCTATGCCTTGTCCACTGGGAACACTTTTATCAAAAACCACCCTTGTTCTGCTGGAACGGATTGCACCTCAACAGGAGGGGCAGTACTTTATTGGGCAAAAGTGTGACTTCAGCAATTAACAAACTTTTAAACTAGATGCTGTGGAGGAGAACAGGTCTTTTTCCTGTTCTCTATAAAATCTGATAGTAATAATACTGTCTGTGAGGTTCTTTCCCTTAATGCTAGTTTGTTAAATCAGGTTAAAATGGCTGAACTTGAAGTCAAATGTTTAATGGCCAATTATGGACTTATACCCATAACCAAAATATGGTGGGGCCCCTACTCTGCATGGACTAGACATTTACCAGGCTATAAGTTATACCACAGAGACCGACTTGGCCATACCGGTGACAGAGTCTGCCTATATGTTCCTTCCCCAGTCTAATGGCATTGAAACCATTTGGGTTAATGTTCGGATAAGGGGACAACCCCAGCTGTTGGTTGGTACATGTTATAGACCTACTTCAGCCAACACTGATTATACTTCCACTCTACTTAAAGAAATATCAGCTATGGCTACTAAAGGTAATATTGTAGTCCTAGGAGATTTTAATATGCCTTCTATAAATTGGACCACCTTGTCTAGGAAAACACATGGTGAAAAAGAACTGATCTCACTTATTGTAGACCTAGGCCTGGAGCAGCTCATCACCCAGCCTACCCGGGGGATAACTTACTGGACTCAGTGATATCCAGTATAGGGAACCATATATCTAACATCTGCATTGAGGACCCTTTAGGCTCTAGTGATCACCACTCTATTTCATTTGTACTAATTTTCAGTATCTTACAGAATTTAAGTAACTCAGAATTCAAAAATTATGATAATGCTATCTTTCTTATTATTAACGAACATTTAAATAAACTTTCTTAGGAGAAAATATTACTCCCTCTTTCAGTAGAAGAAGCCTGGGAATATTTGAAATCAATGATTTATAACTTAGGAGATCTATTTGACCCCCCCAAAAAAGAAATATAACAAAAAGGGGAAGATCCACTGTGGCTAAATAAAACCTTTAAAAAACTAATAAAAAAAAATAAAGGTTGTTTTCTCTTTTAAAAAAGAGTGAGGGTGCCAATAAAGATCAATTACTTCTCAAATACAAAAAATCTTTAAAACAGTTGAAACATACCATTCTACAGTCCAAAAGGAAACTTGAGTTTCATTTGACACTCTGCAAAGATAGCTAGAAATCATTTTATTCCTATCTTAATAATAAAAAAATTAATAATAGCTACATGGGCCCTATAACAGTTAACAACTCATTAATATCTACAGATAGGAGATTGCATATGCCTTTAATGAGCAGTTTTGTTCAGTTTTTACAAAAAAGAGGATCCTAAACTTAACTTGCTCTTAGTAAACACTTCCATAGTCTATAACATTTCTGAAACTGATACACTTGAGGCTTTGCAGTCCCTGAGAAAGACATCAAGTTCAGGACCTGACGATATTAATCCAAGATTTTTGCTAGAGACAGTTGATGCTATACTGTAGCTAAACCCCTAACCCTCATTTTTAATAAGTCTCTCCATGAAGGTTACATTCCTTATGACTGGGCCAGCACCACCATCATACCTATATTTTAAAAAGGCAATGACTCCAAACCAGAAAATTACCATCCTATAAGCCTAACATTAGTAATAAGCAAATTAATGGAAAAAATCATTAAAAAACTCCTGGAACAGGAAATAATTTCTAATAATATAATCGATCATACACAACATGGTTTTAGGTCTGGGTATTCTTGCACTACCAGTTTGGTCTCCTTTTCCAATTATATGAGTGAAGGACTTGATGGAGGGAGTCCATGGAAGTTATCCTTCTTGATTACAGCAGGTCTTTCGACAAGGTGCCCCATGTTAAACTTGTTGACAAATTGTTGAATCTGGGGTTTTCCCAGACTATGGTCAGATGGGTTTCCAGCTGGTTGGCCAATAGACAACAAAAAGTTAGAATTAATGGTACTCTTTCTGACGTAGAGAGTGTTACCAGTGAGGTCCCTCAGGGTTAGGTCCTGGGACCTACTTTGTTTAATTTATACATCAGTGATATGCAGGTCAGTGCAGACAATCATTTATCCAAATTTGCTGATGATACTAAGCTGGGGGGATAGTGTCCACGGCTTCTAGTAGGACCACTCTTAATAATAACCTAAGATCTATAGTAGAATGGGCAGTTAAAAATCGGATGATGCTTAATTCTGATAAATGTACTGTGTTACATTATGGAAAAAATAACCTAAGACAGAGTTATTTTCTAAATAATACCCCCCTTAAAGTCTCAACATCTGAGAGGGATCTTGGAGTTATTATTAACAACAAACTGACCTCCATAGATCATTGCATTAAGGTAGCCAAAACATCAAATGCACTACTAACTCAAATGAACACTCATCTCTAGGACCTAGGAATGTATTATCCCCCTTTTTAGGACCCATGTTAGGCCCCATTCCGATTATAGGTCCCCTTTTTGGAACCCATATCTAAAACAAGATAGAGATAGAATTGAGAGAATTCAGAGGAGGGCAACAAAATTAGTACCTCAATTGGCCAATAGTGATTACCACATTATATTACAGCAAACTGGATTACATGCTCTACAAACTAGACGAACCAGAGGTGATTTGCTATTATTATATAAAATGTTAAATTCTCAGGATCTAATGGGTCAATGTGACCTAAAATTCTTGGATAGAAGGATTTCCCCCTCAGCTACAAAACAAATAGATTGATGTGGCAAAACCAAGAACTAATAAAAGACTAAACTACTTTACAGTAAGAACCCATAGACTGTGGAACAGTTTACCACAATATTTGGTGGATAGCAGCTCCATTCACTCCTTTAAAAGAGGTTGGACCAGTGGATGGAGTCAAATAACTCTTGGGTTTAACTTTTCCCACCATCATGGGGGGGGGGGCAATCACGATGGGCCTCAGTCTTCTTTTGTCCATTGTAACCAAGTAAACCAAGTAAGGACATAAGCAAGGTAGAGACTATCCAGAGAAGGGTGATGAAGATGGTGCAGGACTTGCACCACAAAACATATAAGGAGAAACTAAGGGACCTCAATATGTACTCACTGGATGAGAGGACAGAGCAGGGGGACATGATTAAAACTTTCAAGTACCTCAAAGGCATAAACAAGGTGCAGATGGGGGATCTTTTCTAATACAGAAAAATTATTAGAACAAGGGGACATGATATGACATTGGAGGGGGTAGATTTTTTTTCCAATTGTTTAACCAGGAGTGTCACACTAAGCTGAAAGCTTGTTTACAGGTGTGACCTGGGAGCACAGGGAAGTTAAGTGACTTGCTCAGGGTCACACAGTATGCAAGTGGGGGCTGTGGGGTTCAAACCCAGGTCTCCAGATTTGCAGCTCAGAGCCTTAAACCACTGCACTATACTGCCTCCCAAGAGGTATTAAGAGGTAATGTGAGAAAGTTTTTCTACACAGAAAGGGTAGTTGATGCTTGGAATAGTCTGCCATAGGGGGTAGTTGGGGCAAGCACAATGGAGGGGTTTAATCATACCTGGAACAGGCACAAGGGAACCTTGAGAGGGGAGAGAGTGATGAAAAGCCATTGATTACATGGGGTCAGTGTCCACATACAATGTATAGGGTCTATGGGCAGACTGGATTGCCTTTGTGGTCCTTATCTGCCCCAAATTTATATGTTTCTATGTTTCTATGAGTAGCATGGAAGTAGGAAGGGGGTACAAGGGTAAACCAAGTTTGCACAGGTTCTAAGAAAAGGAAGCTAAAGAACATGGGAGTGGTGCAGTCCAATGCTTGTGTTGCTGCAGTCTTTCAGGAAGCCTTCTGAAGACAGAGGTGCTGCCCCATATGGGTTCATCTCTTAATGCTGTGGGCACAGGTTGCTAGATTCTGGACCAAACTGATGAGTGTGCAGCAGGCCTTCTTCCCCACCCAGGGGCCATCAAGTCTGCTGCTGCTCCCCAGAGGATGCCTAGACTCAGGCAGATGGACCTCATTGGGCTGTGTGAGGGTGAGGGGGGTGCATGCTCCTCCACCTATTTCATGACAGAACACATTTACCATGCTGGTGAAATAGGGCAACTGAAAGGAAATACCCATCACAGTGGGAAGAGAGAAGGTGGGGTTCCTCAGAAATGAAGCCCCAAAATGGAGGAAGAGGACCGCAGCCTGAGAGGAAGTAGCTGCTGGTGTTGTACACTATTGTGAGGGGATAGACTTGGAAGCTTGAAGGGAGAAGACAGTGTGAGCTGGCATGCCTGTGCGGTGCATCAGCTTGGATGGATGCACCTATCCAGAGGATCACTAGGACACAGGTAGGTGGGAAGGAGCTCAACATCATTGTCATCTTGGATCAAAGACCTGGCAGGAGAGAAGGTAGCAGTAGTAGAGGGAAACTTCAGGAAGTTTGGAGTGGCCATAAGCAGGTAGCATGCATAGTGGTTTTTTTCTGAGTAGCATCAGTTGGTTCAGTTCTGGGGTTGCCCAGGCAGTAAGGGAAAAGATACTGGCCTATAGAAAATTCAGGAAGACCAAGAGAGAAGTGTGGATAGGGAAAATTACCTAAGGTTGGCTAGTGAGGCAAGTAAGAAAGTCAGGTGAGCAAAGGCACAGAAGGAGCTACAGATAACTGAAGGAATTAAGACTGGGAGAAGGTTTTCTTTCACTATATAAGTGAGAAAAGGGACAAGAAGGAAGGGACTGTTAGGCTTAAGAAAGGGATGGAGTGGGTGGAGGATAATGGGAGAAAAGCAGAGATACTAGATGAATACTTCCGTTCCGTCTTTACCAGTGAGAAGGACAGACCAGTGCTCCAGGAGGGAAAAAAGAAGCGGGGGGAGGGGAACACAGATGTAGTGATAGAGGAGGACAGAATGAGGGAGGGGCTGTTGGCATTGAAGGTGGAAAAATCACCAGGCCCGGATGGAGTACATCCAAATGTACTAAATGAACTGGCTGAGGATCTGGCAAGGTCACTGGCAAACCTATTTAATAGTTTGCTAGAGACAGGCATAGTACCACAGTACTGGAGAATAGCACATGTAGTGCTGCTCCACAAAAGCAATTCCCAATGATGACCCAGGGAATCACAGACCAGTCAGTCTGACCTCCATTGTTGGCAAGCTCATGGAGACCATGCTAAAAGAAAGGTTGGTGGAATATCTAGAGGAGCATGGTCTCCAGGATGCAAGGCAGCATGGGTTCATGTTGGGGAGATTGTGTCAAACAAATCTGATTGACTTCTTTGACTATGTCACTAAAACAGTAGACAGGGGCCAAGCGGTAGACATCCTCTATCATGATTTCAGCAAGGCCTTTGACTCTGTGCCCCACAAAAGGTTGATTAGGAAGTTGGTGTATCTCGGGGTTGGGGAAAAGATGGCCAGATGGGTGGAAAACTGGCTGTAGGATAGAATCCAGAGGGTGGTTGTGGGGGGGGGGAGTCATCTGGCACAAGACAGGTAACCAGTGGGGTCCCACAGAGCTTGATGCTGGGGCCAGTTTTGTTCAATGTCTTTATCAATGATATTGGAGACAGCATTAAAGGCAAAATGTGCCTATTCACAGATGACACCAAGCCCTGTAGGAGAGGGGACACGGCTGAAGGGATACAGGACCTACAGGAAGATCTGGAAATGCTAGGGAGGTGGTCCAGGATCTGGAAGCTTGGCTTCAATGCCAAGAAATGCAAAGTTATGCATATAGGAGCCAAGAATCCCAGGACAGAGTACTACCTGGGTGGAGTCTGAGTATCTTCATCAGAGGAGAAGAAGGACCTGAGAGTGATGATCACTAGTGACCTGAAGCACTCCACACAGTGCAAGAAAGCAGCAGCAAAGGCAAACAAGATGCTGGGATGCATATCTATGGGGATCAGTAGTAGGAAAGAAGAGGTTATACTGCCCTTGTACAAGTCACTGGTAAGGCTGCATCTAGAATATGGAGTTCAGTACTGGTGCCCACACATCAAAAAGGACATTAACCTGGTCGAGAAGGGCCAGAGGAGGGCTACAAAGGTAATAGCTGGTTATCAGGGTATCGATTATGAGGAGAGGTTGACAGCACTGAACATGTGCTCCCTGGAAGACAGGAGAGAGAGGGAGAGAGAGAGAGGGGACATGATTGGGACCTTCAAGTACTTTAAAGGGATACATTAGGTTGATAAGGAGAGACTCTTTAAGCTGAGTAGCAAACATAATACAAGGGGGCACAGTCTTAAGCTGGAGGATGGGAGGTTTAGGAGAGAGGGAGGTCAGGAAGCACTTCTTCACAGAGAGGGTGGTGGACACTTGGAATGCACTTCCGGAAGAGGTAATCTCTTTGAAGACTGTGGGCAGCTTTAAGAGAAGCTGGGACAGGTATAGGGCAGGGTAAGGGTCATGGGTAGGAAGGATGGAAGGAGTGGGGAGAGGGGGTAGGGACAGTAGCTCAAGCTGTGGACCCTGCAACATGAGTAGACTTGATAGAACAAATTGCCTTCTTCTGCAGGCATCTTTTTATCTTTGCATGCTACCTGTGTATGGATGGGGAGAGATAGGCATGCTTCACACAAAGGCATTTAATGACTGGTTGAAGGCTTGGTACATGGAGAAGGGCTTTGACTACATTGGGGACTAGGGACAAACCTGAAAGTATATGGGCCCGTATAAGGGCAATGGCCTGTATCCTTCCAGAAAGAGGACTGCAGTCCTCAAGTAGGAGGTTTAAATGCTACTTTAATGAGCCTTTAAACTAGCCGGGGAGGAGGTTATAAAACCAAGAGAGGCAAAAACAGCCCCCCAGGTGGTCAAGTGTCAGGGAGAGAGGGCTTGAAGGGAGAAAACTTTAATAAAGTAGATGACCAGAAAGGCAGGGATTGAGGCAAGATGGCATAAAAGGTGGATATAACTCAGGTAGGGGAGAATAGAGGAATGAATGAGACCAGGAATGGTGCAAATAAAAAGGGAAGAGATGAGTCAGGGAGTGGGGGTCTTCGGGGAACAAAACAGGCAGGAATAGGAGGGAGAAGCAAAGAAGCAGACAGGTGGGAAGAAGGTGTGAAGAGCAATTTGCCTATTGTTAGGAGCCTTGGAAACAAAATTGCAGACCTGGACGTCATCTTGGCAGAGGCTAACCTGGATTTATTGGCCATAATGGAGTCATGATGCACTGGGCACCACAAATGGGACATGGCCAAGCCAGGTTACTCACTGTTCAGGATGGACAGGGTGGGTAGGAGAGGAGGATGACCTGTATTACAAGTGACAGAGGCAATCAAGGCCACGAAGGTAAAGAGGCACAAAGAAGAAAGAGATGGTTTGGAATAAGTGCGGTGGAAGTGGAAGTGTGTGGGAAATGCTATGGAGCAAGGACCTGAGTCCACTATTCATACCAGGGTAATGTACAGACCTCCAGCAAAGGGCAAAGAGATGGCTAAGTAACTTTGGAAAGCCATCATAGAATGGCAAGTAATGGGGAGGTGCTGATAATTGGTGACTACAAACTGCCAGACGTGGAGTGGAGCCTTCCAACTGCAGCTTCAGCAAGGAGTAAGACCATCTGTGAGTTTCTATCAGGGACTTTTTTCCAGACAGCTAGTCAAAGAAACCACTAGGGTGAGGGCAGTATCTGGTGCTTACAAACAGGGACAACATCGCAGGTGTCATAGTGAGCATTCTTATATGTACCACTGATCATTGTACGGTGTTGTTCAGCATAAGTACAGGAGCAGAGACAATCCACATGAATGTGAGGGTCTTAGAATTTAGCAGGTAATATTTTAAAGAAATGGGAGACTGCCTCTTAAACTGCCTCAGAGGTGGGATTGCCAGGGAGGGGTAGAGGCACAATGGAGAAAAAATAGAGATGGCATAATTAAAACAACCAACCTCTGTATGAAGGAAGCAAGCAAAAGCAGAAGGAACAAGAAACTGTTATTGTTTTCCTAGGAACTGGCAAGGGCGGTGAAAAAAAAAAACTGGCAGTCAAGAGGTATAAGGAAACACAGAGGAAGAAGGACAGGGAGGTTTACCAAGCAAAGCAGAAGGAAGCAGGCAAGTTGGCTGGGAAACAAAGGTGAAGGCAGTTAAAAGGATTGCCAAAGGGCTCTCTAATGAGGATAAGACTTTTTTCAGGTACATAAGTGAGAAAAGGAAAGCGAGAGGAGCAGTAGTAAGGATTAGAAAGGCAGAAGGATGAGAATGTGCAGAAACAGACCAAGAAAAGCTGACATTGTAAATGTGTACTTCTGCTCTGTCTTCACATTGGAAGTAAGAGGGGATGGACACCAGGTAGAATCAGGAAAAGGAAGGAGGAGGTGTACACAAGTCCTTTTTCAGAGAAAAGTCTTGAAAGGACTTCCAGCTCTGGAAGTGAACAAGGTTCTGATACTAGATGAGGTACAACCCATGGTACTAAAAGAACTCAAAGAGATGCAAGTTGCCCCACAGGCAGCCTTATTCAGCAGCTCACTGGAAACAGACATGAGAGGGCTGACTTGGTCCCTCTACATAACAGCAGCAGCTTGGAGTAGGCTAACAATTATAGACCAGTCAGTCTTACTTCTGTGGTGTGGAAATTAATGGAAAACCTACTGAAAGAAATGCTGGTACAGTCTTGAATCCAATGGGCTGCAAGATCACAGGCAGCAGAGATTCACTAGGGGAAGATCAGGACAAACAAACCTGACAGATTCTTTGACTGGATAACCAGGGAAATAAATCAAGGAAGTTCAGTTGACATGGTTTCTCAGACTTTAGCAAGGCCTTTGAAACTTTGCCACGCAAGAGGCTGATTACAAAGTTGACCATCCTAGGAGTGGGATCCAAATTGGTGAATTGGGTTAGAAACTGGTTAACAGACAGAAGATGGAGGGTTGTGGTTACTGGCACTCACTATAATGATGGGAGAGAAACCAGCAGGGTAACACAGGGCTCAGTAGTAAGTCCAGTCATCTTCAATGTCTTCATAGGGGACATTGCAGAAGAACTGGAAGGAAAGGTATGCCATTTTGCAGCTGGCACTGAAATCTGCAATAGGGTTGACACTCAGGAGGCGTGGATGAAATATGCAGGGATCTTAGGAAAGTCTTGGAGTGGTCACAAGCATAGCAGTTGGCGTTCAATAAAAAAAGTGCAAAATCATGACCCTAGGACAAAGGCACCTATGTGCTGAGTGTCACAAATGCACTCAGCAGGTCAGGCTCTCTGCTTCCACAGTGCCAATCTCTGAGTGCAATAGTGTGAACAGGTAACAGACAAGGTAACCTTCCTGTCTGCTTTTGGGTCTGAATCACCTTTAGTCTCAAGTTCTGAGGGGATTCAAATTGTGAACCTTATGCTAGCGTACCCAATGTACAGGCTCAGATACGTACCCTCTTTGGGGATTGCAGTACAATCTTTCACCAGGGGCACCAAGCCAGGCTTCCAAAATGAACCCTTAAAACTCTATTAAAGACCTTAGATATATTCTTACCTTTTTCCAGTTTAGAAACACCATCAAGCTGTTTGAACAATTGTCAGACTTAACCATCTATACGTCACATGCAAAAAAGAACTGGCAGACACTCATGCAGACTCTTCAAAAAAAAGATTTTACTAAAAGATGATAAAAATATGTCCAATGTAAACACAGAACAATATATCAAAGAGCATACAATCACTTAAAAGAAAAGCAAGAATACTACCGAACAAACTCCTACCAACATACAGTTAGATCTTTTCTATCTAATGTATTACCTCTAAGTGCTTATCAGAGAGATGTGTCTTTCTAGAGTCCCAAAATAATGTCATATTCCCCAGTTACAAGAATACATTTCAACTCCATCTCCCCACCCCCTTGGTGAGTCATCTAGCTCCTCCTTTTTAGAATTATAAAAATACAAACATGATGGCCTCTCAGGAGGTATATTAAATAAGGTGACATCAGCAACAACTAATTTCCCAAATTATTAGTTTTTAGTCAAGCCTTTTCTTTTAACTGGTGGCTGATTCCTGTTTTCCAAAGGAACACCAAAGGTTTTTACAACTCTGCAGTTTGTCACCTAGATGCAAGACTATGTCATGTCCTGTAATAAAATGTATATTTAGCTTCCCACCTTCAAAGCAGCAACAGGTCATAAAACTACCATAAAAGGCAATGTCTCAAGGAAGTTTATTACATTACAGAGATCTCCTGGTCAGTTACATCCTTGTAGCTTCACTGAAACCTGGGGGGGGGGGCACCCATGGAACACAGGCTGTCTTAAGTGAGACAATCACATATTATACTTTTATATTACAAATAGCATGCAATAATCATAACCAGCCGGCCAAGCATCACACTGAGTACAGGACAAGGAAGAGGGACTTACAGTCAATAGACAGGAAAGGGACCTTAGGATTATCATATCTGAGGACAGCACAGTGGCAGGGCAGTGAGACAAGGCAGTATGTAGGCTACTGTAATATTGTAGTGCATAGGTAAGGGTGTTTAGCAGGAGGAGGGAAGTGATGTTGCTTCTGCATTGCTCACTGGTGCGACCATTCCTGGTGTACTGTGTCCAATTTTGGAGACCACACCTCAGAAAGAACATAGGCTGAATGGAAGCGATCCAGATGAGGGCAACTAAAATGGTGCAGAGATTGCACAAGAAGCGCCATGATGAGAGACAGGGGAGTCTCAAAATGTATACCCTGGAAGAGAGGAAAGAGAGGGGTGGCTGATTGAGACCTAAAGGGGTAAGCATGATGCAGGATAAGGGAGTCTCTTTCAAATAAGAATGAACACCAGGACAAGGGGGCATGGAATGAAACTGGATAGGAGGAATTCAAGAGAGATGTAAGGAAATATTTCTTCATTGAAAGGGTGATAGATGCCTGGAATGTACAATCAGCAGAAGTGGTGGAAGCTTGAACAGTGGGCAGCTTCAAACATGCATGGGATAAATATAAGGATCTTTTAGAAAAGTGGTAGAGAGGCAGAAGAGTCACCTGATAGGGTCTGCGGAGGCAGAATAGGCAGGGATCATGCAGGCAGATGGGGTGGTCCAAGCAGTCTTTTTGCTAATAAATTGTATGTTTCTATGTTTCTGTGCATTTTTCATATATTCAGTGATTCTTTGGATTGAATTCAGTTTATTGGAGCTGCTGTTGCAGAATATATGGCTGATGAAGTTACATTGCCAACAAACCGGTTGACACAGATACTTTGCTTGAGACACAAAGGGGGAGTCTGTTGCTGCCACACATCTTAAGGTACAGCTGTGATTTAATTTTATCCTTTAAGGAATGTATAACCTAACCTTGATATTATGACAACATATGGCTATGAAAGATTTAGAACCGAGGAAATGATTCTAAGCCAACTGTCACAGAACTGGGAGGAGCCAGGGTTCTGTAATAATGTCACAGCTTTTTAGGTGTGTTGGTCTGTAGTTGCTGAGCTTGTGTAACCCAGCAGTAAATGAATGCCCAGTGACAATACTGAAGCTCACGAAAAAAGAAATTACTCTGTCTGATGGAATTTCTTCTTTGTGTGTCATGCAGATCCTTTCCATGCAACATATTATAGATAGAGATTCTTGATAGTACTGTTATGATATGGAGATTTGTCACATAAATCCAAATTTAAAGGCTGGCATTTATTGTAATTTTGGATAATGTGCCAACAATTGATAGTACTACAGCTGAAGCTGCTTAACTGGGATGCTGTTCTGGCAGACTTTTCCTACTGATTAAACGGCCATCCAGATTATCAGAATTTAGTGTCTTTCAAGTACTTTTATGAAGCTGACTGTGCCCTGTACCTTCTGTGTAGAGTAAATTCCTCAAAAACAGCTATGAACAATCCCCTCACTTCATGTAATTACAGATGCAGTATTTAATTTCCCTTCAATATTCCCTGTATAAAGTAGCATGTTAGTCAGTTTACTGATTGTGTCTGTGGCAATGCTGAAAGCAAGTTACCTGCTGCCTCAATGCTGTGCTGTTCCTTGCTGGTGCTGCTTGGAGGACTACTGCTGTTGCTGAGCATGTCAAGTCAGAGTGTAAACAGAAGACATTGTAAGTGCTGGTGCCAAGTATGACTGGGGAACTACTGCTAGACTAGGGATTTTAATGCCCAAGGAGGAGGGAGTCAGGAGCATGGAATGTGGAACAGTAACCAGAGTTCTCCCAAGGAACAGGAGTTTTGGTTGGGGATTTTGATACAGATGCATGGGCAGAACAGATATGGATAAGAATACAGAACTGAAAGATTTAAAAAAAAAGATAAGGGATTTACTAGATGGAGGGAGGGTGATATAAGTCAAGAGCAGCTGTATATTGTCTTGATGTTCACCATTCACACGTAATTAGGTGTGAAATGTGTGAAAAAGGATTTATGATTAGCATACGGACTTGTCTGGGTAAGTCTGACCAAGGTCAAATCATTTTATAACATGGGTTCCAAAAATACTGTGTTCTGATTCATCCAAACAGGTCACCAGACCATTGATTAATCCCTGATATACCCACGGTTGCATGTTTACAGGGCTTTATTTTACTATGTCTTTAGCTAAAATGCTAATATAACATTACTAATGTTATAAGAGGATTAACCTACTCCAGGGTATGGGTTTACTGAGCATTACTCCATGCCTTGGTGGTTAAAGTCACTGCTTTGTCTTGTGACTCCAACACCCCCCCCAGCATGGATTAATGCTCAGTAAACCCATACCGTGGAGTGGGTTAATTCCTCACTATTTAGGCAGCAAGGGCATTCCATTTAAACACATACAGCCCCCATAGGATAGCACACCTACTTAATTGGTACTCCAGCAGTGGCCCATCCCAATAAAGTGAACATTTCAATTACCCATGTCCTGATTGAGTGACTTCTACTATACAACATTTCTTTCATTATAAAATAACTACTTATTTTCTGCACCAGTAACAGTGAGTTGGGTGTCACACAAATCCAAATGCGTGGGCATGCATAATATGCCTTATTTGAGGTACATGCACTAGATATCACTATAAATAGAACAGTGGCTGGATAGTCTGTACCTGAAGCCTGCAATTCCAGTGAGAGACTGTGATGACTTCATAGAGCTTGACAGAATATCTTTAGGGATCTATAGTGTTCTCAAAATCCTTACATGTAATCTTAGGTTTATTGCACATGTGGCTATCCATCTATTTTTATGTTTGCTTACATGCATTTGCAAGAAACATAGTGCCACCATGCGAATTTTCGTAGGTGTGCCACTCAGCTTCCAGTGCCCTGCTCCCTTTTGCAGGTGCTGTCTCACTGCACCAATAAATGTCAGAGCTGTCTATGACAGCAGTTCAGACATAGTGGCATACAGCTGAAAGTGAAAGACCACTGCAACCAGCAGTGTAACGTGTAGGCAATTTGCATACTGCTATTGGTAGTATGCAAACTGCCTACACGTCACTCTGCATCTGAACTGTCATAGACAGTTCTTCCACCCCCAACCCCGAACACCTATGCAGCATGCTGGGAGCCCACCCCAGCGTGCCTATGCACTCCCCCCACCCGCACACCATATGGCCGACAGGAGTGCTCAGTCCCCCATTGGCTCCACTGCCACCCCAAAAACAGATTTCCAGGTGCCACACTGGGAGCCCACCCTAGCATGGCAAAAGTCCGTATGGTGACGGGGGTGCCCATTCCCCCATCAGCTCCACTGTACCCCCAACAAAAATAAAAAGTAACTTCCATTTGCCACGCTGGAAGCCCACCCCAGCATGGCAAACACCCATATGGCCAATGGGGGTGCCCAATCCCCCATCGGCTCCACAACCCCCCAAATAAAATAAACTTCCAGATGCCATGCAGGGAGCCCACCCCAGCATGGCAAAAGTCCTGCATCATCTTCTACAATAAAAAAAAGACACCTGTAAAAAAGAAACGGTCCCTCGTTGACTTTCTTGCCCCCTTCCCCCAACCCGCGCTCACCATCTGTGCACCCACCTCCTCACCCCCCCACACCCCATACTTACCTCCAGAGCCCAGCATGACGATCTTCAGTGGACCAGGAATACGTCTGCACTCTTCAAAGCTGACCACGAACTGAAGAAATGCCGGTAAGCTGTATAATGGCATAAATGTTTTTTTTTTCAACTTTGGTGCTTATCTTGGCCATTTTCGGGAATTTTTTCACCAAATTTTCAACATGGGGTTCTTGGTGCCCCGCCATATGAACTCAGTCACTGTCCTTTTGTTATTCCATCCAGAAAGGTGATTTCATGTTCACTGTGCTGGATCACCTTTCAGGACTGAGTAATGAAATGACGGTGTCACATTTCATGAGGTAGGCCCCCCAATACCCTATGATGAAAAGTTGGTGAAAACATTCCCAAAAATGACTGTTTTTCGAGCCTGCATTGCTCAGTTCCTACACACAGTCATAATTTCGCTAATGTTTAATATTTTCACTCCAGATTTTCAACATTGCTATTTTACCACACCTCCTTATGAGCAGTACAGCTGTCATTTTTTGCATCTTGCCCAAAATGTTTTCACGCATGGGTGCGGTCAGTGTATGAAATCAATGTTTGGGACAGATTAAGAAAATCACAGTGACACTGTTCATGAGCAGAGGTCTTAAAATGGCTATGTTGAAAAGTTGGTGCCAAAAGTCCATAAAATGACTGTGTTACGAGCGTGCATTGTGCAGTTTCCACGCACCCTCGTAAGATCACAAATTTGTAATATTTTCAGTCCCGATTTTCTACAGTGACATTTTTCCACATCACCTTATGAACAGTACAGCTGTCATTTTTCACACTCTGGCCAAAATGTGTTTTCGCACTTCCGGCACAGAAATGCACGGTCGCTTTGGGAAATCAGTGCTCAGGACAGATTACGAAAATCACAGTGGCACTGTTCATGAGTGGAGGTCCCAAAATGCCTGTGTTGACAATCTGCTGTAAACAATTCCCAAACTAATTACATTATGGGTGTACTTTGCGCAGTTTTGGCGCACACTCATGACCACCAGTTTTTTTTATATTTTCACTCCAGATTTTCAACATTGCCATTTTTTACACCTCCTCATGAACAGTACAGCTGTCATTTTTCACATCCTGTTTGAAATGTGTTTTTGCACCTGTGGTGCCAAATGGCGTAATCACTGTGCAAAATCAGCTTTTGGCTAACAAACTGATATTGCCACTGTTCATTAGGTGCGGTCACAAAAAACCCATGTTGAAATGTTGGAATAAAAATACCAATGAACGCCTGGGGCGTTAGGATTTCTGGCCATAACGCCCCACCCTGTAGAGACTGACAGGCATCAGGGGTGTGACTTGGGATTGTCACCTGTACTGCTTATACAATTCCACCCCCACCCACACCCTGCAGCCAGTGACAGGCATCGAGGTGTGCCTTGGACCCTTCTGCCCAAAAGTTCACCCCATTCTCCTATACTGCTCCCATTTCACCATATTTCCTTATGGAATGGAGTGAGAATAAGGCCCAAAGGCCCCAGGGCACACCGTGACACTTGTTGGTGTCTGCAGGGTAGGGTGTGGTGAAATGGCAAGGCCGTTATGCCTGATGACCCAAAGGTACACCCCAATGTCTGTCAGTTTCTACAGGATGGTGGTGGGGTTGGCTTCAATTCAGTACTTCACTGCCATTCCTATTATGCATCTCTCTAACTCCTACACTACCAATGCCAATGCCAGCAAGCAAACATTCGGTATTGACAAATGCTTGTTATAGTATGTGGTTTGTCTAAACAATTTAAAAGAACAACCTGGCCACTTCTTAGTGCCCCCCCAACACACATACTGTGCACATATACTGCTTGGCAACCTACACCGAGCTGCTCAACATCCCTTACTCCCTTTGCCCATGAAATGACCTCAAAGGCTCACTACATTTTTTAAAGTTTTTTTTACTTTGTCACTCTGTTAACCTTGCCCTGCAATGACTCCATTCTCACTGTTTCCTTCATGATGCATGAGTAGGTGTTTTCATAGTGTAAACTGACACCATTCACTCATGTGCCATTGCTTTAAGAGATTAACAGAGACTAACAAAGGTAAATAAAACATTACTATAAACAGTATGGTTTGGGGGCATTTCAAGTTAAAGAGAAGATGGCATGTTTAGCAGTTGGGTGCAGTGTGGGTTCTATTAAACTAAAAAAAAGTAAATGGTTTCTGTTGGGGACTGAAAAGCAATTTTGTGTGCCACAGATGAATAGGCTTTAAGGAACTGGGTGAGGGGTAGTTATTTTTTGATATGTTGAAAACAGTTTTTAGGCACAGCATTTCTGAAGGATCTTAAATCCCTTTATAACAGCGTCAAACCATAAACTGTAATGACTATTGCTATATAATAAATAAGCAATTTTTTTTGTGTTAGTAACAA
This sequence comes from Neoceratodus forsteri, assembly GCA_016271365.2. Lineage (NCBI taxonomy): Eukaryota > Metazoa > Chordata > Ceratodontiformes > Ceratodontidae > Neoceratodus > Neoceratodus forsteri. The sequence goes on from CM057452.1 coordinate 1,236,187,406, forward strand.
GTTGTGCCCAATCATAGTGTCTTCTTCACCTAGATGCCCTACAGGGGGCATGTCTTAGACAACTAGTATTGGAACCCACTCGAGAGGGAGCAATCTTAGACCTGGTTCTCTCAAATGGAGATGGAGAGAAGATCACAGATGTAGAAGTGGGTAGCCATCTGGGAACTAGTGACCATCGAACAGTATGGTTCACAATAAACACAGCAATAGAGTCAAGCCATACAAAGGCAAAAGTACTGGACTTCAGGAGGCTGACTTTGTAAAATAGGTGAGTGCCTAAGGAATACACTAGCAAATGGGCAGGAAGAAGGGGTGGAAGAACAATGGGGAATAATAAAAACTGCCATCACAGAGGTAACAAACCTTTGTGTGAAGCAAATAAACAAAACAAAAAGATGTAAGAAACCACTATGGTTCTCAAAGGAGATGGCAGTGAAGGTTCAAGAGAAAAAGAAGGCATTCAGAAAGTTCAAGGAATCACAGAAGGAGCAGGATGGAGAATTGTATCAGTTAAAGCAAAAGGAAGCTGGAAAGGCAGTCAGAGCAGCAAAGCCCCAAACCGAAGAAAAGATAGCCAACTCAGTTAAGAAGAGGGATAAAACCTTTTTTAGGTACATCAGGGAGCGAAGGAAGACCAAGGGAGCGATAGTGAGGCTTAAGGAAGGGAGGAGGTGGGCAGAGGGTGACTGTGAAAGGCAGAGATATTAAACAAATATTTTGCTCAGGATTTACAATTGAAGAGGGGAAGGTACCTAAAACAAACAATAGAAACACTCTGGATACAGAAGTTGATACTACCCAATTTACATAAGAAAGGGTTCTGAAAGAACTCTTAAAACTGAAGGTGGACAAAGCAATGGGGCCTGATGGGATTCATCCCAGAAGTCTAAAAGAACTAAGGGTAGAACTAGTGACACCACTGACTACCCTCTTTAACAAATCATGGGAGGATGGGGTGGTACCTGAGGGCTGGAGGAGGGCAGATGTGATTCCCCTTCACAAAAGTGGGAGCAGGGCAGAAGCAGGAAACTACAGACCTGTTAGTTTAACCTCAGTGATAGGGAAAATGATGGAATCACTTGTGAAGGAAAGAATTGTCGAGTACCTAGAGGTCAGAGGGTACAGGACCCAAGGCAGCATGGATTCACAGTGGGAAGGTCATGCCAGACAAATCTAATAGATTTCTTTGACTGGGTGACCAAAGTAGTAGATCAGGGAGGGGCTGTGGACATGGCCTACCTAGACTTTAGCAAGGCATTTGACACAGTCCCACACAAAAGATTAATATACAAGTTAGCCAGCCTGGGAGTGGGTCCTAAGATGATAGCCTGGGTAAAGAACTGGCTGGAGAATAGGACACAGAGGGTAATAGTAAATGGAGTCCACTCTGAAGAAAAGGGAGGTTACTAGTGGGGTACAGCAGGATTCAGTATTAGGACCGGTCCTCTTCAATGTCTTTATAAGTTACTTTGCAGAGGGACTGGAAGGAAAAGTATGTCTCTTTGCAGATGACAAGAAGATCTGCAACAAAGTTGATACACAAGGTGGGGTAGAAAGGATGAGAAGGGACTTGGCAAGGTTAGAGGAATGGTCAAATGTATGGCAGCTTAGATTCAATGCTAACAAGTGCAAGGTAATGCACCTGGGAAACAAAAACCCAGGGGACAAGTACACAATGGGGGGTGAGATACTAACAACGACAAACATGGAAAGGGACCTGGGGGTAGTCATATCAGATGGCTTAAAGGTGGGCAAGCAATGTGAGAGGGCAGTAAGGAGGGCAGGGGGGATACTGGGATGCATAGGGAGAGGCATCACCAGTAGAAAACAGGAAGTTGTTATCCCTCTGTACAGACAGCTGGTGAGACCCCATCTGGAGTACTGTGTGCAGTTCTGGAGACCCAATCTTCTCAAGGACATGGACAGGATGGAAGCTGTCCAGAGGAGGGCAACTAAAATGGTGCAGGGTCTGCACCAGAAGACATACGAAGAGAGACTAAATGAGCTTAATATGTATAGCCTCGAGGAAAGGAGGGAGAGGGGGGACATGATAGAAACTTTGAAGCACCTCAAGGGAATCAACAAAGTCCAAGAGGGTAGCATCTTTCAAAAAAAGAGGTGTGCAAGAACGAGGGGGCATAATTTGAAAATGGGGGGGGGGGCGGCTCAGAGGTAATGTAAGGAAGTATTTTTTTACAGAGAGGGACGTGGATGCATGGAATGGCCTTCTGGAGGAGGTTGTGGAGTCAAAAACAGTGGTTGAATTCAAGCATGCATGGGACAGTCATAAGGCAGTTCTAGGGGGTGAGGGTAGAAAGAAGTAGGCTGCTGGTTAACTAGGATCTGCAGCTTATCCACTAGGTAGGGAAATGGGCAGACTGGGTTGGCCAAGCGGTCCTTATCTGCCGTCAAATTCTATGTTTCTTTGTTTCTATCCCTTATTCCCTAAAGTGCTATTAACCTAAATAGTAAGACAAAAGGCATTGAGTGAAAAAAGTGGAGTTAATGCAGTGCAGTGCCAGACAACACTGTCCCTTGTCATTACATTGATGTGTGACAAAGGTAATCTGGGTCATGCTGTCCGACTCTGTATGCTGGGTGGGTATAAAATTAATTGTGGGTACTGGCCAACTGAAAACTTTGTTTACGTGTTACAGCCTCAGACACAAACACCATCATAAATGGGAAGAAGCAGACAATGAGTCAACATCGGCAACAGGCAGGAAAGGAGCCGTGTACACAAAGAGAAGGGTAACAAGCTTGTACTAGAGCTCTCCAACAGTAGCAAGCAAAGAATTTCACGTTTTATTTGTCAAGCTACCCATCATTAGGCAATTGGTATTGTAAGCAAATAATGTACATAGATACATAGATATATTGATACATAGACACTTGGCAGATAAGGGTCTATGGCCCACCCAGTCTGCCCATTCAAGCTTGTAAGTTCCTTTCACGTTTTGTTACATTACGTTTATGTATCTTACAATTGCTATGTTCAAAAATGTTAGTCTTTTTTCTATTGTGTCTACTGAGAGATTTCATAAGCTCATGGCCTTGTGCACAGCCTTGGTGGTGTGAGATTCCTTATGTACAGTGCATGACAACCCTGTGATTTCAACCCCTCCGCCCCAACACACACTTGTTAACCTCACTCCCAGTGATTATTTTCTTATCTCCTTTTGCTACAAGCTTCACAAACCTGCATATAAATTTTACTCTGTGAACTACCACGACCATAAACATTTAGATACTCTCCAGATTTTGACATCATCTGCTGCCTGGCCCTCGGCTCTCCATTACTAACCTCTATCCAACTTTGTCTTCTGTTGAAACCTACTCCTCTCTCTTCTTTGCACTTAATCAGTATGCACCCATCAAGCTGCAAACCATGCAGCAAAAATTACTAAAGTTGCTGCTCATTTGTTTCTCAGGTCAACTATCTCCACAGTTTTTGTGTCGGCTAACTTTATTTTAGTTTCATGTAATCAACTACCCTGGGGATCTATTTTCCTTTCAGACACCAATGTTATCTTATGAGTTACGCTCATGGTGTATAACTAATTTCAGATCATGTTATTGTTGCTAACACTGTTATTGCTTCTGTCTTTTTAAACACTTATTTTTTATATGTATTTATGGGTCCATTATTTTGTGTTCTGAATGTTACCTACATTGCTGATGATGCTGTAATTTAGAGACATGCAAAGCTGAGAAAACTGTTTCAGCAGAACTTCACAAAGTTTACAACCTTTTTTAAGTTTAAAGTGCTGACTTTGGGGGAGCATGGCTTACCTCCAATCATAATGGCAGCTTAACTCCACTGCTCTGCTAACCCTGAGGAGACTAACTTGATCAGTTACCAGAAGGAGGATTTTTTTTTCAAGTTTCTTTATGCCCCCTCACTCACTGGCTCCTGGACCTCTCTCCAGATTGGTTACTAGGTCTGGCCTTACTCCTGCCTGCCTGAATCCTCCAGTCCTGCCCAGTATGGGCCCACATCCTCTCCACTGCACTCGACCACCAGACCTCCCAGCTCTGTAACCCCCCAGGAAGGACCGCCAGCTCCTCCCTGATGCTCTATCTAGAATCTAGTGGAGCAGCCAGGGCAGGGACGGAGAACCAGAGCAGGCTGGAACGCCCTGCATTGGGTGTGGGGGATGACCACTGGACCCTGCTATGCACTCCAGGGGCCAGGGCATTTTCTCTTTTCTGGTCCCCCCCCCCCAGTGCTGAACATGCAATGCCATCCAGTGGGCAATGTGAGTGCATCTTCACATGCCCGCAGGATGACCGCTCAATACTCCCCCAGCTTTTTGGTGCAGACTGCAGTGCGCTTGATCTCCACTGGGCATCACTAGTCTCATGGGATGGGAACCCCCCTCCCACCCAGGAGAGGAGAGCAGTCCATCGCATGCCCTATCATCTCCTCCCCGGCCAACCTCCAGCTCCCCAGGCTCATTCCCAAACCTGGGTCACCTGCGTGGCACGAGTTAAGGAGGATGCCTCAACCCTCAACACCACTAGGCTCACTACCAGAAGGAGGATTAATAAATTATTTCTACTTGTCACGATCGAGTCACAAAGCAAGGAGTTACAGAGCTTTCTAATTTGTTTTGGAGCAGACTGGTGCCCTAGAAGCATACCCTGGCAGAGAAAAAGAGATAACGCATGGTGCACAGCACAGCTGCGGCCACAGATTAGGCCATGAACTTAAAACAAATCAATGGGATGTTTAACACACTGATACAACAAATGCCTGCAGTTGCCCTGGCCTCAAATAATCTCTAGTCACCAACTCGAGACCAGGATCTGCACACTGAGCAAATGGTCGTAAACAACACTATGGCCATTGAAGGGCTGAACATGGTAATTCATGAACAGTCCCATACCATACAAATACTTCAGAGCAAACTTGATGATTTGGAGAACAGGTGCCACCCTAACAATCTGCAGCTGCTAGTGTTCCTGAAGGGGACAGAGAAAGGGAATGTGGCTAATTTCCTATACTCTGAGCTGCTGCACATCCTTAAACAAGACCTGCCACCGAGGATGGCCATTGAATGGGCTCACAGGATGCTGAATCCAGCCCCCAAGCCTGATTAGAGGCCAAGGCCCTCATCCTTTTTTGAAATATAATAAGCTTTATTATATTTTCAATTTAACAAAATTATACACAAAACACCCCTACATAAGAAGTTAAGAAACAATAATCCCACATGCTAGATCCTATATTTCACTATTTCATATAGGAATCATAGATAAAATTGACTATTAATAGAGCACCTTTGTAGCATTTCTGATCAACATTAACGCCATACCTTAAATGACAGGATTTTTGATTTCAGTTAACATTAACATCTGAGAAAAAGGAAAAACAAAATAAAATAAAATAAAAATAAAATTAAAGTAACATAACATAACACCCCCATTACCTCACTCCCCCTTCTTCACCACTGGTGGAAAAAAAACTAACAAAAAAACTCTAAAAGTATATAGCTTATGTTACCTAAAACTGGGGATAAATCCAATAAATCTATAAAATAAATGATTGTTACTAGAGTTGTTAAAATCTACAGAGCTCAATTTGACACAGCCAGACCAGTCTTGGTATGGGCTTGAAGAATGTTAAATGGTCAGTAGAGTATGCAGAGGAGCCCAAATCTCCTGTTATTTCTTATTGCATTTAGAGATACTCGCCAGGAGGTGCTCTGCTTGTAAGGCAAAGAGAATTTCTTGGTGCCATTCGGTATACGTAGGGGTTTGCTGGTCCAGCTAGTGACGTAATATAACTTTCTTGGCACATAGGGAAATTAAGATCATATGTTTCTGTTGATTCCCAATTAGAGTGTCCCCCGAATCTCCTAAAATACAAATTTCTGGTTGAAAAGCGTTTTGCAACCCTAGTAAGAGGTCAAGTCTTAAGCAGATACCTTCCCAGATAGGGGTCACTTTAGCACATTCCCAAAGAATGTGAAACAGTGTACCTCGCGGGAGAATCTAGTACACAAATCTGACTGAAGCTTCCCCATTTTACAAAGTTTTACCGGAGTATAATATAAATCTTGTAATATCTGAAACTGGAGCAGTCTATAACGGTCCCACCTGACATCCTTATATAGTCTGTCCCAGATTTGTGGCCAATGTCGGGGAGCCGTGGATGTTGGGGGGAGAATCCTATCCCATACTTAATGAGGGGGACCATTTAATTCCATAACTCTATTGTGCAGCTCTTTATAATAAAAGGAAACTAAGTGAGCAGTAGGCCTCGTTAGAATTGTACTAAGAACTGGACCAACCATATGGTGGTCCCAGAGGCCATTACCAAAGTGCCGTATTAGAGCCTGGGAAAATTTGGAGATATTTAAAACAGAAAGAAGTGGGCAAATTGTATTTTGCTTTTGTATCTAAGAATGCTAACAACTTGTAATTCTCTGTTATGTCAATAACCTTCTTCCCCACTCCGCCCAGCCAGAAAGAGTGAGTAATTACTCTTCCTCCAATTTTAAAATTGGGATTGCCCAAAATAGGTTGAGAGGAGTGCTTTTCCAGGGAATAGTCTAGAGTCTTATTAAGTTGCATATGAGTACAAAAAGTTGTTATAATGGGTGTAGTTTTAAGCTGACCAGGAACCCTGTTAAGGGAGAGATGTGTCAACACCATAATATCTATACCAGATAAGGGGCGTGAGATCTAACAACAACAAAAATGGAAAGGGACCTGGTGGTAGTCATATCAGATGAACTAAAGGTGGGCAAGCAATGTGAGAGGGCAGCAAGGAGGGCTGGGAGGATACTGGGATGCATAGGGAGAGGCATCACCAGTAGAAAACAGGAAGTTATTATCCCTCTGTACAGACAGCTGGTCAGACCCCATCTGGAGTACTGTGTGCAGTTCTGGAGACCCAATCACCACAAAGACATAGACAGGATGGAAGCTGTCCAGAGGAGGGCAACTAAAATGGTGCAGGGTCTGCACCGGAAGACATATGAAGAGAGACTTAAGGAGCTTAATATGTATAGCCTCGAGGAAAGGAGGGAGAGGGGGACATGATAGAAACTTTGAAGTACCTCAAGGGAATCTGCAAAGTCCAAGAGGGTAGCATCTTTCAAAAAAGGTGTGCAAAACAAGAGGCACAATTTGAAGATAGAGGGGTGGCTCAGAGGTAATTTAAGGAAGTATTTTTTCACAGAGAGGGTTGTGGATGCATGGAACGGCCTTCCGGAGGAGGTTGTGGAGTCAAAAACCGTGGTGGAATTCAAGCATGCACGGGACAGTCATAAAGCAATTCTAGGGTGTGGGGGTAGGAAGAATTAAGCTGCTGGTTAATTAGGATCCGCAGCTTATCCATTAGGTAGGGAAATGGGCAGACTGGGTTGGCCAAGCGGTCCTTATCTGCCGTCAAATTCTATGTTTCTATGTTTCTATAGAGCGACTTTTCTATTTGTAACCACAATGGGGAATAGTGATTCGAGCAAAAATCCAGGGCAGTTTTCAACCACTGCGAGACAACTGAGCGATTAATAGAAAGATACTAAAGATAAATATTAGGGACTTATAGTCCTCCTAATTCTTTTGATCTCTGTAATTTAGAAAGTGCCCTTCGAGGGGTTTTATGTTTCCAAATGAATTTGGATATAATACCATGAACATGGTTGAACCAGGACTTAGGGAGGAATTGATTATACATTTGGAGGGGGTACAACAAGCGAGGGAGGACATTCATTTTGATTATATTAATGCGTCCCCACAGGGAAATAGGGAGTAACGCGCAACGGTTCAAATCTGTCCTGGTATGCATTATTAGTTGATCTAAATTGTATTGTTTCATTTTGGAATTAGATTGAGATAAATATATGCCAAGATATTACATCTTGTCTCTTACCCAAGAAAGACTGAGATATTGAATGTCCGCTTTTAGAGTCAGGTTATTTAAATGCATGACTTCTGTCTTGGACAAGTTCAGTTTGTAGTTGGATAATCGCCCAAAATCCTGGCTAATATCAAGTGTGGCAAGTATGGATTTAGATGGATGGGTAATATGGAGTAAAATATAATCTGCGTATACTGACAATTTGTATTGGAAGTGATTGATTGGAATACCAAGGATTAATGCTGAGGTCTTTATTTTCCTGATAAGAGGTTCTAAGAATAGATTAAACAAATAAGGGGAAAGGGGGAACTCTTGTCAGGTGCAGAGCTGTAGGAAGGCATTTTGCTGCCCTGGGCAAGAGACTAATTTTACACCCGCCCCCGAAAGAGCTGGGGGGGGCTGAAATCTGAAGCCCCAGAAGCTTTGAGGGGTTTACATGCTCTGTGATGAGTTTGGGGCTTTTCTTGAACAAAAAACACACTTTTGTTACATGTTCCCTACCCCTGAAGTTGCACAGTTGGATCCTGTTTTTTCTGAACCCTCCCCAACCTCTTAAATCTTCCCTTTTGTACCATGGCATCTCATAAATATTATCACCAAAAATTATAAAATCTATATATTTCTTAGGTGTGCTCATAACTGTAATTGTGCTTTTCAAAAGAATCACGTATGTACCTTTTTCCTGATTTCAGTTTATTATGTTATAATGCAACTATGATAGTCTGGTATGGACAGACTCTGGATAGACCAGACGGCAGAAGCAAGTTGGTTCAAATTAAATCACAGCATAATACTGTATATGGTGTTGTTTATTTGAACCACCTTGATGCTGCCTTTTCCAGAATCCAGACAGACTCCACAACAGACTGCAGACTACTAATTTAAAAATAGATGCATTAAAATATAACATAATAAGCTGGTAAATCAGGAGAAAACAGTACATTCACACTGCACAATTGCTGTGAAGACTAGAGCAGTTCTAGGAAACATATATTATTTTGGGTATTTTACTACTTGGAATCACTATCGTAATGTGTGTAATGTATTATCTATATATATATATATATATATATATATATATATAGATAGATAGATAGATAGATATATACACACATATGCTTAAATACAACCTGTGCCAGTGCTGCTTCTACACAGTGCAAGGCTGGCTGTCCTGAGTGCTGCAGCTGATTCTTCATGAAACTGCAGTGAGTCTGGTACTGAGTACTAGTACTAGGAGACTGGATCCAGGCTGGCAACATCACCCCTACTCTCAAACACATGAACAGTAATTAAAATCCCTAATGGCTGCATATATGGGGGGGAGCCAAGGCCCCAGTCTCAGTATTACTTGATACAGCCAAGTAGTTAGTGTGACCCTTTAACACATGCAGCAAAAATGTAACCCTCTTGGTCCAAGTCTTGGCTAAATTCAGCTGGAATCTGGACCCCTTCCTGAATGGCTGAGACACTTCAGGATAGTGTGGGTGGGTGGGGCTACCACACAAATGGGCCACAGTACCATTCACATAAATGTGGCAGCCCTTCCACAATCAGTCTCAGTTTCTTGTACTTAGGGTTGACATTGGGTCACCAGGAGTGAAGCCACTAGGCCATGAAGGATCTGGAATTAGTGACCCACAAGGGCCCTATATTCGAGGATTATAGGTTTAGGAGGGGGGATGCTTTTCAGGCTGGATGCCCCTCCACTGACCATTACACCCGATTCACAGAATGGCATTCACTGAGATTAGTGCAATTCCAGTTTGTGACTTGGTCTCAAGTGCAATCCAGCCTGAGTTTATACCCTCTAACAACTAGAGGAATAATTCACCCAGCATTGTGTACTGTATGGCACAATCGTGGAAGCACAATGGTGCAGCCAGTTTCCACCCATGAAGTGCTGCTACCCACCATAGTTACTGAAAATTGAGACCCTGAGGTTAAAAAAAAAACAGACTGCTGTGATACACCGAATAATGAGGAGTGAAGTTGATTTACTTGTTTGGACAATCTGTACTCCTTCACAGGGAAGGAGTGCACTACTAATTGCACAAACAAGTAAATCTGTTACCTCCACCCCAACAGTTAATTTTACCTTTCTGTAGGTAGGTAATTCATTTCAATCAGTGGCGATACAGATAACTACCTAACCACCCACAAAGCTCTTATGCACCCAAGGGAATCTACACCGGTGTAAAGTTATCACTAAGTAGCCTCACATCTTTTTTGGAATGGATTTCTGCTTTTCTAATTACCCTTACCCTGAAGAAAATTCATACTTGTAAGGTACAGGAAAAGCCTAATTAATCAATCATTTTATTCAGGAGTGGACTCAGGAGTGGAATAATTTAAATATTCAGAAGTTTCCAAACTTTCCATGTCTTGTCTTTTACTCTTTTTCTTTCTCTGTTTTGAAATGATTTTAAAGCAGAGAAAGAATGTAACATCTTCAGAGCTGAAGGGTCCTGACTGACTAATTATTAAAGCAAGTAAGAAACATCTCATTCTCGAGTCTCAATCTACTCTGATATTCTTGGCTCTACACAAAAAACAGAATTTATTTTAAATTGATAACTTGAGATGCTTGAACTTTTTTTGAATAGTGTTGTTTATGTTGCGCACTGAGACTGTGAGACAGAGGAAATTAAATATGCTGAATCCCCGAGGTCAGCAGCGCCGCCCGCCTGGAGTATTAGGATGGGGGAAAGCAGCGTGGGGAGCCTGCATGATGTGGAATGCATCACTGGATGTGCAATGGATGCAGGGCAAGAGAAGGAGAGAAAACGACGGGGTGGAGAGATGAGGTGCATGTCTGCTTCTAAACCTGGCAATCAGTCTGCCAACTTGGCAGAAGAGCCAAAGAGGAAGGCGGACGGTGGCAACTTCTTCACTCCCATCTCACTGTCCCAGTCAGAGTCCCGTGAACTACTACTACAGCAGCCGGTCGCTACACCACCCACCCACCAAGCCAGGCTGTGGGTCCAATCAGATTGGGCCCACAGCCCGGGCCTGGTAGTTGGCTGGCATGGATGAGAGCCGGCATCTGGCTAGATTTCTTTCCCATTCCTCCTCCTGATGACGAGATCAGTGCAGTATCTAGATCAGATCAGTATATGATTTCCAATTTAAATTCAAATTCCATTTTTTCAAATCTAGAAAATTACCCCCCCTCCGGCTGCGGCCGGCACCGCCATGCTGCAGATACACTCATTTCAGAAATCAGACTAGAGTTCAGACTCACTTACGCAGTCCGCACAAAACTAAACAGCAAACAGGACACAAATTTGATTTTTAAACAATATGGAATTTGGCTTTCGGGGGGATCACACATGGGAGACAGGACGACAGACTTATTACTAATATGCTTATGCTTACAATTAAAAATCCAAGATGGTCTGGACAGGACCTCATTAATGGATCTTTCGTCTCTCACACCTCTTTTTCTCTACTTTCACAAGTATCACAATAATATATGACTGTCTGGCTGTACTCTCAGTCTAAGTGTCAACCACTCGCTTGTACGTTTTATAATGTGCATTGCTGACCCGCCTGCAGTTTCTCTTTCTTTCTCACTCGCTGTACTACACACCACCACCACATGACTATTTGCCTGCAGCTCATGTATCCCCCCAAACTTGCTGATCTTTGGCAGATGCACCCCTGCTGACAGCCAGTTATAATTACAGTCTAAGTGAGCAAAAAAAAATTTAAAGTGGTACCGCAAGTGAATAAATACGCAAGCTTCCATTGAAAATTGCGCCCCTTGGAGGCTTGCGCCCAGTGCTGGAGCACTGCCAGCCCTACCCTTTCTGTGGTACTGGTCAGGTGCCCTGTTGTAATATGAAGGAAGGGGAGAAAACTGCATTACAAAATATACGAGCTGACGGTTGAGAATAGAGAAGTTTTATCTACTGTATAAATTCTACAGGGATATGATATTTTGGAAGTAGGTTAAACAGATAATCCCAGGACACTCGATCAAAAGCTTTTTCTGCATCCAGAGACACCAAAGCTGATGGGATATTAGAGTCTCTGGACGCAGAAATAAAACAGGAAAGTTTATGCAGATGATCCACTGATAAGCAGCCAGCCACAATGCCCACTTGTTCAGGACTTAGTAGAGTGTGCCATACCTGAGCCAGCCGATTGGCAAGGATTTTTGCCAGGATCTTCAAATCAACATTAATAAGGGATATTGGACGGTAATTTGACAGCAACATAGGGTCCTTGCCTGGCTTTGGAATCACCACAATAGTAGCAGAAGTAAAATTATGATCTGAAAGGCCATGCTTATATAAGTAATTGTAAATGTTAAGGAGGGTAGTACCTAGTTGAGATTTAAAAGTTTTATAAAAATGTGATGCGTAACCATCAGGACCTGGTGCTTTATCTAATGGGAGTGCATCAATGGTCTTATGCACTTCTGTTAATGTCAGGGGGACTTGCAGAATAGCTGTCTGATGTTGGGATAGACTTGGGAGGTCTATACCTTGAAGAAAATGATCTAGTGCAGTGTTATGAAAAGGTAGGGGGGAGCATGAATAAAGAGATTGATAATATGATTTAAAACAAGAGACAATGTTCCTGGGAGAAGTATGAAGGGTACCAGTGTCATCTCGAATAGTTGACACAATTCTATCCGCCACCTGTGCCCTAAGCCTCATAGCTAATAGTTTCCCAGCATTGTCTCCCTGATCAAAATAGGTGACTTTTTAACGAAAAAGGAGGTGTTCAGCTTTATCACTGAGAAGAATGTTATATCGGAAGCAGAGATTCTCTAATTTTTCAAATTCTATTATGTTAGAATAGGTGGAGAGGGATTGTTCTAATACTCTAATTTGTTGTAGTAGTTGGGAAGATTCTTGGGACATTTTCCTTTTCCTGATAGAAGCTAAATGAATAATCTCTCCTCTCAGCGAGCACTTCAAAGCCCCCCATAATACCTCAAGTCTTGGCATAGAAGGGGCATTGTATTCATAGAAATTCTCTATAAACCTTTGAAGATGATCTACTAGGTACTGGGATTTCAATAATTGAGGATTGAACCTCCAAAGTTTATCATAGTCCATTGAGGTGGGTACTGACCATTGTAAGAGGGTTGAATGGTGGTCAGATATCACTTTAGCTAGGTAAATACAAGATTGAACCCTTGATAGGTGCTCAATCTCCAACAAAAAGAAGTCAATCCTTGAGAGTACATTGTGGGGCAGAGAGTGAAATGAGTAGTCTCTCATTGAAGGAAAAAGGGGTCTCCAGGGATCTACAAGACCTACAGAGTTCATCGATTCCTTCAGCGCTAATTGTGCAGGGGTAGAAGGAGAACGTAGCAGATTGGACCTATCCATTGTATTACAAAGGACTAAATTCCAGTCCCCACCAATTAGTATTGGAAGAGTAGACCAAGGCACCAGATTAGTCATAAGGTTAGTGATGAATTGTGGGTGATCTCCTACAGGACCATAAACAGAGCCCAGTATTAGTTCTATACGGCCCAAAATAGCTCTTAACAATATATATCTTCCCTGAGGATTGATTACCGATTGTTGCAACATAAAGGGTACGCATCGTGCTACCAGCACAGCAACACCACATTTGAGTGTATCCAGACCCGCCCCCAGCACTTCACCCACCCATGTTCGTCTTAAGCAAAGAATATGTGAGGTGGGTAAATGTGTCTCTTGAAGAAAGGCCACATCAACATTAAGTTTACAGAGGTGAAGAAGAATCTTGGCTCTTTTAGTGGGGGATTGGGCACCTTTGACATTCCAGGAACAAAATTGTAAGGAAGCTGCCATAACCAGACAAAGCATTCCAGTATACTCTGCAAAAATAAAACAAACCCATAGTAGTAAATACCAAATCTCCAGTAAGCTGTGTTGTCAACATCCAGTGGTGAGCAATGTAGATCCCTTCAGCCTCTCCCCATCCATATTATTAATTCCAGTTCCCACATAACTATAGTCCTCCTTACCCAATACCCCACCCCATCATGTGTTATTTAAATAAAAATTGAAAGTACAAAAAAAAATCATAAAAAGAAAAAAGTTACTAAAATAGCCCAACTAAGCCCTCCCCCTTCTCCCATTAACCAATTTCTCCCTTCCACAGCAAGGTAGTCAGTATCCTTAATGGGTTGATTTGGTACAGAGACCATTATTCTGGACAGGCCTTGGAACATAAATATAACAAGTCATAGTATCCAATCATTTACACATGTTGTGGAACTCCTCCCCATCCTGTGCCAGAACATGGTGCACTGGCTAGACTGCAGAATGATCCAGAGCCCTTATCTCCTGCCCCAACCCCCATCATATTAATACAACTAGCATGACTTAACTACAAATTTAACAAGCAGTAATATGACCGACAATATGACACCCAAAGATCACAAGTTTGGCATAAAAAAAAATGAAAACACAAGAAAAGCAAACAGCCATGAGACTTACTGTATATTTCAGCCCAATGATCTAAAAGGCCAACAGAGACATGTACCTATAATATCTTTAATATGATCAATAAAAAGGAAAAAGCACTCTTAAACAGGCCTTTGTGACTTAAAGGAAGTATAGAGATTTCAATGTCTGATACAAAAGGCTATTACTATGCCTTGTCTAGACAGTAAATATTTTTTCCCTCTTGTGGTCCTTCTTGATAAAAACAAAAACAATCTTGCAGCACTCCTGCACAGAAAAGAGGGGAACGAAGATCGCAGGGGAAAGTACAATCAAAAGTAGGCTGGTTTTCTCAGCAACAAGCTTACCAGACTACCAGTTCCTCATATCGATATCCCCTCCTAAAAAGAATCGATAAATTCAGAAAATCAATCGCCAAACTCACATCGGGTTAAACACTAACAGCAACACAGAAAAATACACAACGTAGTCTCTTCTGCGAAGCCGTGGTCACTGTCGCCCTCTTGTGGTCGTTTAACAAAATTATCAGAAGCCATCCAGGCGAACCAACACATTCTTCTTTTCAGGTGAATGAAAAAGAAAGGAAACACCAGGAAGATCCTCATCTGGAAACACCAGAGGGCAGTGAATAAATCGGGGAACAAAGAGTGCAGAACAGGAGCAGCTTGCTGTGCGGCATCAAAAGAATGCCATGTACCAGCATGTAAAACGGCTAGACGAGACGGGTATTGTACCTTGTACTTGATCCCTGCTGCTATTAATTTTGTAACTAAGGGATGATATTCCAATCCTCTGTCTCACTGAGGCTGGTAAATCCTGTGCAAATCTCAGTTGGTGGTCCTCCCATAGATCTTGCTGCAGACTCCTGACTTGCTCATGAATGTGTGTTTTATCCAGAAAATTAAGAAATTTTATAATAATTGGTCTTGGGAGCTTCCCAGATGTCGGATTGGGATGTAACAAGCGATGAGCCCTCTCTATAATATAAGTAGTGTTGTTAAGGGAAGGCCCAGCAGTTTTTGTAAGCATCTTTTGTAGGAATAGAATAGGCGTAGATCCCTCAGCATCTTCTGGAAGGCCAAAGATTGTAATGTTATTTCAGCAACTTCGGCCTTCCAGATCTTCTCATTTTTATTCTATTTTGTGCAGTCGCTGCCTCATATTTACTACCTCGGGCTCCATTTTACCCTTCCAGCTTTCCAAGGAAATGGTATGGGCTGCAACATTGGAGATAGCCCGGTTTGTATCTGAGAGCTCCCCTCTGAGTGATTTGATTTCTGCAGTAATATCATGTAGAGCTGTTTTAAATGGTTGTAATTCCTCCATAAACTTTGTTCAGATAGCAGAGTAGGCATTAGTTGGGTTGCTGTACAAGTAGTAGGTTTCGAGGAACTCCACGACTGGCTCTTAGGTCATTTCGGCCCCTTCTCTGGAGTCTGTGAGGGCGTATCCTTTGGTAGGGCCTGGTGCATTTCAACCTCCAAAGTGGTAGTAGACCCTGAGAACAACAGCAGACCCTTAATTTTATTTCAGAGTCACCAAACCACACGAACTGCTTTCCGATCCCATTGGGGGTCTTTCAGGAGCACAATCCGTAGATGAGTAAGCAGAAAACTGAGGTTAGTCAGCTGTAATTAGATATTAAATGAGAGCTGGAGTGGGAGACAGACCTCAGAGCTGCTCGTCTCACAGAAGCATCACGTGATCCAGCTAAGGCCCTCATCCTAAATTATGCTGATAAGAACTGGGTATTGTCTCAAGCCCAAGATTTGGGAGCCCTAACCTGACATGGACACTGCATTCTTATTTTCCAGGATTACTCATGAGACCTGTTGAATCACTGCAAGGAATTCACCTAAGCCCACTGAGTGTTGCACTCCTTTGGTATCAATTTTTCCCTTTGATACTGTGCAATCATGCAGCTGGTGATCAACGGAGCACTGATGATGTTTGCAACCCCAGAGGCCCTGATGGAATTTATACATTGGACGTAGCCCAAACATCGAAGGAATACAGAACCAGCCCAAGGGTAGCGTCCTACATCCAGGGAAGACAAGGAAACAGAGAGAATATAAATCACAGCAGTAGCAATCCAGACAGCGTATTCCCCTAAGGATCAGTCTGCTGGGGCCTGGTCCCCCCCGGCTAGGCCACAGAAAAGGTAGTAATCAGGCCGGCATGCAAAAACAGACCATCCGTTGGAGAGGGGGCCCAATGAATGCAATAGGTAAGAAGGATCGCCTGTGAGGGAACCAGAAACCATAAGCCCGTACTTTTCAAACAGTAAGTATGCACACCTCCTACAGACAGTTGGAAACAGCTGATGAAGCCCAGTCTCCCTATTATCCCAAGGAAGAAATGGTGATCAACCCATTTGAACCAGAAGTCGTGGAGGTTGCCTGGGCAGGGAATGGGACACATGAGCTACCCCCTGAGCTGAACCCGGATGTCTGCCATCAGTGGATCCTAGCCTTCAGAAGCAGGCACCTCAAGAATTGCAGAAAGTCAAGAACAGGAAGCACTCACTGGTAGCTGTGTGATCAGTCTCAGCCGAGTCCAAAACATAGTTGAAAAACTCAAATTTAGTCCACAGTTTCACCATTGGTAAATGGGCAAATCAAACAGGGTTTGAATAAACCACCACAGTAGTGTTGTGTGGAATTTTCAAATTTCGGTGAAATTAAATTCTGCAGAATTTTCAAAATTCAGCTGAAATTCCACCACAAATGGAATGGCGAAATTCCGTGGTAGAAAAACAGTTGCAGAATTATTTTCCACAGAAAAAAATGCTGTTCTGCAGAATATTATTCTGCGGATCTGAATATTTTTTGCAGAAATTGTTACTGAATAATTTTCCATGGAAAAATTGTTTTTCCTCAGAATAATATTCCGCGGATCACAGTAGGCAGAATTCCTCTGAAGAACCAATGAAATTCTGACAGAAATTCCACCAGTGGAATGGCCATTCCATGTTAGTTCCAACGGTGGAATTCCACATTCAGCAAAGCACTACACCACAGGTTTACTGTAGTGGTTTATTCAAACCTCGTTTGATCTGCCTGTGTACCAACAGTGAAACTGTGGACTTACTTTGAGTTTTTCAACTATGTTTTGGACTCGGCTGAGTTTGTACACACAAGTACCAGTGAGTGCTTCCTGTTCTTAAATGTTTCTGTATAGTAGTTAGCATCCCCGTTGGAAAGCACCAGACTCCATTTCAGTTGTGCACACCTATGTTCTTGATTCATTTGACCTCTAGAATTGTAGACACCAGTGGCGATCAACCCTACTGGACTGGAATGAAGGCAGTCAGATAAGTGTTTATGTTGTTATTTCTTTTGGGGGGGGTCAATAGCATGAGGGGGGCGAGGGGATGAAATATATGGTTCCCAATAGTGTACATGTAACCAGGAAGCAAGGAAAGAGCATAGTCTGGGAAGTTTTCTCCCTTCCTGCTGTTCCCCTAGCCTTTCCCCAGGATAAGACTGAAGAACTGGTGCTTTGATGCCCAGGGGATGGGACCATATGAACACAATATCTTGCCCTTGGTTCATTTACCAGTCAGACAAAACATTTTCTATTGCACATTAAATTAATGTTGTTAGAATATATTGGAGGTCAACTCAGATGGCAGAGCCTCTTGTATATTGTACATTTAGTATCAGAGTGCTGTGAGAGGCATAAGCCAGATGGCTGATCATGAGGAGTAGCATTAAGCAACAAGGCATATGCACTGGTCCTTGATGTTATAACATAGAAACAGCCAGGTCTGGGGGCAGAAAGACAGATCTGCACTGCTTTCAGACACTGGCTACAGGATTAGCAGCAGCAGGACCTGGGGTTTCATAGAAGGCTATAGCAATGCTCTTCCATGTCTGCACAGTAAAATGTTACAGTGACGCTACCCCTGGTCTCAATCTGATGGAAATGCTCACACCGATAAGCCATGCATTGTTCTCATTTCTCAGACAAATCTACTTTGGCATGGCACTTGGACTCACACTGGCATCCTGGTCTCATTCTAGCTGAACAAGGTTACAACATGCTCAGCATCTAAAAGAGGACATGCTCTGGGGGTATAAATACTGTCCTAGCTTCTATCACCCTATGCATTGCCCTATAGACAGGCCCTCCCCTGCCTCCTCTCCCTTCCCCCTCCCAGCTCCTATGGCACTGGCCAACTCATAATGTAGGTACCTCCTAGCACCCCCTAACACAGCCACCAAAATCTGGGTGGGAGAAGAGAATGTTTCTTGGATGCAGATACCCCACAGAGTCCCATGTTGGCATGAAGTTATGTCAATCGAGGTGTGGCATCAAGGGGAGCGCTTGCCCCCTTAACAGGCTGCCCCCCCCGAGAAATATTTGAGACATACGGCACTCAGGAATTAGGTATGGATATATCCTGGGAGCCGGATCTGAATGAGGGCTGTGATGTGCAGACTACTGGTGCACACAGTATACAGATACAATACCCCCCCCTCCCTGGTTGATGATGGGTAAGGACAGAGTTGCCCTTACACCCTCTGTGAAGTATCTGGATGATACTAGGGAACAGTCCCCTATCCAATAAGAGGTTTCCCTGAAAAACACACCCCCCACCAGATGTTCTGGACTGGCCTTAGGTGGCTTATGGCCTCTGGCCCACTACATCAGCCCACTCTCTAACACTACTATGTGTGTGTATTGTAAATATGTTGTTGTGTTACAGTGTTAATGTTATGCTACAGGTCATATATGTTACGTATGTATGTAGAGATATCCAGCTATACAAAGGGTGTTCCACCCTTCATCACTACCCAGATCTTCAGGTTCACTCCTTTCTAGTATACCTACCTTGTATGCCTACCCAGCACCAATAAGGTACACAGCCTTTGGGAATCCACTCTCCTCAGGTGATCTCACGCAAAGCAATTTGTTAACTATAGTAACTCAGACTATGGATGAAATGCCGTGTATCATATGGACTTTCAGGGGACTTAACACCTATTAAGAGAAAAAAGGTACTGTCTCACCTGAAGAGGGTGAAAACTCATGTGGTGTTTTTGAAAGAAACAAAACTGGTCAGGGAGGACCTTGCCTACCTGGTGAGAGACTAGGTAGGGAAGGAGATATATGCCTGTGCCCCAACTAGGAAAAAAGGAATGGTTATATTAATACATAAATCCCTTTCATGGACCCTAACTTCCAGTCAATCAGACCCACAGGGAAGGCGGACCTGTGGATCCTAGCCCTAATGACCACCCCCAGTGGGGCGGTATTACTGCTTAACCTATATGCTCCTAATGAAGATAGCCCTGCTTTTTTTTTCATGACCTGTCCAACAAGATTGGAGCTGTGGTGGATGGTGATACACCCATCCTAGCAGAGGGGGATTTTAATCTAACCCTGGTACCAATACTAGATAGGAGTGACAAAGAGAAGTAATCCCACCCCAGGGGAGTGCATGCGGTGCAGCAGCTGTTACATGAGTACAAACCGGCTAACACTTGGTGACTGTTACACCCAACGGAGAGGAACTATACATTTCACTATGGTGTACATGGAACATACAGTCGATTAGATTTTTGGCTTACCTCCCCTAAGAGCACTCAAGTCACAGTAGACTGGAACACCATTCCTATACTGATTTCAGACCATGCCCCGGTGCAACTGATGATGGCCTGGGGTAACTATCCCACAGCTCACCTACCTGGAAACTAGACCCCCTCCTATTAGAAGACCCAGAATTCATACCCTGGGTGACAATGGAAACCAAAGCCTTTTTTCTAGAGAACCCAATTTCAGATACAATGTCAGGCAACACGTGAGAGGCCTGTAAAGCCACCATTAGGGAGAAAAAAATCATAGGGTACACAGCACACTGGAGGAAAAATAGGGAACAACATCTACATGCTCTTGAAGGGGACCTGGCCCTAGTGGAAAAACAATACATGGACATGCTCCACCCATCCCCCCCATACTGATAGGGCGAAAGGTCACAAAACTGCATATGGAGGTTAATGAACTCATATCCAGAAAGGCAGAACTAGCTCTACTACAACTTAAGCACTCTTACTGGGAGAGGGGGATAAGAGTGGGAAAGTGCTGGCATATCAGATACCAGCTGCACTCCACAAAGCTAAACAAATAAGCGAGGACAACTGTTGGCATTGTCACCATCAAAGTGGGGACCTACACCACATGCTATGGACATGCCCCCAAATACTTACACTCTGGAGACAAATAATTCAAGATGGTGGGAAAGTGCTCCATAAAACAGTACCACTGTCATCCTTTCTTTTGCTACTGAGATTGAGTGCAGAAGCACCATACCTAACTTTCCCAGAATTTAGATGGCTGATGTTACTTAGCATGCAAGTCAAACACCTTCTCCTTAGCAAATGGTGAACGACCAGCATCCCAACCATCAGTGACATTATTATTTCACTCTCAACCATATTTGAATTAGACAGGTGCTCTCATGTAGTTCAACACCAAAAGGGAATTTTTCAGCAGTGTTGGGCCCCATACCAGGAATACCTGGCTCCCAGAACAGACATAGGTTATGAGGTACTTGTAACCCTATTTACAGGGAATAACAAAGGTTGCCTGACTGCACCCCCCCCCCACCCTCATGAATTTGAGTAAGGAGTGACATCTCTCGTTCTTTGTTGGTTAATATACAAAGCAGTTGTATATAGTTTAACCACTGCAGTTTTTGAACTTTCTGAATCTTCTGAATTTTTGCAAGCATGTCTAAGTTTGTTTTTTGTGATACTTTGTAATTATATTCACTCCGTTACAGAGTGGGAGACATACTATGGCACCACAGGCAGGTACATCATCTCGATCACACAGCAGCCTTGGCACATGATCCAATCCCGTTACCTTCTGAGTGGCACTGTTCTACTCTCCAAAAGGCAGGTATGTTGACTTTCTTGTTCTGCACAGATCCTTGTCATAGTAGTCTTGTGGGAAAGTACAGATGATGTATCTTTGAATGGAAAATGGCACACATGTAACTGAATGTTTATTTATTTATTTTAATGGTATTGGAATTGCAACCCTTTGAGTCAGAGACTCATTTACAAAGGCTCCTCATCATTGAACATTAAACAATATGGACAAGACAAAATGACATGATATACAGAATGTGCACAATGTCAGTAATTGAAAATCTTACTAAAACATTTAACTGAAAAAAAAATAGTGCCGACTTTGCAATGTTGTTGCCAGACAAACTCAATTTTCTTTTGCAAAGTGACCAAACCTAGCTCATGAAATTGCCACTTTGTGGAAAAAAGTGCCACTACACCTGGCAAAAATGATACAAAGTAGCAAAATTTGAAGTTGGTGATATCAATATGAAGTTTGTGAAGTGCAAGTTATTGCACTTTGCAGCAGCTTCACTGATGAAGTTTAAATTTGCTGCATCTCTATTGTAATTGCGATTTTTTGCCTTTGATGGTGACTGTAACTCTTCCAGGTCATGCCTGAAAATTGGCATATGTACTATACAGTATTGTGAGAGCCAACACAGCCACAATGAGTGTAGCAGCATTCCTAGTCATTCATACAATTCCAAACAAAAGACTATTTATTTATTTATTTAGCTTTTGTTTACCAGGTAAGTACACTAGACAAGTAGTATGCCTATTTTCAGGAACGACCCGGGAGAGCACAAAACATACAGTATACATACATGGCAACATTGGAGAAACAGCATGATACAGTAAAAAACAGCTATAAACTAGAGCTATACACTAACCTTTAATTAGAGACACCCTGCCTGGGGTATATTTTAAACTTTTTATTACATTTAGCATACAAAAATTGTGCAGTTCTAACTTACAAGTCAGCAGCAGCCCATGCAAGAGCATGTTCTGGCAGTGGCTGCTGCTGACCTGTAAGTTATAACTGCATTATAGTATATGGGTAGGCTCGATTCTACACTGATTTCAACTACTTAAAAGTTGTTGTAGTACCATTCAAAGGTCAAAAATGTTGTTCTACTATTGTTCTGATATCACATCGATAGTACAACAACATTTCTGACATTTGAACTGGCTCGTACTGTCACCGTCACTTCAGCGGACACAAAAACAAATCACTCGCTCAGCTGACTTTCTGCCAATAACACAAGGTAAAATGGCTGTGGCAATATTTTCAAAACCAGCAACAGAAAGAGAACTGCTCACAGAGCAGCAAGAAAATGCTCGCACTATCCACAAAACATTGGCTGACATGAAAATTGTTAGAAATTACCTGAATACGGAAGGTGAGCACTGTCCCACACACAGCATCCCTGTCAAAGAACTGGACATCCTCCTTATAGAGTTTGTGTATGCTGTCAAAATAATAGATGGGTCTGATTAAGAACTGGACATTAGCAGAGGAATATTAGGAAGCATAGACAAATACCTAATACAGCACAACTATGGGCATTCAATTTATAATGGGAAAAACAGTCCTTTTGTTCAAACACCAAGAACCATGACAGCCAATCTTATATGAAGCATAGAGTTAGAATTTACATAAGTCTAAGCAAGATAATCTCCCCTCTATTTTGTTTTCAGTTCTTCCAACCCACCATCCAATAATCTGCCAACACCAAGGGTGCCCAGTCCCTGGTGTCAGCTAGACCATCCCCCAGACCAAGCAATCTGGGACACCGGAGTGCACAACCTCAGTACCCCCAAGTATGAGGCCTAAACTGGGGTGCACAATCCCCAGTGCCAGAGGTACTGTACCTGAAAATGAAAACCATCCTGCAATATCTTTTTTATTTTTTATAATGTCAGACCTGAAATGATGAAAACAGTCCTTTGTTGTCAGCCACCATCCTCATCCCCCAGCCCGCCTCTCCCATTCAACACCCATCACCCCACACCCTGCCTTACCCTATATTTAACCTAGCAGAGGTCCAATGCTATAATCATCTCTGGACTTGAGAATTGTCTTCACTCTTCAGT
Organism: Neoceratodus forsteri; assembly: GCA_016271365.2. Lineage (NCBI taxonomy): Eukaryota > Metazoa > Chordata > Ceratodontiformes > Ceratodontidae > Neoceratodus > Neoceratodus forsteri. Next base: position 1,236,210,643 of record CM057452.1, read on the forward strand.
GTTGGACCAGGAACTGAAAAAATCAGGAAAGTGTTGTATAATGAATTTCAATTCATTTTGAACTTTTACTCATAACTTTGTCATTTTTTAATTAAGGGTGGGTGAACTAGTTTGGTGAAAGTCTGAACTCCCAGAATTAGAAGCAGCAGTGAGAAGTGAACCACTTCCAAACAGTTTTTACTGTTCGGTCCAGTTCAGATAACTCCTTGTTTGCCACCTGATTCAGTTGGCTGCAACACAAGGAGTTGGAGGGTGGAGTGGGACTGACATGTGATGTGTGGGTGGGAGAGAGCTGTAGCAGGGAGCAGACAGTGGGCCATGGCTTCTCACTGGATCTTGCTAGCAAGGAAAATCTCCATGTTTCTGCTGGTGGCACTTGATTAGGTTTGGCAGGAAGGTGAACTTTATGCCCTGGCTGTTTGCTAACAGTCTGCTCAGTGCATAGCAGAATGAGAGAGAAGCAGCATCTGTTCTGAACTGGTCCATGTTGTTCCTCATCGTCAGCAGCATCTAAAAAAAAAAAGTTATGGTCGTCTCATTGTGACGCTCATCCTGAAGAATATTAAAAAAAATAATCTAAGAAAAAATATTAAGAACTAGATACATAGAATGGAAGAAAAAATCTGTGAGGAAAAGAACAGAGGGTGGGAGAGTGGAGGAGAGTGGCAAGTGAGCCTTACTGACTGAGGCAGCAGGCAGGCAGTATGCAGTTTTTGTTTTCTGTCCTGCAAAAAGAAAAGGAAAAAAAAAATAACAATCCTTGCTTTGGAAGGACTGTGTCATAGAGGGTTAGGCCAGGTTTGTGTGACCCTTGAATCTTCAATTTGAACTATAGCATTGTTTGTGATAGTGCCACTGTGGGTAGCACTGTCTAGCACCAGCCCTTAAAGTTTAGAGGTCCAGGGCTCAATTTGCAAAGCCCCCAGAGTGATGCAAGGAGCTTGCATCAATCAGAACTAATGTAAGTGGCTCCTTACATCACAGTTTGCACCATTCCCAATTTTCCATCAGCAGCAGCAACCCATCATAATATGCCCAACATTGTGGTGTGCCAGGTTGCAAGGGGGCTTGCGCCATGGCAGGGCTGCTACATTCCCTTATTTTAAAGTTTGAAAACCCTGCCATGGATGCAGCAAGGGGCACCACTTAGACCAGCCAGAATGTGATCTAAGTGGCAAGCACCAGTGGGAGGGTGTCTAACACTGCGCTACTGGATGCATATGAGGCATGGGAGATGACAGTGGGGGTGTTCATGGGACAGTTGGGCATCAGCAGACTGATGCAGCACCCAGAAGGGTGTGTTCACAGTGTAGTCTATTGGTTCTTGTACAGTATACCTATCATCCCTGGTGGTCTAGAGGACTGCCCCATCCCCCAATTCCCAATATCCCTCAGAAATATTAATATATCTTCCATTGTTGGTCTAGTAGATCCACTTCCCCGATCTCCCCAATTACATATTACAACTCCATCCCTGGTGGTGTAGCAGATTCCCCTCACAATCCCCAATTACCTCCATACTGTATATAACCATCCCAGGTGGTCTAGTGGACCTCCCACACCAGCAGGCATTGCCCCACCACACTGCTCCCCATCCCTTCCCCAAGTCAATGACCAGCACAGCCCTCCTTTCTCCTCCATGGCTGGCCACTGTCAGAGCTGTCAAGTATTGAGCTCATACTGTATGCAATATGCGCTCATTGACAGCTCAGTCAGTGGCCCACCGTGGTGGAGAGAGAAGGTCTGTGCTGGTCAACAGCTTAGGGATAAGACAGGGGGAGCGGGGGGTGTGGCACTGCCTGCTGGAGTAGGAGATCCATTACACCACCGGGGATGGTTATATATGTATATATGGGGGTGATCAGGGATAGGGAAGGGGTTGGTTACACCACCATTATATTTAGATGCAGATGTAGATATATAGATAGCTTAAAGTTCATTCAATCTTCATGCTATACAGATATACAAATAACCACTAATAAACAAATGTTGAGAGAGAGAGAGAGACTCTTCTGGCTCATGAGATAATGGATAAAATTGTAGTTTGCACAATTAACTATGTGACAACCCAAGGGTGCTAATGGGTAACCTATACATTGATGTGGATCTGCAGGCAACTACATAAATCTGTTTGTGTGTGGGTGAGACTCCAAAGGGTCCTTTACAAATTTCCTGTAATTGCTCTTAGTGTAAGAGTCATGCAATTTGAGCATACTGAGAGACAGACTTTTATCCACACTTTGTGAAAATCAAAGACTGACTGACATGCAGTGTAAAGGTTGCCCAAAATGTGTAATAGATTATGAAGGCAGACTTTTCAGGATGCCATTAGAGTGTACACTGCTTTTTCAGAACAGCTTAACTTGAAGACTCTATTCCATTTTGGATCCAACCAGTTTGATGCAGTTTGCCCAGATGTGTTATAACCACAGACTCCTGACACTAACAGTTCCTCTGTAGCTGAATCTGGAACTGTTCCTGAACTACCAGATCCATGATATCTGAAAATCAGGACAGCTTTGTATTTCTGAGCTATCAGAAAGTATTTTCTGTAGTATACGGGAATCTTTCTTAACAGTGCCTTGATTTGAGAGCACTGCAGAAAGAGATTGGCTCTTGTCTTTGAAGTTCCATGGATGAGACATTACATTATATCCAAGATCTCAGCCTTTGAATACCTGCATCATCTAAAGAATCCGAACTTGGATATTTGTTCTTGTTTTGAAGAGTTCTAGAGCTGTTCAGATATGAGTGATCAGTTAGATAGCAAATGCATTTGGAGAGGCCTCATATGCTGTCTAAAACAGAAAACCAAAAACAGAGAGTGGTGCACACAATACCCAGGTGGTACCAAGATGCACTGACTGAAAGAACTCAGTCAGGTTGCACATGTGTATATTTATCCAAATTCCAGCTGAGTTTAATTCATCCAGGAACAAATATACAAAAGCTTACAAAGCCAGACAGAGGCTCCCTATTGTTTTACAGACTTGTGCTGCTCTGACAAAGGAATGACAGGATACAAAAAGAAATGAGCAGACATATTGCACTACTACTCCTATTGTCACACAGCTGCAGATTAACTATTTTATACTTACTGCCCCTTTTTACTTTTAATAGTCCCAAAACATACTAAAAACACTGTTTATAAGCAACATACAGTAAGACATTTGACGGCATTGGCTGTGCTGGAATAAACACATTTTTAGTAGCTGAAAGCACTCTGTCTGTTGCCTTGTGCCTCACTACATCCATGGGAGTTTTTTTTTTATTCCAGCATGGCCAACACCCTGTTATGTTGTATTGATAACTTATCAGGAGATGGCCATATAGAGCAGTATAGCCTAGAGGTTAGAGTGACGGGCTTTGAATAAGCTTGGTACATCTAGTAGACCTGGATTTGATTTCCACAACCTCCACTTACATATTGTGTGACTCTGAGCAAGTCACATAGCCTCCTGAGTGCTCCCAGGTCACCCCTGAAAACAGGCACTTGTGCCTAGTTGCCCATACCCAGTTACCAAAAGGAAAAAAAAAAGAACCAGGTTACCTGTAGTGCAAAACAGATTGTCATGGTATGACATCACTGTCTTTGTAGTCTGAGTTGCTAGCTAGGCTGATCTATTATTGACTACTCCCAGGCTGTTTTACCACCTCTTACTGCCAATCAGGACTGAAACAGAATAACATTTGCACATACTGCATGTGACCAGTGCCCCTTGATAAAGTATGTATCACAGTTGTGGGGTCTTAGCTAGAACCGCAGGTTTGAACTCAAACTTCAGCTATTTGATCTCTCTTGAAGCAAGTCAGACTTTGAAGTAGAAACGCAAACTAAAGTTTGTCCAGGTTTGAGCAAGAAAAAACATTCAAACAGGCCAAAAATTAAACTGTTATATTAAGTTTGTTTGGTTTAAACTCCTCTGCAGAAGCTGCTGAGCTGCCCATCAGAACTCCATCCACAAATGAGATTGGGAGAGGAGCAAAAGTGGGGCTTTTCATACAGCTTGTAACTGCAGGACCTCCTTTGTGCTCCATTATCATAACAACTAGAGCTGTGCAAATCTCCTGAATGCAAACTTTGGTAAAGTCAGCCAAAGCTCTCCTAACGGTGGACTAGTTTGTGCTGGTTAGACCTAACACAGGTATCTGGCATCTAAAGACTCTTAGGGCTTTCAAAATATCTAGAATACCAAATAAACAAAGACAGTTTACCTTATCTTACAAAAGTTTTGTAAATGACGTCAGAATAGTGGGATTGCTTCATACATGACTGAAAACACCATTAAAAGGAATGGGTCCATTCATTCAATTTTTTTCTGAAGTTCATAACTTCACTATTCATTTATTTTTCTACTTCCTCTGTCAGGATCTTATTTATACCCCCTCTTACAGAGGTTGTCATCTTTCACAAAGGAAATGGGCGTTTCTGGACTACGTCGAAGCGGTTTGCAACTACTTTATTCCAAGGTGATGTGAAAGATGGCAACCCATGTGTTTGTGAGCTGGGATGTAAATAAGACACCAAAAGAAGAAAGTAGAAAAAAAATATTAATAGAGAAAGTTATGGGCCTGTGAAAAATAAAACTGAATGGGCTCATTCATTTTAATGGCTTTTCTTTCTCCAAGCTTACAACTTTCTCCTCCTGTAGTATTTTTTTTCTACTTTCTTCTCTCAGGGTCTTATTTAAGCCCACTTTCCCAAACACATGGGTTGTCATCTTTCACATCACCCTGAAAAGGGATAGCTGCAGATTGCATCAATATAGTCAGCAAACATCCCTTTCCAGGGTGGTGTGAGTAATGACAACCCTTGTGTTTGTTGAGATGGGGCCTACATAAGACCCTGATGAAAGAAAGTAGAAAAAAAATGGTAACAGTGAAGTATGTTATGAGCACAAGAACAACAGCAGCAACAAAAACAATGGAATGAATTGTGGTTTTTTTTTCACAAACTCATAACTTTCTTCTCTAGTAACAATGGTTTCTACTTTCTGCTGTTGGGATCTTATTTAGCCCTCCCCCAAAAACAAATGGGTTGTCATGTTTCACGTCACCTTGGAACTGTGTCAATGTAGTTCAGGACTACTCCTTTCCAGGGTGATGTGAAAGATGACAACCCCTGTGTTTGTGAAATGGGGCATAAATAAGACCCTTAACAGAAGAAAGTAGAAAAAAATAGTAATAGTAAGGTAAGTTTTAAACCTGAGAAAAAAAACACCATTGAAATGTACAGATTCATTCCTTTCAATTGTGTTTTCACTCATGTATAAACTTGAATGTACATGCATGTTGAGTGAGAACTTGTTTTACACCCTAGCTGTGAACAGTGGTTAGCCGTTTGACTGGTTAGACTGGTCCTTACCATTTGGAAAAGGTTGAACCAGTCAAAGCAAAGGTTTGTATATTTTCACTAAATGTTTACCACCATCCGAAAGACTCAAACACCTGATGTTCGAGGTATTCAATTATTTCCTGGAAGTGAACTTGCAGCCCTAATGACAACCTTGCCACATGACCAGTGCCACCACCTGGAACAGCACAGGGTCAACAGCTTTCCCAAACATTTCATCAAAACTTACATGTAACCCATTGGTGGCACTATCCCAAGGGCTACTACCCCTGCCTGCGCGGCTAGTAGCAGGTTAAAGGACAAGTCCACCCAGAATGTGCAAAAACATATGTTATGTAGAGTGTTTTGATATGTATGTCAAGTCCTAGTGTGTCCTTCCCTCTGTCTGCTATTAGGAGTTTTTCCAAAATTAGTCTGCTAGCTGTATGGTAGTTTTATGACCCCTGTGGATCTCCATCACAAATAGGTTTATTGGCTTTCTTTCTCCTATGATGCACCCTGGCTCATGTGACAGTGATGTAGCCGTGCCCTTACATTTAGTAGGGTTTGTCACAGCTCATTCACAAAGATAATACTTATTTCAGAAAAGTCACACTGCTAGATTTTGGGTGAATGTAATCATTATTAGTTTTTGAAATTAGTACCTATGTTACAACCTATAAGGTGATGTTCAGTTTTTGCTACTTAGTACTGGTGCAAAAACTGAAAGTGACTGAGAGGAACAGAGTAAACAGTGACATGATGATTCAAACACACACACACACACACACACACACACACACACACAAGCAGAACATAGCAGGACAAGGTAATGATATCAAAAAATAATAATGATTACACTCACCCAAAATCTAGCAGTGTGTCTTCTCTGGAAGAAGTATTTTCTCTGTGGCTGAGCTGTGACAGACCCTGTAACAAGACACTGGCTTCCTGCAGGGCCATTTAGACATCATACCAAAGGGCACTCTGGGAAGACTATCTGGGATAAGAAGCCATGAAAGAAACCAGAATGGCAATCTCCAAGGGCAATAAAACAGTTAGGGAAAGTTTGAAAAAGCAAATCTCACAACCAGAGGGAAAATAAAACTGGGAACTGGTTAGAACACAGAAAAAAAGACTTCTACATATCTTTTTCTGATTGTAACATGGAGTTTTCCTTTAAGGGTCCTGGGTTCTGAAATGGGTGCCTCCACTTAGAGATCAGGGTTGGTAGTGGTCAAACTAACCTGGGCACAGCCTTCCTGGACACTGTAACCCCCTACTTTCCCTTCTAGTGGCCTGAGCAATATACAATAATCACTTTCACAGTATCCCTTGTACACCATACCAGTATCCACTCTGTTTGCACTTACCACCAGGACTGGTTCCTCTGGTTCGACCCTGGGCACCCCCCGTAAAACAAGGTTATGCACAGTAAATAGCAACAGTAAAGTACTCTTGTCACAAACTGGAGCCACAGTCATGTTAAATGCAGCAAAAATGCCAGATCTGATTTATTCAGGAGACTTGAATAATGAAGGGGCGTAATCAGGTTGATTGGTTTAATGGCTATATTAATCAAACAGTTATGCATGCGTTTTAAGTCCCCACACAGTCACACACTCTGGGTACCCAGGTAGGAAAATGGTAGGCTAGCCAGGAATGTTGCAGCTGGCTGGGGCCCTGTGATGGAAGAAAGCAACATGCACAACACACACTACTTGTAATTGGGAGCTGAAGGGCTCAGTTCATCAAAGAAAAAGCAACAAGACAATCAGATGACAACACTTTAGATTTAGCTGTTGTTGCAGGGAGCTACCCTGATGTTTACTCACGATACCCAATGCTGGACACAGGAAGGTTGAAATCAAGACTGCAGGTTGTTGAGCTGGAGTGCCCAGGGAAGCGGGACCCACATGAATCACCGAGGCATCATTCCTGTTCAAGCGAGTCGTTTCACCTCATGATGTAACTCACAATGCCTCAAATGTTCCTTATGTCCTTGTTCATTCTCATAACTTGTATTGTTATCCCGGGTCACCCTTGAAAAATGGACCTTTGGGGCTCAGTGGGCCTACCCGGTCACCAAAATGTAATAAATAAATAAATAAATAAAGTGTTGAGCAGGGGGCTGATCCCCAGGCAGGCCTCTCGTAGATGGTTTTCTCTGTGCAGTGGGTAGCTGGGCTGGGCCAGTGTGGCAAGGCCCAGGCCCAATGGAGATGATCTTGGATTCAGTCCATGGGGCTGGATGCAGCTTTCAGCAAGCAGAATACAGTTCAGACCACAGTGGGGAACCAAATCAAGGCCCACTATAAGAATACAACACATTCACATGTAAGGAAATTCCACTGACCAAACAAAAGGCTCTCCGGTCGCAATTATAGAGTCTCTGCACAATCCGGGAGTTCAGAGGAGGCTGGAAGTCCAGTCAGGTCGATCGCATTCAGCAAATCTTTGGTCTTCTTCAGGTAGGAGCCTGGTCACAATTCAGTGGCTTACTTCACTCTCCAAGTTCGGATTCAGTCTGAAAAAGGTACAAGTTCCCTCTCAGGGACAGCAGGCAGGCATGCAGGCCAAAAGTCAGGCCTTTCCACAGTTCTCCCATGCAAATCTACACCAGGGCTGCTGCTTGAATCATTCAAGCTGTTATCTCTTCACTTTCCAACTCAGAACTGAAACTAGCTGCAAGCAGCTTGGGAATTTCCTCAAGATCCTAAAGGTTTGGTTATCTGATCTGTCTGTCAGTCACAACAAGGGCTCCCCCTCCAGGTTATTTTAGGCGCCAAAATGCAAAAACTACAATTCCTACAAGTTTTGACCCCACCAAGCCCCTATAGGCAGGCTCCATGTTAGAGTCCCAAATGTACTGATTGGTCTATTTTAGCAGTCCAGGACCAAGATGATGGAAACAAACAGAACTGTCCGTGCTGCAAAGAAGGCAGGTTAGAGCAAACTGCAATATTATTACTACTGTAACAAATGATTAGCAAACAAACACATCTTCTAACAGAGCTCCCTTTTAGATTAATTATGACTGTAATCCAGAGACAGTACACAGAGGCTATATAGGCACTCTCTGGCAATCAGATTTAAACTGCAAAAACGCAGGACACCAGCCTGGCAGTGAGCATGTAGACAAGCTCAAGGAAGACTTTTTGGGAACCCCCATTTGTAGGGGGGTTACTCCCTTCCCTTCCTGGAGAAAACTTGGCGTCCTCGTCAAGTCTGTACCATCATAATATCAAAAATGCAATAAACGAGACATATATATATATCATTAGCTTATTACATTACTATACCTTTCAATATACTTCACATTACTACATCCATATTGACAATACTTATGCATGTTTCATTCAAGTAATACTGATTCATTTAATAACTTCTTGTACATTAAACAGTGTAAGAGGGGGCCCTTCCCTATCAGCTAACTTGGGGCTGGATGGGGCAGGGGCACCATGGTGAGAGGGAAGAACAAGTAACCTGGAGTTGGCAGTCAAACTCAGTTTTGGCAGTGAGCTTGGCAAAACATAAACCCCTTTGTGAACAACACTGACAGGCAAATCCACTCTTCTCCTAGGGGAATCATAACTGAAGCATAGCACTGGCTTGACAGCTCGGCCAGTCTTCCTGGGGGAGTGGCCACAGTCTCTGTACTTTCAGCACTAACTTTGGAGCTTTCATCACTTATGAGGGGTGTCCCTGCATGGATGGGAATGTCCAAACTTGGAACACTGTTGGCTTCTTGCTCTGTAGGCTTTGTTTCCACAACACTTTGCTCATTATCTTCTGACGGAGGCCCAGGTTGCTCATTTTGAGGAGGCTCTGGCACAATTAGGCTTTGTGTCACTAAAGGGGGGCTGTCAACACTCTCATATTGTTCTTCAAGTTCTGGTGTGTCACCAGAGAGACTCAGACCATCAGCCCCTTCTTCAGGCAATTCACACAGTTCCACAAAACAGAGAGAGTCCACAACCTCAGACATAATACTTTGCACTTCACTTTCAGGGAGCATTGGCTCCAAGGATGAAGCTGTGGGGTTAGGCAGTCCAGAAGGACCATCTTCATCCCCACAATTAGTCATAGGGTTACCTTGAAACAGCTGACTCACTTCATAGGAGGGGTAATAGGCATTGTCACACTCACTTTTGTCAGAGGTGGACTGACAGTCACTATCATTCTGGGCTTGCTACGGGGGAAACCTTAAATCTGTAACTACTGTGGTAGGTTGACTCTGTCTCTTTTTTGCAGCAGCATGGGTCACCAGCCCAGGGAAATAAGTCTCTGATGGTTCAGCCTCAATTATGACTTGGCCGATAGGTAGCAAGTAGTTATGGTGCATGGTCTTGACAGCTTTGGAGTTTAGTTGTTTAACCAGGTATAGCACACTAAGCTGAAAGCTTTTTTACAGGAGCGACCTGGGAGCACAAGGAGGTTAAGTGACTTGCTCAGGGTCACACAGTATGCAAGTGGAAGCTGTGGGATTCAAACCCAGGTCTGGCCTGCTGGATGTCACCAAATTTGCAGCTCAGGGCCTTAGACCACTGAGCTATACTTCCTCCTAAAGTTATTCTCTGGGCGCACCTTGTACACTGGTAAATCATTCAACTTTCCAGCTACTACATGGAGAAGATGGAGACACCTATTAGCAATGTTGCATTTGCCATGCAGTCCCAAATTAAGTAATAAAACATGGTCTCCAGGCCGAAGCTCTTGATCCTTTACTTTTTTATCATGCCTCTCTTTGTTGGCGAGATTTTTTTTGGTGGCCATTGTTTGGGCCAGTTGATAGGCATGGTTCAATTGAGATTTCAGTTTCTGTACATACTGTGGGTAATTTTTGGCTTGGACCCCATCTGGAGAGACCCCAAAGCAGACATTAATGAGCAGTTGGGCCTCCCTCCTGAACATGAGGCAGTAGAGGAAGAACCCAGTAGCATCATTTTTTGTGCAACTGTATGCGTGGACCAAGGTGCTAATCTACTGGCTCCACTTAGGCTTGTCTTTGGGATGGAGGGTGCCCAGCATGACTAGAAAGGTGTGGCAACAATGTTCTGGTTGAGGGTCCCCCTGTGGGTGATAAGGGGTGGTTCTTGACTTCCACAACCCCCCATGAAGAGAGCATTTCTTTGATTTGCCAACTTTCAAAATCTCTGCCTTGGTCAGAGTGGATCCACTGAGGGGCACCATAGTGGACGAAGAAATTTTCCACTAGCACCTTGGCCACGGTAGAGGCCTTTTGATCTTTAGTTGGAAAAGCGTGAGCATACCATGTGAAATGATTTGTAACCAATAGCACATTGCCAATATTCCGCTGATCAGGTTCTAAACACAAAAAGTCTATGCAGACCAGTTCCATGGGGGTGCTGGTAGTAATATTGACAAGGGGGGCAGCTCTCCGAGGCAGGGCTTTCCTTTGCAGGCAATGACTGCAGGCCTTTACATGGTGCTCAACATCGGCCCCCATCTTGGGCCAGTAGAATCAAGATCGTACCAAGTCAAGAGTTCTGTCAATACCAAGGTGCCCCATTTGATTGTGGAGGGACCTCAGTACCAAATCTTTAAAGGCCGTGGGTAGGACCAATTGATGCCTGTCTAATGGACCACCATGATCCACTGTCTCTCTGTACAACAACTGATTGAGTAGCTTCACCCTGGGGCCTTCTTTAAACAACGGAGCAGTTCGCAAGTCAGGAGAACACAACTTAGACACATCTTTCCCCGCACGCAGGGCATGAAGTGCAGGCTGAATCATCGGATCTTGCGATTGAGTCCACTGAATGCTGTCATTGTCAAGTTGAGGTAGTGCACTAATATCTAGAGCAGAAAAGTGGCAATAGGCAGCCAGTATGCAGGTATCAGGAGGGCCCAAGCAATCTGCTAAACAGTCCACTGTGTATGCAGATATCTGTTAATCTCGGTCATATTTTTGGCACAAGGCTCAGATGTCAGGTTCAAACAGCCTGACCCAATCACTCTTGGAAACTGGCCTTTGTGACAAGGCGTCAGCATCAATATGGTTCCGTCCTGGCCTGTATTCAACAGCATAATCATAGGTTGATAAGGCAGAAAGCCACCGTTGCCCAGTGGTGTCTAACTTAGCTGAAGTCTGTACATAGGTTAACTGGTTATTATCGGTCTTCACCAATATCTTTGCCCCATAGAGGTATTCATGTAACTGGTTGACGATGGCCCATTTTAGCACAAGGAACTCCAGCTTGTGCACAGGGTAGTTTAGCTCCGACGGGGTCAAGCTCCTACTGGTGAAGGCCACTGGTCTCAAACCATCCTCATGGACTTGATATAGCACAGATCCTAGACCCTGCAGACTGGCGTCCATATGCAGCACATAGGGCTTGGTGGGGTCAGCATAGCTGAGGATGAGGGCATGGGTGAGCTGGTATAATGACTTTGTGAAAGGCTGCTTCACATTTGGGTGTCCAACGGGGCCCAAAAAGTTCACCTGTGTGGAAGTACACTTTCTCTGGTCCTGTGGTGGCCCCTTTTTAATATTTATGGTTGGTAGGAGGGTAACCTTGGGTAAGATTCAAGAGCAGGTGAATCACCTTTGAATAGTCTTTTATGAACCTGCGGTAGTAGCCACAGAACTAGTGGTGGGTAAAGTGGGCTCAATCAGCAACGTGACGTGATTCACGGAGTAAAGGTGGACTCGTGGAGTACTCCGCAATATGAAGTGGAGTACTTCGCATTATAATGGGTAATGCGAAGTCCATTGAAAGCAATGACTTCACGTTACTCCACCTTCCAGACCACTACTCCACCAAATTTTAAGGTGAAGTGCATTGAAAACAATGCACTTCACCTCACTTCGCCTTCTTTTTAAGCTCCAAGGGCAAATTTTGCAGTGATTCATGGGATTTCAGGTCACATGAGCTCTATATTGATCTGCACAGCCTCAGTTCAGGGTAGTGTGTGTAGGAAGCTGTATGAGACAGTGTGCTCTGACAGCAGTGTAATTCAAACCATCTAAAAGCTTTTTAAAAAGCGTTTTTGAGTTTTTTGGGTGCTCAAACTTTAGTTCATCGCTTGTAGAAAACCCTCCTGCGCTTATATCAATGAGTGTTTTTGTTTGTGTGTGGATTTTGAATGTTAATGTATAACATTGAGTGTGTGTAGTAGAAGACTGAAAGTGTGCTTTGGGGGAGGGGTGCATCTGTGCTGTAGGTAGATTTAAGTTGGAGAAATAGGGATTTCTTTGTTTTTTGGTTATATTTTTGTTATATAACTGACTGTGTTAATGTACACACAGTAATATTGTCAGTAATTGTTGAAATTTTCTTGCTGATTGTGTGTTGTGTGGATCTGGTGCAGCAGTTCATAATTTCAGGTTGTTTACAATATGTGGCATATTACTGAACTTTTCAATTTGCTACGCATTACTCGTTCACAATTGTAGACAAACTGTTCTGTGTGTGTGTGTGAGTGTGTGTGTGTGGTGTTGCGTGACATCAAATAATACACCTTTTATTGTGCCACAGTGTAATTGCAGGTGCAGCAGTGTGAACCTGCTATCCACTGCAGCTGCCTGATTTTGTACTGCCATTGTGGTATCTGTTCTTTGTTTTGCTGCTTGTACTGCTGTAAAATCTGCAGTTAGTGCTCTCCCTACCCCCAGTGGCAAAAGGAATTTTTTTCCAGATTGAATTGTTTGTGACCTCAGCACCACTGGTTACTGAAGGTGTTTTCACTTGTGAATTTACGTGACCGTCTCTATCTGTTGCTGAAGCCACAGTTGTTTTTTTGGCTTCACATCCAGCATCCCCCCAATCAGAGAGTGAATGTACCAAAATCTAAATTTGTTTAGAACATTGTTGTTGATCCCCCAATATGTCCGCAATGAGATGTGCAAGCAAAGCTGGTTCTCACCATGGCACTGCTGCCAGTAAGATAGTCTGTGGGTGTGGTAGTATGCAGATGCAGAAGTACATTGCTGATGTGAGGAAAGCTATTTCTCCTGCAATGTTTTTTACAGTCCAGTTTGTAGCTTCACTCAAAGTTGGAGGAGATGATGTTTTCCCAGCCGGTGGTGTTCGTGTTACTGGTGGTAGTGGTGGTGGTAATACTAGTATTGCTGTCTCAAGTTTGAATTCTGACCAGTGTACCATATCCAAAAATAAAGTGAAGTGTGAAGCAGTGCAAGTGAGTGGCAGTGTAGATGATGTTATACTTCCCAGTAACATCCCAGTAACTGAACCTGAGGATTCTGATAATCATGCCAATGATAGCATACAATGTGATATTTCGTCCACCACGGTTCATGTCATGCATTTTCCATGCAGTGATTCACAGTGTGGTGAAAAAAATATCAGGTGATGGTGGTGTTGATAATGATGATGAATGTGATGATGACAATGATGTTGCTGTGGTTGCAACATGCAGTCCACATGCCAGCATCTAAGCAGAAGATGTGGATGTGTGTGATGTTGATGAATATGATGATGATGTAATTGACCCCAGTTGGGAACCAGAGAAAAAGAAATTCAAGGTGGCTGTGTCTGAGTCTGTTTGCATTAATTCCCCCCCCTGTAAAAACTTGTGATTTACCTGTTTCAGTTGATGATGATGATGACCCAGTAATAATGATAGGTAGTCGTGGTGGTCACTTGCAGTCCAGTTGTGCAGTGCCCGAAACATCACGTAGCCCCCCCCCCTTCAGTGCTTAAAAGAATGGAGTTCAATAAGCAGCATCATGGACATGTTAAAAGTAGGGCATCACAATCCCTTGTTGGGGATTTTTTTGTTCGAGGTGCAAATGATGAGTCGGTTGCAATCTGCCAGGTTTGCCATGAGTGTGTGGGTCAAAGTGAAAAGGGGAGCCATCTGGCACAGGAGGACAGCATACGCAACTTAAGAATAGGCACATGGCACTGTGGACCCAGCACAAGATGGCAGCTAATACCACAGTGGGGCGTTCACCCTCGTCAGCAACCATAACGAGCATGTTATGCCCTTCCATGAGTGCTAAGTCCAGTAGGAAATTAAACATGTGCAGTAGTGAGGAAATAAGAGCAGAGGGTTACTACAGGCATGATGAGGTGGAGGAGCATAATGATTTTGAAATGTTATCCAGTGCTGGTGAGAGTAGAAGTTTTGATGGTGGTGGTGGTGAATGCAGTATGACTAGTGCAAGTGGTACATCAACCCCGGTTGACAAATCTAGCAAAATAACTACATTTCTGGGTGTGTCATCATCACCTGTGCAACTGTCTTCATCAAATGTTCACACTCCACCCCCTGCCATTTGCAAAGCAGAACCATTTTTCATCACACCCTATGTAAAATGTTTAAGTCAGCCCATGTTACAGAGTGTTTTTGCACATAAGCTGAAGCCCCCCCCCCAATCATACAGTGTCACGTGAACTTAATGCTGCTGTAGCTGAAATGCTGGCAATTGATCTTTTTCCCTTCTCCTTTGTGGAGAATTCTGGGTTCCAACATTTTACTGCATGTGCTTGTCCAAAATGGAAAATCCCATACAGGACAACTTTTCCACCCGTGCTGTCCCCGAGTTGTTCCGTACTATGTTTGACTCAGTAAAACATGCCCTTCAACATTCCTCCTCTCCATTCATCCATTTAAGTATGGATATGTGGACAAGTGGCAAAACAGCGGAGAGTTCATATTTGTGTATAACTGCACACTGGGCGCAGGTGCCGGGGGTTGTTTGTGATGTTGGTAGTGTGAATAAACAGTGCAGTAAGGTAGAGTGTCATGGTAGCAATCGTCCAGGAATGCGACAGCATACAACGATTGCTATGCGCAATGTGACCTGTTCACACACTGGTGAAAACATGTTGGACATGGTACTAACTGAAACTGACAAGTGTCTGAACCCCCTGTCCCTGAGAGCTGGGTTCATAGCAAGTGACAATGGGTCAAATGTGGTGAAATGCATCCTGAATGGTGTTTTTTTTTCCATGTTCCATGCATGGCCCATTGTTTAAATCTTGTGGTGCAGGAGTTTCTGCAGCACCCTGATGTAAAGGAAATGCTGACCATTTCATGCCATATCTGCTCTCAGGTTTCACGATCTGCAAAGGCCCATGACCAACTGCGGCAGTTGCAGATGCAAAACAGCCTCCCTTGCAGCGCTTGAAGCTGGAAGTTGTCACCCAATAGAACTCCACTTTATACTGTACATGGCAGAGAGGCTGTATGAACAATATAAAGCCATCTCAGAATATCTTTTGATGCACACTAGCCATGACAGTTCCAGGGCCTCCATGTCTATGACGACTGAACAGTGGCACCTCATGGACTCTGTAATAACAATTTTTGTGGCCTTTTGAACATGCCACACAGGCAGTGAGTGGCGAGTCTGCCTACATTAGCCAATCAATTCCAATGCTGTGGGTGCTGAGACAGACATTGGTGAATGTACAGCATGGCCTTGATGTTGCCGGAGACACTGCTAGCAGTAAGTTGCTGCAACACATGCTGACAGGATTCAACCAGAATCATCACATTTTGAGCATTCAGCGTAGTGACAGCTTTGCCATAGCAACAATGCTGGACCCACTATACAAAAGTGGAATTTCACCAGTACTGGAGGGAGGGCCTGAACAGGTAAAAAATATCAGTGGCCAACTGGTGCGCTTGGTTCATAGGGCACATAAGTCATGTACCAAGGTAAGCAAACCTCAGAGGCATAATTAGGCTGAAGGTGTACCTGGAGGACCATCAAGCATATCCTGCAAATGGAAGGGGACTGCAGTTCCAGGTGATCTTTCATCCAAAGTGGCTGGCATCAACCCGCTTTGGAAGACTTTGTCCCAAGTGGGGATTTGTGAAATAAATGATTCCAGAGAACAGGATGATGCATCAACCACTGGACTTAGTGCAGCACAGAGAATGGTTGAGTCATATCTGTCTGAAAACAGGCATCTGACAATAACTGATGATCCTGTTTTGTACTCAAGTGGAAAGGTCAGAGAATGGCGAGAGCTGACTGCAGTGGCACTGAAGTACCTCACATGTCCACCCTCCAGTGTAAGTATCGAGAGGGTATTCAGCTCAGTAGGTGCGATAGTCAGGGATCGTCGGACAAACCTCTCTCCTGGAAATGTTTTGCTAACATTCATAAAAATGAATGAGAGGCACATACCAGCACAGACTGCAACCTCGGTATTCTTACCCCGGACTAGTCATGGTGGTTTTTGTGATGTAGAAATGGACCATCCTTGTGGCACCGGCAGTGGCAGCATGAAACTGCCCACCAGTGACGTAGATGACGACACAATGGAAAAAGAATTTCCCAGTGATCAGACTTCAGACACAGATGACTGTGAGGGCAGCTTTCTTTATGAGGATGATGATGTGGTTAATGTTGGCAGGTTTTAACTGAAGTTGTTAATAGGCGGTGTGCCCCCCTGGATTCAGACCACCACCCCCGGGACTGATGTTAGCCACTGCCACCACTGAGCATGAGTTTGTCCACCCCCGCAGACCACCACCACCGGGACTGGTGTTAGCCACTGCCACCACTGAGCATGAGTTTGTCCACACCCCCCGGACCACCACCACTGGGACTGATGTTAGCCACTGCCACCACTGACTGAGCATAAGTTTGTCCATGCCCCTGGACCACCACCACCGGGACTGATGTTAGCCACTGCGACCACTGAGCATGAGTTTTTCCCACCCTCACGGACCACCACCACCACCGGTACCGATGTTAGCCACCGCCACCAGCATCAGATGCAGGAAGATATAACAGAGAATGTCATCATGTGCTGCAGCTATCACTACCAGTCCACCAACCACAACCATTGTCATTCAGACAATATTTCCCCATTACATTTACATTTACCATGCCAAGGCAGAGGGAGTTGAACAGGAGACCATATCCATCAGCCACAGGCACAAAGCTTCTTAATATTTAAACTATAAAGTGAGTATGTGTACTAATGTTTGTTATGCTATTTAACTTCCTTTAGCTGTATGTTCTGTTTTCTGTAGCTTTTCTGAGCTGCAGTGGTCAAACACATACGGTAAATTTATTTTGTTTTTTCACAGGTTAACAAAACACTCTCCTTCGCTGAAAGTCAGTATGAATGGTACTGCAGCTGTACTGTACACAGGAACCTATGGAATATCCATTTGAAATCCATACTGGTAAGTATCAAGATTTTATTTCATCTGTTCAATTTTTTTTTAAAAGACTGCAGCAAATGAGACTGAGCGCGATTCATAAACTAGGTGACATGTGTACATCACCAAAACTATTTCTGTAAGATATCATGCACTGTATTCTAAACTTGCAGCTGTGCAGCCATGACCATGACAGTGTTGAAAAAGTTGCACACATGTTGTGTTACTTGACAAAATGTGGTTTCGAAATGCAACTTTACTTGAGATTGAGAACCAGGGACAAATTACAATCAAGTTGTAAAAAGTCATTCATTTCTTTTTTTAAGAAACGCCCAGATGCTTTGTTGTAGTGTCAAAGTGGTCTTATCCAAAGAAGTTCTTCAACATCAGACACCCCCCCCCCGGGCTGGGGCAGACATGCAACACGCAGAAGTCATTTCATTCGATGACCATGACCATCATTAACAACCAGACTCGAGAAGGATGCAGATGAAATCTGTGAAGAAGTAACCAAATAAGAAACCATTAGAGACAAACCTGCAAATATGCTTTCCCCACCCGAAAAAAAAATACTTACCTTCATTTGCTTGAGAGTTATCCATTTCAAATTTCTACGTAAAAAGTTCTCATCGAGCACTGGAATGTGCACACCAACAGTATCTGTGACCTGTGATACAAAACAATACTTTATTTATTAATTTATTTATTAATTAGATCATCAGTTTACAAACCTTTGAGTCATAGACTCATTTACAAAGGCACCTTGTCAAGAGAGCATTACATCACAGCAAACAAAACAGTACAGTACATAACACTTAGATTCAAAAAGCAACCAGTGTTACAGGCATTCACTGGTGGTACACGCTTGGTAATAGATAGATCACAGTAGTCATAATATAGGTACACGAGTACCATGTGAGTATATGTCCATGTAAACTCCCCACCTGCAAAATACACAAATATATATCTATATATATCAACTCACCAAGGCTACTATTAGTGTACAGACAATGCGCACCCTTCCATCCAGTTGAGATGATCACATTGCATTTGCTGGAATCGCAGTACACATTGTACCAGCAACAGTTCAGTCACGGTCATCATTTTATTCTGGGGGACTTTGCATGTGGTGTAACGCTCACATTTGACTTTGTCACCACTTGTCAATTTTCTGGACACAAGGCAGTTGCATTTTGGGCATGTAGAAAAAATCTGGGGACTCTGTGCGAGTACTGCGCGCATGACTGAGTGCACCATTAATTCTGGGGGAATTTGCATGTGGTGTAATGCTCACATTTGACTTTGTCACCACTTGTCAATTTTCTGGACACAAGAAAGATGCATTTTGGGCATGCAGAAAAAATCTGGGGAATCTATGTGACCACTGCACGCATGACTGAGTGCATCATTAATTCTGGGGGACTTTGTATGTGCTGTAGCACTCCAATTTCACTTTGTTGCCACTTGTCAATTTTCTGGACACAAGACAGATGCATTTTGGGGATGTAGAAAAATGAGGCACCAAAACAGCGTGCGCGCACACACACACACACTTGACACACACACAGACACACACAGACACTTAACAGAAGGAAGGGGAGCCAGAATACAAAGTGTCACACATGTGGAAGACAACAAAAAAAGGTCAGAATTACATGCAAGGGTCGGGGGTGGTGGAGGAATACATTTTATGACACAGCAAGGAAGGTGTGGGGGGGGCACATGGTGTGAGGAAACAAAACTAATGTGGGATCCCATGGTGATCCAGCAGCAGTTCCAGCATGGACATAATTTGGAACTGATGTTCCTCTATGCGATCCAGACACTTCTCCACAGCACTCACCCTCTCATTGTTCTCTTCGACAGCACTCCAGAGGACTGCCAAGTCAGCCTGTGTTACACACAGTTCTCTGGGGTCCACACATTCTACAGGCTGACCTGCTGGTGATGGTGGTTGGGGTGGGGGTGCTGGTGGAGCAGTAGGTGCTGCTGTGACCCTCCTCTTCTTAGGGATGCCACCATGCACAGCTGCACCCTCTGCCACAGAATGGCCAGCAGGTGCAGGCATGGTCCGTTCTGTGGCAGCCTGCCACTCTAACTGGTGTTGATTGAGCATATGGTGAGCTGGCCCCAAGTCCCTAGGTGAGTCCCGTGGGGGCCATGGCGCACCTCCACCTCACATAGGTGGCACTTGACCACACTGCTGTCCTCCCCGACACAGTCAAAAAACTGCCGAACAACGGAGGTGCGGGGTGGACCAGGCACAGGCAGGGGAGGGCCAGATGAACTGGCAGCCGGCTGGTCATGGTGCTAAACAGGAATGGGATACACACCTGGGAACAGGCACATCCTGCTCCAGAGGACCTGGTGCTGGACTTGGTGGTGGTGGTGGCAGTTCAACTGCCTCAGAGTCAGGACACGATGCTGGTCCTGCTTCCGGGGCGGGGGCACTCAGAAGTTTCAAGTGGTCCAACAGGAATGGGTGCCCATGCCCCCATGCATGCTCATGGTACGACGCTGTCCACTACCTCTACCATACTCTTCCAGAGCTGCCCCTGCCCCAGACATTCCATCACCCTGGTCCATCTCTCCTACTGCACTCCCTCAGTCTGAGCAATCACTACTCACACTGTCACACAACACACACACAGTCACACAGACACAGACAAACAACTAACTACTTATAAAGATAAGAAAAATAAAATTTACAGAAAGAACAAATTAAGTAAAAAAAAGAGTACAGAAAAGACAAAAAAATGTAGCTTTTAAAAAAGCTGTTGGGTTAGAATCAAAGCTTAAATCTCCTCCTCGCTCTGATCTCAAAGTATCAGCAGTCACAAAACACACTCCTCTCTATCCATCTGCACAGGAGAAAGTGAAAGTGTCTGTTTGTATGACTCACTTCCTTTCTGCCTGGCTAAAGAGCATGTGACTTATAGTACTGTTAGCCATGTGATGTGAGGGGGGGCTGACAAATCTGAAACACCAAGTAGATCACTTAGAATCATAATGAAGAACGCAAAGACCATTAAAAACAATGACACCATCTTACTTCCTATTGCCATTTCACCCTAATGTGAAGTGGTAATGACAAGGCGTAGTGAGCACTTTGCATTGCCCACTCCACATAGCGGAGTGGCAACGCGAAGTGCCCACTTCGAGTTCACTTCGTTGGTGGAATTTAAATTCACTGCATCTCTACACAGAACCCCAGGAAATGTTGTAGTTCTCTCAAATTATGGGGCTGGGACCAAGTAGTCAGTGATTCAACCTTACTGGGATCAGTCTCTATCCCTTCTGCAGATACTATGTGCCCTACATACTTCACAGAGGTTTGAAAAAACTGGCACTTGTCAATGGACAGCTTGAGGCCGAAGTCTTCCAATTGGTCTAGGACTTTAAACAGTTGGGTCTCATGCTCCTGTAATGTGCATCCAAATACAATGACATTGTCTAGGTACACTAGACATCCAGCACGTTCATATCTCCCACCGCACGTTCCATCAGTCACTGAAAGGTGGCCGGGGCACCTGAAATCCCCTCTGGCATTCTCAGAAATTCATAGAACCCCCAAGGGACAGATGAAGGCTGTTTTCTCATGGTCCTCCAGGGCCATCGGGATCTGGTAGTATCTACTGTGAAGATCCAATACCGAAAACCATTTGCCCCCATTCAAACAATCCAGGGCATCTTGTATACACGGCATGGTGTATTGATCGGGGATGGTCCACTGGTTCAGGGTTCGATAATCAACACACATCTTTACTGACCCATTCTTCTTACACACAACCACATTGGGAGAGGCATATTGGCTCCTTGTTTCTTGTATCACACCAGCAGTGTGCATTTCCTGCAGGTGTCTCCTCACATCATCTATGTCTGCTGGGGCGAGATGTCGGGATCTCTCTCGAAATGATCGGTCATCATGCAGGCGTATGTGATGCTCTGCATCCTGAACACACCCCACGTCCCATTCTTTTAATGAAAACACTTGGTCCCTCTGAGCGAGTTTCTTGCTAGTTCTAGCCTTCCATTCAGCTGGCAACAGGGAGTCACCAAAGTCAAATAAGTTCGGGGTCACTCTCTCCTTCTCACCAGAACACTTGTTTCTGGGCAATATGGCAGTGTTGGCACAGTGTACTGAAGCTAGGGTGCACCCTCTGTTCACCTTAATCTCCCGATCTGACACGTTCTGAATCTGGACCATCATTAATCGTGCATAGGCATGGGCATGAGCAGTCAAGATGCTGGGTTTGACATTAATCCTTCTGGCAACTTTCCATCTCCTGGTGCATTCAACATTAATATTTTGTTCTTTAAGTTTCTTTTTAGGTGACTTCTCCATGGATTGTGCACTGGGCATTGGGGGCCAAAACCAAGGAGTCCAGTTCCTTTTTCCAAACTATCCCTACTGGCTCATCTGGGTCCACTTCATCGGGTCTCTGTTGCCAGTCATAAGCCTTTTTTACTAAGGCTAGAATTCTTAGGGCCCATCCAGTCAGCTGCCCTTGTTTCTCATGGCAGAGTTGTGCTAGTCTCCCAAACATGTGGGCGTTTGTTCCAATTAACAGGGGAACCCCATCATACAGTCCAGTGGGGGAACACACTAGGGCCAGTGTCTCTACTTGCTCTTCTACACCAGTGACAGTTGCAGGAAAAGACAACCAGAAGTGGGCATATCCTAGATATGGATAAGACTTGTCGCTGAGCACCCACATATGTAGGCCTTCCTGGGATTGTAAGGGCACATCAAATAAGTGTTTGTCATACCAGTACTGAAACACCTGAGTAGGAATACCATTCACAGCCACATTAGTCTCCATTGAGGGGCTCACTATCTTGGACCAGTTTGGAGGGACAGTAGCAGGGGCTGGTACAGATGACTTAGGCACAAAGAAGTTGGAGTTGGGATTTCCTGAGCATTCACTGCAGTCGTTTCCAGCACACCTCAGCCATGGTTTCACTTTCTGGAGCTCCCCTTGAAGTCTGTATACAACCTTAGCTAAGACTTTTGGGGACCGGCATTCTTTCTTCATATGCCCCTCCTTCCCACAACTATGACAGAGTATGCTTTCTAGAGTCTGGCATGGCCAAGGCATCACATTGGGGGCTGCGGTGGGAGTACCACCAATAGAAAATTGTGATTAAACCTCTGTCTGGTGTGAGGTGAGCATGGGGAGATGCCACAGCAATTCCGTCACTTCCATAGTCAATTCATCAATCTTTGATCTACTGTCAACAGGGGATGCCTGGGAGTGCACTCCCACCCCCATAGCGGACAAGCTGTGAGAGGAGTTAGGGACCATTGTATCTCTGGAATGGGCTTGTAGGGAAATGGTAGCCCTCATTTCTTGGACCTCTTGCAGTATCTCATCCAAGGGCAGATCGTCCTTGCTAGCCTCCCAATGTTTAACTGGCACTGTATTTCACCCCTGAGTATCACTCACATGTGCATCCTTGGTCATCTGGGCAGCAGCAACAGTAGATACAGGAGGGCCTCCCCCATGTGGCTGCCTCCTCTCAATCCTCTGAATTTCCTTCATCAGTCCATCACAGGTAGGAGGCGCATCCAACCAAGCAGCAAGGCGTAGTTGGAGCAACAATAATTCAGAGAATGGGTCTGACTTGAGAAGTCATTCCAACCTATTCTGATCTAATTTAGCTGGGGCCATGCCACCTTTCTTTAGGCATTCCTGTAGCACCGCTTTGAGTCGAGGCACATACACAGATAAGGGCTTCCCTGAGTATTGCTGAGTGTTTTTGACCCTATTCCACAGACCCTCATCCGAATCGGGACTTCCATACACATTTTCAAATGCATTCAAAAAATCTTGGGCAGTTACTTCTGGACTACTAGCCTATGTAGCGTGGATAGTAAGTTGGGTGGGGCCTCTGAGGCTTTCAACCACCCTTCTTCTCTTCTCTGGTTTGGGGCATTGCTATTCTCGGATTTGATGGTCAACATAGTGTATCTGAGTCTCCCAATTGTCCTCCCCCTGGGGTGTGGGGAGGGTGCCTGAAAGCATCCTCAGCTGGCGATACAAGTTGTGACTAATGGCGGGCACAGATATAGTGGCCAGCATTGGTATGGGCACAGAAGGCAGGGCAGTAACAGGTGCTGGAGTGGGATGGGGTGTTGTGGAAGGAACGCCCCCAGGTGGCAGGAATAGTTTCTTAAAGTCTTCTATGGTTTTCCATTCCTCCAGCAACAACTTAGCAAATTTCTCCTCAAAAGTCTCAGATAATGGTATGAGTTCATCCTCCTCAGGGTCTTTACTGTCTTTTGTTATCACTCTCTAGGCAGCTAGGACCCCTTCTGAGGCAATAGTCTGTGGCACTTTAGAGCTGAATATGAGGTCACTACACTCTACCAAGGCTATGAAAGTTTGGGCGATCAAATCAGCCTGTGGACCCACCACTGCAGGGTTTTTTTAAACATTCAACTTTGGAGAGTGCTCTCTCTACAGTGTCCTTACTGGTACCCAGTACCCCTTGTACACCATACCAGTACCTACACTGTTTGCACTTACCACCAGGGCTGGTTCCTCTGGCTTGACCCTGGGGACCCCCTGTAAAACAAGGTTATGCACAGTAAATAGCAACAGTACAGTACTCTTGGCACAAACTGGAACAACAGTCAAGCTGAATGCAGCAAAAATGTCAGATTTGATTTATTCAGTGGACTTGAACAAGGAAGGGGCATAATCATGTTGATTGGCTTAACGGCTAAAATAATCAAACAGTTATGCATGCGCTTTAAGTCCACACACAGCCACACAATCTGGGTACTCAGGTAGGAAAATGGTGGGCTAGCCAGGAACATTGCAGCTGATTGGGGCCCTGTGATGGAAGAAAGCAACATGCACAACACACACTACTTGTAATCTGGAGCCAGATGGCTCAGTTCGTGAAAAAAAAAGCAACAAGACAATCAGATGGCAACACTTTAGATTAAGCTGTTGTTTCAGGGAGCTACCCTGATGTTTACTCACGATACCCAATACATGCAGGAGGAAATCGAGACTGCAGGTTGTTGAGCTTTAGTGCCTGGAGAAGCGGGGACCGCATGAATCACCGAGGCATCATTCCTGTTCAAGTGTTGAACAGGGGGCTGATCCCCAGGCAGGTTTCTCATCGATGGCTTTCTCTGTGCAGCAGATAGCTGGGCTGGGCCAGTGTGGCAAGGCCCTGGTCCAATAGAGATTATTTTGGATTCAATCTGTGGGGTTGGATACAGCTTACAGCAAGCAGAATACAGTTCAAACCACAGTATGGAACCAAATCATGACTCACTATAAGGAAACAACACATTCACATGTAAGGAAATTTTACTGTATCAGGCAAAAGGCTCTCTGGTCTCAATTACGGAGTCTCTACACAATCCGGGAGTTCAGAGGTGGCTGGAAGTCCAGACAGGCTGATCGCATTCAGCAAATCTTTGGTCTTCTTCAGGTAGGAGCCTGGTCACAATTCAGTGGCTTACTTCACTCTCCAAGTTCAGATTCAGTCTGAAAAAGGCACAAGTTCCCTCTCAGGGACAGCAGGCAGGCATGCAGGCCAAAAGTCAGGCCATTCCACAGTTGTTCCATGTGAATCTACGCCGGGGCTGCTGCTTGAATCATTCAAGCTATTATCTCTTCAGTTCCCAGCTCAGAGCTGAAACTAGCTGCAAGCAGCTTGAGAATTTCCCCAAGATCCTAAAGGTTCAGTTGGCTGATCTGTCTGTCAGTCACAACAAGGGTTCCCCCTTCAGGATATTTGAGGTTCCAAAATGCAAAAACTACAATTCCTACAAGTTTTGACCCCACCAGGCCCCTGTAGACAGTCTCCATTTTAGAGTCCTAAATGTACTGATTGGCCCATTTCAGCACTCCAGGACCAAGATGATGGAAACAAACAGAACTGTCCATACTGCAAAGAAGGCAGGTTAGAACAAACTGCAATATTATTACTTCTCTAACAAATGATCAGCAAACATGCACATCTTCTAACAGAGCTCTCTTTTAGATTAATTATAACTGCAATCCAGGCAGTTCCTAGAGAGACAGTACACTGAGGCTATATAGGCACTTTCTGGCAATCACATTTAAACTGCAAAAATGTAGGACACCAGCCTGGCAGTGAGTATTTAGACAAGCTCAAGGAAGACTTTTCAGGAACCTCCATTTGTAGGGGGTTGCATACACAAAACCCTCATTGACCAAAGGCAGCAGTTGCTGGAGCATCCCACGAAAACTTCACTTCCACATGTTGAACCCTCAGTACTTTGGCAGAGATGCAGCTGATGATAATGGTGACCTCAGCTTGGGAATGAGCTCAGGTTGTTAGGGTCAGCTAGGAGTGTGGAGAACTGAGTTTTTGTCTTCCTCTAGGGAGTATGGGTTATGGCTCTGCTACTGCACTACCTGCTAGGTGACCACAGGTGGTGGTACAGTTTGAGTTTTATGTTAGAAGGGAATTACAGCTGGCTCCATTGCCTCTGAACCCTTGTCATCATCACCCTGTGCAGAGGAGATAAACACTAAGGGAAAAAAAAACACCATGAGTAACATGACACCAGTACTTTTGGACACTGCCTACAATGGCTGTCTGTCAACCTCCAAACACAGTATTGTCCTGATGGGATTGGTTCTGGGGTGGCTGTTTCTGCATTAGATGCCACCATGGAGAGCTAAGTCTGTTGGAATAGGATAATCTGGAATAAGTGGCAGAGAAGGCCTGCAGATGAGGCTATGAAGTTGCCTGGCTGATCAATGACAACTCAAATGATAAGGAAGATAGAAACAAAATAATTACATCTCCATTCAGGAGCTTGAGGGAAGAGCAGAGAGGCAATTGCCTCGAGAGAAGAGTAAATGCAGGACTTCCTGCACCTTCATCAAGAAAGCAACTGAAGACCCCAGATCTAGCACTCCACAAACATAAGGTTTATTCAGCAGGAGAGGAGTCCTTTGGGAGTCAGCAGGAGAAAATTGTGGGTACTGTGTGCCACTTTAATCTTTCTACTCCAGCTGCTGTAACGGTTAAGAAGTATGTTATGTACTATCATAGCTACAGTAATTCTTGATGTATTATAGCTTTTCCAACTTTAAGAAAGTATCATCCTAACCTGGTTCAATCTTGTGTATGACTGTTGCCAGCTTGAGCAGTACAAGGTAGGATAGCAACTGCATTTCTGCTGTGTGCCTAACAGTGCTTATAACTACTTTCACAAATTGCTATATTTGATCAACTGTGCTGTTTCATGCTTCTGCTGCTGTAGTCTGCCTATTGTGCTCACATTGCCCATCATTGCAGAATGTGTTTTCATGCACTAATTTCTGCCTCAGGGTAATCCTTAACCTGAACCTGTGTTTATTTTAGGTGTCAGTAATTTTGTGTATGTACATTTTTAAGTGACCCCACATGCTAACAGCCTCTGTTCCAGAGCATGTTTTGCAGCCACTGTCACCTCTTGTACTGTACATTTGGGGGCCAAGGGACCAGTTTCAAAGTGCCTGACATGGTCCAAGGACTAAGCCCCTGTAGGCACTTCTCTGGTATGGGCAAAAATCTCTGCACCTGCAAAAAGGCCATTTTCCACATTTTAAGTTAAGGGACAACATATACATTTTTTCTTATCATTTATTTATTGAATTTTGTCAGAAAAAAGACAACTACACAGTTCATTTGACAAACATACAGTAAAAACAAAATCTTCAATACAACTAGAAGGCATTAACTAATTAGGCTAAAAGCCAAGCACTATATCATCCTAGAATATCCATACCTCTAAAAATAAAACATTCAATAACACTTGTGATTGGGAAATACCATAGCATTAACACAATGCCATCAATTAATAAAAATAAAATAAAATATAAAGACAGGCCAGAAAGGACACCACCATTGAAAACAGGAAGAACAACCATACCACATAAGCCGGGCTTGATAATATTCCCTGATATAGAATTTATTTATTTGGGGTAAGTGGGACAACAATTACCCTATGTCTTCATACTGTAGATGTCATAGATTGCTACAAGCAAAGAAGGTTGAGGACCCATGTAATGATCTCCCCTTATTCAATGGGAAGGGCCTGATATATAGCAGGCAGAATAGTTGTCCTACTTGTTTTATTTCTGCAGCAGTCCTTACCTCAGATGGATCAACCAAGATCTCAGGTATAGAGGTATAGAGGGGGGAAAGAAAGGACCAGAAAAGCTAGAAGCAGGTTTACCCATTATATAATACATTGTTTTAACAGGGTCACCTCTGTTGCTGGTAATGTGTTAAGATATGTACCCCAGCTACATGTACATAGGAAGAGCTCTTCCCTATCGAGCAATATGTACATTAGATGCTCTTGGGTTAGAGTTTGCATCACCAAAGCCTTCCAGTGTGTCATTGAGGATGGAATATGCAATACCCTGGTATTCTGTATGCACTGGTGGGTTAGCACCAGCAATACCCTCACCGGTCTGGAGAACAATTCCCACCCTTCCTCCCCCATATCTTCTACTGCAAACATTAAGGGTAAGGGTGTATCCACTAGGGGCAGAGCAAAGATCTTTGATATTCCTTGAGCAATTTGTGACCAAAATGGTCTCAGTTCTCTGCATCCCCCAAAAATAATGTATATACAGTGAAGCCTGACGGGATGAAACCCAATTCTACAGAATTCTGCAGTAAACAATGCAATTTCAATGAGAGTTAACCCCATTTTGTCATGCAGGAAAATTGTGACACTGCACTTTATTCTGGTGGGCTTCATTGTAAGTGCCCAGTTCGACATTACACTGACCACAAGTGGGGGAACAGTAGGGTTAAATTTGTGAACTGTAGCTGGTGGGCAGTAAAGTTGGTTTAGAAACTTATATTACGACTCCTTGTATTTATTGCAGATCAAAAGACCAATAAGTTATGTAAGTATCATGGACCAGTTCATATTCAAAATTGCCAATCATAAATCTCTTTCCCATACAGTAATTTCCGGATGTGTATTGACATATTTGAGACAGTATCCCTGCCTTTACGAGCCATTTGAGCTATTAGACCCTTCGGAGAAGTACGAGCACTAAAGACAGTGTGCTGTGAGGGATAGAGGGCAGATCGCTCAACAGAGTATCTACTTCTACTCTGGCCAAAGACCGGAGCTTGAAAGTAACTATATATGTGGGTGGCTGGGATTCCAAACTGCTCCCCATGTTTGCTCAGGGACTTAATCACTCCTCTGGTGTATAAATCACCAATGCATTTCACTCCATGCTGTTCCCAGAGGGAAAAGCCTAGATCATGGAGCCCAGGCAAGAAGGCAGGGTTTCCTGCAATGGGGCCCAATAGTGTGAGATCCTCACTTGCTCCCCTCCACCTTCAAACCTGTTCCCAAGCCTCTAGAGTAAACACTACCAAGGTTTTTTTTTTTTTTTTACAGGAGCCGGCTGTAAATCTGCCTGCCTCCTGGATCCAAATACAACGTCAACCTAGCGAGGGCACCCTCTCCCACCAAGTCCACCCAACATGCCTCCGGGCTTTGGTTTACCTATTCTTGGATGTACACTATTTCCATTGTATAGACAAGAAATAGCCTTTGAAATCCAGAAAATGTAATACACCATTGGCTGTGTTACCCTTCAACCTCTGCAGACTCATCCTGGGGCATCTGTTTTGCCACAAGAAATGATTAAATTCCTGTTCCAGTTTCTGTATGTCCCATTTTCTTAGCCCCATGGGAAGCATCTGCATAGGATATTAAAGGTGAGGCATCACATTCATTTTCAATAGGTTAATATGACCCATCCAAGATATGGGCAAAGCTTGCCAATGCTCCAGATCAGTCAGGATATCTTTGATAAGGGGCCTATAATTTAAATTGTACAATCCAGCCACCTCTTTTCCCACCTTAATGCCTAAATAGGTGAACCAGCCCCCCACCTCCATAAATCCCCAAGTGTTGTGGGGACACTCTCCAGCCCCCCCCCAACCTGAGGTGTTCCAATTTAGAGACATTCAATTTGTATCCTGAAAAAAATGCAAAATGTCACACTACTGTCAATAGGGCTGGTATAGAGAGGTTGGGGCCCATAACATATAATAGCAGGTGGTCTGACTATAAGGCTGTCTTTTGTTGGCATCCCAACTGGTCAGTCACCCCTTTAATCCTTGGTTCCTCTCAGATATGGATGACCAATGGCTTGATGGCTGAAGCAAAAAGGAGGGGGGAAGATGTCACCCATGTCTCATCCTTCTCCAGACAGGAAAATCTCCAGAGCTCTCACCATTCACCAAGACCTGCTACAGTAGTTTAACCATGCAGATACAGGAGACCCCTCAGGCCAGATTATCCAAAGACCTGAAACAAGTACAGCCACTCTGTGTGATTGAAGGCCTTTTCAGTGTCCATGGACAGCACCACTACTTGTCCAGGACACCAAGCTCCCCAGTGGATTACGCTGAGTAGCCATCATGTTATGATATGAAAACCACCCCTGCATGAATCCGGTCTACTTTGGGTGCACCAACAGAGGCAGATAAGTCTCCACCCATGAGGCAAGGATCTTTTCTTATATTATGAGGTCAAAATTCAGGAGCAAAATCAATCTATAAGATGAACATTCCAGGGGATCTTCACCTAGCTTTGGAAGCACACAAATCAAGGCCTGTAAGCTTGAAGCAGGCAGGCCCCATCCCCAACTGCCTCTTTCATCATTTCCAGCAGGGGCCCATCCAAATCTTCCCTCAGTTCCTCGTAATACTCCATAACAAATCTGTCTGGCCCCTAGCTTTCCCCTTTCTCATAGACCCAACTGCTCTATCTAGTTCTGAAGCAGAGACCATTGCTCTAAAAGCCTCTTTCTGCTCCTCGTTGAGTGTCAGGATAGGTAGGCCTTCTAAAACGTCTGCAGTCTGTTGCTCAGTACCAATACATTCAGATTGATAATTGCTGATAGAAGGCTCAGACAGCTTCCTTGATGACAGTCTCAGAGTTTCTATCTTGCCATTTGGTCTCCTTATTGCCGGCACAGTTGTTGAGCCCTTTCTACCCCTCATATGTTGCACCAATACACTCCCCAGTTTATTTCCCCATTCATGTATCCTCTGACGGACATAGAAGAGGGAGGGACTAGCCTCCCCTGTCAGGAGCCGGTTATGGGCAACCTGGGCCACCAATATTTCTCCTTGTAGGGCCTCAGAAGGCTGTTCCAAATACCTCCTTTTCAGATCTTTTAGCTTATCCTCCAAGGCCTGTTGCTGCTATCTTCTCTTTTTCTTAATACCCACCACATACAGTAGCTTGTGATCATACGATAGATAGATAGATAGATAGATAGATAGATAGATAGATAGATAGATAGATAGATACTTTATTTATAAAGCGCCCTAGCATACAAGCCTTACCAGCCTCCAAATATATGGTCTTGGATGGAGTTGTATCTCTATCAATCTCTGTATACACACCCCCACTGTTCTTTTAAAAATGTCTTAAATTGTTCAGTATGTAGAAGCTAAGCTGGAAACCTCCACCCTGAACCCATCCCTCCAACCCCCCTCAAAACAGGGTGAGGATAACCAAAGTGTGGTCCGATATGTGGATGGGACTGTGTGACACATCCCCTACCAACAATACTAATGCTGTGGCATGAAGATGTAGTCCAGTCTGGACCATGTGCAATGCAGATGCAACAAAAAAGTAAACTCCTTTGTGCCCAGGTGAGCCATTTTCCAACTGTTTAACAGATCCAAATCTAGCATATCCTGCCTTCATCGGTGGATAGGTCCCTCATGACGATACCACACCCTGAATGGTCCAGGCGGGGCTCCATCACACAATTAAAGCCCCCCCACCAATAATTAAGTTGACAAACTGCCTCCTCATTAGTAAATCAAGGAATTTTGATTAAAATTCTATCTGAAATACAGTGGGAGCATAAATACTGGCATAGGTTACCCGTGTGCCCGGCACGCTTCCCTGCACAAAAATATATCTACCTTCCCTCTGGTTTACCGCTACCCAATCAACTTGCAGGGGGGAGTTCTACTTTTTTATGGCAACTGTGCAAAAAAATAAATGCACATGATCTTGTAAAACTGTAGAAGAGGTTTCAAGAAAGAAACCTGTTTGAAAATTGAGGACATGTGAAAGAAAAATGCATCTGCACAATGAAACCCTCACTTGAGTAACTTTTTCAGCATGTACACAATTGTCTCACTTTTGAATATCTGCCCCTGCATTGTTAACCTCCATTACCATTGTGGACAATGTTTTACCTACTCCTGCTTGCTACCCTTATCTGCATCTACTAAGCCCTTATAACATAAATTGGTACCCCCAGATAGTCCCAAGCATCACTTTGTTTCCTACTTTTTCTCAAAGCATCCAGTTAACCTGTCTTTCTTTACTGCTTGGAATCCACCATTCTGAAATCTTATAAACAATAGAATACTATATTGTCGTGGCCTGTCTGCCTGATAATAATCCCAACTACACTTACTCCTAGTGTGTTACTGCCTGTAGATTCCCCCCCCAAAGTACTACTGCAATCTGTGCCCATGGTATAATCCTCCTGACTTTTACATCTCAGTGTTTTTACACTGTCCCCCTCATCTTGTCTATCTACCCAGTAGTTCACTACTTTACATATACTGTATTCTATTTTTAAAAACAAACTCCCACTCTGGTTCCAGTGTGAGTTACATAGCAGTTTTAATTTGGCACTAGCTAACCTTGCTCTTGAGTATATCTGTGGTGCTGCATATAGTATTTGGCTTTCCTTTTTCAATGTATACATTTATGATGGAATTACCACTAGCCTGTATTATTATCTTGACTGTCATGGATTGCCTTTGATACTGTGTCACACAGAAGACTGATAATGAAACTGAGCAGACTAAGGGGGAGGGGGTTCAGGGGTACAAAGTGGTGAATTCATATAGAAACAGGTTAAAGGATAGGCATCAAAGAGTGGTGGTTAATGACACTTACTCTAATGATGGGAGAGAGACCAGCAGGTTGCCATAGGGCTCAGTATTGGGACCAGGCCCCTTCAACGTTTTCATAAGTGACATTGCACAATAGCTTTTTGCAGATGACACCAAAATCTGTAATCTGGTGGACGATCAGAAGGGGATGGAAACAATGCATAGTGATCTTGGGAAACTCAAGGAGATGTCAAGAGAATGGCAACTGGGGTTCAATGCCACAAAGTGCAATCATGCACCTAGGGCATAGGAACCCAGAAACTAAGTATGGGATGGGATGGTATGTACTGAAAATCGCTAAAGAGGAAAGGGACCTTGGGGTTATCATATCTAATGTCTTCAAAGTGACAGGGAAGTGTGACAAAGCAGTGGTATGGCAGTGGGATGGTGGATGCATGGGGAAAGGTATCTCCAGCAGGCATAAGAGGATGGTATTGACAATATATTGCTCACAAGTGAGACCCCTCATGGAGTATTGTATCCATTTCTGGAAGTTGTACCTCAGAATGAACATAGACAGGGTGGAGGCAGTCCAGAGCAGAGCCTTTAAAATGTTGCAGGAGTTACACCAAAAGCTCTGTGAGGATAGACTAAGTGATCTCAACATATCAACTTGTAGGAAAGGAGAATAAGAAGGAGCACAACAGAGACCTACAAGTACCTCACAGGGGTGAACAGAATACTGGATGGGAAGGGAGGGAGGGTCATCAGCAGAGTACTTCATGGCTCAGTTCTGGGATCAGTCCTTTTTAATGTATTTATAAGTAAAACTGCAGATGAGTAGGAAGGGAAGGCATGCCTCTTTGCAGATGACACCAAAATCTGCAATGGGGTGGACACTCCAAAGGGGGGTGCAGAGAATGTGTAGAGACCTGCAAAAACTTGAGGAGTGGTCACAGGTATGGCAGCTGGGTTTCAATGTGAAAAAGTGCAAAATCATGCAAGTAATGAGAAATGAGAAAGAGCACCAGGGCCAGAGAGCATATAATGAAGCTGGGGGGCTGGTGGATGTTAAGAGGGATGTGAGAAAGTACCACTTCACTGAAAGAGTTGTAGACAGCTGGGACATAATACCAGCAGAAGCGGCGGAGTCAAAAATAATAGAGGGCTTCAAGCATGCCTGGGGTAGACATGTAAATAGGTAGGGAGAAGGGAGGGAGGGTCACAGGAGACAGGGTCTATGGAGACAGACTAGGCAGGGACTATCTGGACAGACTGGGAGGGGCAAGAAATTCTTTTCTGCTGACAAATTCTATGTTTCTATGTGTCTAGCTAAACCCATCCCATCCAGTACTTATTCTGGGGTTCTTGTTCCCTATTTGCATCACCATGCACTTTTTGGTGTTCATTTTCAGCTGCCAAACCTTTGACCACCTCTTCAACCTGTTCAGGACTTTCTGCAACTCCCTTACCTATCCTCATTGCCTACGTAACCACATAGCTTAGTACCATCTGCTAAGAGACAGATCTTGCCCTAAATTCCTTCTCCTATGTCACTGATAAACATCAAACTCTGCACTCAGACTGGTCCATGTAAAACCCCATTGGTGACCTACCTCTCCTCAGATCTTTTTTTCCTAATATTTACTTTATTCAGGATTCTATCAACAATACAAAGTTAACATCAGATCATACATATGCAATAAGACAGACACTACACAAATCCAACACTATATATAACATTATAAACAGGACTTCCCATTGTTGAATCCTGAAATTGACAACCCTATAACAAATTTTTGAAATAAAGAACAGAAACCAAAACCCATGTGAGGCTATCCATCAACATATACTAAACTATTACCTTTTATGAAAGGAATCTGACAGTCCCCAAAGTGAAGGGGAGGGAAGAGATTCCCCCTAATATAAGGAGAGAAAAAAAGATGACACTGCCTGCTGAAGTAATGACCAAAAGATCTAGTTCAAATTTAAAAATTTTAATAGCCCCTTTACTCTAAATTATTTCATGGATCTGCAAACATCCTCCAACAGGTCCACCATTCAACATATGCTGGAGGAACCAGTAGTGAGGGCAGGGATTCAGCTGTGAGAATCCACGGCAGCTAAAGGAGATAGCGTTCCCTCCAGTGGCTTCAAGCAAGTAGAGTGGAATGGAAGAAGCCCCGAAAATTAGCCTTCATTAAAGCCGGTTCATCTATTGTTAAAGTATTTATGTTGATTACTCTGGCCTTCTAAATATTCAACAGAGTTTGTTTTTTTTTCCTTTGTTGGAGCAAGATTCAGAACATGTTTAGTGAGTTAATGGCTGGGCCATTTGCGACATTGAAACAAACAGCAGCTTGTGAGACCAGAGAAGTTGGTGAAGAAGTAAAAAAAGTCAGTGCTGCAGTGGCAGCATTCAGAGAATTATTGGAACAAAATAAACTGGTATAAAAATCCAAAATTCCAATCCTCAAGGAGGAAAGGGTAGCAGTTCAAAACAAGAGGATCTGGCTGAGATTAATACCATTCAAAAAGAGCAGGTGAACTTTAAATTTAAACTGGATGAGCATGAGAACACAGCCAGACAGAAAAATATGAGAATATATGGTCTATTGGAAGAATAGAAAAAATCTAACTCACTGAATTCCATATAAAAGGCCTGTTTACTTAACTTTTATGTCCTGATGCAGTTATTCCTAAAATAGACAGAACTCATAAAACTAGCCCAATCAGAATTCAGCAATCAGTCAAAGCTGGATAAAGGGCTAAAGTAACCATTGTTAAATTTCTAAGAAGTGAAGGCAAATTCTGAATTATACAAGCTTGTATTGCAAAGAAAGGATTTAAATTGAGAGACTGTGAGATTTTAATAAGGTAAGACTTTTCAAATGATTTATGGAAAGAAAGGAAATAATTCTTCCCTTGCAACAAATGGCATGGACACAGAAAATAAAATCTAATTGTTTTTCCTGCTCATTTAAAAATGTGGCTGAATAATCAGACTCTAACATGCAATACAAAAGAACACGTTGTTCAAGATTTTAAAATAAGAATTCCCCTGATGTTTCAAAATGGATGAGTCTACTAATAGAAGGAAGAAGGAGGAGAAATAGAAGGATGATATGGGAACTCTAATAATAGATTTATGCCTTGGCAATAAATACTTAATGGTTATTTAT
Organism: Neoceratodus forsteri; assembly: GCA_016271365.2. Taxonomy (NCBI): domain Eukaryota; kingdom Metazoa; phylum Chordata; order Ceratodontiformes; family Ceratodontidae; genus Neoceratodus; species Neoceratodus forsteri. The sequence continues at coordinate 1,236,246,169 of CM057452.1, forward strand.
TTTTCCTCCTCATCATTGTTGATATTGTAGTTGTTGCTGTGTTATTTGTTTAATATGATTTTTCTTTACAAGTACAAGAAGATAAAAACATAAAACAAAAACAGGGTCAAAGCAAGAAAATCAGGGTATAAGACTGGAGAGAGAGACAGAGAGAGAGAGAGAGAGAGACAGACAGAGAGAATGAGAATGAATCAAAAGAAAGGCATTTATAGGGGCCTACCTAATTTGAATAAAAAAAGGTCACCGGGGAAGCTGCTCCTTGTTCTTTGATTTCCAAGTAGAACCAAGAGGATGGGGGGAAGATGCCTAATGAGGGCAATTGGCATCTACAGTAATGGGGTTGGGGTAAAGGGGTAAAGAAAAAGGGTTAAAAAATGGAAGAGTCGGCATCTAATTTATGGTAAAAAAGAACTGTGGTACAATGTTACAGCACATATGTTTGAAGGGACAAAAGGACATAAAATAACGCAAAGAAAAATATTCATGAAAGACTTACAAAATAATTTAAAGTGATTTATGCAAGTTTGCCAAAACAAATGAGAGTAGTAACCTGTAAGAGTTGTGAATCAGACTCCTACCATTCAAACTGCCAAAAAAGTGCTGTTTTCCATGAAACATAGAAACATAGACGTTGATGGTAGATAAGGACCGCAAGACCCATCCAGTCTGCCCATTTCTTTTTCTAGCTTATGAATGTGACATCGGCCTTTGCTCTGTCAATGGCCTATCTATTCATACTCATCTGTATTGCTCCTATCCCATGCCTGTTTGAAGCCCTGCACTGTATTCATATCCGCCACTTCCTGAGGTAGGCTGTTCCATGCATCCACAACCCTTTCTGTGAAAAAGAATTTCCTCACATTCCCCCTTAATCGGCCTCCCCCTAATCTCATGCTGTGTCCTCTTGTCCTGCTATTTTACTTATATTGAAACATGTTAGACTCTTTCACCTTGTTAATGACCTTAAGGTGTTTGAATGTTTCGATCATATCACCTCTCTCCCTCCTTTGCTCTAGGGTATACATATTGAGCTCCGTTAATCTGTCCTCATATGTTTTCTGATGCAGCACATGCACCATTTTGGTTGCCTTTTCTGGACTGCTTCAATTTGGTTAATGTTCTTACGAAGGTGTGGCCTCCAATACTGCACTCAGTGTACTCCAGATGGGGCCTACCCAGTGTCTTGTAAAGAGGGATTATTACCTCCCTCTTCTGACTTGTGATGCCCCTACTAACACAGCCTAACATCCCCCTAGCCTTCCCTTCTGATTTCAGGTCATCTGTGATGATGACGCCCTTCCCTTGTGTCTGCCAGCAACTCCCCTCCCAGCCTATAGGTGGCTTCAGGGTTTCTCTTCCCTATGTGCATGATCTTGCACTTCTTTGCATTAAACCCCAGTTGCCACTCTTCTGACCATTTCGCTAGTTCATTCAGATCTCTTCTCATTCTTCCCACCCCATCTGGATCATCCATTCTGTTGCAGATCTTGGTGTCATCTGCAAACAGACAAACCTTACCCTCCAGTCCATCTGAAAGTCACTGATGAAGATATTGAAGAGGACTGGCCCCAGGACTGATCCCTGAGGTACCCCACTTGTGACTTGCATCTCTTCTGACTATATACCATTTACCACCATTCTCTGTTTTCTGCCCACCAACCAGTTTGCCACCCAGTTGACCAACCTCTGACCCACCCCGAGCCTACCCAGCTTATTAATCAGTCTTCTATGTGGAACAGTATCGAAAGATTTGCTGAAGTCAAGGTAGGTGACATCAACTGCTCCCCCTTGGTCCACCACTCTGGTTACCCAGTCAAAGAAATCTATGAGATTAGCTTGACAGGACCTTCCTTTCGTAAACCCATGCTGTCTTGAATCCTGTGCTCCTATGGATTCCAGGTGTTGTACTATCCTTTCCTTAAGGAGTTCCTGCATAATCTTGCCCACTACTGAGGCAAGACTGACTGGTCTGTAGTTCCCTGCCTCCTCCCTGCTACCACTCCTGTGGAGAGGGATCACATAAGCCCTTCTCCAGTCTTCTGGGACCACTCCTGTGCTCAGAGACTCACTAAACAGTTCTGATAATGGCTCTGCTAGTTCCACCCTTAGCTCCCTTATTACCCTGAGATGTATGCTATGACAAAAATCCTTTTAATTCTGTACTCTGCTTAATTTGCATAACCCTGTCCCATTTTTTTTCTCAGTTCTGCAACCTCCAAGTGTGACATCATGCAAGGGAAACAACATTTTTAAAGGGACATTGCCAGTTTTTAGCTGACTCTTTACATTGTTTGCAAGTAGCTGTATCTAGCATTTTAACTATAGAACAATTCTAGGGATTTGACTGTCTGAAGGCAGCTCAGAGCAATGTAATCATTGACCCATAATTACACTCCTGAACTATTACAGCCATTCAAGCCCTATAACATAAACATAGAAATATATTATCACACTCCCACATTCTGACAGAAGCTATCCACTTCAGACCTGTCACTTCACCAATGTCACAAGATCACCGTTAGGCAAGGCCGGATCCCCTACTCTGAGGAATCCCCCCCCCCCCGATGAACCCTGTGACTCTGACTGTAAACAAGAAGAGCTTCCTCTCCTTCTATCCAAGGAGTCTTTTTCTCATTTTCAGTATCATAGCGAGCAGTCTACTTATATGAGGCACCAGTCTGAACAAACCTTTTATCCCAAAATAATACACACAGCAATAGGCCTAGGCAGAGTTGTAAAAAATATGATAAAAAGTTTACATAAATAAAGAAAATCGTTACTCTATTCTACAAGAAATTTAAGCACTGAGTTGCAGACAGTAATTCTAAAATAATGTGTATTAAGCAGAAAAACCTACACTGTTAGAATTCTAATAAAGTCTAGCTATGGTGTTCAGTGTCCAAGATATTGTAGTCTAGGAAACGTTTGCATTCATTTTACTTTTGCTATGTTAGCATTTTTAAAATAAACGCTAATATAACAAGATCACAAATATTTAGGGTACAGGCATGGATTTCAAAAAGAGTACAACATTTGGTTTTAATGCAGTGAATGCACATTTAATTTATCTCAGAGTGTGTAAAGTAAAACAAAAAACAGGAAAATTAAAAAAAAAACAGCTCTCCATGCTCCAAGCTCCATACCACTGCTGGCAACAACAATCAATCAACACATCTTCAAACTTCGTTTTCCTCAGTGAATGTTTCTGAACAGAATCATAACATTTATTGTAGTAGGTGTAGAGTCAGGCAGTAAAGTGTGACTACAGTGTTAGTACTGGGCTACGCCCTGCCCAGCCCAGTACTTACCTGTCTGGCGATTTCGACAGCTGTCATGTGCTGCAGCAATACCAGCTTCCTTAATGCCACAGATACACACCTCACTTCACAGTCTCAGCTGACAGTAGCTCACCTCCAGCCACCTTGCGTGCTTCTCCTTCAGTGCTGACATTTTTAGGTCAACTTTAACACTGCCAGCTTTACCAGCAACCTGATACAAAATTACGCCAGCATACTGCTTGGTAAAGCAATTTTTTACTTCATGTTTGAACAGTTTATTCATGGAAATATCTAGGGGTTGGAGTAGATCAATGCAGGAGGAAGACATGAAAATGGTGATATAGCCGACCTCTTCTGAGGTGGGGGTTTACAGGCATGAAACTCAGTTGCCAATGAGTTTGCTGTGTCACTACCTAACACCTCTTGTTTTAGCTGCTCGGATGATAAATTAGCAACATCCAGCGGACATTTGTATTTGGTCCCCTTTTTGGTATGTATCCACTGCAGAATAGACGTTTATTTATTTATTTATTTTATTTATGATTTTGATAACTGGGTGAGTGCACTGATCCCAGGGACCGTTTTCAGGCACGACCTGGGCCATAACATATGGTGTAGGGTGACAGTGGAGTACTAGGTAACAGTAATATACATGAAACAGATTTGATACAAGCAACAATAGTAAGCACAATATACAGGTTTGATGCATAGGTCCATTTGAGAACAGTGAATACAAGGTTTCAATATCAGATATGAGAAGACTTCGTACAATCAAACAAATCATAGGCACAGTGTACAATATGAGACTGCATCGTCCAGTGAGCAAGTAATACACAGAATACTCAGTAAAAAAATGTATATACAATATGTACAGGCAAAGAAGTCAAATATTACTGTAAAAAATGCAATATAACAGTTGTAGGCAAGAGAGTTGACTAGTGTGGGTAGGTGGGTATCCCCTGGGCTGGGGAGTTGACTAGTGTGGGTTGGTGTGAGACCCTGGGAGCATCGGCAGGATGAGTTTTCCAGGAACCAGACTTTAAGGTGGGACTTGAAACTGGAGTGTGTGTCAATGGAATGGAGTTCAGCCGGTAGTTTGTTCCACTGCAAGGGGCAGCTGCAGACCAAGCTCTGCTACCCATGTTGGTGGATACCCTAGGAACAGCTAGAGGAGGAATACCATTTGAGCGGAGGTTGCAGAGGAGTGTTTGGGTTTTCAGAAGGGGAGTTAGGGGGGATTCTGGAGCCATACAGATGACATTGTCCACCATGCAGCAGAGGGCTAGGTCGAAGCAACCTTGCAGCAGTAGCCATCCAAGGGTATTACAGAGGGTACAGTGGTGGGTGGAGAATGGGGCCAATAAAGCAAAGTGGCAGGCGCTGTTGTAGGCAGCGGAGAGTTTAGCCATAGCAGTAGCTGAGATCCTGGCATAAATAGGGGAGCAGTAGCCAAGAATAGGGAGAAGATTACTCTGGACAATGGCTAGTCTAGCTTCAGGGGTAAGGTATTGCCTGAATCTATAGGCAGCACCTAACTTTTGATGGAACCTTCTGACAAGGGAATTTGCATACTCATTGAAGGTGAGGGAGGGGTCGAGCAGTACTCGTAAGTATTTGTAGGTGTTGACATCCTCCAGGGCTGTACCATCTAGGGTGAGAATGCATAAGGGGGCGTGGCTTTTAGTTTTGGCCAGGACGGGCTTAGATCCAAACAGCATGGATTTAGTTTTTTTGGCATTTACTAAGATTACTAAGGTTCTGGGTCTCTTTGAAAAGCAGCTAGCCAGTCCTTTCTCATGTATGGAAAATCCTGAGGCGTGTTACAGATGACAGGTAATCTGCTCCTTTGGGGTTGCATTTTTGGTTCAGGGTAGAGCATTTAAGAATGTAAACATTTCTAGGAATTACCAGTAGATCATTTACTGAATGAATACCTGTAATTGTAGTGCCTACTAGCAATTAGGCAGGATCAGGATCTAATGAGCTGATGATTGCTACAGTTTTCCACAGAGACAGTGAGAGCGTCATACCAATTATCACTGAATACAAGTGCTAATCATTATGATGCAAACATTTTCAACAGTGAAGAAGTGTCAGCACCAGTACTAGCAAACGTTAACGGACATGAACATATTCTGGACTACAGTAAGCAAAGAGCAAGTCTGTTGAAAAATCTTCTTTTCCAAGTTCAGATGAAAATGTCCAGAAGACAAGGTGATTTTTGTTCTCTGATCTGCTTTCCCAGTAGAACAGGGCTTAAGATCTGTTGCAGAAAGTTCTGGGTTTCTTTGAAAAGCAGATAGCCAGTCATTTCTCATGTATGGAAAATCATTCCACACACACAGTTAATTCCTTTACATGTCTTAAACTCAACACATAGGCAACTCCTAAATGTACAACAAAATGTCAAATGTTCTCTCTTTAGAGTGTTTTTTATGGGTCTGTGAGGTCAGTCCAACCTTCCTCCTGATTGGCCGGGCTCTTAAAACTCTAAGATTTAGATGTTTATCTATAGACCTGCAGGGGTTTCTCTTGCTCTTTCCTCAATTTCCCAAAGTCTGAAAAGGTAAAACAAATATCAGAAATGGGTTTTGCACACTGCGCTAACTCCCTGGGTGGTGAGGCTATAATGAGATTAACCCAGCATTTTACATAAAGATGAGTTCTTTAAATTCTGAAATGGTTATCCTTTGTCTGACAAGTCCCTGGTCTGGAGGCATACAAAAGAACTTCAGACATCTCAACTCCAGGAACTTGTGCTCAACTTCTGAGCTATTCAAACACAAAAGAATTTTCTTCCAGCCTTGCTAAGAAAATTAATCCCCTTTGTTTTACACATGAATCTCCAGCTGAAACAGAGACATGGGCCCATGATACCCTTATAAGCTAAACCTTATGTCATGGCCTTTTGGAAATTAAACATACAGCAAATTACAGAGAAATATGACAACAAATTTGACTGCAGTGGCCAATTCACAACATCTCTCACTCCTAAGACCGAACATATGGGAACGCGCCTATTATTATGGCAGTGTTTCCATAGTTCAGTCACTTTTCTGATATGTGAGATAGGCTATCTGCATTCCCATTTGCAGATCCGGGCCTATGGATTACCTCCATATCATATGCCTGTAGGGCAATGCTAGATCTAAAGAGTTTCCCATTTGTCTTACCCATATTGTTCAACCACATTTTCGTCTGTACCTCAGATTTTCACCCATAAAGATACGACTCCATTTTTTTAAGAGCCCATATCAGACCATGCCATTCTTTCTCCACTGTGGAGTATGCTTGCTCATGGAGAAGCAGCTTCTTGCTGATGTACACCATGGGGTGTTCCTTCCAGCTGGGGACAGCCCCTATTACCACATCTGAGGCATCCTTTTGCCCCGCAAATCACCAGATGTAGTCTGGGCTGGCCAGCACTGGGGCACTACACTGTAAGGTTTTCTGTTGTGTGAAGGCACTGTCACTGGCCGTGTTAAATTTTACCCTCATAGGCTGCTTCTTTTTTAACAGCCCAGATAAAGGAGCTGCCAGGGAGCTATAGTTGGGTACAAATTTCCTATAGTACCCTGCGGTTCCAAGAAATCTCCTAACCTGTTTCTGGGTCTCAGGCATAGGCCATGTTGCAATCACCTCTATTTTTGACTGGTTTGGGTGGAGTTGGCCCTTCCCCACTACATGTTCCAAATAAGTGACCTCTGCCCTGGCCACCAGGCACTTTTCTGCTTTGATAGTTAGCCCTGCTGCCTGTATTTTGCCAAATGGTTGATCTTTCTTTAGTCCTGTTAGTCAGTGCCACCTGCCAGTACTCCTTGGCAGTATACCGACGATACAGCGACACCGATACACCGAACCCCCCCACAGCAAACCCCCCACCGCGCCTATATCAGCAGCGATGAGAGTTTTGCCTCAACACACTTTAGGGTGAAAGGGGGTAAATATCTAACTCTACTGTCTGTGTGACATAGAGTTAGATATCTATAGGAGGTGGGTGCAGGGGGCACAGCACCTCCCACATTGTGCATTGTGGTGTTGCTGGTTGGTTCAGGTTGTATTGGAGTGTCAATGGGTTCCTGGCGTGGTCGAGGATGTCAATGTATTTGCCATCACACCAGCATCGTAGATCCCCCTTAGTCAAGACAATAGAGGTTAAGTATGTCGCCCCTCCCAGATTGTCCAGCACTTCACCTGTGTGGGGCATTGGGTTGCTGTCAGACTTCATGATGGCATTGAGCCCACAATAGTCTATGCATAACCATGTAGTACACCATCTGGTTTGGGGACACGGACTACAGGTAAGGCACAGGGACTGTGGGATTTCTGAATCACCCCTAGATCCAGCATCTCCCACACCTCCCTTCTAATGTTCCTGAGGACTGTCACAGACACCCAGTAGGCTGCCCTATGTATGGGTGCTTGTGTTCCCATGTCTACGTCATGCATTTCTAGTGGTGTCCAACCAGGACTGGACGTAAATAAAGGAGCAAATTCCCACAAAACTGTCCTCATTTCCTGGACCTGTTCGGGTGTCAACTGGGGAGACAATGAAATGGTCTTCACAGAGGACTCCTGCTTGCTTTCAGCTAATAAGTCAAGAAGGGGATCCTTCTCACCCAGCTCTTCCCCAGGACTACAAACTGCAAGTACTAGGTTAGCACTATTTAAATAGTGCTTCATCATGTTTACATGGTACATGCTGTGGGTGTGTTTTTGGTCAGGTAACTCCACAATGTAGTTCCAATTGTTTACCTGCCAGACTACCTGGTATGGTCCCACCAACTATGCCTGCAGCTTGTCTTTCTGGACTGGAATCAGAACCATTACCTCCTGTTTGACTCCACACAAGCGCGCTCTGGCTACACAATTGTACCAGTTCTTTTGTTTTTATTGGGCAGCTGACATGTTGCTCTGTGCCAAACCCATAAGCTCCTTCAACTTCTTCCTAAATTATGAAATGCACTCTTCTGTGGAATTCCCCTGGGTGGCATGCTTGCTTTCCCAGTCTTCTTGGATCAAATCTAGGGCCCCCCTCACCCTGCATCCATACAAGAACTCGAAGGGTGAATACCCTGTTGATTCTTGTTGCACATCCCTACAGGCAAACAGCAGATGGGGAAGTTACCCCTACCAGTCCTGCCCATGCTATTCTGCAAATGCCTTAAGCATAGTCTTTAGGGTCCCATTAAATCACTTTATGAGACTATTGCCTTGTGGGTGGTAAGGTGTTATGTGCTTTCATACCACACCACATTTCTCCCACAGACATTTCATAAGATCCAACATGAAGTTACCCCCCCGATCAGATAAAACTTCAAGCGGAAATCCTACACAGGAGAAAATCCCTAACAAGGCATCCACCAGTTCGTCTACCATAATGGGGTACAGGGCGATGGTCTCAGGATAGCGAGTAGCATAATCAACTACCATCAATATATACATTTTCCTGAGGAACTTGGGGTGTCCAAAGGACCCACAATATCCATTCCCACCTTCTGGACTGGTTCCCCCACAATTGGCAAAGGAATCAGGTTAGTCTTGGCTTTGCTTTCAGCCTTTCCTATTTCCTGACACCGGGGACAGGATTTGCCGTATTCCTTCACCTGCTTGGTAAAATTGGGTTAGTAGAAATTGTGGGCTAATCACTGTGTTGCATGAGCAATGCTCAGATGTCTGGACATGGGAATATCATGAGCCACCTTGAACATTAACTCATGTTACCCCTGGGGAATGAAAAACTGCCTGCTGATCACCCCTCCGTCTGTCCTTATGTCCTGTGTGTATAACAGCCCACTGTCCCAAAATACCCTATGTTTTCTGTCACCTCCCTGTGTCCCCTCAGACTCTGCACAGGCAACCAGCTTCTCTAAGCTGGGGTTTGTTTGCTGTGCTGCTGCTAAATCCTCACTGTTGCCCAAAGCATGGGGTATGTCCCCATCAGTTCCCAGACTGAGGTCCATAGTTATGGTATTAGGGGACTTAGTATCACAACCACCCCCTTCCCTCTGACTATGTGTATCCCTCCCTCCTTACAGCAAACCTCAGTAGCAGTTTGGTGAACTGTCACTAGGGGACATTCCACCCTCCTGTTAGCACCCTCTCTTATAAGAGCCACAGGCTGGCTGGCCTGTCTCCTAACCTCTCCTTTAGGAATCTTTGTGGAGTCCTGAAGATCACAGCAGCCCCTAACCATCTGGCTCTGGGTGACAGCACATATCAGCTCCTGTGGAACATCATTTTCTACAATAACATCCATAATGAGGGTGTCTGCTACAGCTGCCTTTTGTACCCCTTCATCTACATCTCCCCAATCCATGGTAACACTGGCTAATGGGTAGGTTTTCTTCACCCCAGTGAAATCCCTTACAAACACCAACTAATTTGGCAGGATTTGTTCAGGTCCAACCAATTCACCTTTTATCAGGGTAAGAGATGCTCCAATATCCCTTAACCCTCGAGTCTGCACACCATGCACTGTACCTGGATAAATTAAGTTTTTCATATTTGCAGGAATAGCTTCAGGAATACAGTTTGCAACAAGCTTAGTTTGCACAGGCCCTTTCACATTTTGTGTCTTTTTGGGACACTGTCTAGAAATATGGCCTGACTTTTTACAGTACCAACACTCAACATTTTCCTTTTTTCCCAAATCCCTTTTAGGTTCAGTGTGGTTCCCTTCTTTTTGCAGAAGCAGTGTGGCTTTTGGCTGTCCAAAAGACACACTTTTCCCTTTTGCTCATATATTTCCTGCTTCACCATTTCCCTTGACAGCAGGCCTGCCTCTAGCATAGCGAGAAAACCTACACAGCAGCCTGTTTTGATGTCTGATGATCTCGGTCCTCCAGCCAGGTTTTTAGTTCTGTTGAGCATGCCCCAAAAAATTGTTCCAACAGTACTACTTCTTCAATAGCTTCAACTGAACCAGCTTTCATCCCCTCCCACTAATGTTTGAAATACTTATGCTGTTTTGTGGCGAGTCCCTCAAAGCTCATGTTGGGCCACTTATGGATTTTCTGAAATTTTGCCATGTGGGACTCAGGGTTTAAATCATATTTTTTTAACAATGCAGTTTTTAGTTTTTCATAATCTCAGCTCTCAACATTGTCTATCTGTCCCAATGATTCATGCCCCTAGCCAGTAAGAAGTGGGGATGAATGAAAGCTCCAGGCATCCTTGGGTATGTTGGCCTGGATACAGACCTTTTCAAACAAATTGAAAAATACATCCATATCCTACACCCCTCTAAATTCAGCAAGTAATTTTGAATTTAATTTATACCCCAGCTCTGGAGTCTCAGGTTCATCTCCACCAAATACTTGCTCAGGTACGGCTGGTTGGATTTTCAGCTTCTCCAATTCAGACTCCCTCTGTGCTGCTTGTTCTTGGCCTCTCTGGCACTGCTTGTCCTCCATCTCCTTTTTTGAGTTTTCTTTGCTCAGCTCCATCTTCTGCTCTTGGGCTTTCAGGGCAAACTGTGCTTTCTGCAGCTCCCCCTGGAGCCTCACTATCTCCAGCTCCTTATTTTCGGGTGCTCCCTCTAGATTTGTGGGTCCTGGTTCCTCTCTGGCCCCACCACATTTGAGGTTTGGTCATCTTGAGTCACCGACTGTGACCCCATGTGCCTTGTGGATGCCTCTGCATCAGCTGCCACAAGGGCTTCAGTGAGCTGCTTTTTTGTTCTCCCCTCACTGTCGATTCCTTTTTCCTCACACAGCTGTCTTAGCTGTTCCATATTGTGTAAGTGTTGTACTTGGAAGCCATTTTATTTCCCTATACTAACTCTATCTGCTTACTCAGCACAACAAAAATAAATAAACAGGGTAGGGTACTATTGTCTGCAATCAATTTTTCCCCTTTTCCAAATCCTGTCCTCTACTGTGTGTGATTTGTTCAGACAGTATTCATTTCAGAAATCCCACAACTGCCACCAAATCTGACACAAGCTCACCCCTTGTCATAGTGTGATCCCCTATTCCCAGGAGCCCCCTCCCCCCGATGAACCCTGTGGCTTTGACTTTCAAGAAGGAGAGCATCCTCTCCTTCTAGCCAAGGAGCTTTTTTCTAATTTTCAGTATCATCACGAGTGCTCTACTTATATGAGGCATCAGTTTGAACAGACATTTTATCCAAAATAACATACACAGCAATAGGCCCAGGCAGAATTGTAAAAAAAATATGGTAAATGTTTACATATATAAAGAAAATCATTACAACATTATACAAGAAATCTAAGCATTAAATTACAGACAATTCTAAAATAAAGTGTACTGTTAGAATTCTAATGAAGTGTACATGTGGGGCTGGATATTAAAAAGGGTTGCACCTGGCACAACAGGGTTGCACCACGTGCAACCCTCCCAATGCACCCTGGCACCATATTCAAAGGGGCAGACTGCACGGCGCAACCCCTGATGCATCGGGGCGCATTGGTAATGTATGCAGCGCAGATGCAGGGGGCGTGCCCATGCATATGTGGCACATCCTGATATTCAGCCCGGGATGAGTGGTGCATATGCTGGTGCAACCCCTACATGCACTGCACACTAGTGCTCACAGTTGAGCCAAAAACAAATGCCTCAAGTGCTGGCCACCCACAGGCAGGTGGCTGTAGTGTATGGTGCAACACAACAGTCGCCAGCTGTGGGTGGCCACCCAGCCAGCAGGTACACCATCCACAAGCACCCTGACCTGGTAGACATGTGCACCCTGCTCTGTCACCCAATTGCATGCAGTAGTGCTATAATGAGAACCCTGGTGGTCCAGTGGTAACCCCCCCTCACCCGATCATGGGCATTTGTGAAGTTATGATCCCTGGTGGTCCAGTGGGAAGCCCCCCATTGCCTGATTGTGGGCATATATAAAGATGAGATCCATGGTGGTCCAGTGGTACCCCCCCCCACCCACCCATAGAGGTCCCCACCACCCAGCACCCCTAGTCATTGGTGGGCAGCAGCACCACATGCATGCTGCCTGGCTACCCACCGAATGGCAGTGTACAATACGATCTGTACACCTATTAGTCCACTACATGGACCAATAAGCGTGCAGACCATACTGCCCTACTACACAGGCCCGATATGTGAAAAAATGTGTTCATTCACATATCGGGCCTGTGTGGCTATATGGTCTCATGCTGTAATCCATGTAGTGGACCAATAAGCGTACAGATCGTACTGTATGCTGTCATTTGGCGGGTGGATGGGTGGCATGCGGGCGGGTGCTGCCACCTGCCGATGAGAGTGGGGTGCTGGATGGCAGGGACCTCTGTGGGTGGGTGGGGACAGGGGTACCACTGGACCACCAGGGATCTCATCTTTACATACGCCAATGATCGGGTGATGGGGGGGGCTTCCCACTGGACCACCAGGGATTTTATCTTTGCATATGCCCATGATCAGGTGACAGGAGGCTTTCCACTGGACCACCAGGGATCTTATCTTTGCATATGCCCATGATTGGGCGATGGGGGGCTTCCCACTGGACCACCAGGGATCTTAACTTTACAAATGCCCACGATCGGGCGATGGGGCGGTTACCACTGGACAACCAGGGATCTTATATATACATATACCCACAATTGGGCGTATGGGAGCGGGGGACTGCAATGATATTTCAGAGTGTTGATCCCCAACCGCTGCAGCCTGGCAGGGTGCCAGGTGCAAGTCACCGGGGATCAGTGCATCGCATGCAAATGGGACCATAATGACATGCAAGTGGCCCTATTTGTGCCTTGCATGCATAAAGGCTTCATTTGCATTCCTCATGCTGAATACCGTGGCTGATGCACCTAACGCAACTGCACTTGTGCTGGCGCATTCCCCTGTTCCTGTTCTTTGTCTTGCACTGGTGCAGTGCCACTGCACCATGCACAGTGTGTGCACCCTCTGTGCCATATTCAATAGTGCTGAGCCATGATGCAGCACCATTGAATATCACCTGGTCCATGCCCTGGCACAGCCCAGTTGTGCTGTGCCCAGGTTTGCGCCACTGCCCGGTGCAGTATGAATATCCAGGCCCTGGTGTTCTATGTCCAAGATAAGCAAGGAGCAAGTCTGTTGAAAAATCTTATTTTCCAAGTTCAGATGAAACTGTCCAAAAGACAAGGTGATTTTTGTTCTCTTATCTAATTTCCCAGTAGAACAGGGCTTAAGATCTGTTGCAGAAGGTTCCGAGTCTCATTGAAAAGCAGCTAGTCAGTCCTTTCTCATGTGTGGAAAATCTTTCCATACACACATAAATTCCTTTCCATGTCTTAGACTCAACACATTGGCGACTGCTAAATGTTCAAAAAAATGGCATGTTTTCTTTCTTCACAGCAATTTTCATAGGGTCTGTGAGACCAGTCCAGCCTTCCTCCAGATTGGATGGTCTCTTAAAACTTTAAGATTCAGATGTTCAGCTCTAAGCATGCAGGGGTCTGTCTTGCACTTTCCCAAATTCCCCAATGTTTAAAATGTTAAACGAATATCAGAAATGGGTTTTGTATGCCAAACTAACTCCCTGGACGGTCAGGCTATAATGAGATTAATTGAAAAACCCAATGGATGGAGCACTCCGGAAGATGGAGAAGGTGCATGCCAAAAAAAGAACAAAACAGAAAAAGACACAGGCTGGCAGCACTCTTAGGGGAAATAAATTTGATAACAAGTAAGCAAATAAATACACCAGATGCAAATTGAAGTAAGCAAACCAGGAGCCCATGGCTACTAACCCTAGCACTTTGAGTCCAAGGTGTGACTCTTCGTCAGGGGGAGTGGCTCTGGTGCTACCTGAAGGTGCATTTATTTTGAAAGTTTAAAGTGACAAGTGCTCAATATACTCAGTTTAAACAAACACAGGTTACATTCAAGTACCACTATTTTCTCGATACAGGCGTTGTCTTAAATCAGTTATTAATAATGCACCTAAATCCCCAAGTGGAAAACACCAAGTTTTAAAAAGACAAAAAATAAAGAAGGATACCAGCAGCAACAATAAAGCAATTTTTGTAAAGATTTTAAATAAAGCTTAAATAGCTTAAAGAGAACTATAGATCTACATTCTAGACTTGGGGCAAAAATCCAGTTTTACCTTAAACAATTTTAACTTGCAATTAGCTTAAAGCTAAATGGAAAGAAGTGGGGTTTATCAAAATGAAGGCGAGAGAGAACCAAGAGGGCAACTATATAATACAGTTCATTTTCTTCTGTATGTTATATCTATATCACTACTGTATATAGCTATTCATAAAAATACAGTAATATCTATGCAATCATTCAAGCCGTGTGGTGACAGTGCACATATAGTGTAAATCCATTTCTGTTCACATTCTGACAATTTAGTTAATCTACATCCACCTCTGTGATGTTCAATAGTATGGCCCACCCCCTTAAATTTAAAATCCATAGTATTCTTATTATGACACTGTTCAAAATGTACTCCAATCGGTGTATTTGATTCAGGTTTTCATATTGAACAAATATGTTCCTGCATTCTTTCCGGTAAAGTTCTCTTTGTTTTGTGCACATATATCAGTGGGCAGGTACGCTGTACTACATATACAACAAAAACAGCAGAGCAGTTGATAAAATGCCTAACTTCTATTTTTTTTTATCTTTATTTAATGGATGTGTAAAACCATTGCCCTGTAGACAAAATTTGCAAATGCTTTAGTGTCCACAACAAAAGCAACCTGTAGGAATAGATGGCAGCCAAGAACTATTAGGTTGTGTGGGTCTCTAATACAAACTGTGGATTAACATGTCACCAAGATTACTGCTTCTTCTAAATTAAATCCATGGTTTCTCACCTATACAGATCCTCCATTCTGGGTACCCCTGTAAGACCTCCCAATATTTCTTAATGATTGCTGAAACCTGATTTAAAACCTTACTGCAATGTGTCACAAATGTAACAAGTTGATCATTCTCAGCTTTGGCAGTATCTTTAGGTTTTAACAGAGCCTTCCTTTCAAACATTTCTGGCCCTTTGAAATGCTCTTTCTATACATTCTAATGAATACTCCCTACTCAGAAACCAGTTTTTTTTAAAAAACTTCACTTTCTTTTACAAAATCTGACATGTTTGAACAATTACATCTTGCTCAAATAAAATGGCCATAAGGAATCCCTCTTTTCCTATGATTTGGATAGGCACGTTCTGCATGAAGAAGCATATTTCCTGAAACAGGTTTTCTATAGGTGCTGGTGGTAATTAATTCACCATCCACACCCTTTAGGGTCAAATCTAACATAGAAACATAGAAGTTGACAGCAGATAAGGACCGCAAGGCCCATCCAGTCTGCCCATTTCTTTTTCTACCTTATAAATGTGCCATCGGCCTTTGCTGTCAGTGGCCTATTTATTCATAGTCATTTGTATTGCTCCCTTATGCCTATCCCATGCCTGTTTGAAGCCCTGCACTGTATTCATAGCCACCACTTCTTGTGGTAAGCCATTCCATGCATCCACCACCCTTTCTGTGAAAAAGAATTTCCTCACATTTCCCCTTAATCGGCCTCCCTCTAATCTCATGCTGTGTCCTCTTGTCCTGCTATTTTTCTTATATTTAAACATGTTAGACTCTTTCACCTTGTTTATGCCCTTAAGGTGTTTGAATGCCTCGATCATATCACCTCTCTCCCTCCTTTGCTCAAGGGTATACATATTGAGCTCCGTTAATCTGTCCTCATATGTCTTCTGATGCAGTCCCTGCACCATTTTGGTTGCCCTTCTCTGGACTGCCTCAATTTGGTTAATGTCCTTGTGAAGGTGTGGCCTCCAATACTGCACGCAGTACTCCAGATGGGGCCTAACCAGTGTCTTGTACAGAGGGATTATTACCTCCCTCTTACGACTTGTGATACCCCTACTAATACACCCTAACACCCCCCTAGCCTTACCTACTGCTTTAGAGGTCTGCTTGGATGATTTTAGGTCATCAGTGATGATGATGCCCAAGTCTCTTTCTTCCTTTGTGACTGCTAGCAACTCCCTCCCAGCCTATGGGTGGCTTCAGGGTTTCTCTTCCCTATATGCATGATTTTGCACTTCTTTGCATTAAATCCCAGTTGCCACTCTTCTGACCATTCTGCTAGTTTATCCAGATCTCTTCTCATTCTGCCCACCCCATCTGGATCATCTACTCTGTTGCAGATCTTGGTGTCATCTGCAAACAGACAAGCCTTACCTCTAGTCCATCTGCAAGGTCACTAATGAAGATGTTGAAGAGGACTGGCCCCAGGACTGATCCCTGGGTACCCCACTTGTGACTTGCATCTCTTTGACTATATACCATTTACCACCACTCTCTGTTTTCTGCCCGTCAACCAGTTTGCCACCCAGTTGACCAACTTCTGACCCATCCCAAGCCTACCCAGCTTATTTATCAATCTTCTATGTGGAACAGTGTCAAAGCTTTGCTGAAGTCAAGGTAGGCGACATCAACTGCTCCCCTTGGTCCACCACTCTGGTTACCCAGTCAAAGAAATCTATGAGATTAGTTTGACAGGACCTTCCTTTGTAAACCCATGCTGTCTTGGATCCTGTTCCCTATGGATTCCAGGTGTTGCACTATCCTTTCCTTAAGGGTGCCTCCATAATCTTGCCCACTACTGAGGTAAGACTGACTGGTCTGTAGTTCCCCGCCTCCTCCCTGCTACCACTCTTGTGGAGGCGGGATCACATGAGCCCTTCTCCAGTCTTCTGGGACCTCTCCTGTGCTCAGAGACTCACTAAACAATTCTGCTAATGGCTCTGCTAGTTCCTCCTTTAGCTCCTTAAGTACCCTGGGATGTATGCCATCAGGTCCCATTGCCTTATCACCCTGAGCTTAGAAGCTCTTGTAGGACCCTTTCTTTTGTGAAGGAGTAGTGCTCACCTCCTCCCCTGTGTCCTTGATGCTGAGCTGTGGGTCCTGCCCTACCTTCTCTTCAGTAAATACTGAGCAAAAGTATTTATCTATTTAGGATAGATGCCTTTACAGGGTCCTCCTCCTCACATGCTTCCTTTTCTCCATTAAGCTTAGCAATACCCCTCTGGACTTTCTCCTTTCACTAATGTATCTATAGAAAGTCTTGTCACCTTCTTTTACTGTTCGTGCTAGTGTTTCCTCAGTTTGGGACTTACTACCTTACTGCCTTACCTGCTTCCCTTAGGGCAGTTTGGTATGCCTCCTATCTTCATCCCACTGTGTTCCCTTATATTTCCTGAAGGCCAGCCTTTTGGCTCTGACCTTTT
Organism: Neoceratodus forsteri; assembly: GCA_016271365.2. Taxonomy (NCBI): domain Eukaryota; kingdom Metazoa; phylum Chordata; order Ceratodontiformes; family Ceratodontidae; genus Neoceratodus; species Neoceratodus forsteri. Next base: position 1,236,263,667 of record CM057452.1, read on the forward strand.
CTGCTACTGTATTTGAGAACAAAGTGGTTTCCTTCTTCTTTTGCACTTTCTTTTCTGTCTAACACAATGGGATGTTGCTTCAAGTATTGCATCCTTAATGCTTGCCCACTTTGCCTGTACCCCCTCACCTGTGTTTCTTTTTGCCAGGGCTAGCTTAACTCTGTTGGCCATCTTATCAAAGTCAGCTCCTCTGAAGTCCCATATTTTGCCTTGGAATGGGATGATTTAGATGTAGTAGTGAAATTGAACCATACCATGTGATGGTCACTGGCCCCAGGTGACCTTCTACCAGGAGATCTGTGATCCCTTCTTTGTTAGTCAGTACTAGATCTAGGATAGCCCTGTCTCTTGTGGGTTGCTGTACCAGTTGTTTGAGCCTCCCTGCAGGAATCCACTATGAGTCTAGTTCTGGCAGATGTTCCTGCTGGTATTGACCAATCTGTATCTGGCATGTTGAAGTCTCCCATTATCAGAACCTCCTTTAGCTGTCATGTTTGTATATCTTCTAACAGTAATGTGTCTATGTCCTCCCCCTGGTCTGGGGGCCTGTAGACAACCCCAGTTCTTATGGCTGTCCCATTTCCTGTTTCCAGGGTGACCCACAGTTCTTATGGCTCCTTATGTGTATTCTGAATTTCTGTAGCTTTGATATTTTCATTAACATACAGGGCCACTCCTCCCCCCCTTTTTGCACCTCGGTCTCTTCTGAACAATACATAGCCAGGTACTGAAGTCTCCCAAGTGTGGTTACTGGTAAACCACGTCTCACTAATTGCTACTATTTCCAGTTTAGCCTCTGACATTATTGCCTGCAGGTCTGGGATATTATTTCCCAGGCTGTGAGCATTTGTGTACATGATTTTCCATTGGCCAGATTTTGGTGTGTTAGTTGTTGGGTGAAGTTTGGCATTAAGCCTGTGCGTCGTATGGGGAGACAAACCTTTTTTCTTACCTGGTGATGCAAATGAACGGCAAACATGCTGAATTCCTGTTTGACCACTAGCTGAGGGGGGAGGGGTGTTCTTCCCATTCGACGTATGGGGTGCTGCACCCCTCTCCCCATTTGCTAGTTTAAATATTCTGCAAAGACGTCAAACTTCTGCCCCAATGCACTGACTCCTCTTTAGTCAGATGCAGTCCATCAAATTTAAGAACTTTCTCTCCCAGAACTGTTGCCAGTTCCTACAAATCTGTGTCCTTTTCCTGGCACCAGTCCTTGAGCCACGTGTTTAGCTCCCCTAGCTCCCCTTCTCTGACCTTCCGTCCATCTGCTCCCCTCTCCCAGACTGGCAGGATCTCAGAGAAGGAGATGCCGGACGAAATAGATGATAGTTTGTCACCCAGCCTAGTCAGGTGTTCCTTGGTCTCCACAACTGACCGGCTGGCGAGATCATTAGTCCCTATGTGTACTAGGACATTGTTGTTTTCTCCTGCTTTGTGAACAATTTTAGCAATGCGGTCAGTGTCTCTCCATGCTGATGTACCTGGGAGACATCTGACCATCACCCTGGCTGGAGATGGGTATCAACTCCCGAATCATGGAGTCTCCTATGATCAGAAGTTTTTTGGATTTCCTTTGTGCTTGTTTAGTTTTGGTTCCTGATTTGGGTGAGTTTTGTTGTGCTAGCTCCTGTGCCACAGTGTTCTGCTCTGCAGTGTCTTCTGCCTCTTTATTTGATTTCAGAGATAGAGGCAGATACCTGTTTGTAGTGTTTATATGGTTTTTGGAGGTAATGTGTTGGAGAGCAGAGAGTGAATCCAAATCTAGAAAGGATATTTCAGAAACATTTGTATCAAATGTGAATTGTAGCCCGACATTGTGTGTGTTAATGTAGGCCTACAGGGGTCTCTTATGCACATTTCCAAATTCCCCAAAGTTTTACAATGTAAAACAAATATCAGAAATAGGTGTTGCACACTGCACTAACTCCCTGGGTGGTGAGGCTATAATGAGATTGTCTCAGCATTTTACATAAAAATGAGTTCTTTAAATTCTGAAATGGTTCTCTTTTGTCTGACAAGGCTCTGGTCTGGAGGCACACAAAAGAACTTGAGACATCTCAACTCCAGGAACTTGGAATCAACTTTTGAGGTATTTAAACACAAATTAATTTTCTTCCAGCCCTGTTAATCCAATTAATCCCCTTTGTTTCACATATGTATCTCCATCTGAAACTGAGACATGGGCCCATGATTCTGTTATAAGCTGAACGTTTTAAAGTCACACAAAGATAAGCACAGCTCACACAAGTGTAGAATATTTAGACTCCAGTATAGTAATGGGTGCACCTTATCAGGACTTCTTCAACAAACAGCACATATCAAATCATGGAAAAACGGTCAGCACTCCATTCAAACATGGTGTACTTTAATCCAAAAAATATTATAAGTCGGCATGCTGTTTTGTAGTCCGTGGTAGCTATATGCTTTTATACAATTGTTATATGTACTGTTTACTAAACTGCTATTGAGACTATTTGATATTAGTATTGTATGCTGAGCAGTTGCCGTTCTTGTATTTTGCTGCTGTTTTCCAATTGGAATTTTTTTTTATTAAACTACACCATGTTTGAACGGAGTGCTGACCATTTTTCCATGATTGGATATGTGCTGTTTGTAAGCTGAACCTTATATCATGGCCTTTGGAAAAATTAGACAGACAGAAAATTACAGAGAAACATGACTATAAATATGACTGAAGTGGCCAATTCACCACAACCAGCAGTCAGTAAAAGTGAAACAACATCTACACAGAACGACTAATGAGCTCTTTTGGCCTACCTGCATTTAAAAAAGCATTTTTCAAGAAGATTTTCTACAGATTGTACTGCTGTAAACTCTACTGAAATAGGAGACTGCACTTTGATTAGGGAGATAGAAAAATCAGCTATTTCCTCTACCCACAATGCCTCACTATGTAAATTAGTATACAGGCTATGATATTTCAATGCTCACTACAGAAGTAGGAGACTACATTTATCAGTAAAGAAATCTTGTCAGCTGGATACTATATGCACAATGCCTTGTTTTGAAAATAAACATATGAGAGGTTATATTGTTGAAGCCACTACAGAAGTAGAAGACTGCATTTCACAGTAAAACAGTAATTGAGAAATTGGAAAGCAGCTTATTATTGTATCCACAATGCATTGCTATGTACATCTACATATTAGGTCCCATACTGCAGTCACCACTATCAAAGTAAGAAACTGCACCTCAAAGTAAGGAACACTTAGGTTAACTTTATAATTTACTCATAATTCCTTGTTGCTGTATGTAAAACATTGACAGTTCCCTTGCATGACATCATTCTGGTGGTGTGGCCACACAGAGAAAACTGGAGGGCAGCCAGAAACAAAGTGCTGATGAAACATAAAAAAAAAATATTATGACAGGTTTTTTTTTTTTTTACAAAACAAATTGCAGCTTCAAATTCTGAAGCATGGCTGGAAATGGCATACTATGTGAAAAAAGGCAATTGGAAAACTTGCATAAATCACTTTAAGATGAGTCAAAATCTAAAAATGGTAATCTGGAATGTCAATGGAATGCATTCTTCAGTGAAGAGGTATCCAATACTACACTACTGGGCAAAACAAAAAGTGGATATAGCATGTCTTCAAGAGATGTACAATGAGAAAGAAATAGCAATATTTAAACATAACTGGGTAGGGGAGGTATTCTCCTGACAGGGAGGTAAAAACAGTAGATGGGTGGCAATTTTGATGAACACTGTTCATGTAAAATATTGGATTATAATCATGATACACAGGGTAGAATAATACTACTGGAAATACAAATACACCAAAACATATGATAATTGGATCCCTATATGCTCCTTTACAACACTACAAAATATATTTGACAGAAGTAAAAAAAAAAAAATGAGTAAGTGGGATAGAGATATCATTATATTAGGAAGATATTTTAATGCTACTGTTGATCTAAATGTTGATAGAACATCTAATTCATCAGGGTGGGATAATTACAGATCACATATTTCAAACAATTTATTGAAACACACACACTGATTGATGTATGGGGAGAGATGTATCCATTTTTTAAGGAATATATCTTTCAATGAAAAGTTTATGAATCCTGGTCTAGACAAGATTACCTTTTGATGTCTAGGAAAATGGTAACTCAAGCCAACCTATTTAAAGCCAGTACTGAACCAGCATATATTTCTGATCAGCATCCAATTTCATTGACCTTACTGCTGGATTGAGAGTATGCACAGACAATATGGAGGTTAAATAATAGTCTGTTAACCCTTGCTGTGCCACCAGCATATATGCATGTCCTAAAAACCTATATATTCTAAATCTTCTGGGAGCCTAAGGACTAAAAGAAGAATCTTTCTGCATAGCAATATGAAATATGAAATGAAATAGAAAATTATTGGAATGAAAACCCTTAAGATCCAGAACATACCTCTCAACCTCTTGCCTCATGAATCAGGGACAAGGCTTAAAAAATCAGGGACAAAGACCCCAAAGCAGGGACACATCTTAAAAACTGGTGATGTTTGCTCAGAAGGCTGACAGACTTAATGTTTGACATTATTTTCTGCTTTTAATCCCCACTGTTCTGTCACAAAAACACAAATTTTATGAGGAACAGAAGAAATTTCTGAGGCAAAATCAAAGACTTCCCTGAAAATCAGGGACACTTGAGAGGTATGCTGGATGCATTTAAAGCAACAATTAATGGTAAAATTATATCAGAAGCAAGTTAGAGAAATAGACAAAAATGAAAGAAAACAAAAGTACTAGAATAACTACTGAGAGTTTTAAAACAAAAGGTTAGGTCATGTTATGACATTTTTTTATGGAAGATTATTGTAGTATTAAGAATTCATTAAATAAATTAGCTATAGCAAAGGCAGAAGCACATTGGTTTAAAATAAAGAGAAATTAGCATCTACACAGTGAGAATTCTGGAAGATATTTGTCTAAAAGAATAATCAAGACCAACAGAAAGATTAAATAGTAGCAATGTATGATAAACAAGGTATATTAAGAACAAAAAAAGAAGATATAGAAAAAAGTTTTTCAAATATTATTCTGAGTTATATAAATTCAAAAGCGAGGTAACAAAAAATGAGGTGGCCGAATATTGTAAAAATACAATACCAAAAGATATCATGGCCAATGTTTATGATGGCATTAATAACGCTGTTACTATTGCAGAAATACAATATGCTCTAAATTCCGTGCAAAAGAAAAAGCTCCAGGCCCTGACAGGTATGCAGCTGAATTTTTCAAAACATTAAAATATCATTTACTACCATACTTACTTAAATTATATCAAAGAATACAAGAAAGAGTAGAATTTCACAGTCTTTTAATGTGGCATTTATAAAATAAATCCTAAAACCCAATAAAGCCAAACGGTATCAGGTGATATCAATGAGTTTTATTGAGTTATTCAATAAGAGCGACTCAATAAAACCACTCATCGGAAGAGCTACGGTTCAATATAGTGAGAAAGAGGTGAGGTCTCCAGCAGTCTCTCTCACTCTTTTGACAATGATATGAGGGTTAGAGTGGACAAGATTTGGTGAACTGCCATTTGGTGTAGTGGCTAGAGCCACTGCCTAAAGTGCTTAAGGTTCAGATTCTGGGGTGGGAAATGTATTTTGTACATCCTAGATTTTTTTCCTAAGTCCCCCCACAGGAGTTGAGAATAATTTAGTTGGGGATTGCTGGGGGGGGCAGCCCCCCCACATAAAAAAATGTTCCTCTGGTGCTGTTTTTAAATGAATGTATTGACCATTGCTGTTTGCAGAGGCAATTGATTTTTGCTCAATTTGTGACTTGGAGTGGTTGTTTAGTCACTCTTATTGGTGCACAACTTAAACAACTTGCCCTTATCACATAAAACTAAGGAAAACATAAAGCTGAAAATTACCATCCAAGATCAATGTTAAATAATGACTACAAAATATTGACCCAAGTGTTAAACAACAGACTATTACAATACATGGCAAATAATATTCAACAAGATCAAAATGGTTTTTTACCAGGTAGAAACATCTTTGAGGGATTGCATAAAGTGCAACTCTTATTAGAATATGAATCTCAGAAATCATTAGATACTATAGCCTTTTCATTAGATGCAAAGAAAGCCTTTGATTTGATTGAATGGTGTTAACATATTTCAGGAGTAGTATCACATATGGGCTTTCTAAATTAATTTATAGCAATGATAGTGGCAGTTAATGTTTCACTAAGGGTGAGAATTAAAATAAATGAGAAAATAACTAGTTCATTCATTCTAGGCAGTGGCGAAAGACAAGGATGCTCTTGTTGCCATCATTATTTACACTACAAATGGAAATATTTCTGACTACATTTAGGAATAATATAAATATAAAAGAGATCTAGATTATGAAACAAGAATGCAAATTAAATTTATATGTAGTCAACATCTTATTGTTATTACCAGATCCAGTAAACAGTGTACAGATGGTCCTATTAGAGATAGAAATGAATTCAAAAATCTCAGAGTATCAACTAAATGGAAGTAAATCTGAGATGCTACTGAAACAAGGGACACTAGCTCCCCAGGTTATTAATTTATGTCCAGTATATCAGAGACAAAAAATGGATTACTTAGGTATTTCAATGGTTTTGCCTATAGTGGATTTATATACTCAGAACTGCAAAATTACTAACTAGAAAGATTAAAGATAAACTACAGAGCTGGGACAAAATGAAGATGTCACTGTGGGAGAAAATACAGTTAATAAAAATGTCAATAGCATAACAAATCTCATATTATTTACTGGCTATTATTACTTCCATCCCAGTGGAATGTTTTAAAGAAATAAAATGATAAAATAATATATTTGGGACTATGGTAAACACATCTTAGCGTGGTCTAGATTATGCACAGCAAAAGAAAATGGAGGTCTTGCATGCCCGGATGTAGAAAACATTTATTTGGCATTCATTACTAAAAAGGCACTGAAATTGACATATATGAAAACAAAAATACAAAATGGACAAGCAGATACATGATTAGAACATTTAACAAAATAGAAAATAACAAAAAAAGTGATGTGGTTTAACCCAAAAGGTTTTATGAAAGTAAATAGTAAGATAATACAGAATATGGCAAACACATTGTTTGCTATGAAATGAAAGTTAAACTTAGAACAAATAAAAGTGAGCAAAATATAATCTGGAAAAAGTCAACATTCCATATTAATAATAAACCTTTCTAGTTTAAAAAAAATGGTTAGAAAAAGGGATTTTAAGATGGCTACATCTGATGTCAAATAATAAGTTAATTTCATGGTCAGAATCCAGGTTCCAATATTCATTACCATCTACTGAGTTTTATAGATATGTACAGTTGAGAATCATTTATGACAAAATGTATAGTCATTGGGAAAGAGTTCCACCAGATAATATGAAAGAGTTTGAACATACAATATTGGAGAAAATAGACAAAAATAACAGTGGCCCATTTGTATCAATAAAGTTTATAACAGCAAATAATAAAACAATGCTATAAAACAGTAAAGAATAAATGGCAACTTGATTTAAATGAAGAAATCACTGATGAAGTTTGGAAACAAGTTTTACTATCTATAGGGAAACATAAGAGTTCCAAAAATAAAACAATTCATTATAAAATGTTAAACATGTCATGTTTTACTCCCTCACATTTACAAAAAATGGGAATAATAAATTCAGCAAATTGTTGACATTGTAAATCTAATCAGGCAGATTTTTACCACACATTTTGGCAATGTACAATGATCCAAAATTGATGTAGACAAACTCAAGAGATTATTGTTCAGATAATACAAACAAGGATCTCTCTTTCATGTAAATCTGCATTATTTTTAATCTTTGATCAAATAAACAAAAGCTATTCAAAAAAGAAGAAAGTATAGTATATATGGCCCTAATGACAACTACAGTAAATGTATTATATTAAAGTATTGGAAAAAATGAAGATTTAACTTAAAACTTCCTGTAAATGAATGAAAAGTGATATTTTTAGATACTCTATATCATGAGAGACTATTGTACCAGAGAGATGTATTAACAGATATTTAAGGATTGAAACTGTGTGCCTGGAGCACAGAGCTTTTCTTTTCTTGAGTAATTGTCTTCACTTATTTGATGTATCTAGAAAACATAAACTATATTATACAGATGCAAAATGAAAATTAATTGTATATGTCACGTGTAACTCTTTCAAAAAATGTTTAATTGGAAAAAAAGGTCTACCATTCCACATTCTTCTCCAGTCTATTCTGAACATGATTGGTAACCGTCTCCATTTCTGCTAGTTCTTCCACAGTCCTAACCTATTCTGCTATTTTGGGGGATCTGTTTACAACATTTCCTAGTGATTGCTTTGCCATATGCAAGAATTCCTATATAGCATACGTATAGCTTGCTTAGTTTCAAGGATTGATTTAGGTGGAAGCCCCAAAACTAGGTTTTGACATTGAAGGGGAATTGTTACAATTTTTTTCAAATGGTTTCTTACAGCCACGAGACCTGGGGTTCTGTACAGTGTCTCCAACAACCTGCTGAATATGCAGATTCCCATTTTGCTTTGATCAGGGGAGCGACAAAGTATCTGGTGCTTAATTTCCAAATATATTCCTGTCACTTAGGGGAGGAAGATATTTTAAATGAGCACTCCCAAACCTTGGTCCATTCCTGTTGTGTTAAATGAAAATCATTGTCAACTTTCCACTTATAAAATAAAGAATAAAGTATGGGTCGGGGTGTGTAACAAGAAGTTTACACACAAAAGGAGTTAGATGCTACATAAACCCCGAGAGTGGAGCTCAAGGGGTTTATTAACATCTAACCTGAGGTGTGTATGTAAACTCAACTTCGCATACACTCTGACCCATTTTTATTTTATATAATTGCTGGGTTTCCCTTTTTTGCCACAGCAAATATATAAAATAAAAAAGATGTTGCTCTGCAAATGTGGTTCGGTTTTAGTGCGCAGTCCGTGGTTGCCATCAGGACTGACAAATCTCTTTTACTATTTTATTTGGTAGGGCAGGCATATGTTTGTTTAAGTGTAATTTTTGCAAATTTATGTTGTAAAAAACACTTACCGCCGAGTCCGAGTGGCGGTTCGCGATTCGGCGAAAAGGAAAGCGGACAGCGTCGGAATGGCAGGAACTCAGGTGGATGCATGCACAGAGTAAGGGAAACTATGCACGTGTTTGCCGTTATAAATGCTCCTTTATAACAGTAAATTACGCCACGGTTTCCCTATGGAAAAAAGGGGAAGCCAGTTATTATTATGTTATTAATGTGTTTTTTTATGTGACATCAGATATCTATACATGCGAGATATTGATCTTTTTTCACTACTAGCACTAATGAATTTCCCTAAAGTAGACTCTTCAGAATCAAGATCTGGTATATCCCACTGTTGCCGTAGTGAGGCTTGGATAAAAGCTTATATTGGAAAGTATCTAAACCTACCTTTAACTGACCACCCAAATTATCACTGACACTCCTCAAATGATATTATTTGACTTCCTCATAACATCTGATCTGGGAACCGAAGACCCTGCCTGGCTTGTCGCCTGTACCAGGGATACAATATACTGGGCAGGAAATTCTTGTCACACGCAAACCACGTGAACCTTTGGCTATGCTGTATGACCGGTGGATATCAAACAAACCTGTCCCATGCCCTAAAAGTTGCCTCCTAAGTTGCAAAATATGTTTTTTCTCTTTGCTTATACTTTACTGACTCAAGAAGAATAGAGGTAAGGGGGCATTATTTCATAATATGTTCCTCAATCTCTATCCAGTATGCTTGATACTGTGAATCCCCCCATAAAATGGCATATCTAATTTGGACTGCTGTCCAATAACCTCCCAATGCTGGGAGTGCCCAGCCATCATTAGCCTTTTTCACATTAAGGATGTCACTTTTTACTCTCAGTTTAGTGTCTGCCCAAATACATTTAAAAATCTGTTTCTGTAGATTGCTTAGAGTGTTTTTATTAAGTTCTACCACAGTACATTGAAATATCTACAGATACGTGGGAAGTACATTCATCTTAATAGCCTGTATATGAACATACATACGAAGAGGAAGAATTGACCACCACTTAATATCTGTTGTAAATTGCCTGAATAAAGGGGTATAATTATCATGAAAAAAAAATTTGGATCAGTATTCCCAAATATTTAAGTTCAGGGAGTGTCCATTTCCAAAACAAGCATGCAGGACAGTAGAAGGGATGTAATTAAAATGCAGCACTATCATCATTGTCAAATTAAATATATAACTGGCCAGTGTAGTGAATTTGTCAATCATCTGCATGATGTGTGGGCATACATGTTTCCAGGGCCATCAGATAAAGTACCACATCATCTGCACATAAAGCAATTTTATTTCTCTGCCAGCCATCTCCCCCCTCCCCCCCCACCTCCAGCCAGTGGCTCAATGTATAGGGCAAATAAAAGGGGAGAAAGAGGGCATCCCCACCAGGTCCCCTAGCTTAATGTAAATCTTTTAGACATGTGCCCATTTGCTTTTACACAGGCCACTGGCTCCCAACATAATGTTCATATATGTGAAATAAATTGTGGTGAGAACCCAAACCTGGCAAAGACCATAAATAAATAACCCCAGTTTACCTGATCAAATTCTTCATCAGCATCCATACTCCAAATTAATGCTGTGGTCCCTTCCTGGTTTAGATGATCAATAGTATATAATGTACAGCAGATGCTAGCAGCCACTTTACATCCCTTAATAAAGTCAGTTTGAACTCAATTAATAAGGTGTGGAAGGATATCTTCCAATCTCTTTGCCATGATAGCAGTGAGGAATTTATTATCCACATTCAGTATAGATATTGGATGTTATGATGGGCATAAAGTTAGATCCTTATCAGGTTTGGGAAGAACTGCAATTAATGCTTGATTCCAAGAGTGAAGCAAGTGTTCTCCCTCTTCTAGGGTGGAGCAATATGCCTCTTGTAACGAAGGGATGATCTGTACTTTAATTTTTTTTATAAAATTCAGCAGGGAAACCATCCATACCCAGACACTTTCGGGCTTCCAACTAGTAATTACCAGGATCTGTTCTGCAGTAATAGGTTGAGATAAAATCTGATTTTGCACCTGAGACACTTGATGAAGATTTAGCTTCTATATGAAAGGTTCCAATTTATCCTCAGCTGCATCTGTCCTATTCATACAGATCTTTTCATAGTATAATATTAATTACTTTTGAGACCCTCTTATGCATTTCCAGATGGATAAGCTTCAGGATGTATGCCCTAGCCTTCCTAACCCTCAATCTACAGACTAATAACTTAAGTGTTTGAGCCCTCCCGACATAATATCGCTGGTGGAGAAATTTTAAATTCTGCTCTACTTTGTAATCCAAATCTCTCCTCAGATCTGAATCCATCTACCACTACCCTCTGTTATTTCCCTTCCAACCAGCTTCTGATCCATCTAACTATGCCCTTAATTGCACCCAGACACTCTTGCTTTTTCAGCAACCTACTGTGAGGCACTGAGTCAAATTCTTTACTAAAAGTGAAGTAGAGTAAATCCACTACATGACCCCTATCTACTGTTTCAGTCACCCAGTCAAAGAATGCTATCAGGTTGACCTAACAAGACCTCCCTGAGATGAACTGTGATGTTTATTATCTGTGAGCCCATTTTTCTCCAGATAATCCACTAGGTCCTCTCTGACTAGTGTCCCTATTATTTAACACAGGAGCAAAGGTAAGACTGACAGGTCTGTAGTTACCCAGCTGTCCTTTGTCCCCACTATTGTGGAATGGAACTATGTCCACTATCCTCCAGTCTTTTCTATCCACCCCTGTCTGAACAGAGCTACTAAATAGCCCTAACCGAGGTTCAGCAAATTCTCATATCCGTTCCTTGAGCACCTTTGAATGTATCCCATCCAGCCCCATGGTCTTATCTATCTTAAGGGCTAATAGCAATTTTCTGAATCTTGCAGTAATAAATACCTGCTGCCTCATTTCCAGAAACCCATTCGGCAGCCTTTATGCTGCTCTTTGGCAAAGGCCTGATGGACTCCCTACTAAATAATGTACAGAAGTAGTTATTAAGAATGGTTGCTTTCTACTCATCCTTCCTCTATTACCTTGCCTCCCTATGTCATCTTAACAATTCCCCCTCCTATCTTTCTTGCTTTGTTATACAGGTATATCTGAAAAACAATTTTCCCTACACTTAACCTCCAATTCAATACACAGTTCAGTGTCTGCTTTTTCTGTCTTTCACTGCCCTCTTGACCTCCTTAGTTCATACTACGTACTCCCTGCATTTCATCTGCTTCTCCATGTACCTGATGAAATCCTTATTTTTGTCCCTCACTGCCTCCGTCACCTATTCATAGAACCATATTGGTCTCTTGTACCTGTTTCTCTTGGTAATCATTCTCAAGCATAAGTTTGTTGTCTCGAAAATGGCCCCTTTTATTTCTCACCATCTTTCCTCTACTCTCCTGATTCTGTTCACTACAGTTAATCTACCCCAGACTAATTACCTTATCTGGTTGACTTCTGCACTTTGACAATGGGCTTACTGGTACCAAAGGCTAGCTCAAGCCAAGTGGTGTTATGGTTGCTGGACCTCAGTGATTTCCAACCCACAAACCACCTATCATTTCCAAGTTAGTAAGCACTACATCAACAATACCAGCCTGCCTTTTGTATTCCATGTATCTAGTAGGACCTGACTTTTTGTACTTCTTCCTTCTGGAATGTGCCTGTCATTGTCTGGCAGGTTGAAATCACCAATGACTATCACCTCTCCATTTGTGACCCCTCTGTCTATTCCTTCCCCTCATTCTGTACTGTTCTGGTCCCCCCTCACATGGTGGACTACAGATCAGCCTAATCTGCACTTTCATACCTGATGCCACTGTCAGCTGAACCCCCATTAATTCTACTTCCCAATTCCCTCCCCTGATGAATTCAGCCTCCACTGCCTCACTGCTTTCCCTGACATAGAAGGCTTCTCTTCCTCCTTTACCTTTTTCCCTAGCTATCCTAAACATAATGTAGCTTAGTTTCACTAGGTCCTAGTCATTGTGTCCTGTGGCCCAATTTAGCATAATGGATATGATATCCAGCCCTGCATCTGTCACCATTGCCTAGAGCAACAAATTTTGGTGCCCAGGCTCATGGCATCAAGGCAGATTGCTTCCCATCCTATTACCATACTCCTTCCATTTTTTTTACAGGTTCTTTCACTTCATTCTCCCTTAACCTCCTTAATTTATTATTTTTACAGTTTTTTGCTGGCTTAGTGAGCCCTCTGTTAGTGGAATCTTTCCTTAACCTTTTATGAACTACTGCCTTGCTGATTCCCTCCTCAGTGTTTCTAGCTCACTGTTCAGGGGAGCACTAGCTAGGTTCCCCACTTTCTTTACTTTTTCAATGGTTCCCTTGCTTCAAAGTCACAAAATTGTTCCAAGAGCATTCCTGAAGGCACATGAACATGGCTGCTTCATTAAATTGGTGTAAATTTATTTGTTTGTGCTGTGGCAAAACCTGCTCACAAATCCATAGAGAACAAAAAAAAAACAAAAAACAGCCATATAGAAAATAACAAATATATGCAGTTGCAATAGCAAATTAGCTAGGCACTCTTCCTTGAACTATCTCCAGCACTTTGACCCTTCTCTTAGTTTTCCTGAGGGGACGTGCCTAGAGGAGAATATCCCATGTCATTAGGTGTCATCAGTGCTGCTACCAATTTGCAATTAGTTAAAGTCTCAAACACAAACACAGTGTCAATACAGAAATACACATACAAAAGATGATGTTAAAATCCATAGCAGTTCATATTGCAAGATAGCACTTACATATTCATAATATTGCTTCTGTCATTTGAATTTCAATCATTGTTCAGCAGCTCAGCTTGGCAGGAACACTTAAAAAATAATAACTCTGGTATCTTCCAGAAGACAGGAAGAATCAGCAGTTTGGTAGCATCATGCAATCACCCCATTCAATGTTGTTCCTTTCATAGGCCATAATAAAGGGGATCAACATGAAACTATCTGCTGCTGTGAATGGATAAGATAAATTTAGAACCTGAAAAAGAAAAGAAGACAGAGCAATAAGTCAGTGTGTATATCATAATAGTATAACCCATATCTATATTCAAATATCAAAATATTATTAAATGGCTAAGTGGGGGAGGGTCTGTACCATAAGTAACAACTCATTAGATTCAGTAGTTCATATACATATTTCCTCTATACATTGGAGAGTATAATAGAGACTAGTGGGGGTAGGGGTGATGCTTCTAACTAAGAGATATTACTCATTACATCAATATTCAAGTCAATTAAATATTACTAGCTGTGAATCCTAAATATTATTCCAATTTATAAAAAGGGTTTCCCATCCCATTGCTCATTTAACCTGTGGGTTTAACATTGTTCAGTTTGTAGATCTAGGCACTTTCTCTATGAACCAGCATATTTAATCAGAGTGAAGATGGAACAACTGACACCAAATAAATGAAACAGCCATGTTCCTGCATCTTTGTGAGTGCTCTTGGAACAATTGTGGGATGTTTTGGCTTCTGTGTGTGGGGAAGACAATCCCCACTATTCCTGAGCACCTGACCTGCGCTGAGTATATCATAGCCCCAAGGCCCTTTGGAATTGCATTCCCTAGCCTCTGCCTGCCCTGCAGTCAGTTTAATTGTCCTTCCATGTAGATGTCAAACTTGTGCCCCAGGGCACTGGTCCCCTCTCTTGTGAGGTGAATGTCATCACTCTTAAGGAGCTTCCTGTCCCAGAATCTCCAGTCTCCCATAAAGCAGTATTCCTTGTCCAGATACCATCCTATCAACCACCCATTAAACTCCTTTATCTTCTTCTTCCTCATGCTATCTTTCCCATTCCCCTTACCCCACACAAATAGGACCTCAGAACCTCCAGAGCACCAAAAGCTCCAGAGGATCTGGTCTACCTTTAGAGCACCCATTAATTGAGGTGTGGGCTCCCCTTGGGTCAATCCTTCCTGAAAACAGGTCTCCTTCTGTGGCAGGGCTAATGCTTAGTGTGAATAATTTGAAGTGGATATTCATTGTGCCCCTGAGACCTTCTCTTTGTGGAGGACCAGCAGAGTGAAAGGAGGTAATCTGAGATCTGGCTGTGTTGTTTTCCCCTAGTGGAAACTATACACCCTGTAAGCCCTAAAATGATATTGATGTCTAAAGGTTACAAGAGTGAAGATTACTCTTCTGGGCAAATACCTATTATGAATATTTGGCCAAATATACATATTCAGCACAGCCCTAAATAAAGTAAAAAATCTCCTCCCCAGTCCATAAGAAAACAGTACTGTCTTCCTCTACTTTTTAGCAGCCACAAAATCCCACCATCCTACCCAACCAGCACCTGCAATTTGTTAATGTTTTCTTTAAAAAAAAACTTATAATGGGGACCAGTACAACCCGCCTGCCTCCAGGACCAGCTCCCATCTTATAAACTAAGTAACAGGTCAGGCAGCATGAAGAATTGAAACAATAATCCCCACATCTGCAACTCAAAGTCAGCACCTGCCGTGACCCTGCTCCATCCCCCCATGCACCCAATTCTCCTTAAAAGAAGAAGGCAATCACCACCACCGGTCTGCAACAAGTCTCCTTCCTCCACTGCCAAGCACCTTCTTATGACTGAAAGTACGCTGCTTGTTGCTATAGTAAAACCAGCAGATCACATGCTTGTTTTACTATAACAACAATCAGCACACTTTCGTTCATTAGAAGGAGCTTGGAAGTGAAGGAGGAAGGGTTGTGCAGACCAGTGGCAGGATCGACTTCTTCTTATAAGGAGAATTGGGTGCTGGGGGATGGAGTAGAGTCACAGCGGGCGCTGACTTAGAGTTTCAGACAGTGAGGGGGGATTATTCTTTTGATTCTTCATGCTGCGTGACCTGTCACTTTGTTTATAAGATGGGGGCTGGACATGGAGGCTGGTGGGTTGTGCCAGTCCCCAACAGAGTTTTTTTTCTGAAGAAAAATTAACAAATTATGGGTGCTGGTGGGTAGGAGGGTAGGATTTGGTGACTGCTAGAGATTGTGGGGAAGACTTACGTTTTTGAGGGCTGGGGAAGAGATTTTTTTTTGTGCTGTGCAGGGGGAGGATGCCAAATATGAATACCTCCCAAATAGTCCTGTATTCAGGAAGGGTTTCATAATATTCGAAAGCCCTAATATTTGTGGTATTCAGAAATTAATGTTCGGCTCCTGCACAGCCCATATTTGTATGAATAACACATCTGCAGTTCCTGTTGGGGCTGCCATTATGATATTGTGGTGTGAAGATATAAGGACGCTAAATAAAGATCTGCTACTTAACACTATTCGTGTCTGCAGACATTGTTTTGTGCCTCTGTATATTTTCATGGGTTCCCATTGCATCCTTATGTTCTGTAGGTGCTGCATTCCAGATTCATAGTAAGTATATATGCTGCTAGTGTTGGGCACCTTCCCCTGGAACCTTGCCAACTACAATCTCTCATGGGGGGCCTACAACTACAACCCAGTCTATTAGCTGACTTTAGCACTAACTGGTTATCCCCACCCTCTCTGAAAATCTAGCCCAGAATATCTATCCAGTCCCTTCTCCACACAGAACACACTTCAGGACCCACCCAGCTCAAACCCTCTACTTCATCTTATTCCATCATTGACTTGGTTCTCCATTCTCACCCTCATAGTAATGTGAAAGATGGCACCCTCCCTGATGCTGTGAGTGACGATCACATGGTGTACTGTATGCACAAGGTTTACTACTCAAAATCCTCCCCCAGATCACCAACTTCAGTCCCGGTCACTAGACTTGCCTGCCCTGCTCACTGGCCTCTCACCACCAATGGGCCCTTCACCTTCATTGATATAGATGATTCTTTTAGTCTGGGACCATCATGCCCCTTTTTGAAGGATCCATTTTAAAGGCTCTCACTTTCCATGAGTCTCATTTGAGCTCATCTCCTTTATCAATGCTTAGAACTTTGCTTAGTACCTTTATAAGTCCTCTGGCTTGCCAATGACTTAGTAAGGTACACATTGTTTTATAGTGCTTGCACAAGAGGTACAAGGTAGGTAGCTAGGTAAAATCTTTATTGTTTATACAGGATGAGATCATCAGAGTTGCACAACTCTGTTTTCCAGATAATCCTGATGATAAATAAATTGCAGCAATATAGTAATAAAAATAAAGGTTACAGGAAGGAGAGAAGGAAACAAGGCTGCCAAAGTCAGAATAATACATATCTACCCTCCACTGTAACATAGCAACATAGTAATTTATGAACAGAAGGGACTCTAGGTCCTTTATAGCTGACCACCACTTCAGAAGCAGGGATGACATTAGTATGCTGTGCAAACATGTACCCATTCATAGGGATTTTCTACCTACACAGAGGTATAACTTCTGAACCACAGAAGTACTTGAACGTTAAGCTCAATAACTGAGTAGGATATTATGGCTAGTGTCAAATGCTTTTGTGAAATTAAGGAATAGAGCTAGGCACACCTCCTTGATTTCTAAAGAGCTGAGAATGTCTTTCACAGCTTTAGTGACCACATAAGTTGAATTATGACCCAGCCAAAATCCTGATTGGTATTGTGAGAGAAACTTGTGGGAGTACAAATAATGCAGTAGCTGGGTAGAGACATGTTTTTCTAGAATTTTTGAGCAGGTATACAAAACAGACATTAAGCAATATCAGTTATAGTCAACGACAGTGCCACCTTTAAAAATATGGACAACTGATGCTGTTTTCCAATCCTCTGGTAGTGCCATGTCAGTGATGGAGAGATTAAACAAATATATGAGGTGTTTAGTTATGATAGGAGCAGTCAATTTAGGGCAACTATCCCGAGCAGGACCCTTATTATAACTAACACCTGCTAATACTTTGGTGACCTCAGATTTACTGAGAGGCTTGAACATAAATATAGCATATGTACAGAATATAAATTATGGGTTTGCAATGGCAGTTGAAGGTATGTTAGGGTGAGCAATATCACAAGCCACACCTACCTTTAGAAATGTAAATTAAAAACATCAGTAGTTTTCTGTTTGTCTGAGATTATGACATTATCAAATTGCAAGGATACAGACAGCCTCTCACTGTTACCCTCTTTCTGAATCCATTAATTAGCATACCAAAATCCACAAGGGTCAGCGTTAGCGGAAGTAAGTTAGGACTGGAAAAAATGCCTCTTAGCGTTTCTTATAGCAGATGTACAATGGCTACTGAGTAGACAAAACTAGTCAGTCTGCTGGCAGCTTGAGTTTGCAGGCAGAATCACAGAATTTATTCTTATCTTTTTATAAGAGACAATTTTAGTGTTACACTAGTAGCAGAACTGATTACATACTGGATATTAGAGTATTTTAGGGTCACGTTTATCAGTAACTGCTAAGAGAGAGAGTTTATAAGCATCACAGGCCTCTAAGATAGAGGAAAGAGGTAAACAGGAGATGCTACTAGTCCTGCCTGTTCACATCGAGATTGAAAACCTGTTAAGTGAATTCTTAACGCTACATTTGAGGGTAATTTTGATTGGTCAGGCACAATACAAAAAAGGCTCTACCTAGACCAAGCAATCTAACAATGATCACTTACACCCTTGCAAAACACCCCTTCTGAATACTTATGAGGTGTAGAAGTGAGAATTAAGAATACAATTATCTGAATTCTGGTAGGATTATTTGTGCTGACTCTTGTGTGGTTCATGACAAGCTGAGTGAGATTCATTACACTCATCTGGTTGTGGACAGCAGCAGATTGTTGGGTCCCACCAATAAAACCCATTTATGGTGGCTATAAGGGACAATTAAGTTACTGAATATTGAAAGGGTATAGAGAAGTGCAAAGTTTTAATTCACCAGTGAAGTTGCCACAAAGTGGCTAAAATTCACATTCATGGAGTTTTGCAAAGTTTTCCCTGCTGCCAGCAACATTGACTATGCTTGAATAGCAAAGTTTTCAGTGCGAAGTGTGGAATTACGCCCACAAATGGTGGAATTTTACCGGAAATTCCACACTTCAAGAGCAAAAGTTTGCACTTTGCAGTGGAATTTCACACCTCATGGATCAATCTGCACTCCATGAATTGTGCTAAATTCATGAATTAATTCACGAAGCAAATTTTACCAACTTCGCCCTTCTCTAACAGGGTATCCACAAAGGCTGAGGAAGGGTGATAACACACAGTAAGATACATAAAAGTATTTGCAGTAAACAACTAAACACTATTATATATGATGCGTTTGGGTATAGATTTTGTAACAACCTGTTGAACATTACAGTGAGATTTGATACACATAAGCCCCCCCCCACACACACACACACACCGGGAGAGGAGCCATCTAGCCTGAATAACCAGTTATTGCAATTTCAGAATTAGTTGCAGCACTCTTAAGCCATGTCTCAGCGACATGAAAGGCTTGCGGTGAGATAGTCAAAACACAAGCCTTAATCTGGACCAATTTGGGCAAGAGATTTCTTCTGCTGATGCACATAAAACCTAGGTCATGCCACTGGCAAAAGTCAGATTGGGAAGGTGACGGAGATGGTGCTGGGCCCAGGTTGGACTTAACATTACCAGAAAGCAGGTGTAGGAGTAAAATAAGACTCTGGGTAAACAGAAAAGAGAACTTAGAGCAAGACCTATAGTAGGTATGACATTACAAACCATTAGGAGTGGGAAGACACAGTAGGCAAAGGAATAAACAAAGTTATAGGGCACAGATGTTTTACTCAAATGATCATAAAAGGTATCAGCACATGGAGAAATGAGGACCACATACTGTATAATGTACCAGAAAGGAATGAGAGAGGTAAAGCAAGAAAAGAGTGGCGAGCGTAAACTGCTAGGATGTGCAAGGGAGCAGGCACACCTGATACAACTGCAGAGACGAGAATAGAAGATTAGGCCCTACATGAGTGACAGCATAACCATGGTATATGTCAAAAGGGGGCGTCAAATAATGATAGGTAATGCAGTACTGCAGTACAGGGTAGATCAGTGGATGGTCTGTTTAAAACAGAAGACTATAAGCATTCCAGTCAAAGCCAAGTAAGAGACAATGACTATAAACATGCCTGGTAAAATTTGAGCAAGGTAGTCAGATGCACAAGCACTGCAAATACAGTACATACCAGTATTCAGACTCCATAGAAGTACTCACTAGCACAGGACAAAAGAAGGGGCACAAGTGGGAAGCATCATTTCATTCAGACCTATGACTCCTGGATCTGATGTCCTCAAGTGTGGCACCCTTTTGCTTTGGCCCTTATGCTAAGGGTCTCCATGCTGAGGGCCACTTGGTGTGATAATCAAGATGAAAGAAAAGGTCCAGGGAGTCCAGACAGCTAATTAGCTAGGCAGTTATCAAAACAAAATGCAGGATCTTCAGCAGTATGGAGGAAGATTAGATCAGGGACTCAACCCCCCTGGCTAGTGGCCCCAGTCACATGTATGGGTAGGTGAGGACATATAGCAAGCAATTGAGCAAAATCGTATTTGCTTAACACTCATTCCATTGGGTTCAGGTCTCTTTACATAGTCCAAGGAAACAGAATAAAGTATGATGCAAAATGAAACCATATACATAAAACATGTAAAAATAAAATAAGTAAATAATAACATGCAGTACAGAAAACAGCAGATAGTGGGGGGAACCCTTAACTATACCCCTATGGGTAAGTCTTCAGGCCCCTCTTAAAGACCTCCTTGAGGGGGCATCCCTCAAGGATATTGGGAGCAAGCTCCACAGGGTTGTCCTGCAACCTTGATGGCCTGATCACCAAATATTTAAGCCAAGCCTGGCAACCACTAAGAGTCCCACATCGCAGGAGCAGAGAGGGTGATGAGTATGGTAGGGAGTCTGGAGGTCACTCAGATAACTTGGGCCCAGAAAGTAGTCTAGAGTTCCCTTTATCATCTCAGGATCATCAACCAGATCAAAACATTGATTGCTCCAGAATACTTGCACTCACTGGAACATTCACTGGTACACGCATTTGACGCCTCTAGATTTGATTACTTCAGTGTGTCATACCTCAAGGTTAGTGGAGGTGTCCTAGATGTCTGCAGTGGTACAGAAAGCAGCATCCTGATTGCTGACAGGTCAGCCAAGGTCATGTCATTTAAACCCATGTCCTGTGTGAACTGCACCAGCTGCCAGTGAAGGGACAAATCTCTGTGAAGACTGGCATGCTAAACCTTAAAGCTCTATATGGAGTGGGTCCCAGCTACCTATGTGACCTACAGACTCCTTATGAGAACTTTCACCCCTTCAGTGCCTCTGTGTAGTGCCTCTTAGCCGTACTCAGGATGAGGCTGAAATCCTATGGTGATGGGGCTTTTTCATCTGCCAGTTCTACCCTTAGAAACAGGCTTCCCAAGGCCTTGAGAGAGGACCCCTCATTGGAGGCCTTTAAGAATGGCCTGAAATCCTTTCTCTTTCAGGAGACCTTTGGCACCATTTGATTTTTAAGTTGGAAATTTATCTTACTGACCAGCATTGTATTATTTGCTTTGTTTTATATATACTACTTATAATATTATTTATTCATGGTTGTTCATTTTGAAATGTTTTTATTCTTGATATTGTCTTGATAAAATTTTGTTCAGCAGTCAGAGTCCCTGGAACTGGGTGCTCTATAAATAAGGTTCTCTTCTACTACTACAGTCTGCATAGGGCTTTATATGTCAGTAAACTGACCCTGAAGGTTAGTTGGCACTTCACCAGCAGCCAGTGCAGGTCACGCAGGGCCAGAGCCATGTGACAGGACCTCGGAAGGCCTGTCATCAATCTGGCTGCTGCATTCTGCACCAGCTGCAGGTATCACAGGACCCCTCTACTAACCCAGAGATATAGAGTGTTACAGCAGTCAATTCTGGAAGCCACAAAAGCATGCATTAGTGATGGCAAGTCATCCAGTGAGATCAAGGTTTTAATCTGGGCAATGTTCTTGAGATGGTTAAAGCCACTCCAGACTTTGCATGTTACCTGAGCCGTAAGGGTCAGTCTTTCATGCAGAATGGACCCCAGAGTCTTCACTTAACAGAGGCTGCAAGCTGAGAAGTATCAAGCATTAGGCTAGTCACCTCTCCTGCCAGCTCGGACCCTGCCAACGAACAAGCTCACTCACTAGTAACTCCATCTTGTCTTGGTTGGATCTAAGCCAGCTAGAGAACATTCAGTCCTGGATTTCAGTAGGTTCAAATGTAGTACCTCAACTGCATCAGGTGTTCCAGGTGCAAAAGACAAATACAGCTGGGGTCCTTTTCATAACTGAAAAACCAGACTGTGGTATATTTAATAATCTTCACCATGGGCAGCATGTAAACCACAAACACCATGGGTGAAAGGACTGAGCCTTAAGGAACTCCACACAGCATGGGTTTCAGGAGTGAGGAGAAATTCCTTATCACCCCTTCTGCATCCTGCATGTAAGGAAGGGATCAGATTAGCTGATGAGAGTGCCAGTGAGTCCACAAAACGTCCTTAGGTGAAACAACAACACTCCATGATCCATGGTTTCAAATGCTGAGAGAGGACTGAGTAGAATGAAAACTGACCATTCTCCTTTGTCTCTCACCCTGATGAGGTCATTTTGCACCCTGATCAGTGTAGTCTCCGGACTGTGCCTAGACCCAAATCCCAACTGGAGAGGCTCATAGATGTCAAAGATCATGAGATGTGCCTCCAACTGCAGTGCCACTGTCTTCGCAATAACTTTTCCCAAAAAGGGATGGTTGCAGACAGGTCTAAAATTTGCTAAGCAGTCCTAGTCTAAAGATGGTTTCTTCAGTAGAGGCCTCACCAGCACCTCTATCAGAGAGCTAGGGAAATATCCTACCAAAAGGGAAGTCTGGACTGTCAAAGCAAATACTGGACCTAAAGACCTCATTCAACCCACTAGGAGATGTGGGCGGCCTGGGTCCAGTTCACAAAAAGTGGGCAGCAACTTTGAGATTACCATAAAAAACTCTTCCACTGTCATCGTCCTAAAATCACCACAGACAGGAAGAGTGCTTCCAGTGACAGTCAGCTCCCCACTGCTGGGCCTTAACAGCCCAGCTGGGTTAATCCCAGACCTGATGGAAGATACTCTGTCAGAGAAGAACTGAGTGAACTCTTCACAACTAGTGGATGAAACTACACTTGTTGGTTGTTGACAGGTAGGATGAAGTAACCTGTCCACAGTCCAAAGGGGCTGAGCCAGTCTGTTCTTCCCTGCAGCAATCTCTCTAAATAGAAGTTCTGCCTTCTTATGGGAGATTGCCCTTTGATACATGTTATTATGAGTTCTCAAAGTCAGTTTGTCCTCATTGGTCCTGGACCTCTGATAAAAACACGCTAACCTCCTACCCATGATCTTCATCTCCCTGAGCTCCCCATTTAACCATGGGGATATCAAGTGAAAAGGCCAGAGTCACAAATGTGCTGGTGCAACAAAATAAAGAGCCAAGGTATTAGCCCTGTTATAAGCCACCACCACCACCTCTCCAGATCCTGCCTCACAAGCAGCCATAATACTTGACAGGTCCACGACCACCTGGAGTCTCACTAGATTCAACCCCTTTAAATGGTGATAGTGGACCATTTCCATAGGAGGTGGACTGCCAGTGGGCTCTGAATAAGAACTTTACCATAAAATGATCAACCAGATGATTGAATCTGTCTCAAGGTTATCAGTCTCAGCATGAGTGTTAGTACAAAGTCCAAGGTGTGATCATGTTGATGGGTCGCAGGCGTAGCTACTTGTGAGAGGCCCAGAGCTTCCATTGACTGGAGGAAGCCTTGACCAAACTGCAAGAGTTCATCATCAATCCTAGCACTGAAATCATCCAGAACCAACCATATGGGGTAACTTCAGTACCCCTTGGAAATTAAGTCCTTGAGTTCCTGCAGACATTTCCTCTCATGTTCCGGGGGGGTCCTGTACACAAGAAAGATTCTGTAACCTGCACCTGGACCCCCATGCATGGCCATGCATGCTAATGATGAAGTAGAACCCAATGGGTGCATAGAAAAGTTTAGGCTGGGTCTAAAACAGATAGCCACTCCCCCCCATGATCACTCAGTAAACTATGGAGAATCTGGCTGGAATCGAGGCTTCCAAACCTGGACCAGTATCATCACCCAAGCAAGTCCTGGTGATGAAAGCCAGATCGACCAAGGAAATCAAGTCCACTATAACTGCAGTCTTATTCCTGATTGATCTAGCATTGCAAAGCATTGCCAGTAGTGGATGAGAAGAGGCAGCCGGCCTAACGGCTATCTTCCTACTCAGTCTGCTGGGAGGCCTGGGTATGGGGGCAAACCATGTCTGGCCTCTGCCTAGGTCCCATTTCACCATTGGGTGCCTCCTGGTCCTTACCAACCCTATAGTGCCCCCCATTAGTACTGCCCCCCAAACACCACCATCTAGCATTCTGCCTCTTTACTATTACCAGCCCCTTGCACTGCCACCACTGGAAGGGGCATAGTCATCAAAGGGAAGAGGTGAAGCAGCTGGGATAGGGAGTAATTAAGTCTGGGGGGCCTGAGACACACGATTCTACTGGCTGCTCGAACCACCCCAAAATAATACCTAAATCTTGAACAGACTAAAAGACAACAACCTCTCTCACTCACTCTAAGCCCACTGCACAGAAACCCATACATTCACACAATACTAATATAATACATTAACTACTCAGACACAGCTATCAGCCAACCACTAACCCAAGCATACAGCCACCAAACCCTTAACCCTCACTCCACCTTTCTACCCACAATAAAATACTAAGAAACAGTTTCTGGTTTCAAAAGAGCATGAGACAAGCACATGGGGTTGCAGGGTGGTGAGATGGGTGCTTTCAGAGGGAGAAGGGAGAAATAGTTGAAGGGAAAAGGGGCAGACTAGATGAGCCAAAAAATCCTTTTCTGCCATCAAGTTTCTATGATTCTATGATAATAAATGCATAACCAGGATAATCAAAATACTGTGCAAAAAGTGGCTGTGCAGTATTAATCTGATATGGGCTGCAGGCAACAAATGCAACAGCAGGCCTTGCTCTCACCAGAGCAAGTCCAGTTTTGTTAGACAGAAGTGAAAATACTCCCACAGTAGCTCTCTCTCTCTGCTGCTATGGGGGTTTTAGTCAACTACAAGAGAGACAGTGAAATACAATGAAGCCAGTGGTTGCTGTCACTGCCTGCTGTTTTTATCGGCACTGGCAGAAGACAGATTCAACTGTTTCATGTCCTTCCAGTTCCTCTGAACAGCCAGGAAGACTAAGGAGGAGAACAATAACCAGACAGAATTTCTGTCACCTCAACACACCATGGAGGTCGCAAGTGACAGTCAAGCTCTTTGTCCTGCTAGGAGCAAGATTGCAGAGAGACCCGTAGGTGTTCCCCCCAACTATCATCACTCCAGTCTTCAGACTGAATAGCACGAATCCACCATGCAGACCAGCCCAAGCACTCTGACTCCCTCATGTCGGGCCAGACCTGCTTTTTTTATACTCCACAACCTGTGTCTTCTCTTTCAGGCTGGAAACTCACAGTATGTCCAACTTCTGCCGAAAATATTCCCTTACACTTCCTGACGTTAAAACCAAGAGATGCTGTACAGCAGTAAGTTCTGGACTTAGCAACTCAAATAGTAAAACAAAAATGGATTTAACACAGATGCTGGCACCACAGCTACATTGTCATAATACAAAGTTCTTGCTAAAGATAAAATAATCTATCTTCCACAACTACCTCACTTCCTGATCCTTTCTTCTCTTAGTCCCTAAGCCTCAAGTACTAACTAAATGCTAACACTAATGCTAGCAGATACTAACACATGTTATATAATTAAAATGCTGTATATTGAGAGCCTAGTAACTGGTTTTCAATAAATCTACAAATGTATTCAATGGATTTTGTTAAACACAGATCATAAAGTAAGATTTATGTCAAAATGTAGGGTTTTACCAGCTATGATGCTCAAGACCTACAGCTCCAAACTGACAGCAGCCCAGCCTGGTAGCCCTCTTCCCTGTGGCGGTCATTCTACCACTATATCTGATGCATCTGCCACCATGTCCTGTGTATGGAGCATATGTGGCTGTGAGAAGGGAAGGAGCCCTTATCTGAAGTCCTGCCCCCCACCTGAGAATCCAGGTATCCAGTTGACAGGCTGGGCAGCTGTGAGTGACAGCAGCTCCAATTGCCTTTCACTCATCCCTCTGTACTCATCCCCTTCCCATTCATTATAGGGTTAATCAAATTTGTGTGTGTGGCACATAGTAATGAGTTGGTTGGTGATGACAGTGTCATGGCTGACACAGACACAACAAGCAGTGAGACAAGAAGGAGAAGTAATATAAGGCAGTGTGTGTATGCAGTATGCAAATTCTTGCTTTGCTTGCATAACTTTATACAACAGTTTCTGATGATGCCACTGCATGTTGGAACATCTACCTCCATGTTCCCATAAAAATACATAACAAACCAAAAAAGCTTTGCCAATGCAAATAGACTTACTTATAGCCACACCTGTGTATATCAGATTTTTTCTCACAACAAACTTGCATGTTGACATTTCAGTGTCACGACCCTTTACTCAGAGCTATGCTGACTTAGCAGTGGTAAAGCTTTCTTGGTTTTGACACTTTACTTCTTAAAGTTTTCTGCATTTAGCAGTGCCATTAAGCTTTCTCTGAGTCAATAGTTATCACAGGAAATCACCAGAACTAGCTGTAGACATTTGCTCCTGAACTCAGGACAAGAGCCACAGCCTGTATGCATTCACAGAGAAGCTGCCTTTTAGCACATACCTGCCTTACAGAGTTGTGAATTACCTCTTAAACAAACATTGAATTATGGAACAAGAAGCATTAACTGATTAATGCCCAACAACTACCTGCAAAAAATAATTTTAACTGTTATTTATTAGAATTGCATTTTACTGTTCATCTGCCAAAGACTGCCATTCTTTAAGTATAGTGCTAAACTAAATCTACAGAAGCTTTATCTGTTACTATGAAATGTGGAACCAGTCTAATTCAGCCCTCTCTTTCTTTCTTTCTTTCTTTCTTTCTTTCTTTCTTTCTTTCTTTCTCCCTTTCTTTCTTTCGCCAGATGCACTTGACTAGTCCTGACTCCTGAATTCCAACCCCACTGACAGCACAAACCACAAATCCTCATAACATCCTACCTCATTTATAAACTTAACACATTTCTTCAGATTTTGTGACCTCCACCACCCACTGCCGCCACCACCATCTCCTCATTTGTGTGACTTAGCAATATTGTCAACAGTAAAGAGTTTTGTGCCATGGACCTTTGGTGATCTCCTGACCACCTTTGTAGAATGTGAACTGCTGCAGCTGGGTTGGAGAATGAGTGAAGTGGACTGTTTTTTTCTTCAGCACCACCTGCACCAGGCCTTATGGCTTCATTGCTACACTGTATAGTTCTTCCCTGCTGTCAATGAAGAGCATGGGTAATACTCTTGATGGGTGGCAACCTTCTCTGAACTGCAGTCTCAACTAACCAGACACTAGCACTTAACTCATGCAGAACACTTGGTGAATCACAAAGTGTATTTCAAAGGGCAAGTGCCACTTAGAAATAAGGTACTTAAGACTGTAAATTTAGGACTGATGGCTATCACCATTTTATGCACCATTGACCAAATTGTTGGGGGCAGAGGACAGATATCAACCAATTAGGCTTCAGTGCCAGCTTCAGAACCACCAGAAAAATCATGATGTACAAAAGGACCCTTTTAATTTGCTTAAGTTCAAGGGGCACAAGTAGCTGTCAAGGAGCTGGTGGATATGCCCTTCACTGTGACTAACAAGGGCCTTAACCAATGGGAAGGCTGGTTGATCTTTTTTTCACACTGAACCTTCCCAGCTTAGTAAGTGCATTCCTGTCTGTCCAAAGAGTCAGGCCTACAATCCGTGAGTGTAATCTGTACTGCTAAGATACTTGATGAAGTGTGGTAGAGATGTGCAATGTCAGGAGACTTCATTTCATGAAATACTTTGTGAATTTTCCTGTCTTTGTGATATGTGAAGTGTGATATTGCATAGTTCTTTGCATGGTGAGGTACCTATCTTGCCCAGTGAAAACTATGTGGAGTGGCAATATGCCAGTGAAGTTGCTTGTGAAGTGCTTCTACACACAGTTTACACTGAGCAAAGTAAATTATATGGTGGAAACGTGTTGATGTTTTAAATGTGAAACAAGAAGAACACCCCCTCTCTGATTCATACATACTGACCCATTTCCACCATGCCATAGTGGTTTAAAATAATATGTGCTCCATACATCCCCTGGCTAGGACCCCATCTCCCTCCTCTTGCTGTGCACCTATCAAAGTTGTGCAATTCATGTAAGAATCCCTTCCCCCACCAGTAAAAGCAAGTTCCTCCAAATCCATCCCTCAAAATAATGACTTAATCACCCCAGCTTCTTGTCAATAACCTCCCAAAGTCACTAAATCCCAGTTTGAAGTGAAATTTCCTGTAACAAAGAGACTCATCCTCCAGTGGAGCAAGGGTTTTTGTATTTCTGTGCTTGCAATGTAAATAAATGGTGAGTGACATATCCTAGCAGTAATATGTGATTGGCTTATAACCAGTTGGGTATTATTACAAAGATAGACTTAACATTCAGTGTTAAATGAGTGTGGTGGAATTCTCAGTGTTCTCAGTTGTGAGTTCATTTAAAAAAAAACACCTACGTGGTTTCTGTTGGCACAATTCAGCTGACTTGTGAAGGAGTGGCAGTTCAGGAGAAACAGTATGGTCTGGTAGCTGAAGAGACAAGAGGCAGGCAAAGACTTTAAAGAGAAAGGCCTATTTGCTTAGGAAAAACAGAGTCTGTTTCTGAAAAAGGAGCCAGATCTGCAGGCTTGAAGTGAGCTAATTGAATGGAACATTTAGCTGGGGGAAAGAGGGTTGGTCTGGGGAGTAGTGCAAAGATTAGAAGTAAGCATACAATTATCTACAATTAGTCTCAGTTCAAGTTCTGGTTCATGACTATGATGTGTAGAGTAAGTGTAGCATATATGCAGAGGTTACAGTGAGCAGCAACATAACAGGAGAACCTAACAATTGTTTTTACAGCAAAAGTACACTTTTCTGAGCTATTATATGTGTTTGGGGGCTTGTTTCTTTTTTGCTAGCAATAGGAAATTTGACATCTTGTAGAGTATGAAGGAAATCAGGGGAGAAGTATTGACCATGTGACCACAGGAGCCAATTAAAGATAGTCTGGAAACTAATACCAGGGTTTTGTGCAAAGACATTTCACTGCACAGAGATTGCCTTAACAATGCTATAATAGGGGAACCTAAATAACATTTTTGCTGTAAAATACATTTTCTTTACTGTTTTGAATGTTTTGGAGCTTGTTTCTTTTTTTTTGACAGGAACAGGAAGTTGGACATCTTGTGCAGCATAGAGGACATCAGGGAAGGAGTAGTGACCACATGACAACCACAGCAAATTGGAGATAGGCATGAAGCTAATTCCAGGGTTTAAATTGGAAATTGGTGGTGCACAGACATTTCACTGCACAGAGGATGCAGTGACAGTGCCATAATATGCAACCCTAACTAGTATTTGCATGATACTCTTCTGCCCCTGTTTTTATGTAGAATGATCAATGCACCCCATGAATGCTTATATTAATCTTTCAAGTTATTGGTTTATTAAGGTATTTGTACCATACATGTTCCAAAGCTTTGTTTTTAAGATGAAGGGACATGCTGAGTAAGATAAGTGTGGGACTATACGAATGACGTTGGCTGGAATGGTCCATTTAATATAGCTACAGACCCCTTACTCTTGCCAGTAATGGCAGCTATGGGTCTATGAATAGTTATTTCAGAGTATGGTCTGCAGTGGTTTCCAGGGAAAGTACAGAGCTGATTGATTTGGAGGAGAGAGGGATCAGATATGTCTAGGCTGGGATAAAACCCACATCCTGCAGAGCAGACCATGAATACCTCTGAGCATTTTGTCACTGAAAGGTTGGATACAGGAACGCAAAATATAGGCAAATGTAGGGGAAGTAAAGAGAGATTTGAAGGGAAGAGGAAGCAGCTATGGTGATGCTGGGATAAAATCCACCACCTGAAGAGCAGACCCTGTATGCGTTTTTGCATTTTTTCACTGAAATGTTGGATAAAGACACTCAAAATGTTGGCAAATGAGGGGCACTGGTCATAATAATGTTGAACAAATTGTCAGATAGAGACACATTTAGAAAACTGAAAGCTAGTGACTTAACAGAAAACTTGACAACTCAGCCTTTGTCAAGTCCTCATTTTACCATCTGAGGAATATTGCCTGGGTGAAACACCTGGTTCCTCCCAATGATCTTCCAACATTGGTCCATGCCTTCATGACCTCTCACCTTCACTACTGAAATGCCCTTTACCTAGGTTATTCTATGCAATATTAATTGTTTGGCACCCAAAGCCTCTGGGATGGGCATCTTTTTAAATAAAATGTGCCTTGCCTAGGGCTACTGAGAGTTGATAGCTGCTGTCTGCAGCTGGTACAGAATGTGGCTTCCAGGTTATTGACTGGCACCTCTAGGGCCAGTCATATTACACCTGTGCTCTGCGGACTGCACTGGCTTCCAGTACAGTGGTGAATCACCTTCAAGTTTGGTTTGCTGATGTATAAAGCCCTACATGGGCAGTGACCCCGCTACTTGCAAGATCTCCTTCACCCCATCACCCCCTCCATTCACTCTGCTCTACCAATGAGGGATTGCTATAAATTCCCAGGGTTCAATTGAAAACATCTGGGCCCCGGTCTTTTCCATTTGTGGCCACTAGCCTGTAGAATTCTCTACCTCGTCGGGTACATCCAGAGTTTCAAAATAGAATTCAAAATGTATGTATTTAGCCTGGCATTCCCAGGTCCTGCTTAGTCTTGGAATTTATTTATGAAGATATTGATTTCATGAAAACTGTTTACTGAACTGAACTTTATGAGTTGTTTTAAATTATTGGATTTTATTGTGCTGTATTTTGATTGGGTTTTAACCATGTATAGGTGCCTTGCTCTATGGAAAGGCACCTTTTAAAAATAAAGTTTGAATTGATTTGAATTGAATTGAACTGAAAGTTTGTTACTTAGCAGCTAGTGACTTAACAGCTTCTACCCTTGATCCCACCCTGGACACTAGCATAAAGTACTAACAGTGGAGTGATAATTACTCCCATTGAGAGTTTGTGACATGGAAGCTGGAGGATTCTGGGAGTTCTGAAGGACTGCATGCTGGGTTGTTGAGGAGAGTAGCAGCCATAGCAGATGTATGGAAATGCTAAATTTTTTCTGCAGCAGGTATACCACTGTTACTTGAGTTGTAATTCCATACACTTCTCAGGCTATCTTGTGTCCTTGTGTTGGTATCGGTTTGGTTGTTCTGCTTTGTTTTTGACTTTCTCACACAGGTACAGAGGATGAGGATCCTTGTCAGTAGCTACCTCTGCTGTGCTGGGCATATTAATATGGGGGGGAGAGGAGGAAACTCGTAGCTGGAAGTGGACAAGCCATAGGGCACACAGGGGTTCCTATAGCAGAGTGGAGCATCAGAGTAAGAAGAGCAGTGAACAAAGAGTAGTATATTGCATGTGGAGCAAGGAGTAGAAGAGAGTGGAGAGTGGAGAAAGAGATAGGAGAGAAGAATGGAACACAAAAGAAATAAAGAAAAGAAAGAAAACTCTATCAGAATTTCCAAAAGACTCCCAGAATTTGCTTTGGGTGGTGCATAGTGCTCAGCACATAGCATAAATCCATGTGTACCATGGATATACATATGTTTATCTATGGGTTGGGGAAGGATGAGGTTACCTGGCACAAGAGACCTAGGTTTGGCTACTCTGCACAGGGGCACCCAAGTAATCCAACTACAGGAAGCAATAACTGTAATATCCAGAACCAGAATTGGGATTTTTCAGTGTGGCTTTATTTATTAACTAACTGAACATAAACAAAGCACTGCATGGTCCCCAAAGGCTACGTTACTGTATGTGCAGATTAGAGGTTAAACACAGGGTCCATTTGAGGAATGAACATATTACTACAATTGTCTGGCTTTGGACCCACCAGGCACTCAGCCCGGACTTTGCATGCGCTTTGGATACATAGCCCGACTGGCCCGGCTCCCCTGCCAGCCACTCGACTGATGGTCTACTTGAAGAATGAACCCAAGCTTTACTTGGAACAACATCCCATCAAACAAGGAGACTCCCAAACTGTGGCTTCCCACACCACTTGAAGTCTGCGACTCCTAGAGAGATTTGTTTTCGTACTTCCAATCGAAACTCCCATCAAACAAGGAGACTCCCATCCAACAAGGAATAATTTTCCCATACTGCGGCTCCCCACACCACTTAGAGTCTGCGACTCCTAGAGAGATTTTCAAGTTGTGACCCACGGTACCCACCCCATCACTGGCCAAGTGCATGAGGCAAGTAGCAAAAACACAGAAGAAATCCGTAGAGGTGGACCTGGTTACTAAAGATGGGGTTTTCCCACCTCCAGCTCCCACAGCCCATACCCGCCATTTCTCGGACACACATAAAACTTTAGACTTTAAAATGTAGATTGAGCGGTGGATGACCTGAAGCACCCCTCTACAGTAAACTTTAAATCCATTTAAACTTTAAACAGTTGACTGCTCTATTTGTTTGTCCTAGTTGACATAGTCCTCCCAAATAGCAGTCCACATTTACTGAAATCAACTGAAGAAAAATAAGATGTTTGCCCCTTCCAATGGAGCCAAACACTCACCCATTCGTTGCAGGTGGCCCACAGGCGAAGTACTGTAACCTTTGCTGTTATACATGAACAGACTGAAACTTAAATCAGGAAGCTTTCTTCCCAGGGTGGGAGAAGGGGATTGCCCCTGGAACCCACAGAGAACTTTTTCTACACCCCCCCCAACAGGGAGGGGGCACTGAGACCGGGGGAGCGGTCTCCACCACTTTAAAAAGGGTAAATTCAGGAACACTTCCTTCTGTGTGGAGGCAAACAGACAACTCATTGATTTCCTCACTGTTTGCTTAAGGACAAACTGAAGACCAACTTTGAATTTCCCACAGTTCTAAACTTCACTCCCTGAGCTGGAGATTCGAAAGTGGCTCATGCAGCTGCGACAGTTCTATAATGACGTCATCTCTCAAGTCTCAGCTGTGACTGAGGACAGAGTGAGATAGTGTGAAACCCATTTAACTGGAGTTTCACAAGCTGCCTTCGCTGGCTACCACTAGGTCTTACTGGGATTCTAGTAACCCCGGGTAACAATGGGGTTACACTCGCCCTTGACCAGGAAAATGACTGTCCCCAGTCATTATGCACCTGGCCTTAGGCCATCCCACCCTATGTGCTACTTGCAGAGGGGGGTGATCAGGCCCCCTTCTACCATGTGCAAGCACAAGTAGGCAACACTAAGGGCCTAGAGGCCTATAGCTGACATGTCAGCCTCTACTCTATCCACTTACTATGGACACCTAGTGGCTCTGGTAGAACCGTCCAGAGCATAGCCCTGATAGATCAGCACTGCAATCCCTATGGCCGCTCAGGACCACAGCCTGTCTATCCCCCCTAACTCTCTAGGGAAAACCTATCTGCCTGTAACATAATATCCCAAACAAAACAAAACCTGGGGACCTCCCCGACCTTGGGCAACCTGCAACTACAACCATTAGCAATAATAACACAGTACATTTAAATTATACACCATAAGCACTGATGAGGGACTCCGATGAGCCCCTCCTCCTCTTCTTGTCTTCTCTTCTGTCTTCCAGGAACACCTGTAAGAAAAGACAAAAACAAAAAAAAACACATCCTAATCTGCATGTACAGTCTATCTAAACAACAACAATGACAACAACAACAACCCTTACCACACAGAAAAAGCACTGAACAATCCCAAAAAAAAAGATTTTTTTTTTTTTTTTTTAGAAAAAAGGGTAGAAAAACAGTATTTACATTAAAGTACAGTAATGACATTGATAACAATACACCTTTGGGGGGGATGGATTGCCCTAAATGTCCCAACTAGTGACTACAAGGCCCAAAGGCCAGTCCATTAAAGAGTCTCTCCTGGGCCGGAGCCCCATGAAGCATAGTTCTTTAAGGCAATAATCCCAAAGGGGAGAGTCTTTGCGGACAGTTCACACACTGTTTGAAGTCTGTAGTGTAGGGTGTGTATTGCAATGTCATAAAGATAGAATAAAAGGTTTTTTTTGGACTTACCAGCCTCTTGAAGTATTCGGATTTCACAAACCTGGTCTCTTCCGAAGACTCTCCCTGGCAGCATTTCTTCTGATACAGCTGGGCGGACATCTTCCAGGAACCCACAGGAGTACACATCTGGAAACAGCTGGGCTGATGTCATAACTGGAGAAGGAACCTTAGAACAGAAACAAAAAGAGAAACAGCTGGTCTGGCGTCATCCGATTACCAGGCTATGAACAGGAAACAGCTGGGATGGTGTCCTCTCTGGATCTGAAGTCATCTGGTGGTACCAGTAGATGGTTACTGAATCAGGCAGTACACTGTGGACTACAGAATATGGGGCACCTGATGCCTTGTTTATTCATATTGGCAGTTCAATAAGGGTACTTCACAGTCTAGATGTGGCAGTATTGACTACCACTGCTCGGCTCTCCATTTTGTAGGCACAGGCTTAATTACTGGGAGGTCCTTGCACTGAGGCCAATAGTAGAGGGGGTCAGGGGCTTGAATTATTACTCCATCTGGATGCACATAATTCACACAGTGGGAGACTTCGTGTCCCTCTCCATCCACTATTCTCACTCTGTCCATAAACAGTGTCCTGCCTCTCTTCCACTGTGTATACTTTTCATGGAACAGTCTATTCTTTACATGCTGGTTAGCCCCAGGATGCACATGTTTCATTGCTTCATCCCAGATCCAGGATTTCCTGCAGTTTCAATCTCCTCCCAGACTCTCGAGGAAAGGTAGGAAAGGTCATACCAAGATTTCATTGGCCTTTCTGAACCAGTCTCTCCTCTTTACTTGCTTTGGTCACTCTGAGACCACTGGCCTGGCTTGGGGGTGGCCAGTCCTGGTTCCACCAGCTTAGCATCCTCAATGAAATTAAAAATGGATCCCTGACTTCTTCTTCTTCTGGTGAAGCCAGGGCGGTGGCATCACCATCTTCTTGAACACATTCCTCCGAGGCAAGATCTTGAGGCTGTGTACCCGTTCCTTTCTCACAAGGCCACATAGGTTCCCCCTCATCTTCCTCTTCACTGAGGATATGAGCCCAGGACTGAGCAGTAGTTCTCACCCCTGAGACTATCCATTCATCACTGGGAGCGGAGGTCGACACCTCCCATTCAAAGGCCTCCCGCATCTCATCTTCACCTTCGAGACTTGGGCTAGGGCCCCCCACCCAGGGGACTACTGATGCTTTATCTGAACTTGCTTTCTGAGATTCAGCATCCAATGCTTCAATTTCAGCTTCAGTCTCTAATTCTGCACTCTCTAACTTTGTGCCACACTCCCCCGAGGGACCTTCCTCCACAGGCTCCGCCTGATGCTGTGTGCTGCCAACTGCAGATTCTTGAAGTTGTGTCCATGTGGGAGCCAAATGAATTTGAGGCGCTTTATGCAAACCATGTTTTTGTAGACATCCAGCACAGTGAGGAATCATGAAGACATACCTTCCAGCACTCAAGCACATCTGGCATACACGCACTGGATAATTAGGAATTGCCACATCAGGAGGGAGTTGCCCTCTATAGCACCAATTTTCAATATCTCTCAACCTATTTACTGCTGCTGTTACTGCAACCCGGGCATGATCCGGGTAACGAGCTGGTCCTGAGGCCATAACTGCAGAAAAACAAACAAAAGTTCACTGTAACTGAAAGTCCCACTTTAATGAACACACTATGTAGCTTTAAAATGGCTCCTCTGCTGCTGTGTTTACTTTACTAGCCCACCCTGTAATGGCGGTGGCAGCACTCCTGTGCATCAACATTCAGACTCTGGGTCAAGCCACTGCTCACCCGATTTACATCAGCTACTAATAACTTTTATTTCAAACTGCACAACTTGCTCTGTTCTTGCTGTTCACACATTTACAGGATTTTCCTTGGACTTTTCACATGCTGGCAACATTCATTTAATTACAGTTCCTTTTAAAACTTCAGGTTTCAGCACAGGATTGCCTGCTTCTACTAGTGTTGCACTTATTTTACAACCCACAGTCTCTCTCTGGCTGCAAACTATAAACTGAGGCTACTTTCATTGCTATGCACACATTTAATGGCTTTACAGACTTGCACTTGCCAGCAGGACATCACACAATCACTACTTGCAAAGCGACAATACAGCTGCACACACATTTTATATGGCATTCTCTGAAAATCACTGATTTGAGCAGTTTTAAATCGTTTACTCACTGTTATTGTAGCAGATTGCTACGATGGGGTAAAACAACCTGCAGCCAGATTTTGAAGGCCTCAGATTGCAAACGGGCGAGCAGTCTCCGCGATTGTAATATTAACCACACAATTCACTGATCCCACGATCGATAAGCGGGTTGAGCCTGATTTTTAACTGGAAAGTCACTTTTTTACTGTTTACAGTGCTTTGAACACTTCGCTGACGTTCCTCCACTGCCATTACACGCACTACTCTCTGTCTCCCTCTCGAATGCTGAAGCAGACTCTGAAGAGCTGGCTGAGGAGTGGGACTAATGGCAAACTGACCAACCACACGACACCATGCAAATGAGCCTCTTCTTCCTCATGAGGGCTCCTCTCCTCTCAGCGATCGTCGAGCAGGCAAATTTAAACTGAAAGATGCACTTTTTTTTTCCAAATGACTCCACGGCGGGAGCCCATTTCAACCATGTAACATTGCCATTAACTCTGCAGTCTCTAGTATTGCACAGAAAGCATTTCCAACATCCAGGTCATCATTTCTCTGTTGCTACCCCTAGTTTTCCACACTTTCCTTCACAGAACTTTATTTTAAAACTGACAAATGCTGTAAACTATGTTGATGCAGGACAAGGACACACACTTTGGCTTTACAGCTCCTTGGTAAACAGTTGGCATTTTTTAAACAGCAGCACAAGATTCACAGACACAGCACACACTAGGGAAATTGCTTCAACTTTTTTGGGCTACTGACTGCCAGATAGCCAAAACGCTAGCCTACTTGCCCAAGTTCCTTCCTTCCCAAACAAATCCAAAGCGGTGCCTCCATTTTTGTACCATGGATATACATATGTATATCTACGGGTTCGGGGAAGGATGAGGTTACCTGGCACAAGAGACCTAGGTTTGGCTACTCTGCACAGGGGCACCCAAGTAAATCAAACTACAGGAAGCAATAACTGTAATGTCCAGAACCAGAATTGAGATTTTTCAGTGTGGCTTTATTTATTAACTAACTGAACATAAGAAAAGCACTGCATGGTCCTCCAAAGGGCTATGTTACTGTATGTGCAGATTAGAGGTTAAACACAATGGTCCATTTGAGGAATGAACACATTACTACAATTGTCTGGCTTTGGACCCACCAGGCACTCAGCCCGGACTTTGCATGCACTTTGGATTCATAGCCTGACTGGCCCAGCTCCCCTGCTGGCCACTTGACTGATGGTCCACTTGAAGAATGAAAACAAACTTTACTTGGAAAGACATCCCATCAGTGGCCAAGCGCATGAGGCAAGTAGCAAAAACACAGAAGAAATCCATAGAGGTGGACCTGGTTACTAAAGATGGGGAGTTTTCCCACCTCCAGCTCCCACAGCCCATACTCGGCCTTTTTCTCTGGACACACATAAAACTTTAGACTTTAAAATGTAGATTGAACGGTGGATGACCTGAAGCACCCCCTCTACAGTAAACTTTAAATCCATTTAAAACTTTAAACAGTTGACTGCTCTATTTGTATGTCCTAGTTGACATAGTCCTCCCAAATAGCAGTCCACATTTACTTGAAATCCAACTGAAGAAAAACAAAATGTTTGCTCCTGCCAATGGAGCCAAACACTCACCCATTCATTGCAGGTGCCCCACAGGCGAAGTACTGTAACCTTTGCTGTTATACATGAACAGACTGAAACTTAAATCTGGCAGCTTTCTTCTCAGGGTGGGAGAAGGGGATTGCCCCTGGAACCCACAGAGAACTTTTCCTACCCCCCCAGAGGGAGGGGGCACTGAGACCGGGGGAGCGGTCTCCACCACTTTAAAAGGGTAAATTCAGGAACATTTCCTTCTGTGTGGAGGCAAACAGACAACTCATTGATTTCCTCACTGTTTGCTTAAGGACAAACTGAAGACTGACTTTGAATTTCCCAAAGTTCTAAACTTCACTCCCTGAGCTGGAGATTCCAAAGTGACTCATGCAGCTGCGACAGTTCTATAATGATGTCATCTCTCAAGTCTCAGCTGTGACTGAGGACAGAGTGAGACAGTGTGAAACCCATTTAACTGGAGTTTCACAAGCTGCCTTCCCTGCCTACCACTAGGTCTTACTGGGATTCTAGTAACCCCGGGTAACAAAGGGGTTACACATGTACATTTAACAGAGAATCAAGGGGAGTTGTTTTATAATTTTCATCTTAGTTTTTGTAGTATTAATCATTTAACTTTGTATTCTCCCTACAATTTTACAGATATATGCTTCAGAAGGGTTGCTGCTATGTTTTATATTACTTTGTCCAGATTGAATACTGCAGTATAAAGCAGGTTCTTTGGTCTAAATCTACAACTTGTGACAAACTGTGAGAGAGGTGTTTTAAATGGATTTTGTTTTATTAACCATTTTTGGTATGTTTTCATTTTGCTTCATTTTTTTTTGTCTGCTCATTTGAATAGGGAACTCAGAGTTCAGAGCCAGGATAGTTTAAAAAATTTGAATTTGGTAGACTTTGATTCTGGGTCAGGTGTTAAGGTTCCTTAAAAACTGCACATGAGTTGGTGTTCTGGAACTGCAGAGAGGAGAACAGAGAGTGCAGAACTCTAACAAGAGCAGCCCTCTGCATACTTTAGTTTCTAAATTCAAATTTTGCCTTTCCTGTAAATAAGCACTGCATTTGGCTTTCCTGCCAGTTTTTAGAGAGCCCTGTAAGAGAGTGGTGACAGTTTTTCTTTTTTCTGATGGCAGTTGCTATCAGGCTGCTTTGTGGGCCGAGGTGTGACAAAGTTAGGCCTGAGTCTGCTTGCTGTTTGCCACTGAAGCAGAATGTAATTACTCAGCTTCACATTATATATAAACAGAATTTGATAGAATTAAATGTACTGTTTTCTGATAAATTTATGATAAAAAATGTTTTTATTATGGTTAAGTGGAAGGGCTACCAATGGCCACTAATGGTCAGCC
Organism: Neoceratodus forsteri; assembly: GCA_016271365.2. Classification (NCBI taxonomy): domain Eukaryota; kingdom Metazoa; phylum Chordata; order Ceratodontiformes; family Ceratodontidae; genus Neoceratodus; species Neoceratodus forsteri. The sequence continues at coordinate 1,236,303,107 of CM057452.1, forward strand.
CAGTTGTGTTTTAAGTTCCTTTCAGTATTATAAAATAAGCATTTGATTAAATCTATAAAGAACCACCAAGGGGTATGGTCCAGAAACAGAGTGAAAACTGATAGTCTATATATTTTTGTAGGTGGGCCTAAAGATCTATAAGCTTTTAGTCTGGATGTCCATAATATTGTTTATAACCTTCTGACATGAACTTTTATTTACAGTTTCCTTTCCCTTTCACTTTCTAGGTAACCTGTAGGAAGAGATCCTGTATATCAAACAAAGTACCGTTGGCCTGAATTTGCATAGTGGAGTGATAGCTTGGTCTGAAAACTTGTCTTGCTTAGCAGCAGTCTTAAATAATTGGACTTGACCATTGTAAACTTGTGGCACAACTATCTAAAGAGAAAAATTGAAGGTGGAGGCAATAACTTTCAGAACGGAGAAGATGGTGCTTCAGTTTGATTATGGCAGCCCCCCCCCCCACACACAAGTACATTTTGTTGACAGTGCTATCTTATAATTAAGGTTATAGAGAAAGCTACTGAAATGTTATCTCTCAGTCTTGAATATTTATGTGCTAAGTTCTGAAACTGTGAAACATATTTATATCAATATTTATACCTGCTGAATTGATCAATCCTAGCTATTGAGTTCTGTGGAAATACATAGGCTCTGATTTGTAGCTTTATTACCTGCTGAGTACTGGTTTTAGTATTTGATACTGTGTGCACATTGCAGAAGTGATATTTTTTGATATGGTGGTATTTTTTGATTTGTCATATATGTATCAAAGCTTGGGGCTACAGTGCAATTGCTTCATTAGCACCATACTAATTAACATATTAACTAATCGATTTAGTGTTGCTTTGCTGTAATTTGTTTTCTTTAGTATGAACTAAAAAATAGCTGGTGCTGTATTTACTTCTTTCTTTATTTCTGACTGTATTTGCATTTTTTATTTACACAAGGAAAAGTTGTAATATATATTCTAGTTGGATTAGTGAAATTAGTGCAATAATATACTAGTCTGTTGCTGGTTTTAGGCTGCTTAATTTGTTAGCAGCCTTTAAAAGATCTGTAAGACTTTTATTAATATACAGGGAATTGACTTATCATTTTGATCATCTCTAATGTATATTTAAATTTGTAATCTGCACTTTATATTTTGCACATTGCACTTTGTAACCTGGGTAGCTTATTATTTCATATTAACAACAAAATTGTGTGTACAAGAAGTGGAAAGAATAGCTCCTTATTAGATGAATAGGTTATATCTGAGAAGGGTAGAAAAAAATAATACAAGGTCTAAACAAAGGAAACTGGTAGATAATGAAAATTTGGATATCCAGAAAGATCAAGTGGCAATGCCTTTGATATAAACTAAAATTATAAAAATGTTTTGGTAATACAGCATCAAAAAAAGCTGTCTCTCAATGTTCTAATTTATCCTCTACACCTGTATTACAATGTCAGGAAGAGAGAAGGAAACGTCTCCCAGAGCATACAAATATTAGTAGGAAATTGAGTTTACTGACCCCTGAAAAGAAGAAAACTGGTCAGGGAATATCTACAGGGATATTTCCATGTTTCTTACAGGAAGGAATTTCTCTACATTCCTTTGATTGGGATTCACAAAACATGTATAATATGTCAACATCTATTCTTGATATGACTAATTTGGAATCTGCAATGGCTGACTCTTGTTCATGAATATTTTCTCCTGAAGACTCACCTACCACAACAATTGAAACTGATGTAATACCAAAGGATTTATTCTGGCATCAGACCTTAAAAAGGGAGAAAATTGTCAGATTAAAAGTATAAATCAGAACAGTCTTACTTCACTCATCAATTATCTTAGTTATGCAATTGATGGACTAAAAAAATAGTTCCTGGATCCTTGACGAAACCATGAAATCCAGAATAGACCCCTCGTAGACCAGTATAGCAAATCCCTTCTGACGACCTTCTAGATCCAAACCCTCCTAATATAAAATATAATAAGGACTATTTTGCTAATGATGGCAATTTTATATCTTTTTCCACTTTATCGAAGCATATGCTGGAAATTATAAGGAATCCATATTATGCTAATGTGGTACTTTTAGAAAACATTGGAGTATTAAAGAAATAGCAAATTTAAGTGCAATTTATTTTACAATCAGGCTGTTCTAAAATAAGGAAAAATATGCAGAGAAATTTGAATTCCACTGATGTTCTAGAAGAAAAGACAATGGTGAAGGAGTAGGCAAATAAAGACATCCAGGTGCCCTTGCTTCCTCTGTTTGATAAAAATCAGTCTCTAAATCTAAAAATGACCTGTGATTATATTTCAAATCCAGTGAAAAATAAAGGTTTAGGAAAATATAAGAAGCAATCTGCCCAGAAATCGAAAAACTTAAGACAACAAGCAGAGAGAATTAGGGAAACTGTCAATGTTATTGAGATAAACTCATAAGATTATAAAGTACTGTAAAAATAACTGAAGATAGAGAATTGCAGAATGATTGTGATATCATCATCATCAAAACTTTTATTGATCTAATTTTTCAGTGTTTACAAATCTTTAAAAAACAATATTTTTAAAAACATAGACAATATATGATTGTAATATACAGTAAAGCCCACCAGGATGAAGCCCAACTCTGCAGAATTCTGCAGTAGAGTTACTGCAGCAAAAAATGCAGTTTCAATGTGAGTTAATTGCTTTCATCATGCAGGAAACCTGTGGCACTGCAATTCATCCTGGAAGGCTTCACTTTATGTCAGTTACACTATAGTACATCAATATATTAAAACATTAAATCATCCTGGAAAATAGTGGACAATAATATATGTCAATCATACAATAATTCTTAAAAGATATCACAATATTGCACAAATGTAGTGATTCACATTACCCCTTGAAAACCTTAAAGTATAAAATTTACTCAATTCATTTTTCTTCAACATTAATATATACTGCATATATTTGTTTCAATAATTTGAAGGAAAGCTGCCAATGGTTCTAAGATACTTGTTTCATTAGATCCCAGTAATCTGTTCACTATATTCTCTGGTTCAGCACCCATTTTTTTATGATAATTGCTGTTTAACAATTTTTTTTAATGGCGAAAGTGTGTAAAGTGTGGGAAAATTACCAGAATTTAAACAATAATAATTTGGTTACACATAGTATGCTAGAAATGATTTTATTCAGGTAAGGACCCAAAACCTGCCCCATGAAAACTGAGGCAATTCCGATAACAAATAAAATTCAAAATTTGACTCAAAAGACAAAAGGGAAAGAGAAATATGGAGAGAATGAAATTAAAGACAGAGTACTCATTGCTATAGATTTCCCACTCTAACATTTTTCAGTCAGTACATACCTAGTAAGGGTAAATATACCCAGGATTATTAATATATGTTGGAAATGTATGGGATAAGCCAATCTGAAGATGAGACTCCAGACAGCATCTTACACTTATTGAAACATTTGTTCCAAATATCAATAGAAGAGCAAGATATATTTGTTATGAATCCCACAAACCAAAATGTTCCTGATTCTATACTAATGTAAAACAATTTGGAAAAAAATAATTAATGAAATATGGCAAAAAGTTAAATCACTTCATTCAGTGGGTGTCAGAGTTCTACCTCCTGTTAAAATTCCCATTTTAAATAACTCCATTACAAAATCTGAGGAAACTTATGCTAAACAGTAGACAAGGGAAGACAAAGCTAGACTGGATAGACACCTTAAAGCTATAACAAAACTTGAAACTGGAAGATTGTCTGAACGGAAAAGCAAAACATTATCAGTTTTTGGTTGGAAAAGAGAGTAAAGAAACTATAGGGAAACTCAAGGATGATCTTGTAAACTTCTTGTTGTGTTCTTTAAATATTGATATTTCACATAGCTTCATAACTTGGATTAAAGTACATAGTGAACTGGCTGACTCATCTCAGATAGATATAACATTCAAAAGTGTCAAATTGACTGATTCAGTGTTAAAGGTAGCCCATTTCTTAGGTAGTTTGAGCATACATATAGTAGAATCTAATTCTTCAGTTACATCTGGTTGGGATGAACAGAATATAACTCTGAAAAGGAACTCATATGTGCATAATAGGAATCCAGAAAAACAATATTCTGCTTTAACTCCAAATATTATGTTATGGCAAAATAAAAATATTACTAACATTAATAGTTCAGATATAAATGAGGGAAGTTTGAAATCACTTTCTTGCAATATTGAAGGACTATCATTTAAACTAGCTGATAAGGAATAATTAAGTTTCATGGAAATGTTTGATACATTGTGAAGGAGGTGGCAAGGGGAAAGAAGGCAGCCTATAGGCAATTCAAGTGCTCAAGGAGTGAAAGGGGTTGAGGGGAGTTTGAACTGATGGCTAGAAGGGCCACTAGGGTGGTGAAGGTGGCTAAGGCAAGGAAGGAGCAGAACCTGGCCAGGGAAATTAGGAGAGGGAACAAGGAGTTCTTAAGATACATTGGGAAAAATGAAGGGTGAAGGGGCAGATTAGCAGGATTAAAACAGGGGAGAAATGGGCACAAGACCCATGGGAGCAGGCTGAGGTACTAAATGAGTACTTCACCTCAGTTTTCACCAAGGAAAATGGGGGTGCTGCATCATACACGGGAGGAGACAGTGATACTGAGGAGGGGGGACTCTTACCGATATGTGGATCTGGGGAGAGGGAGAGGCATCACTGGCAGGAGAGGGGAAGCTAAGCAGGGAGAAGAGGTAGCAGAGGTGGAAATCACAGCAGAGAGAGTGAGGGAAGCCCTCAGGTCCCTTAAGATGGAGAAAGCACTGGGGCCAGATAAATTACATCCCAGAGTGCTGAAGGAACTTGCGGATGTCTTGGAAAAAACCCTGGTGGAGCTTTTCACCATCTCTCTGAGGACAGGGTGGGTGCCCCAGGACTGGAAGGTGGTGCATATAGTGCCTTTCCACAAGGGGGGATCAAGGGAGGTAGCAGAAAACTACAGGCCTGTCAGCCTGACATCTGTGGTGGGCAAGGTGATGGAGGGCATTGTCAAGGAGAGGCTGGAGGGACATGGAAAAGTCAGGGTGCCTGGATGATAGACAGCATGGATTCGTCCTAGGGAAATCATGTCAGACAAACCTTGTGGAGTTCTATGACTAGGTGACGAGTGCCTTAGACCTGGATAGACCATTGGACATCCTCTTTCTAGACTTCAGCAAGGCATTTGACTCTGTTCCTCATGAGGGCCTGTTGGATAAGCTGGGAGAAATGGGAGTGGGGAACCAGATGATCAGATGGATAGACAATTGGCTCTGGAACCGGACCCAGAGGGTCGTAGTTGGCGGGATAGTCTCATCCCCAAGGAGGGTCATTAGTGGGGTCACATAGGGATCAGTCCTTGGGCACCTCCTGTTCAATGCCTATATCTCTGACATAAGGACAGGTATCATGAGTGAGATGAGTCTCTTTGCGGATGACTCAAAACTGGGACGGTGGTGAATGGGGAGGAGGGGAGGGTGGCCCTACAGGGGGACCTGGAAGCTCTGGAAAGATGGTATAGAAAGTAGAAGCTGAGGTTCAATGCAGGGAAATGTAAGATACTGCACCTGTGAGCCAGAAACCCAGGCCAAGTGTACACCCTGGGGGGGGGACTGCTACAAGTCTCGATGGCTGAGATGGACCTGGGGGTGGTGATGGATGTCAAAATGAACAACTCAGAGACTTGCAGGAGGGCAGCAGCCAAGGCCAACAGGATCCTGTGATGCATCGCTAGTGGGATCACCTCCAGAAGGAGGGAAGGGATACTCCTTCTGTATAACTGCTTGGTGAGGTCACATCTCTAGTACTGCATACAGTTTTGGAGGTCACACTTAAAGAGGGAGATTAAACTCCTGGAGAGGGTCCAGAGGAGGGCAACCAAAATGATTTGGGGCTTGGGGGACAGGACCTATGGGGAGAGCTCGAAGAGCTAAATATGTACACATTGGAAGAGAGAAGGGACGGGGGGACATGATAGAGGTCTTCAGGTATATGAAGGTGGTAAATAGGGGAGGAGCAGTCAGGATGCTTCAAAGGAAGGAGGAAGGGGCAACTAGAGGACATGGGTGGAAGCTGGAGGGGGAAGATTCAGGGGAGAAAGGAGGAGATGCTATTTCACTCAGAGGGTGGAGGAGCTATGGAATGCATTGCCCAGGGGGCTGGTGGAGGCAGAGATGGTGGAAGGGTTCAAGAGGGGGTGGGACAGGTACAGGGGAAGGGTGCTGGAAGCAAAATCCAGTGCAGCCAGAATATCTGGGACTGGGAAGGGAGAAGCCAGACAAGGCAAGGGGGGCAGCAAGGTCATCTCCCAGGGTGGGGGCTGACCAAAAAAGCAGACACGAAAGACTATTAGGCCTATTCTGCTGGCATTTTAGTATGTTAGTATGTTAGCACTGTGTGTGTAGGAGACATGGAGTACAGTAACCTTAATAATTCCAGGATGTATCAGCAACTAAAAGTAAAACATATTGGAGACAGAAAGCAGGATTGACTATATATGTAAGAACCTCTTTAAATTTGAAAAATGTATCATTTCAGATTAAGTCAGACTATATTATGGCACTAAGGCTAACTAAAGAAAAATGAGGAATAATAATCATTACTGTGTATTTCCCAGTCGAAACTAAAATTTATGATCCTGTCTGGAATTGCTTTATTAATTTTCTGAATCAAATTACAGTGGATTACATACAGGATTATTTTTTTTTTTGGATAGGAGACATTAATGTAAGAGCATTTCAGAGTAATACCTCCTTTAACCTATATGAGGATCTATTATAGGGCTTTCAAATTTCTAACCCAAGATTGTCTGAGATAGGGATGCAAAAGATAAACTATGTGATACGAGAGGTAAACATATTTTAAAATCATTATCTGAATCTAGTTTTTGCCTTTTAAATGGTTGCCTCACTGGTGATAGGGTAGAGGAATTCACTTTCATGGGACCTCTGGGGGCCTCAATAATGGACCTAGTATGGGTTAATTTAATTGCTGACAGTCTGATTAATGATCTTCAGATTTTAGATTGTTCAGTGTCTGTGCATGCTTCTGTGTTGTTATCTCTTAACCTAGAAAAATATATAGAAATAAATGTTGAGGGTGCCATTGATACAGATAATCTTGAAAGTGTTAATAGTAAAAGAGCTAGTTGGAACAACAGAACACTGCCTTCTTTAGTAGAACATCTACAGAGTTTTACTATCAGTGATCTTGCCGCTAAAATATAAGTTGCAGGGACAATGCGATTTTGAACAACTTGGATTTATTAAATGCTTACATTAGCCCTCTTCTGTGTATCAGTTGTGTAAATAAGAAAAAGAAGATCAAGTGGTTTAATAAGACTTGTTTAAAGGCAAAAAAGATCTTGATAAACTTGTAAGACAAAGTAAAAAGTCAAGGACCAAAGCAAATGGTAAGAAAGAATGCTGACTTCTGACTGGACCTGAGATGTTATCCCAGTACATCACGGGCCTATTCCCAGCAGCCAGATGACCACATTAATCCTTAATGGAATCACTCCACTAATCCCCCCCTCCAGTATTGTCTGGTAATTCAGCAGCTGATTCAGTGATTCCCACTTGTGGCCCTTCAGTGTTCCTGACTCTGTCACTGCCACCAGTCAGAACAACACACAGTCTTATTCTCTCTCCCCTTCCAATTCCCACACTATTCCCCAAAACAGAAAAAAATGGTTTCAAAGGAAAAGAAAAAGCTGCCATCTGACACATAATTTCAATCCCCCCATCAGTGCAAGCAGTCTGGTCAGAAGCAAATTCAGACACCGATTCAGTGATTCTTGCTCGCAGACCTTCAGTGTTCCTAACTCACTCACTGCCAGCAGCTAGAGCAACACACAGTCCTACTCTACCCTCAGCCCCCATTCCCACACTATCCCCCCAAACAAAATAAATATTTTCAAAGAGGGAAAAAAAGCCATCATCTGACATGACATTTTGATTCCCCCCTCAGCACAAGCCTTTTGAAACAGCCATGCTCCCATTCCCTAAACAGACCGCTCGCTTCCTGAAATGGCCCCACTGCTCACTAACTGCATCACAAAATAAAACAAAACAAAAATCCAACACAATCAGAAGCATTTTTGAAAGGCCACAGTAAAAACAAAACTGATTATTTGGACCAAATACCTGCTATCTATTGAAAACAAATGTATGAACACTCGTGACATTGCAGTTCCTGAACTTCTGTGCCATTCCATCAGCTGTACCAAAAAAAATAGTACTTCTCAAAGCTTGTGGCCTCATGCCCAATAACCCCAGGCATGACTTTATCCCAGCATTCCAAGCACAACACACACCCTGCCATGCATTATTGTTTAAAGAAATCACAGAAAGCGTATTGGAAACTACTTGAGACTAAAAGAGCAAAGTTCCATGAAAAAATATGGTAATTACTTAGAGAAAATATTCATAAAAAAGATACTAGAAATTTCTGGAAAGTAGTTAATCAAGGTTACAGTAATTATGCAGCAACCATCTTGGCTTATATCCCTCTGAATAGCTGGAAAAAGCATTTTCAAAAATGATATTTTTCATTGGAGGAGTCTCTGGAATTTCAAGAATATATACAATATCTAAAATCGTGTGTATCATATTTTGCTCCTTATTCTATTTATATCATGGAATTGGAAATTTATGAAGGAATTAGCAAAACACATTTGAATAAGGCCCCTGGTACTGACCAGATAGTTACAAATATGTATTAATATTTTATGGATTGGTGGGTTCTAGTTCTAAAGATTCTGTTTAATAATGTTGCTCAGAGGGATGACTTCCCAGCTAGTTGGTCAGGAAGTATAATCTTTCCATTATATAAAAAGGGAGATTTTCATGATCCAGCTATGTATAGGCCTATTAGTTAAATTGATGCATCTCAAATGTTGTTCTTTTCTATTATCCTACAAAGACTAATGACATGGCTAGAAAATGGTCACATTTTGAGTGAGTATCAAAATGGTTTTAGAGCAAGTCATTCAGTTGTACAGCATTGTTTGCCAATGTCACACTTAATATGGAAATATACAAGAATCAAAAAGGCTAAACTCTTTTGCTGCTTCATTGATTTTTCTTCTGCTTTTGATAGCATAAGTCATACATTATTGTGGAAAAAAACTGGAATTCCTGGGTTCAGGCTCTAATTTGTTAAATATTCTCATCTGAATACATTCACAGACCTGGATTAAGGTACAATACAATCATGGAAGGGCAACTACTGCCCCAGTATCCACTAATTGCGAGGTACAACAGGGCTGCCTATTGGCACCAATTTTACTCAATATTTATATAAATGTGATATTGCAAAGCCTTGATAATTCTGACTTTCACTCTCCAGTAGTTAAAAATAAATGGATATCATGTTTGGCTTACGCCAATGATATTGTATTATTCATAACTTCCTTGTTGGGCCTTCAAAGCAAAAAATGTATCATTTCACTTCACTCAGTAATGAGAATCATATTAATATCAATAAGGCAAAAATAAAATTGATCATTTTTGGTCAAAAAAGGAAAAAAATTTCCTTCAGTATACATGGAAAAGGATAAGTTGAAGATTTTGAACTTTTATGATTATCTAGGAGTAAGATGCTTTTTTCATTTAATATACTTTACTCATTTTATATTTTTAACAACAGTCAGTAGGAAGTAAGATGCTTTAAAAATTGTTTATTGTCTATACACATTAAATGCATTTATTCTAAACTTAAAACTGCTACTAATACATTCAAAATTTTTAATAAAAAATACAGTGAGGGAGGTTTATTGGGAGCTTTAAATGTAGTGAATGCGAAAGTTAAGTCAAGTATTATATTTGCTGCAGGGAGTTGGGATTATGGAGATAGTACATCTCTGGAGATTATGATAAAATTTATAGATGTTTCCTTTTGGTTCCACAGTCAATACCTGCTTCTATATTGAGATTGGAATTAGGTCAGTATCCTATACAAACATTGATTAAGGAAAGACAGATACTCTTTCTTCTTAATTTATTTAAACTCAATAAAAATAGACTCTGCAGATTTAGCCTTGAGGAGGAGATAGATTACACTACAATGGGGTTTTGCTTTTCCATACACACATGTGATAGGAAATAGTATTTTTCCATATGGACTCAGTCATTTGCTGTATGAATTACATTTACATCCAAAAGAAGTAATCATACATCAAGTTAAAAGAAGATTAAGAGATATTGCTGTGGCCACTAATTTTGACAGATTAAGATCTTTAACATTTTTTAAATGGTATAAAGCACTCATAAATTAGCAAAAAGTGGGACCATACCTTAGACTTATACCTGATCTGGATAGGTTGAGGTTAGAAATCTATAAAGCCAATTATATGTATATATTATGAACAAACAATGCCAAATATAATATCAAAATATCATAATTGTAATACACAAAATGAGGATGACTTGAAACACATTGTTCTTCAATGTCCATTATATGCTCGAAAAGACAGGAATGGCTCAGATCTGTTATTGGCTTTCTATGCCTCCCACCTAACCAACTCATTCTTTTCCTTTTCAATACAAAATATATTGATATTACTTCTAAATCAATTGGATTTTCAACCACCTTGCACCTGTGATTACTTTGGGGTTATTTGGCATTTAATAGATATTTGTACACTTGTATAGATAAATGATCACAGAATGAATATATATACATATATATATAGATATATTAGAGGCAAAAAACTCAGTTTAATGCATCAGTTAGGATTGTTTCACAGCAAAAAAAGCTAGCAAATTCAGGGTTAGGGTTGAAAGCCCCCCCTTGGACCCCACCAGCCCACCTCCCAACCAGCATCATGGTGTGCATTGGGGTTGTCGGCCCTAACTCTTACCCCATCACATGTGTAAAGAAGCTGAGGTATAGGAGAATGGGGTGAGAGTTAAGATCGATGACCCCAATGCACACCCCAATGCCAGTTGGGGGGTGGGCTGGGGGGTCCAACCCTAACCCTGAATTTCCAAGGTTTTTTTTGCTGTGGGACAATCCTAACTGATGCATTAAACAGAGATTTTTTGCCTCTAATTTCCCTTATGATAATGAGGATGATAAATAATGAAAGGAATGCAATGGCAATGGCAATGGCTGCGCTCCCACCATGAGATGTCTTGTTACACAGTAACAGGAACTGCAAAGCAAACACAAGTGGCAACAGTAATGCACATGGCAAAGCAAATGTAAATGGCAAAGCAAACGTTAATAGAAATACAAGCGTAAGGTGACGCCGAACCAAACAGTTACGTAAACAGAGACATCAAACAGAAGTGTATACATAATGCAACTGGTAACACACACATTCACGGTGCCACAATTGTAAATGAAAATGGTAACAGTAACACCAACAATAACACCCAAGTAAACAGAAATGCAAGCACGTATAAAAACGCAAACCATATCGCACACACTCATGGAACCACAGCTGTAAATGCAAATGGTTATGGTAACAGCAACAACAAAGCCAATAAAAACAGAAACGCAAGCACATATGAAATTACAAACTGTTACACATAAGGTCATGGTACCGCAATAGTAAATGTAAATGGTAACCGTAACAGTAACAGTAAAGACAACAGAAACAGAAATGCAAGCGCATATGAAAACGCAAACCGTTACGCACATGGTGGCATAGATGGGAACAGTGATTCGAATGGTAACGGAAGCACAACTGGAAATGCTAGCTGTCATAGTAACAATAAGGCACACCCTTCTTTTCCCCAAAAACTGCATTGAAAAAGCTAATTGAAAATAAAGAATGTATGCATTACAATTGACTTCAGAGCAGAAAAGTACAACTTGGTTTACTAAATTGCTTATATCTCAGGAACCATATGACGTAGGAAAAAAATAAAAATTTTATATGAATTATTACTTTCCTGGCTAGTTTTTTGCTTAGTCCCTCAATTGGAGGGCTAAAAATTTTTTTGACAAAAAGTCAGTATCTAGCACCGTTTCTGAGATACGGGCCCTGAAAGACATGAAGGACGCTATAATGTTATCCTATGGAACAAATCGTCAAATTTGGAGTGCTGTTACTTTGTCACCCTGTAATAATTTTTCTCCAAACCACAAAAAAGACACATTTGTAGGATGCTGGCTTTCTTCCCTCCAAATTTCAGCTCAAAAGACCAAACCATTATTTTCCAGCAGCGCGGCAAAGAATTCCTGTAATATGGTGGACACTGTAATGTTATCCTATGGGAAAAAGTGCCAACTTTGTAGTACTGTAACTTTGCTGCCCTGAAATATTTTTTCTTCAACCAAACCACTAAAAGGCACATCTGTTGGATGTTGCCTTTCTTTTCTCCAAATTTCAGGCAAAAAGACCAAGCCATTTCTGAGATATCCAATGTCAAAGATTGGCAAAATTTCCCTATCTATTCCATTATAACAAATCTGGCCATCTGGTCCCTATTTTGCGATCAAAGATCACGATCAAAGAATTTCACGATCAAAGAATTTGCTGCCTCACGATCAAAGAATTTGCAGGCTCATGAACAAAGAATAAAAAATTTAATAATTCAAAAAATAGAAGCAATTGCAGTAAACCATCGCCATGGTTCAACATAATGAAGCCCCCTGAGTAAAACCCATCCTCATTTGACTTCCTAGGACACCCTTGGGCTAAGAAAATTTAATTTTAATTTGGGTCATCTTGTCCCTCACTCATGATGCAAGATTGCGGTCAAGGAGTCTCACAATCAAAGAATTTGCAAGCTCACAAACAAAGAATAAAAAATTTAATAAATCAAAAAATCGGAGGAATTGCAGTAAACCACCACCATGGTTTGACAGAACAAAGCCCCCTGAGTAAAACCCACCCTCATTTAATTTCCTAGGGCACCCATGGGCAGAGACAAATGATTTTTAAATTCGGCCATCTCGTCCCTCACTCACGATGCAAGTTCGGGACCAAAGAATCTCACGGTCAAAGAATTTGTAGCCTAACGATCAAATAATTTGCAGACTCGCAATCAAAGAATAAAAAAATGGTGAAACGTGATTTATTCACCGATTTGAACCAAATCAATGGCATGGTTCAACAGAATGGACCCTCCTGAGCAAAATAAGCACTCATTTGTGTCCCTAGCCCACTCCTGCGCTGAGATATTAGTGTTTTATGTCACAATGCAAGATCCCAATCAAAGAATATCACGATCAAAGAATTTGCAGGCTCGCTATCAAAGATCGTTAGTGAGCCATGAATTAAGATTTTAAAAGCTTATAACTCTATTTTTTGACTGATTTGGACAGAACCAAAGCCGTGGCTTGATAGATCAGGGTCCCTTGAGTAAAACCCATTGAAGTTTTACTTCAGAAGTGACCCCTGAGCCGAGATATTTGTGTTTGTTTGATTGGAAAACTGAAAACAAGATGGCATACCTCGCGGTCAAAGAATTTTGAAAATTCCTCTGCAACAAAGATTCTTGAACTGTGAGGCTGCAAATTCTTTGATTGCCAGGTGAGACCAGATGGCCAGAACCCCCATTCTTTGATCGCAAGATATACATATACATTTTCCCATTGATTTATAATGGAACTTAAAAGTGCAATTACTTTTGAATGCCTTAATATTTTTTCACCAAACAAAAAGTGGCATGTTCAGCCACCAAAGCTCTTTTAAATAAGCCATCCTGTAGAGCAGCACACCACACAGCAGCCATGCAGGACCACATTAAGAATGCCAAAAGGTGCCTTCAAAAATGGATAATTTTGCATTTTTCAGTGCTTCCGTACATGAAGACCAGCACTCTGACACAAATGCAATTTGGCAGATCAAGAGACCATGTGCACCCCAACGCATGTACCAAATTTCAGGCAAATCCATTCAATGGGTCCAAAGTTATTAATGTCCAAACTTTTGACTTTAGTATGTAAGTGGCCATTCACCCTAACTATAGTGGCGTGCCCACGCCACTATACTGCGTATATGTGTATGTATATATATATATATATATATATAAATGATAGTGGCACAGTAGTGCCACTATAGTTAGGGTTGAGTGCCCACTTTATGGTTAAATCTCATATTTTGTACCTTAATAACTTTGCAACCGTACAACAGATTTGACTTACATTTTGCATGCACAGTCTGGTACCAGAGATCTCTGGATCTAGCAAGTTGCGTTATTGCTGGATGTATGGTTGCAGAGCTACAGAACACCAAATAATGCAAAAAAACTGAATTTTTGTGCATTTCTTTTCTTGCGCCTACAGCATGCACCATTTGCGTGTTCAGTCCAGAAACTTAAGGGAACATACAGCCAGGGTCCTCGATGTGCCTTTTGAAGATTTCATGAAAATATATTAAACAGTTCAAAAGTTATTCAAAAAACAAGGTTTCTGATTATAGTCAATGGGAAAAGTTAACAACAGATGCAAAAGTTTCACAAATGGATGTTTTTACTGTCGTAAATGACCTTTTAAATTCATGAGTCAGTCATTTTTTTCAGTTGCTGCTTAGAAAAATGCCTGGCATTTAAAATTGGGACCCTCTAGGAACACAATTCTTGTTGTGTTCACCTAGTCGAGTCCTGAGGATGCTAGCCATATCTTTTTTTGAGGGGAGGGGGGTTAAACCCACCCAGAAATATGTTTTTAATTTTTTGTAAAAAGTACTTTTGCAAAATACTTTCACAAATGTGAAAGTTTTGTGATTTTTATTTTGAGAAACTTTCATGATTTACGAAAGAAATTTGCGAAAGTATGGCCAAAACAACAGGAAATCTTTGTCACCCTCCTGCAAAACAATGGTTTAGTCTTTTGGGCTGAAATTTGCAAGAAAGAAAGCCAAGATCCCACAGGTATGCCTTTGGTGGTTTGGTGCCGAAATATTACAGTGATCAAAAGTTATGGCACTCTGAAATTGATGATTTTTCCCATAAGATAACATTACGGCATCCAACATGCTTTTCAGCTCCTGTATCTAGAAAACTGTTCGAGATACGGACTTTCTGTCACAAAAATTCTTAGTCCCCCACTGTGTGGCTAAGTACAAAACTAATAAATCAACTAATTGGTTGAATTGAACAGTGTTCAAGTTTCTGCTTTATGAGCGCATACAGCTTGAAAGTTAAGTACAAAACTAACCTGGAAAGTCATAAATAATATGAAATAGTAATTTTTTTTCTACCTCTTACGGTTCCTGAGATATAAGTAATGTAGTATTCCAAGTATTCATTTTCCTGTCCGAGGGCCACTATTATGTGCACATTCTTTGTATTCACTGTGTTTCTTGATGCATCTGTTTTGGACACAATGTGTGTGCGTTAATATTACCGTTAGCGTTTTGCTTTGCATTTTCATCAATGTTAGAATTATGGTTAGCATTAGCATTAATGTTTGAGTCTGCATTTCCATAACTGCATGTGTTACCATTTCCATTTGCATCACCGTTAGCATTACCATTTGCAGTTGTGCCTGTGTTTGCGTTACTGTTTGCATTTGCATTTACATTTGCATCACTGTTAGCATTACTGTCAGTATTTGCATTTCAGTTACCATTTACATTTGTGTTAATGTTTGTGTTTACGTTTGCATCACCATTATCCTTACCATCAGCATTTGCATTTATGTTACTGTTACCATTACCGTTTGCTTTTAAGTTTGCGTCATCATTACCATTACTGTTTGCATTTGCATTACCATTTGTGTTTCTCTTTGTATTACCATAACTGTTAGCAGTTGCATTTGAAGTGACATTCGTGTTGGTGTTACCATTACAATTAGCATTTGCATCACCATTACCATTATCATGAGCATTTGTGTTTATGTTACCATTACCATTAGCATTTGCATTTGTGTTACCAAAGCAGTTAGCGGTTGTGTTTGCATTGATATTTGCGTTGGTGTTACCATTGCCATTTGTGTCACTGCTGCCATTATCATTGATGTTACTGTTTGCATTTCTGTTATCATTGCTGTTACCGTTTGCATTTCTCTTTGCATTTGCATCACCGTTACTGTTAGCATTAGCTTTTGTGTTTGCATTTCCGCTTGCATCACTGTTAGCATTACCGTTAATGTCAGCATTTGCATTTGCATTATCGTTAAAGTTTGTGTTAGCATTATCATTAGCGTATGTGTTCACGCTTATGTTACTATTACCCATTAGCGTTACCATTAGCGTTTGCATTACCATTGGCATTAATGTTACATGTGGCATTGCCGTTACTGTTAGGGTTATTACACAAAAATGGGCAGTGTCAGGCCCGCTCTCCCACCACCACATAATATTCACTATTTCTAGTGCACATTCTCAAAAAGAAGGGAAATTCATGGCAAAAAAAAATCTGTTAATGCATCAGTTAGGGTTGTTCCACAGTGACAAAAACAAGGAAATTTGATGTTATGGTTACCACCCCTACCACCCCACACCAACCCCGCATGCAGCAACAGCCATCGGGGTGTAATTCAGGGTCATCATGCCTAACTCTCACCCCATTCTCCTACACTGCACCACCACACTTCTTTACACACAGAATGGGGTGAGAGTTAGGCCAATGATCCCAATGCACACCCTGATGGCAGGTGGTTTGTGTGGGTTGGGGGTGGGGTGGCAGGGGTAGTAACCTTAACATCAAATTTCCTTGCTTTTGTCACTGTGGAACAACCCTAATATATATGTATTGAGTCTCCATTGCAATGTATTAATTTTCAGTTGCACTAAGAATGTTACTATTTGTATGATTTTGTATGTGAAAATATATGGATATATAATGTATTTGTACTTTTATTTCAATATTGTAATGGCTTATAGCCAATCAATAAAAATAGAATGGAACTGAAGTGGACTACTCACATTGAGCTTTTTGTGGGATCCCCTTCTTCATCTGCTAGATAACTGTAGCTGTTAATGAGGTGTTAATCACACCAGGCCATCTGCAACACAGAGAGATTAGCATGAGATGTAGAGCTTGCTAAACTAGGGTCATTACCTGCCATAGAAAACCTGCACTAGTCAAGATGGACAAGTAGAGGATTAGCTGCACTAGCCCTGCTCAGTTTCCACTAGGTTTTGGGGTAGTAAAACAATGTTAAAATCAAACCCTACTTTTAAAAATAAAAATGTCTTACAGTTTTCTGTTTCCCAAGCCCCTTAGGTTTGTGTATCCCCCTCCCCAAAGAAATCTTAGATGGGATCCTGACTCACTTGTCACTGTACAAAAATGTCCAAATCTGCTGGACTCCAGTTGATCACAAGGGTGGGGGCTGAGACTGTCTTTCTCTGCCTGAGAAGTACATGATAATGCCAGGGGGTGGAGAAAGATGAAGAGAAGAGGCCATGGTACAAAACAATGGGGGGCACACTGTGTGTGATGGCATTGCAGTCTTTTCTTTCTGTGGAGCTGGAAGCAATGTGGAAGCAGGATAAATGTTCAATGATCTGAGTATTTTCTTGGCTTGCATTTTTTCCTGTATAAGTGTCCACAATTTACAATTACAGTTTTGGGCTATTGCAACCATCTGATGGCTAGTGCACTTTTTTAAATCAACTTGACCTGCTGGGTAGTGCAAAGAAAAGTTAAGGTTGACCCCTGTATAATATTGATCAGTCTTGATCAATAATATATTAATGGTTTCACTGAAACCACTCTTAAGTTTTAAGAGTGATCCTACTTACATTCTTAGGGTAGCAGAACTGTTCACCTTCAGTTTGCTGTTCTCATACCCTAGAAATGCATGTAAGACCAGTCTTACAACCATAAGAGTGGTTTCAGTGGAAGTATTAACAAATAGTATAGCATGGCAGTCACAGGAAGACTGCAGAACCACAGTGGACTCTGGTAGATGGTACTGGAAAGGTGAGTCACTGGGGATCACCGGCTGCACCTAGAGTGAGGTAACACATTGCAGAGGAGATAAGAGGGGAAGTGTGAAGAGCACAAAAGGTAATCAAAGTAAACAAAAGTAAAAAGCAGTCTTTGTGAAGGGTCCTAGTCAAATCCTCTCTGGGGTAACCTAACATTACTGATTGAGATTGAAAAACATGCTGGGTAAGGGAATCCTATAAGTACCTAGCTGGGGTAACTCTTTATGTTAAAATTGTATAGAGTCTACACTTTATTAAGACAACCTACAGTACTATGGTCACAAAGCATTTTACAGTTTTCACACACTACACACACAGAAACACACACACACAGACACATACATACACAGCAACAGCTTGATGGGATGTGGAGGGAGTGGAGGGGTGCTGGACAGTGGCAAACCAGAAGATGCTCTGCAAGTTTGTCCACTGTCTTAACTGTAACAGGTCCAGGCCCATAAGGGTGGAGCTGGAAGTCACAATATCTGAAATATGCCAGCTGAGGGCTACAGCCACCTGGCCTCATAGGGAACCACTATCACAGCCACGTCTCAGGCCAAGACAGAGAAGGAGGCTGGAGAGTGGTGGGGAAAGGAAAGGTAGAAGGGTTAGTGAAGTCTAAAACTGTGTAAACAGGGCTGGGCACAAACATTATGTTTTCTTTATTGTAA
This sequence comes from Neoceratodus forsteri, assembly GCA_016271365.2. Classification (NCBI taxonomy): domain Eukaryota; kingdom Metazoa; phylum Chordata; order Ceratodontiformes; family Ceratodontidae; genus Neoceratodus; species Neoceratodus forsteri. The sequence continues at coordinate 1,236,321,629 of CM057452.1, forward strand.
CAAATGGTACCCCAACCTACCCTCAAAAGAAAATAAGAGTCCAACATGTCAAACTGCAGGCACTGCCATAAAGCATGCCAAAGGGTGAACTAAGCAAGAGGAAGGTAAACTCAGAGGGGGATTTGATTGTCAGGTGCACTATGAGGGAATTGGGTCTTACACCCAATGGTAAAAAGGTGGTCTGCTGCTTCCTTGGAGTGATGGCAGACAGAATTATAGCCAGGATGCTGGAACCCATGGAAGAAGGTGAGGGAAGAATTGATCTACTTTTTCTTATTGATATAAAGATCTGAGTAGGTGACACATGGAACAAGTAAAGTTAGTTTTCCAGTCTCTGGGAAAGGCAGCCAAGAAACAGCGGGGGGAGGTAACCTTCTCTGAGATGCTACCACAGCCATGGCTAAATAAGAGAAAACAGTTCCAAGTATTCTAGTTCAATGTATGGCTAAAGAGATGTTGCACAGAGGAGGCATTTGTGGTCCCTCAAGCAGCTGGGCCTGACCTAGTAGGATAGTAAGCTAATCAGATGGGATGGCTTGCATTCCAATGAGGAGGGCAGATGGGTGCTAGGAAAAAGATGGCTGCAACATATAGCTAATTGAAACTAAACAAAGGGGAGTCAATGTGATAAGGTAGACAAATAATGTCACAAACCAAGGGAGGAAACATGAGGAAGTATTTCTTCATGGAGAGGGTTGTAGATGCATGGAACAGCCTTCTTGAGGAGGTTGTGGAGTCAAAAACAGTGAGGGAATTCAAAAATTCATGGAACAGACATATGGCAATTCTAGTGGGGGGGTAGGAGGAAGTAGGCTGTTGGTTAACTAGGCTCTGCAACTTATCCATTAGGTCAGAAAATGGGCAGACTAGGTGGGCCAAACGGTCCTTATCTGCCACAAAATTATATTTTTCTATGTTTCTATGAGCCTTGTCAGTCTACCCCATCAACCAATGAAATACAGGCAACTATACGCAGGGTAAAGGGAAAAGAGGTAGTGTGGCTGGCTAATTTTTAGAGACTTATGTTTACCAATCATGGATTATTGGCAACAAAATGCTGGAACTGCAAGCCCTGGTTGTAGAAGGACATTTTGACCTGGTGTCTGTCATTGGGACATGGGTAACCACAAACCACTAATGGGACATGACCACACCAGGATACTTGCCATTTAGAAAGGAAAGAATAAGGGGTAGGGTAGGAGTAGTTTGTGCTGTAAATAAAGGGAAGGACAGAAGCAATGGAAATAGAAATGGTGATTCCGAAAAACATGTAACCCTGTGGATACTAGCAGCAGCATGAAATGGAAGGCAAATTGGATTGTTAGTCTACAGGTCACCAGACATGGGCCAGTGTGCAGATTAAGAAAGGAGAGAGTCACTAAAGAAGTTGGCCAATATTGGGAAGGTAATAGTAGTAGGGGACTTTCAGTATGGCAAATGTGGCCTGGAAGGTTCTAATCATGGCAAGCACTAGGAACTAACTTTTGGTAGATGCATGCCAAGAGGCATTCCTAGTAGTAGTTGAGGGCCTGACAAGGGGAGTGGCTTCGTTGATCTGGTGCTCACTAGCAGTGAGACGATCCAAAACATGGTAGTCCAGGAACTGCTTGGAACCAGCAATCACAAGACAGTGAGGTTGAAGGTCCAAAAATGGCCTACCAAAGGGGCAAACCAAGAAAAAATATGGAGTTTCGAGATGGCATATTGTGATAAAATGATGAGACTGTAGGGGGAAAAAAGGCAGAGGGAGAACAAAGCAGCTGGGGGGGGTGGGTAGAGGAAAAATGGAAAGCATTTTAAAAAGTTCCAAACAACCAGGAATTTTGCACAGTTAGTTTAATAGTGGTTGTAAGATTTTTCAACAGTATTGACATTAAATTAAATCGAGCATACATAATGGATTGGAGTGAAAAAATACATTTCTCTTCATTAGTGAGTGGTAAGACCTGTAACTCATAAATGACAAAGCCATGAGTTTGTTATAAAGGTCTTATCACTCACGTATTGAGACAAATGTGCTATTCTACTGCAATCCATTATGTATTTGATACAGTATATACCACACCATTTGCAATACTTTTACTAGTGTTTACCTTGTTTTAGCTTTATCTAGCCCATTATTCTCTGTGTACTACATCCAGATTCTAAGTTGAAATAACATGTTGTAAGTGAAATAAATTGTGTTGTATCTGAAATAAATGGCTTTCTAAATGAAAATAAATATTTATCCTCAAATATCACTATCATACCTATCAACCTCCTTTCTTGCAGATCAGGGACAATGCTTAAAAACATAAGGGACAAGTGGCAAAAATCAGGGACACATTTCAAAAAATGATATTAGCTCAACAATACTGCTATACTGTTTTGAGTGGTGTAAAAGGCATTTTCTGAAGGAGAACTAGACTGTAACACTATAGTCTGGCATTGTGTTACACTTTTCATCCATACTCTTCTACAATGGAACTACCAAATTTAGGAGGGACAGTGGAGCTTTTTGAGGCAAAATCAGGGACATCCCTAAAAATCAGGGACAGCTGAGAGGTATGATCACAATTTTTTACCCAATGTATTCATCACTGGTGTAGTACAAGGGGCTGAGCAGAGTGAAACCATGAGTGCTAGGTTGTATTGTTGGTAGAGATGTTGCAGTTTTATTCCACCTGCAAAGTTCGTTCAAAGTCGTCAAATTCATCCCACGAAAAATTGCCTTTTCATGACAACACTTTGTGTGTAACTTCGAAGTTAACCTCGACTTTTGTCCCTAACTTCTAAGTTCTTGAAAAAAAGGGTTTGTCATGTGATTCACATCCTGCATGTCACACGAGAGGCCCCAGTAAAGCAGGAATCAGTGTAATTTCATCATTTGGAGCCGAGTGAAGCGACAGACAGCAGCAGATCTCAGAGCTACCTAGCAAACTAACCCTATTTGAAATATTTAATTTTGTACATTTTTTGATTTTATTTTCACCTTCCTGTGTCTGTCATTGATATCTTTATATTTATTTTGCACTGAAAAATGTTGTTTGTGTATATTTGTTTTGGTTAATTTAGAAACTGTAGGGTGTGTACTGTGTGTGTGTGTGTGTGTTTGTAGTGTCTCTTTCTTTCTCAATTTCTAAATTTTTTTGTTTTAAATGGAGAAAAGTGGGAAGGAGATCAGGAAGGGTAAGGCATCAGGGATTAGGATCAACAGGAGAGCATCTAAGAGAGGAGTGAGTAAGCACCCCCCTCTCGAGAACATGATGGGAGTTCTGCTGCTCCATTGCAGCAGCAGCAGGAGAAGCAGCAGTAGGATTTATAGCCCCTCCAGCAGAAGCCTATGGTGTCTGCCCCAGTCCCAAGTCCCAATGTTGACAATGCCACCCCCAGCAGTTCAACTACCACTGGCAATGTCCAGCACTCTGCCAACATAGCATCTGTTTCTCCCCCCTCCTTCCCTGGCAATCTATTGTGTGGGAGTTGTTTGATGTGGATCCTGCAGATGAAATGGTGGCCATCTGCAAGGTCTGTGGTCACACTGTAAGGTGGGGGAGACAAGGCAGCCACCTTGGGAGCAGTAGCCAGCAGACGCACTTCCGGATCCATCACCTGGCAAAGTGGCAGGTGAAGGAGCGTAAGGTGGGTGGAGCACATGCTAGCTGTGGTGAAGGAGAGCAGCGGGAGGTGGTCCGTCATGCTGCTGTGAGTCAGCATGGTGGCCATAAGGAGGAACGCAACAGCTAGTGACCACAGACAAGACAGGCAGCAGTGGCAGCAAGTGATGTGGACCCCACAGCATCTGCCACACAGGGGGATGTGGCAGTACTGTGAAACAAGATACAACAGCTGCGCCGGGACTTCAGTTAGTTTGGGCAGGAAGTAAGAGATCAGCTGGACAATGTTGTCTTTAGTCATGAGAAGATTCTCACTGTCTTGTCTGAGCTGTGTGGTCCCAGTGCAGCTAGTGGCACAAGCGGTGCTGTGTGATGAGTCTGACAGTGCGACTGGTGTCGTCATGACTCATTGTGTTTTTGTGTCATTGACAATTTTATTACTTGCTGTTTAATATTTTCATGCTGTGTCCCTATTTTCCTCCTTTTGTACACACACCCTGCCTCCCCAAAATATATAAAAAGTTATAAAAAAATGTATCTCTATCCTCTTTTTAATTACTGTCAAATATTTATTTCTAAACTTTTTTGTGTTACTGTTATAAATTGTCGAGGTCCATATTTTATTCCATCTTTTCACTTGCTCACTTCCTTAACTTTATCCTCATGTACAGTTAAACATTCACCTTTCTGTGATGACCATGGCCTGTCCCTTTCCCATTCTGTGTTTTCTTTAAAGGAAATGTCTAAGATTTCGGTAATGGCATTTGAAATACAGTACCGTAGCTCATTACCTTCTTCTGGGGATAGCCATTTGAGCACAGAAAGGAATGTTTTCCTTAAGTCTACTATGGGAGGGAAGTGATCTAAAATTGTGCTGAACAGATGGCCAGGCAACCCCTTCAGTTGCTAACCTGCCGGCAGCACCCCCATGCTCAGGCAGTTTGTGATGTCTAACCAGGCAGAACACGGCAGTGTGCCATATAGAAGTCAATGGATGACATTTTTGAAACAGTTTTATGTATGTTAAACATACTAACATACTAAGAAGCCACCAGACTAGGCCCTTTGGTCCATCAACAATGTTATGTCTAGTCATAAGAAGAGTCTGAGCTGTGTGGTAGTGGTGGTGGTGGTCCTGGTGCAGCTAGTGGCATAATTGGTGCTGTGTGATGAGTCTGACAGTGTGACTGATGTCACTCTACATAACAAAACAAACTTTGTTATAAATAAAAGTCATTGCTCAACTAATAGGGCCCCTGTTAGTTGGGTAGTGACTTTCATTTATATCAAAGGTTCCTTAAGCATATACACCATCAGGAAGTAGGCTGTTGGTTAACTAGAATCTGCAGCTTATCCAGTAGGTAGTGAAATGGACAGACTGGGTTGGCCAAGTTGTCCTTATCTGTCATCAAAGTCTATGTTTCTAAAAAATTCAGAAAATGCCCTCTTTGACTTCCATGTGGCACACCACTTCCTGCTGCCTAATTAGACATCACAAAACATCTGAGTGGGGAAGGGGGTGTCAGGGCCAGCTGACCAGGAAGCGGAAGAAGTCAACTGGCTATCTGCTCAGCACAATTTTCAATCTCTTCCCATCTGTAGTGGACTTAATGAACAAAATTCCTTTCTGGGCCCAAATGAGTGTTGCTAGCATAAGGTAATGGACTAATGTATTTTAAAAGTCATTACCAAAATCTTAGATACTCTCTTTAATCTTTACACATGAACCCATTTCCTTCCTTTTGTTTGTAGTGATTCATGTGTCCTCTCGCTATCCACAAATGTCAAGTATTGTACTCAGTAATTGCTAGGGGAAGATAAACATGATTCTGTTAGTTATGGGTTGAAGGTCTGCCACCATCACTCCACCACCACCACCACTGCCACCTCTGTGCCAGTCTGACATGAAAAGCTGTGTCCCCAGAGAGAAACTGCTTTCCCTAGGTAAATACTGTTCCTGCACATGCCAGACAAGGCATGAGAAAATTGCAAGGGAAGATAAAACATGATTCTGGTAGTTATGAGCTGAGGGCCTGCCACCACCACCCAACTACCACCACTACTGCCACCTCTATGCCAGTCAGACATGAAAAGTTGTGTCCCCAGAGAGAAGCCGCATTCCTGCTGCCAAATTCTGCTGTTGCACCGCCACTAGAAGTTGGGAAAAACAACATTCGAAAAATTGAAGAGAAGTTACACATTTCTGCGCAGTTTTGCAAAGCTGGTCTTTTATCATTCCATCCCAGTAATGCAACACAAATATCAAGTTGTGTTGATAGTGAGAATGTAGGGCATAGCTTAAGAAAGGGTGCTTTGCTGCTGCTGAGAAGATATGCATTCTTGCTCACTGTGGAATTGGAATTATGATGCTGACACATACTGCAAAGATAAACATTTTTTTTTATTTCTATATAATGGGGGGGGGGGTTACTGGTACCCAGTCAAAGGCTAATATGTTCGTACTGCTCTTTCATTCATTTTCATTTATGGGTGCTGATGACATCATACTGTTGCTGCAGGACAGATACAACATAGATGTTGGTAATTGTTTTAATTCAGATTTGCTAACAAAAGAGATAAGTATTTTGTTTGGGGGGGGCTTGCTTCTGTGCCATTGACACATTGATTATAAATCACTGTCGCTGCTCTTCTTCGTTACAGGTATTCCTTGTGCCCATAATGTTTGCCAGTGAGGGGCTGGATTCCACAAGCAAATGATGATGACTGACTAATCCAGGACCATGATAAGTACCATCCAGCTGTATCCGTGGTATTGCACCTTGCAAGGTAATTATTATTCCATTTACCTTTGAGGAAGGTGTGGGCTTTTTCAGTGTAAATTGAGCCTGATGCAATTGTTATTATTTCCTGTTGCTGTTGTTATAATTTCAGGTACAGTACTTTCCAGAATGTGTCTGTGCTGCTGGATACTTGAGTTGACAGAACTGAGAAGATGGAAATGGCTTGCTTGCTTGCCCAGTGATTCAGCTGGTGGTGTGCCAAAAACCTTGCCTTGTCATTGTGCCATTAATGGGATGCCCCTTGACTGGAGATTGCTAATGGTTCTCACAGGTGCTGCATGACATACCTCAGCGCGTTTTTTTGTTTTTTATGACTGGGGAAGTGATCACACTTTGACTTGGGGTGGTTGTCCTGCTGCTAGGACCACTACTTGGCCCACTTCCAGAATCCTCATCATCCAGTACCACATACATGTCTTCCTCCTCACCTGCACCTTCATCTCCCCTCATGTAGTACTGGGCATATTTGGCTTACGTTGCCCGCTGATTTGGATGGACCAGAACTGCTGGTGCTAGTTGCCTTCTGGTGTTGATGCCACCTAATTGTCTACCTGTTTTTAAGGTGTGTCTATTGCTCACTTGTGATGAGGTGACTACCCTTCTTACCCCTACTTACTCAGGTTTGACACAGTTGGCAAATTGCCACTGTCTCATCAGATGGGTCCAGTACATAAAAATCCCACACTGACGATTTATGGGGCCTTGTATTTACTTGGTGCCAAGATGACTGGGATAGCAAAGAACATTTGCTCTTTGTTATGCTGTAGTGTGACTGGAAAAAATGGGAGAAACAGTGCTATGGGAGTCCTTTTCCATGGTGGTTATAGCAGTTAAGGCAACAAGAAAGACATGTTCTGTGACACCCTGTTTTGCCCTTTTCTTTTCAAGCTCCCATGAGGGATCCATTTCATCTAACATATCATGCACATCATAGTCTGCAAAAAAGCTGGCATTCTCATCATCCGCTGCAGGTCTGTCCTTCTCAGTAGTAACAGGCTCTGTGACAGGCACAGGCACCTCATCTTCATGACTGGCATCCTCATGTTGCTCCACATGTACCACCTCAGCCTCACCCACTGCCACTGGTCACACACTATTAGGCTACGACTCCAACCCACCATTATCAGCAGCACCACTTTCAAATTGCATTTCAAAACCAGCCACCTCCATGCCCACAGCTGTTTGTTTGGTGGTGGTGCTGCTGCTTCCTGTCACTGTGTCACTTGACATTGATACATCCATCACCACCTTTGTGCCACAGATTTGACAGAGTAAAATATAGAGGCAAGAAAGTCAACACCAGGGCAAAATATATTGCTGCTACTGTTACTGCCTGCCTCAGAGTAACCTGAATGCTGTCCCTCTGCTCTCACTGACAAGTTTTTGATTCCTACAGCACTATTAGCTGTCACAAATTGAGCAATGTTTTTTGTGGCTGCTCCACGGCCTGTCTCTTCAGTAGCCCTTTTCTTCCCAGTCATTCTTCGGTGCATGCAGAGACACAACTGTCAATCTAGTTAACATAGAAACATAGAATTCGACTGCAGATAGGGACTGCTTGGCCCACCCAGTCTGCTCATTTCCCTAACTGATGGATAAGCTGCAGATTCTAGTTAATTCTAGTTAATCAAGAGCTTACTTCCTCCTGCCCCCACTAGAATTGCCTTATGCCTGTCCTACACATTCTTGAATTCTCCCACTGTTCCTGACTCCACAACTTCCTCAGGAAGGCTGTTCCATGCATTCACAACTCTCTCTGTAAAAAAATACTTTCTAACATTACCTCTGAGCCGTCCCCTCTCTATCTTCAAATTGTGCCCCCTTGTTCTTGCACATCTCTTCTTCTGAAAGATACTACCCTCTAAGTACCTTGTTAATTCCTTGAGATACTTGAAAGTTTCTATCATGTCCCCCTCCTCCTTTCCTCAAGGGTATACATATTATGCTGCTTTAGTCTCTCCTCAGATGTCTTCTGGTGCAGACCTTGCACCATTTTGGTTGCCCTCCTCTGAACAGCCTCCACTCTGTCTATGTCTTTGCGGAGATGGGGTCTCCAGAATTGCATGCAGTACTCCAGATGGGGTCTCACTAACTGTCTGTAGAGAGGGATAACAACTTCCTGTTTTCTACTGTTGATGCCCCTCCCTATGCATCCCAGTGTCCCCCCAGCCCTCCTTACTGCCTTCTCACATTGCTTGCCCACCTTTAGGCCATCTGATATAAGTAATCCTAGGTCTCTTTCGATTTTTGGTGTTGTTATTAACTCACCCCCCCCACCCACTGTGGACTCTTCCCCTGGGGTTTTGTTTCCCAGATGCATTACCTTGCACTTCTTTGCATTGAATCTGAGCTGCCACGTATTTGACCATTCCTCCAACCTTGCCATGTCCATTTTCATTCTTTCCACCCCACCTTGTGTATCAACCCTGTTGCAGATCTTTGTGTCATCTACAAAGAGGCATACCTTTCCTTCCAGGTGCTCTCCAATGTCACTTACAAAGATATTAAAGAGGACCGGTCCCAGTACCAAACCCTGTGATACCCCGCTAGTTTCCCTTCTTTCTTCACTGTGGACTCCATTTACTATTACCTTTTGCGTCTTGTTGTCCAGCCAGTTTTTTATCCAGGCTACCACCTTGGGACCCACTCCAAGGCTGGCTAACTTGTATATTAATCTTTTGTGTGAGACTGTGTCAAATGCCTTACTAAAATCTAGGTAGGCCGTATCCACAGCCCCTCCTTGGTCTACTACTTGGTCACCCAGGCAAAGAAATCTACTGGGTTCGTCTGACATGACCTTCCTGCTGTGAAACCATGCTGCCTTGGGTCCTGTTCCCTACTAGCCTCTGGGTACTCAGCAATTCTTTCCTTCAGAAGTGATTCTGTCATTTCCCCTACCACTATAGAAACATAAAATAGCATTTAAATAGCAGTCAGGAGGACAGTGATTTATTTTTGTAAATAAAGGTGTGCCAGCAGGGACACAACAATCAATCAGGTTAAATCGCAGTCAAGGGGACAGTGATTTTTTTCCTAGCACAGGTATGCATGCAAGGACACATAACAATCACTCTGGTTAAATTTGCAGTCAGGACAGTGATCCTTGCACAGGTGTGCATGCAGGGACACACAACAATCACTCTGGTTAAATTGCAGTCAGGAGAACAGTGATTGTTTTTTCCAAATAAAGGTGTGCCAGAAGGGACACAACAATCACTCATGTTAAATTGCAGTTAGGAATACAGTGATTATTTTCCTAACAATGTTGTACACGCAGGGACACATAACAATCACTCTGGTTAAATTCACAGTCAGGTGACCAGTTATTATTTTTCCTAGCACAAGTGTGCACACAGATACACACAACAATCACTCTGGTTAAATTACAGTCAGGAGGACAGCATTTTTTTTTCTAAAGAAAGGTGTGCCATCAGGGACACAACAATCACTCAGGTTAAATCACAGTCAGGAGTACAGTGATTATTTTCCTAGCAGAGTTGAGCACACAGGGACACACAACAATCAGTCTGGTTGAATTTGCAGTCAGGTGTACAGTGATTATTTTCCTAGCACAGGTATGCACACAGGGACACACAGCAATCACTCTTGTTAAATCGCAGTCAGGGGACAGTGATTTTTTTTTCTAAATAAAGATGTGCTGGCAGAAACACAGCAATCACTCAGGTTAAATCACAGTCAGAAGGACAGTGATTTTTTTCCTAGCACAGGTGTGCATGCAGGGACACACACCAACCATTCTGGTTAACTTCACAGTCAGGAGGACAGTGATTTTTTTCCTAGCACAAGTGTGCATGCAGGGACACATCACAATCACTCTGGTTAAATTGCAGTAAGAAGGACAGTGATTTTTTTTCCCCAGCTCAGATGTGCACACAGGGAGAAGCAACAATCACTCTGGCTAAATTGCAGTCAGTAGGACAGTGATTTATTTTTGCCTAAATAAAGATGTATCAGAAGGACACAACAATCACTCAGGTTAAATCGCAGTCAGGAGTACAGTGATTATTTTCACAGCACAGTTGTGCACACAGGGACACATAACAATCAATCTGGTTAAATTTGCAGTCAGGAAGACAGTCATTTTTTTTCATAGCACAAGTGTGTTCGCAGATGCACACAATCACTCTGGTTAAATCGCAGTCAGGAGGACAGTGATTTTTTTCCTCATAAAGTTGTGTACACAGTGACACATATCAATCACTCTGGTTAAATTCACAGTCAGGTGGACAGTGATTTTTTCCTAGCACAGGTATGCATGCAGGGACATACGACTATCACTCTGGTTGAATCGCAGACAGGGGAACAGTGATTTTTTTTCTAACTAAGGGTGTGCTGGTAGGAATACAACATTCACTCATTTTATAGTGCACTCAGGAGGATAGTGATTTTTTTCCACATACAGGTGTGCGCACAGGGACACACAGTAATCACTCTGGTTAAATTCACAGTCAGGAGGACAGTGATTGCTTTCCTATCATAGCTATGCATGCAGGGATACAGAACAAACACTCTCGTTAAGTTCGTAGATGGAGGTCAATGACTTTTTTCCTATCACTAGTGTGCACACAGGGTCACACAAGAATCACTCTGGTTAACTCTTCGCAGTGAGGAGGACAGTGATTTTTTTTTCTAAATAAAGGTGTGCCGGCAGGGACACATCTACTACTCTCGTTAAATTCACAGTCAGGAGGACAATGATTTTTTTCTAAATAAAGGTGTGCCAGCAGGGACACAACAATCACTCAGGTTACATCGCAGTCAGGAGGACAGTGATTTTTTTCCGAGCACAGGTATGCATGCAGGAGCACACAACAATCACTCTGGTTAAATTGCAGTCAGGGGCAAAGTGATTTATTTCCTAGAACAGGTTTGCACTCAGTGACATGCAACAATTACTCTGGTTAAATTTCAGTTTGGAGGACAGTGTTTTTTTTTTTTTAATAAATGTGTGCTGGCAAGAACACAACAATCACTATTGTTTAGGCTCAGTCAGGAGGATAGTAATTTTTTTTCCCTAGCACTGGTGGGCATGCAGGGACACAAAACAACCACTCTGGTTAAATTTGCAGTCAGAAGGACAGTGATTTTTTTTCTTCATCAAGGTGTTCAGGCAGGAACACAACAATCACTCGGGTTAAAGCACAGTCAGGAGTACAGTGATTTTTGTCCTAGCACAGGCGTGCACGCAGGGACACACACCAATCACGCTGGTTAAATTCAAAGTCAGGCAGACAGTTATTTTTTTACTTGCACAGCTATGAATGCAGGGACACACAACAATCATTCTGGTTAAATCGCAGTCAGAAGAACTGTGATTTTTTTCTAAACAAAAGTGTGCTAGCAGGAACACAACAGTCGCTCATTTTAAAGCACAGTCAAGAGGACAGTGATTCTTTTCCTCACATAGGTGTGCATGCAGGTACACACAACAAACACTCTGGTTAAATTTGCAGTCAATAGGACAGCAATTGTTTTCCTAGCAGAGGTATGCACATAGGGACACATAGCAATCACTCCGGTTAACTTTGCAGTCAGGAGGACAGTGATTATTTCTTACAACAAGTGTGCATCCAGAGACACAAAACAATCACTATGGTTAAATTCGCAGATGGAGGACAGTGACTTTTTTCTTACCACAGATATGCACACAGGGATATACAGCAATCACTCTGGTTAAATCTTTGCAGTCAGGTGAGAGTGATTTTTTTTTAAGAAAAGGTGTGCCTGAAGGGACTTAATCACTCCACAGTCAGGAGGGCCGTGATTTTTTTTCCCAACACAGGTATACATGCAGGAAGACATAACAATCACTAGGATTAAATCACAGTCAGGAGGACAGTATTTTTTTTCCTAGCACAGATACACATGCAGGGACATACAAGAAACACTCTAGTTAAATTTGCAGTCGGGAGGACAGTAATTTTTTTTTTCCCAGCACAGGTATGCATGCAGGGACACACAACTATCACTCTGGTTAAATCGTAATCAGGAAGACAGTATTTCTTTTTCTAAATAAAGGTGTGCCAACAGGGACACAAGAATCACTCTGATTAAATTCACAGTCAGGAGGACTGTGATTTTTTTTTTCTAAATAAAGGCTTGTCTGCAGGGACACAACAATCATTCTGGTTAAATCGCAGTGAGGGGGACAGTGATTTTTTCTAAATAAAGGTGTGCCAGAAGGGACACAACAATCACTCAGGTTAAATCAGAGTCAGGAGGACAATAATATTTTTTCTTAAGAAAAGACAGGGCACTGGCCCACTGATTTGGTTCTGAAGACAAGTGTGCCTTCTAAATTGCTCCTACCATCCCCCACACAAGCAACCAAGCCACTTCTTCTTTTTTAAGAGAAAACAAAATACCTCAAGTAAATAATACAGGAGAAAATCAACACAAAAATATTGTGTGTGCAAAAGTCACTCACAAACACAGTAGTTTTGAAGCAATTTCACCACCAAAATGCACTTTTATATAGTATCTATAGATTTTCACTCTAAGCTGCAAGCACAAGCTCTGCTCTGTAAGTCTCTCGCCAACACAATACACTCACAGAATGATCAAACTAGCTTCTCATTGGCTGTTCAGCAACATGTGACCTCATGTCCCATGGTACATTGAAGACATAGCTTCTCATGCTGAACTTGAACTTCAATAGTGAAGTTCCAGCTTCGTGGATCTGGGACACTTCTAATATTAGCTTTAATACATTTTGAAGTTTTTGACTTTGAAATGTCTCAAATCCACCAATAGTCTTCAAAGTCATACTTCGAAGCATGGAAAACTTTGTGGAAAAGTGGAAATCCGTAAATTTTTACTTGGATTGAATTTTCCCAACTTGGCACAACTCTAATTTTTGGCTGCATTCCAGGATGGTAAAATCCTTACTCTTGGATGTTGTATGGAGTGGTCCTTTTATAACAGTTTGACAAGGCTTTAGTGGGAAAAATATGTTATTTTAAATTTTATTTATTTATTTATTTTTTATCAAATCAGAAACACCTTTGCGCCAAGGGCTCTTTTACACAGGTTCCACAACAAGTCACAGAAATAACTAATTACAATGGTTTCAGTAAGCAGTACACCATGAGGAAAGTAATTATATAAACAAAGGAATAATATGTCAAGATAAATATTGTGTCAAGTGTAGCCAGTGGACTTGTCTAGCACTGCAGCTGAACTACAGAAAAAAATTACACTTTATTCCCACATGTTATTCATCACTCACATGGTATAAACAAATATATATGAGCAATGGGGAGCTCTGTCTAGTGGTGGCTATGAGACAGGGTACTGCATTATGAAAATGTAGTAGTTGGGGTTGTATAACAGGAGTGGGGCAGTTGCATCATCATGCAGGATGCCTACTGACATCATCATGATCCCATCCTTCAAGCAAGAAAACCTGAAAGAACTTGTTAAGATGTTGTTTTGGCATTCTCAATAATTGCAATCTTGAGAACCACGAGGTTAAACAGGTCAATGCTCAGAATGTGTTAGCCTTTTTTTGAGAATTAAATGAATGTTCACTAGAATTTTAAAGCTTCTTTTTTAAGTTCACTACTTAGAATCCCAAATCTGGAAGCAGACAGTTGAAATGAAAAAAATCCATAGTGAAATATGTTAGTTTCCAAGCTTGAGCACAAAAAAAATGTTTATAGCAAAATTTAAGAACTCAATCAGAAGCAAACCACGCTAAAATGAGGGTCCTGGACTTCAGGATAGCTGATTTCAATATTCAAAAAAATGGCAGAATGCTTCAGAGAAGCCCTAGCTTGGGTAGGGAAACTGGGGGGAGTTGAGGAGAAGTAGTCAAAAATAAAGGAGGGCATTGCAAAGGCAACAAACGTCTGTATCAGGCAGATTAAAAAGGGCAAGAGAAAAAAGTGACCACTATAGTTCTTTAACTCATTCAGGCCTAGAAACACCTGTAGGTGCCATCTGAAAGCATAGCCACTCAGTCCAATAATGCCTGTAGACATACTCAGCTGACTTTCACTCAGGCCTAGAAATGTCTGAGGAAGTCAGCAGTTTTTATCTAAATATTAAACAAACCAAATCACTTAGAATTGATTGTATAGTACTGTTAGAAAGACAATTTTGTGCTGCACAATTTTGCTGCTGATACTTTCTGTCTATCTTGTATACTTTAGGAGTTATTCACATTTGTTTAAGGTATAGTGTGCATGGCTGACATTTGTCTCTCAAGCCTCACCTAAGCACCTTGAAAACATCTGAAAAAAATAGTTGTTTTGTATTTCAGCTAGTATAAAATAAAACCCAAATTGCTTACAATTGATTGCATATCACCATTGTAAATGTAATGTTGTGCTGAACAATTTGCCATCTGTACTTTGTGTGTAGCACTTACGGTTCAAGAGATATTTACATCTGTTTGTGGCATGCTGATTATGACTTGATTTTGCTTATAAAGACCCAGGATGCAGTGCTAAGAGTATACAGGGTACAAGTTGTGGAAGTCTCAAAGAGCTCTTGTGTTGTGAATGAGTTAAGAAAGTAGCAGAGAAGGTAAAGGCAAAGAAGCTAACATTTAGAAGGTACAAGTCAAAATAGAAGGAATGGGAGGCATGGAAAGCAGTTCAAAGTGCAAAGGAACAAACGGAGGAGAATATCGCCAATACAAAAGGGCGATAAAATATTCTTTAGGTATATAAGCAAAAAGAGGAAGAACAAGGGATGGATAGTAACACTAAAAAGGGAAGCAGGGGTTTGTGAGAAACAGGACCAGAAAAAAGCATACAAATTGAACAAATACTTCTGCTCAGTATTTATGAAGGAAGGGGTAGGGGATGGGCCACAAACAGAGGTAAAGGGCATTAAAGGAAGGGAGGTGGACACTAGTTCTTTTATGCAGGATGGAGTCCTCATGGAACTAGCACAACTAAAAGTGGACAAGGTAATGAGGCCAAATGGGGTGCACCCTAGGATACTGAGGGAATGTGAGGAGAAGTTGACTGCACCTCTGACAGCCCTGTTCAACCTATCACTAGATTCTGGGAAAGGTCTGGTGGACTGGAGGAGGGCAGATGCTGTCCCAGTACACAAAAGTAGAACTAGGAAGGAGGCAAGAAACTACTGACCTGTCAGCCTGACTTTGGTGGTGAGCAAAGTAATGAAATCACTACTAAAAGAAAAGATTAGGGAACACCTTGTGACCGGTGGACTACAGGATCTGAAGCAGCATGGGTTCAAAGTGGAGAGATCTTGCAAAACAAACCTGATCAATTTCTTTGACTGGGTGACTAGGGAAGTGGATCAGGGAGGAGAAGTGGATGTGGCCTACATGGATTTCACTAAGGCTTTCAACACTGCTCCACACAGAAGAGAGGTAAATATGCCGGGCAGACTGTGGGTGGGTCCAGAAACAGTAAAACAGGTACAAAGCTGGCTAAGAAAAAGGATCAAGAGAGAGGTGGTAAAGGGGGTTCATTCTGAAGAAGGCACGGTAATCTGTAGGGTGTCACAGGGGTCAGTACTGGGCCCAGTCTTCTTCAATATCTTTTTAGTGACATTGCAGGAGGGCTGGAAGGGAAAGTATGCCTGTTCATGGATGAAACAAAAATCTGCAACAAAATGAACACACGGGGGGCAGGGGGATGTAGGACAATCGGAAAAAGCTGGAGGACTGCTCAAGAGTTTGGCAACTGGGCTTCAATACCAAAAAGTTTAAAATTATGTATATAGGGCATAGAAACATGACTACAATGTATCAATTGGGTGAGGAGGTATTGGTATCTACAAAACAGGAAAGGAACCTTGGGGCATCATATCTGATGATCCAAAGGTAGCAAAGCAATGTGATAGGGCAATGGGGAAAGCTAACAGAATGCTAAAGAGCATAGAGAGGGATATCACCAGCAGAAAGATAGAGGTAGTGTTACCCTGTATGGATCAATGGTAAGGCACCACTTAAAGTATTGTGTCAGGTACTGGAGGCCTCTTCCCCAGAAAGACATAGATCAGGTGGAGATGGTACAGAAGAAGGCAACCACAATGGTACATGGTCTGCATCAGAAGCCCTATACGGAAAGACTCTAGGAATTAAATACATATTGTCATTGGAGATCCTTTTCGACCAGTCCAGAAAGCATACAAGGAGTGAGACAGATGGATATCCCAGATTTAAATCCCACTTTAATCCCCGCAAAGGTTGATCACAAATTCCTAATCTGGATCTGACTTGGTCTTTTACAGACCTACCAGTTCTACCACAATGGGATCTTTAAATCTTTTCAACAGCTACAAACAGAGTTTCAACTTCCAAGCACAGATTATTACATATATTTACAGATTAGACACTTTCTTAGCGGTACAGTCATTCCCAGTGTCTACCCACAGACAACACTACCCTTCGTTACTTTGATTCTAGCTATGCAGTGGGAGGTTCCCCCCTCATTTAATATCCCAGTGTTATTGGGCCCTCTCAGAGGTCCCAACCAGTTTGATGGATTTGTTACAACTCCACTGGGAAGCAAAACTATCTATTAAGCTAACCCCAAAGCAATGGAGCAAAAATTGGGTTAGGCAGCACAGAATCAGTAGCTCCTACATTTGATAAGAATATGTCTGGAAGGTGGTAAATCGGTACTTCTGAACACCACAGATAACAACTAAATTTCATACCTCCAGAGATTTGATGTGTTGGAGGGGCTGTGGCTATGATGTATCCACACTTGCTATAAATGCACACTTCTCAGCAGCTGAAAGCCAGCTGGTCACCTGTGTGCACTCCAGGCTGGATTGCCACAATCTGAATTGTAAGCATTACTGCATTTTTGCCTCTGGGTCTCTGATTCTAATTGTATTAGACTGCATCTGCTAGGGCATTGATTTCAGCTAGTCAGAGTGTATGTTTGCAAGATCCACAGTTTGCTCTCTACTTCATATTAGACTGTATTTGCAAGAGCATTGCTTAGACTGTATTTGCTAGGGATTTGTTTTCAACTAGCCAGAGTGTTTGTTTGCTCAAGTTCCTCAATTTGCTCTTTACTTCTCTCAATTCCCTCTTCTGTTCTGCTTCCCTCCCCATCTGTAAAGCAATTCCTGCTCTCCTTTGTCTGTGACTCCTCCCTTCACCTCTGCAAAGCGATCCCTGTTCTCCTTTTACCTTTTTTCTGTGACCGCTCCCTTCACCTATGTTTCTGTCCAGCCCTGCCTGTGCTATTTGCCCTCCCTCCTCCCTTAAGATTAATTGCTTTCTCCCTTTTTCCACTGTCCCCACCTTCACCACCTAGGCATTCTGCTGCTCATGGCCATAGCCACAGGAACTGCTTGCTGCCCATCAACAGCCTAACAGCAGGTACACCAACTGAACCTGAATGGATACAGTGCCCAGCCAGCATTTCTCATTTAAAAATGGAACCTGTTATGGGATGAGGTAGCAATGATCAGACAAACACAGAAAATTCAGATATGCCACATCAAAAGATGTGATTAGATTTATTAAAAATAAAAAAAATAAGAATAAACAAGTACAAAGAAATAACTATTTCAATAATAACAAACAAAAGAAAACAAGAAGCAAAAGGCACAGCTCAAGGAATAAAACTGGCTAATTCCTTAATAAAAGTCTGTGCAAGGTCTCCTTCGGAGAACCTACTCAGGAGATGTATGCAGGTCCCCCCCCCCCCAAATTACATCTGATGTAAGAGTGTCAGATCCTGGGTTAAATAGCACCCAAACTCCTCCCATAAAGATTAGCTCCCACCACTAATAATCTTTACATCATTATTTTATACTTAAATACCAATCTATATAAATAATAATCTATTTTTATAATTAGATTATTAAAATAATCTGCAATAAAGTTGGTTAACAACCTCTAACATCATATGTATTCCTATAACTCCAGTTTTACACTGAAAGGGGCTTTAATTAACCTAGACCCCACCACTCATTCTAAGTGAGTGACACTTAGGTATCATATAAATATGACATAGAGGGTGTTGCTGGCTCCCTATAGAAGACTGCACCTGCACCCTGCTAGAAGGTTCCTGCTGATTGGAACAAGATCAGTTCAAGCAATCGTCTCACACTGCAGAGCCACAAGTAAAACAACTCACTATTCTTTTTGTTTCTGCATTATTTACTTTTATTTCCAGCTTTCCAAGTAATGCCTACAGTACAGCACTAAACACCTGCTGCAAAGAATTATCTTAAGGAAGGGGTTTATCTGTATCCTCCAGTTTATTCTCTGTTATAAACAAACAAAATCCTTGCAGGCATTAATACAACCTTTGTGTTGTAATATGCTGTATTTCAAAAATTACAGTATGGGATAGGGGATGTTTCATGAACAGACCACTGGAACACAGGCTCCTGTAAGAGTTTTAGGAAATATTACAGAGTTTTTTAAGGTTAACAGTAGGTGGCCAAACCACTACTACCTATTTAGTAGGAGACAGACAGAAAAGAAATGCTGTTGCACAACAGACTTTACTGGGGAGGGTAGTAAAGAAGCAGAAGGTGAAGACAGGAGATTATTCCAGTAGTGAGCCATGAGCTTTTGTTATTTCTATTTACCTACCACAGCACCTTTTTGAGACTTTGGCAGTTAGCTATCCTTGGACAGATAGTTACTCCATGTTAAAACCAAACTGAGTGCTGTCGTGTAATTTGCAGAAGATAAAATTATAAAGTGCTGCTTTATGACAAATTTAATGTAAAGAGCACTTTGGGACTTAACCTCAGTTAGGCTGGTGCTGTTGTGCTTGGGAGTATGATACAACATTCCCTATGTGTTGCCAAGATCACACTTAATCTCAGAAGTAATCCAGAGCTGTTCCACATCGGTACTGCTTTCCTTCCTAAACCGAAGCTAAATTTCCAGTATGGAGCTGCCTTTTAACTTGGATATAAATTCATTGCCACAGCTTCCAATTGTAAGTTCAGCTACTCCTTTCACTGAAAATAAAATAAAGGAAGGAGCATACTTGCTACAATCCACTGTGTCAGCCGAGGATGAGAGCCAGTTGCTTGCATTGCTTCTTAGACCGAAGCATATTGCTGGACCGGAGCAGCCTTCAGCTCGGAGCTACAGTCGCAACTGCAATCTTGTAGCCACAGTGCAACAGCTTAAAACAGAGAAATTGAAATATCTGAAATTTAGTTTTGAGCATACACTAAGCTTGCTTTTATTATTATAACATACCATTAACTTGTGCTGCAGCTTGGTCTAAATATACACTTCTCAGCAGCTAAGAGCCAGTCAGTTGCCTTGTGCACTCCGGGCCGATCTTTCCACCAGCGCTGTGTGCCAACTCACCACCCGCCTCCCACCTGCCCTATCAGGCACACATGACAGCCTGTAACTGATTGGTAAGAATAGTAAAGTGTCCACTTTCCCATTAGCACCTTATAACTCTTGCCCACTAGTGGGACCCCTGAGCTTCAACTTTCACTGCTCTGCTGACCTTTTGTTTAACATCCTACAGTCCCTGCTGGAGAATCTATCTGATGTAGAAACTCTTGTCTATCTCAGACATCTCAAAACCTTTGCTGCTAACATCCTTTAGGCTATATACTGTACTGGGAATAACCATGTTTCATCATACTATGCACCACATCTTTTTTTGGTATAATCTTTCTGATAGTTACCGTCTTTCTTTCCAGTGATACTTCCAACCCCTTAGAGCCTACTGCCTCTTCTCTGGTAACTCTCATTAATACACTATGGCTTTATCCTACTGATACTGACTTCTTGGGTTATATAATACATTCACACCATCCCTTGACACCTTATACTCCTTTACTGCATCTACCATTCCTGCCCAAGTGGCTGTATACTCCCTGTCAATCTTTCATCACTTTACAGCTTCCTATCAACTTACAATAAGTCCTACATGCCCCAAACGACAATGGCAAATACTCCTCAGAATTATAATTAATTGGCTCAAGAAAATTTTTCTCCTGTTACTGCTCTGCTCAGGGAATGTGGAATTAAATCTTGGACCCCCTATACCTATTGAGACCCCCTCTGATCTATCACAGCTAAAAGGCTTCAACTTTCTGCAATTAATGCATGCAGCCTGCTTAAAAAGCAGGACTTGATTCTGGCTGGGGTCTCTCACACCAAACCTGTTGTGTTGGTGATATCTGAAACTTGGCTTAGAAGCTTTATCCATGACCACAACATTAGCATTCCCTCTTACAATGTATTTGGGGCTGACAGGTCATCTTGGGAGGAAGGGATTGCTATGTTTGTCATGGACAAACACTCAGTCTCTGTTGTTGATTCCTCCTTGGTACCTAAAGAATTTGAAAGCATCACCATAAAGATTTCCCTACCATCGGAAGAGACTATACCCTTAACAGGATGCTACAGACCTCCATCAGAGGGCCTCTAGTTACTACATCATCTCCGTAAACTTTTGGAAGCTGCTAATAATTCTGAGATGGTTATTATGGGAGACTTCAACCTTGACATGGAACTCCTCTTGCATTAAACCCATAAAAGACCTATGCGATGATTACAGCCTATCCCAGCTTACCCATGACATCACTCACCCTAACACCAAAAACCCTGCACATAGCACACTGCTAGATTTAATATTTGCCAATAAACCTCACAATATCTTGCACTCCAGAGTATTCCATAATGATATCAGTGACCACAGGGCCATAGCATGTGTAAGGCATATGCATAAACTAAAATCCACCTCCTGTTTCATATTAAAAAGGAATCTCTGAAAATTCAACTGCCATAATTTTTTGGTTGACCAAAGGCTCGTTAGATGGCAAGAATTCTACCTTGCCACTTCAGTCTCAGAAGCCTGCATCTTATTCCAAAACCTGGTTTTGAAGGTGATAGACAAACATGCCCCTATCATTAAAATTAAAACAACGAAAATGTCCTGTCTTTGGTTCAATAACACAATGAAATCAGTCCTGCATGACAGGGACTTACTGTGGAAGACGGTACGCAAAACTAAATTAGCACAAGATTGAGCAGATTTCAGAAACTCAAGAAACCTTTGAGCCAAGCTTATAAGGGCCAAAAAAGCAAAATACTTTAAACCAGATCTTGCCTCATCTAAAAATGATGCCACCAAATTTTGGCAAATTCTTAAGGAGATAGAAGGCCACAGCCCCAGGTCATCCTTGCAGACCAAATTATTAATGGTAACAACACCTCCACAAACAAATTGTGCATTTTAGATCAACTTAATAACCATTTTGCCACTACTGGTTTAGCTTTGGATTCCTCACCAGTGAGCAAACTCCTCACACAGTCCAGCACTAATGACCTCTCATGCCTCTATACCAAGGCCTCTAATCATTCAGCTAACTTTAACTTCAAACCAGTATCCTGCTAAAAAGTCAAAGATGTTCTAAATACACTGGACATCAAAAAAGTGCCAGCTCCAACCTGATAGTCTCTATTTCTAAAGCTAGGCTCATACTTTTTGACAGCTCCCATCACCCACCTCTTCAATCTTTCCCTCTCTGAAGGTGAACTCCCTGCTATCTGAAAAACAGCCCATGTCATCCCTCTCTTCAAATCTGGAGACCCCTTGTGATCTTACCAATTGCTGTACTTTTTCTCTGTTACCCATATTGTCAAAATTGTTAGAAAAATTAGTCAACTCTCTGTTAAGAGATTACCTGGAAACCCACAACATGCTCAACCCCATACATTCTGGCTTTAGGCCTAAACATAGCACAGTCTCTGCTGTCACAAAGGTCACTAATGATTGGCAGATTGCTCTTGACTCTCATAAACATGTCTGCGCTCTTTTTTTGGACCTAAGCACGGTGTTCAACATTGTATATCATGATCTGCTATTGTCAAGTTTGCATAATCTCAGCTTGAATAACATTGCCATGAAGTGGTTCTCCTGTTACCTTATTGGCAGGCAGTAGCAGATTAAAGCCCAAGGAATTCCCCCCTTAAAACTCTTCTGCGAGGGGTACTGCAAGGATCATTCCTGGGGCCCCTACTATTTGCAATTTATATAAATGACATCGACAATAAAATCAGTAGTCAGTGTTCATCTATTTGGAGATGAAACAGTCTACTTTGCTAGGCCCATTCTTGAGCTCACTTGCAATGATTTACCGAATTAATTCAATATCTTTTAACAAAAACTGTTACTGCTGAAACTCTTGCTTTACACCAAAAGACGAAAGCTATGTACAGTATCTCTCCACCTATGTTCGAAGTAATGCCTGCTAACTCTTCCAGCGCCAATCCACAGATACTGACCATCATTTGGGAACCACTAGAAACAGTGGATAAATTCAAGTACCTGGGATTTTTGCTTAATAGTAAACTTTCAATTATGATGCATATTGATGAATTATCAAAAAAACTTAGACAGAAGCTAGGCCTCTTTTCTCACATCAAACATTTGCTTAGTCATGAGGCTAAACTAAGATTGTTTCAATCCACATTGCTCCCTCTTATCGACTATGGTGACCTATATAGCCACAGACTGCAAACCACCTTAACTAAACTGATTACATTGTATCACAGAGTGTTAAGGTTTATTACCAATGTTCCTTAAAATGCCCACCATTGCTCCTTTTATGCACAGCTAGGCTGGTCATCGCTTACCGCCAGGAAGTGGAGAAACGCCTCCCTCTGGATTTACATAGCCACTACAAACAAACTCCCCCTTACATCACCGACCTCTTCAAATGCATTCCTGGGGTTTATTCTCTCTGCAGATACTCCTCCATTCTGCTCGATATCCCCAAGATACAAATTCATTATGGTGCCTCCTCCCTAAACTATCCCGTCCCCACATTATGGAATAACTTTCAGAAATCCTTAAAGCTCACTCATATAATTGGGATGTTCACATTTAAATCCCTGCTAAATCATGCACTAAAGGAAACATGCAACTGCTATTCCTAACCTGTCTCTGTCCTAGAAGAACCTAGACCATACTCCATCTTCAGCACTTAACCCCATCTGGGTCATTGTGTAATACCAACTCGGCAATTGGACTCCCTCCTGGTGTATCCATAATCTCTTTCTGATCCTTTGCTCCCCCCCTCACTCAGTGTCTCTTCCTCCTTTCCTCCCTCCCTCTTCTCTCCCCATTCTTATTGTTAGATACTATTGTCACATCCCCCCTTTTCTTGACTGCACCGTACACCATTCAACCACTACCTTCACTCTTCTCCACAACCTCTTCTACTACCTCCTTGTTTTTCTATTCTATTTAGTGTTGCTTGCTAATGACTTCTCGTGTGACCCTGCTGTGTGTTTGTACACATTCATGGAATCCCCATATTGACTGGCTTGATTAACCTAGAATTATGCTCATGTCTGCTTACTGTGCATTGTATATTGTGTGTATTGTCCCCAAGCTCAATGTACACTGTCACTGCCTGTATCTGTGATTTATTGTATTCTTGCCATGTATGGAATATTGTATTGTAATTTGCTTCTACCATGTCCTTCCGGGATCATTTTGTAAATGAGCTTGCTCAGTCATGTTTTTCCTGGTAAAATAAAGATTGATTGATCAATTGATTGATTGATACCCATGTGTTCTGGCCCTGCTCAGTGCTGACTCCCTAACTAACTGAACTATTTCCTGATCTAGGCCCTCTGACACTGGAGTCTGCTATCTCATTATATTCCCCCCAGTCAAAAACAAACTCCAACTTTATCTGTTAAATATTTTATTAACAGCTGTTAAAAACTATTAGAAAAATATGGTTACAAAGTTCACCACCACAGGTAAAACAGTGGGGAGATATAATTTATGATATACATGCTATGGAACAAATGACAGATCACCTGTAAAATAAGCTACCAGTACTCCAGAATAGGTGGAATCTGGTTACTGTAGTTCTGATTTTATCCCATAGGAGGGATATGGAACAGAATACAGGTAATACGAGCTTAATCACTCATCTTCATTGTTATTCTACTAGAAGAGGGTCTCCTCACACGAGAAGCTCCATGGTATGTCCTCCCCACTCAGCTAAGGTTGTATTGGTTAAGTCAGATATGGTAACCAAATATTGATATATGTATTTCTTGTTGTGATATGAGGTATTTATATTATAAGATTTGATATGTACCACTTAAAATGAAATAAAAAGAAAAGTTTCAAAAAAATAAATACATTCTCTGTAGAGGAGGGAAGGGGGTGTATGATAGAAATGTTCAAATACTTTAAAGGTATTGGTAAGACTCAGGAGGGTAGCATTTTAAACAGAAAGAGATGCCCTACGGCAAGAGATCATGACATGAACCTGGGGGTGACTCAGAGGGGATGTGAGGAAATACTTCTTCCTGGAAAGGGTGGTAGGCAATTGGAAGAGCCACCCAGCAGAGGTGCTGGGTACTAAAATGGTAGCAGGATTCAAACCTGCATGGAACAGACATAAGGGGTCCATAGGCGTAGGGCTTGGTGGGTTAAATCAGAGATTGAGTAGGGTCTGCTGTATCACAACAGGTAGGATAGTTAGGGAAGACTGGGTGGGGCAAGAGGTCCTTATTTGCCAACAACTTCTATGTTTCTATGTCTTAATATTGAATGGCAAAGGATTATGTTACGGGAACTGGAGTAGGGTTGGTATTTTGAATGTAAATATTTTTAAACCATACAGCTTAAATAGGTTAATATAATTATGTGTGAAAAATGTTTAGGCCTTTAAGCTGGCAAAGAATATCTGCATGGTTTTATATAATAATGTTTAAAATCTTGTTTATGGTTAGCAGCTAAGCTGCAATAGAAATGGATAAAAAATCAATAAGTAAAAACAAAATAGGAAAATAGATGCTTTTTATTATAAGTGTTTTGTTTGTGCACAACAGGACACATCAATTGCTAAACAGGAGTAATCACAAAAAACGAACAAGAGATCAGACCACTAGTTATTAAACCACATTAGTTTTGCATTAAGCTTGACGATCCACAGAAAATATTCTTATTTATACATTTTATTTGTTTTACAGTGTTAAAAGAAAGTAAACACAGACCCAGGATTCTGGCATTACTTAAAGTTTATCACACACAAGGTTGGTAATTTGAATATAGATAGTGTAGTGGATGAATTATTTGGACCAGTCTATCTAGAATGATAAAGGGAAGTAGTTTATTGATAATTACTCCAACTTATTATTTTGATTCAGGGATATCATGAAAAGATGAATATCAAAGTCTCTTTTACAAAGCCAGAAGTTTGAAAAATGAAAATACTTAGAAAAACAGTCAGCAGTAATAACATTTAATAACAAACCACAAATAATTTATTTTGATATTTTTTTACATAACATAATTCAGTTCAGGAAAACTGTAATATGGTGGAATAAATGTTCTGCTGAACAATACATATTAGTTTAGTGTCTTTTTTGAGCATTTATCTTAATGTTAATGTAAATAAATTATAAATATTTAATATTTATATCAATACTGACTATAACTAATTCTTGCACATTAGGTTAAATGTATTACTGTATATGTAATCAGATTATTGCTGAAAATGGTGGACTCAGATGGGAATGGTGCCTTATTAATTTCATCATGTTAAGATTCATATTAATGTGATGAGGAACTTAAGTAGGCAGATACCCATAATCAGCTCCTATTGTTTATAAATATAATAGCTTATTTTAGTACTGCTCATTATGTAGTTAACATTAACTTAAACTCTTCTTTTGTTCTGCTGATTACAATCTCGGCTGGCAAACTGTTCCAATGATACCCAATTCTTTAGGCATGGTAGTGCTTTTTTTTATTAGGTTTAAACTTTGAAGACTAAATCTGCAGGGCATAGCCCCTAGTGACAGTCAAGTTTTACAATTTTATATTTAGTTTATTCAACAAGTATGGAACTTTTGCTACAACATACATAAGTAGCACATCTCCTCTTAGCCTTCTTGACAGAGAAATGGGGCTCAATTCTTAAAGGGCCTTTAGATTGACACAAGCTGTGTCAAAGGGCAACTTTTGTCAAAGTCTGGTACACCTGGGACCCTGTGTATAAATTTCTGTTGGGTAGGGTCCAGGCAGCAAAGTCCCTTGGCTTGTGGCAACTGTGGCAGTGCATTAAACAGATGGTGCATTCAGAGGGTTTTCTGCAAGCTGTGGAGTGGCTGTGCAGCACTCTAGCTTGTCCCTGGTGGCTAGCAGCAACCCCCCTAGCTCTGATTTGCAAGTAAAGTAAATTGATACAATAAATCATTCCCTGGTGATCTAGCAGACCCCCCCCCAACCTCAATCTGCATGAAAATTAAATGTTATTAAAATAATTCCCTTGTGAGGAAACACCCCCCCCCAGCCCCAATATGTCCATATATTAAAATGCAAAAAACTAGAATTTTCTGGTGATCTAGTGGACCATACCCCACAGCTCCAATCTGCTCACAAATTCAAATGTAAAAGACAATCAATCCCTGGTTGTCTAGCAGTCCCCCCAGCCCCAATATTCTCATATATTGCATTGTCAATGCAGTTGTTTCCTGGTGGTCTAGTGGACACCCACCTCCCCACCCCAGCTGGTAGTCCCCACAACCCCGATCCCTCCAAGCCTGAACCCTGAGCCTGTGACCAGAAGAGTCCTCCTCTCACCACTAGGGCTGTCTGCCAGCTGAACTGTCACTGAGTGCATACTGCATACAGTGCTTGCTCACTGATTGACAGCTCAGAGCGAGCTGTTAGTCAGTGAGTGCTTACTGTATACAGTTCAGTTGGGGGCTGGCTGTGGTGGTAAGAGGAGGGATGTGCCAGTCACAGACTCAGGGTTCAGGCACATTGTGCCTCTGTGGGGGGGGTCCCTCTAGATCACCAGGAAATGATTGTTTCTTACATTTTAATTAATGAGCACTTCGGGGCTGGGGGGTGGTACATGGTGAGGGAGGGCTCCAATAGTGGTGCAAGTGGTCAAGCCTCCTAGAGGGTGATATTCTAAGGATGTTAGACCAGTCCTTGATGGTCTAAGGGTACTTAGAACTTCTTCGCATGAGCGGGTTTTGAGAATAACAGTTTAGTGGATGTGGCAACATGCATTTGTTGCATGCCCCCTAGCACCATGCCACAGCTAATTCTATGGTGCATGGACTATGCAAGCACCCTTTTGTGCATGCAGCCTGCCTTTGTGAATTACTCACAGTGTATATTTTTGTGCAAGCAGCACTTTACACCATTCACTTTGGTACAGGCCCTTTGCGTCATGTTGGGAGCTTTAAGAATTGGGCCCATGAAGTTTAGTTTTTGTAGATAGTTTTCATAAGGATCTTCCCTAATAACAGGGCCTTTGCAATAATGCAAGCTGTGTATGTGAGAAGCGGGTAACTGGCCCATGAAGCTCCACAACTGTGGACAAGCATGTGGTCTCTAGCATTTGTGAACACTTGGCACAGATCTATGCCCTCCCACACACAGGACCGGGGGGGGGGTGGATTGGTACTGATCAGAGGACACAGGTGGGCATCCAATTGGATGCCTGATCAGGTCCTGCAGTAGATCCCCTGCTCTGTGCAGAGCAGAGAACTGTGTGATGGCATGGGTTACAGCTTATAAAAATGTTGAGCAAGTGCTCAAATGACTGCCCCCAACTCACCCTGCTTGACTGGAGAGCTGGGACTTCCTTTTAGGGGGGTGGCTGATGGGTTTCCATGTCTAGCATGGGTACAGTGTGGAAGGACAGTCAACAATTACAGCAGGGTCCCTGCTGTTGTATCATGCACCTCCCCCTCACCAAGCACTACATTCCTCCATGAATGATGTGGCATGCAGGCACATTCTGGACACTCCCCTGTACTACCCACATGTATAGCTACCCGACCAGCTAGGGAAATCCAGTGCAAAAGGCATGTGCATCCCTTCCACGCATGCATGAAGTGGTCTACAGACATGACATTTAGGATTGTCTATGCACTGCAGATCTACAGTGCATAGACAATCTGCCCTATAGTGCATTGTGTGCATTTTTTTTTTCATTCAGTGTTGGACTCTTTCTATATTGGAAATGTTTTTAACTTTGTCAGGGCACTACTCTTGACTACCCTAATAAAATATTGGTCTGATATAAGCTCTGTATAGTGACATGATGACTTTAATTTTGCAGTTGCACAAGTTCCTTTTCATAGACCACAGAACCCTGTTTGCCTTAATGATTGCTGCAGTATATTGATGCACATGTTTAAAGGAATTGTTGATGAGTGTCTCTAAATCCCTTTCATAGTCAACATATTTTAATATTAAGATAGGTCCTCTTATACACTGTAGAGTAAAATAGTCTGTAAGACAATTTTGTGTACTTATTTGCAGATAACTGAATCTGCTGTATATATATATATTTCCCTGAGGAAGTTGGTCATCAAACAAAACATTGGAAAGAGTCACAGTGGACTGAAATACATACTTGGAGTCATGTTCCTTTTGTGTTGTACTTCTAAAGCATTTAAAAAGGAATGAAAGAGGCAGCAGATGGAAAAAGATCTAGAGCAATGTGATCCATGGCAGAGGTAATGAAGTACATAACACACAAGAGAAGGGTGTTTAAGATATATGAACGAAGCAAAAATGTGTAGGTTAGGGTGGAATTTCTTTAGATCTACAGCAAGGTGATTTATGGAAGGGGTAATGAAGTATCTAACAGACAAGAGAAAAGTGTTCAAGATATATAAAGGAAGCCAAAAGGGACAGGATAGGGTGGAATTCCTTGAAGCAGCAAAAGTAGCAAGTAAGAAGGTCAGAGAGTTGAGGGTAAGAAACAACTCCATCTATGGGGTGAAGGAAGGGGAAAGGCATTCTTTGGGTACAGCTGGGATAAGTGAAAGTTCAAACAGAGAATAGTGATGCTTAAGAAAGAGGAAGGATAGGAGGAGTGTAGCAAGAGAAAAAACAAGTAAGTGACCAAATACTTTTGTGCCGTATTTACCATGGAGAAGGATGGTCCACTGTCAGAATGCAGGGCAAGGAAGGAAAGAGAGGAGAGTGGGTGCACCAGCAAAATGAACATAATGAGTGAGCAAGGGTGTGGAAAAGGTTAAATGGTTTAAAGTACTGTGAATAACTCTACGGGACTTTACAAACTCTATGAAACCTTATTACCTTCACACGAGGATGCGCAAGGAGGTTGTGGAATTGAAAGCAGAGTCACTTGCTGACACATTCAGCTACTCACAGGACACATCAGTTGTCCCTGTGGACTGGGGGATAGCAGTCATGGTCACTCTGAACAAGAGAGGTGGAAAGATGAGCCAGTGATATATAAACAACAAAGGATAGGAGCAATAGGGAAGCAGAATAGTGATTATTTTCTAGTCAAACAAAATGGTTATATTAAGTGCACACTGAAAATAGAAAATAGAGTTACAAATCTATGTTTCAACCATAGGTCTTTTTCAGGAAGTATCTAAAAGAGAAGAAACAAAGTTAGTTTAGTGGGGAGGTAAAATATAAAGTATGTCTCTTTGCAAATGACACAAAGATCTGCAACACGGTTGATACACAAGGTGGGGTGGAAAGGATGAAAATGAACTTGGCAAGGTTGGAGGTATGGTCAAATGTATGGCAGCTTAGATTCAGTGCAAAACAGTGCAAAGTAATGCACTTGGGAAACAAAAACTTAGGGGAAGAGTACACAATGGGAGGTGAGATACTGACAACAGCAAAAATGGAAAGGGACCTGGGGGTAGTCATATCAGATGACCTAAAGGTGGACCAGCAATGTGAAAAGGCAGTAAGGAGGACTGGGGGGATACTGGGATGCATAGGGAGAGGCATCATCAGTAGAAAACAGAAAGTTGTTGGCCCTCTGTACAGACAGTTGGTAAGACCACATCTGGAGTATTGTGTACAGTTCTGGAGACCCCATCTCCACGAAGACATAGACAGGGTGGAGACTGTCCAGAGGAGGGCAACCAAAATGATGCAGGGTCTGCATCAGAAGACATAAGAAGAAAGACTAAAGGAACTAAAGATGTATAGCCTCTAGGAAAGGAGGGAGAGGGGGGACTTGATGGAAACTTTCAAATACCTCAAGGGAATCAACAAAGTCCAAGAGGGCAGCATCTTTCAGAAAAAGAGATGTGCAAAAACAAGGGGGCACAATTTGAAGATAGAGGGGGGACAGTTCAGAGGTAATGTGAGGAAGTATTTCTTCACAGAGAGGGTTGTGGATACATGTAACAGCCTTCCTGAGGAGGTCGTGTAGAGTCAAAAACAGTGGGTGAATTCAAGAATGCATGGGACAGACATAAGACAGTTCTAGTGGGGGGTATGAGGAAGTAGCTGTTGGTTAACTAGGATCTGCAGCTTATCCATTAGAGAGGGAAATGGGCAGACTAGGTGGGCCACGTGGTCCCTATCACGGGATTTAAGAATGCATGGGATAGACATAAAGGAATTCTGGAGGTCAGGGGTAAGGGGCAGCAGACTTCCAGGAAAACATAAACTGAATTTACAAGCTCAAATGGGCGGACTGGGTGGGCCATAGGCCCTTATCTGCTGACACTGTCTATGTATCTATGTATCTGCCATCAAATTCTGTGTCTATGTTCCCATGATACATATGTGGGGAAAGAAAAAAATGGGCTGCTCAGGGAGAAGAAGTGATAAATGGCAAGATTAAGAGAATCTGTAAAATAAAAAGGTGATGATGGGAAAGACAAAGCATAATATGAGTGAAAGAGCTAGAGAAATCCCCAGGTGGGAACTAATTAACAGGCCCTAAGTAAGAAAGTGTATTCTCTAGTGTTCATTTGAGCATGTTGGGAGGGGAATGTTAGGCTTGCATGGGAGAAAGCTTTACTATCAAGACAATGTTAATTCCTATTGTTGTGGCAAGAGCTGGCTGCAATATGTAAATGTAAAATTTTTTAAGCTCTGGAACACAGGGTAAGGAGGAGGAGGTGAGTGTGAGACCTTACAAATTTAGTGGAGCGGATGAGTGGTCAGGAGACTAGCCCTGGCTGCCTAGGGATGGGGAAACTATTTTTATAATGTGAAACACCACCCCAAAATTAACCTCATGAATAGTTGGCTGTTCAAAATTCAGTCCAGAATACTTGTAAAGCCCACTGTTCATGGAATTTGGGAAATACTATTTGCTTCTCAGAAACCCCACATTACACTTGCACAGCAGAATAAATATAGTTAGGAATAAATAGAGTGTTTTATGTAAGACTCAAATTCTTGCACCTCAGTAACTTCGGCACTATTCAGTGAAACTGCTTGAAATTTGGCATGCACAATCAAGCTGTCACGTTCTGAGACATGGGCCATTTTGAGAGGGATGCTCATCTGGGTCTCAAGATGCAGAATATTAATAAAATCTTCAAAGCCCACTCTTTGGTCTTTTTTTTGCTCACACTTATAGGAAAGATGGTTTGGAATTTTGTTCTGAAATCTTCAGGGCAGAAGGGTCTTGTCCAAGGGCTGTGTCCTTTGAAGGTTTTGTCTATAAATATTAATTATTTCCAGACTGATAACTTTTTGAAATTTCACTTCTGAGCATGCTCAGTAGAATTTTTGAGTTAACCCTCTGATATAATCAACAAAATTCTCCCTTCCCAAGCTGTTTTTAGTCACAACTAAATGTGTTGTTTGGTTGTGAGAGCAGCTTTTTGTGCTGTGAGTTCCGCTGTCTTTTTCTTTACATTGGAAAATATGTACAAATAATGTAATGGCAAAAAACAAGCACCTGAGCATAACTAAATGGACCAGTTTAGCAAGATTCTGGTGTTTGCTTTCTAAAAAATGGCACAGAAATACATTTTCTGGGCACACCAAAAAGCTGGAATGCCCAAGTTAGTGAGAGATGTGATTTCTGGGGCATGAGCAGAGAATTCTTTGGTAACACATAAAGTGCTGCGACCAAAGAATTTTTGGTTTGCACTTAAATATCAATGGCAAGTATAGTAGTTTGGTTGTCCAGGTCAGATCACAGTTTGAGCATAATATTTAAACAAATCTGGGTGTATATTTTTTTTTAAATTAGTGGTTTCTCCACTTTTTAAATGCATAATTACTCTGCTAGTAACTGACAAAACCATCCATTTTTATGTTTTCTTGTGCTCATGCACAAGAAACATTATGTGGCAGCTTAGGAGAGAAGCAGGTTGTGGAGGCACAGCACTGTGGCAGTCAACGGAGGCATTGCATTTGGGGTCTTGGTACTGGTGAACCAATGGAGGCACAGTGTGCTGATGACACTGGCTTCCAAAAGTGCCACCAAGTTGTAACATTTTTGCCGCAACAATCTGGGAATGCGTCATCATTGCAGCATCAGCCATTCCGCTGCAATGAGGGAGTGACCCATCATTGCTGGGTGGAATGTTGCCTACTGTAATATTGTTTGTGAATGTGGTGGCAAGCCTCTGCCATGTTCACAAACAATATTAGACAGCCCCCAGTGCCCAATCCCCCTCAGCATCATGTGCCACCCCCAAAACAGTTTTTGTTTGCCAATGAGGGGCCCAATCCCTGTTTGCTTCATTCCCCCCTTTCCATCCAGTGTAATTTGCTGAAGGGGAGCCCACTCCCATTGGCTTAATATCCCCTCACAGGGGTGCCCAACCCTTGGCTCTTGCCCCCCCATTTGTCGCGATGGGGTGCCCAATCCCCATCAGCTACAGCACCCAAAAAACGATTGGGTGGCACGCTTGGATCCTACCCCAGCATGCCAAATGTCCCTGTGAACAAAAAAAAAATCCCTTAATGTTTTTTTTTCCCCCTGTAAATCAGAAAACAGTCCCTCATTGAGTCTGGTGGCCCTGCCCTCCAACCCTGGCCCACCCTCTGCACACCATGCCTCCCCAAGATCCCCTTCACCCCACACCTAATTCTGGAGCCAGCAGGATGATCTTCAGTGGACCAGGAACATGTCTGCACTCTTCAAAGCTGACTGCGAACTGAAGAAATGCCAGTAAGCTGTATAATGGCATAAGACAGTTTTTTTTTTCAACTTTGGTGCATATTTCAGGCATTTCTGGGAATTTTGGCACCAGATTTTCAAAATGAGTTATTGGGACCCCTCCTCATGAATTCAGTCACTGTCATGGAGTTATTCAGTCACAAAAGGTGATTTCATGATCACTGTGTGGAATTACCTTTTGGGACTGATTAACGAAATGACAGTGTCCGTGTTAATGAGAGGGCCTCTCAAAAGTCTATGTTGCAAATTTGGTGGAAGAAATCCAAGAAATGACTGTTTCACAAGTGTGCATTGAGCAGGTTCTATGCACATTCATAACTTTGCTAATTTGTAATATTTTCACTCCAGATTTTCAGTATTGGCATTTTATGCACCTCCTTATGAACAGTATAGCTGTCATTTTTCACATCCTTTCTAAAATGTGTTTTCACACTTCTGGTGCAGAATAGCATGGTAGCTGTGGGAAATCAGTGTTTGGGACACATTAAGAAAATGACAGTGACACTGTTCATTAGCAGAGGTCCTAAAATGCCTATGTTGAAAATTTTGTGACAAAAGTCCATAAAATTACTGTGTTACGAGTGTGCATTGTGCAGTTTTCACACACGCTTATAACTTCGCACATTTGTGATATTTTTACTCCAGATTTTCAACATTGCCATTTTTCCACACCTCCTTATGAATAGTACAGCTGTCATTTTTCACATTCTGGCTGAAATGTGTTTTTGCACTTGCAATGAAGAATAGCGCAGTCACTGTGGGAAATCACTGTTCGGGACGCATTAAGAAAATCACAGTGACACTGTTCATGAGCAGAGGTTCTAAAATGCCTATCTTAAAAGTTTGGTGATGAAAGTCCATAAAATAACTGTCTTATGCGCATGCGTTGCACAGTTTCCAAGTATGCTGAGAACTGCAAGCATTTTTAATAGTCCCACTACAGATTTTCAACATTGCCATCTCTTTACACCTCCCTATGGATGGTGTAGCTGTCATTCTTCACATCCTGCCGGATCTGTGTTTTCGTACATGTGGTATAGAATGGCACAGTCACTGTTGGAACTCAAAGTTCTGGACACATTGACAAAATCACACTGCCATTCTTCATGAGAAGAGGTCTCAAATGCTTTCATGAGGTGGAGTCACAAAAAGGCCATGTTGAAAATTTGTAGTGCAAATACCAACAAATGCCCGGGGTGTTAGGGTTTCTAATCATAATATCCCTCCCTGTACAGACTGACAGGCATCGGGGTGTGCTTTTGCATTGATGACCCTACTGCTCATGCCATCCCACCCCTAATCCTCAGCCACTGACAGGCATCAAGGTGTACCTCGGACTCTTTGGCACCAGACTTCACCCCATTGTCCTATGCTGCACCCATTTCTGCATATGTCCTTATGGAATGGGGTGATTTAAAGCCAAACACCCCAAGGCACACCTCAACACGTGTCAATGTCTGCAGAATACGGTGAGGTGACAAGGCATGACCCTCATGGACAATGACCCGAACATTTACCCCAGTGCCTATCCATCTCTACAGGATAGAGGTGGGGTTGACATGAAGGTCAATACTTCTCTGCCATTCCTATTCTGCATCTGTCTAACTCCTGCATTTCTAATGCTAATACCAGCAAGCAAACATTCAGCATTGTCAAATGCTTGTTAACAGCTGGGGCCCAATATTGGAATATGGGCAAATGTGTATCACAAAGATTTTCACTGCACTTGCCAGTGCTTCCAACCCAGATGAGGCTATTTTCAGTCAGATAGTGCACTGCTGGTATCCAACTCAATATGGCCATGTCAGGACAGCACAAAGATGAGTAGCTCTACCCCATCATGGACCTGGGCTGTGTGCAGACCATATAGAACGTCAAGGAACAACTGCACTCCCAGACCTGATAGCACTAGGAGTTTCTGGTGTGCAATTCAGCCAGCAACATGTAAATAAGCCTATTGGGCATGCAATCTGCTAAGGGCCATATGCATGTCCATTATGGGCCCATTTGCTTTGGATGTGGCTGCAGGTTTGTGCCTATCCATTGGCTGCCCACCACATCAGGTATGGCAGCAAGCAGCCCCGCACATCTTGTATGCCCTTCCCCACAAGGGACATGTCCACTATGGTGTCCAGTGACACTCCCAACCTCTGCTCCCCATCCCCATCAATGTTTCATTATTCTCAGGTGTCTAGTGGCACCCCTATCCTCTGATTCCCATCCCAGTTAAGATATCCTTATTCCTTGGTATTTAGTGGTACCCAACCACACTCAGATTGACTGCCACCACCTCCACAAGGTATTCCCAGGTGTTCAGTGGAACCCCCTCCCCAAGCACTTGTCCCTTGAGAAATCAGGTATTCCCTGATGTTTAGTGTACCCTGTTCCATCTGCATCAGGCACACCACCCTGACAACCTCTCTCACTTTAGTTGCCAGTACCGCATGGCTCAGATTTGGTGATTGACACAGCCCTCCTCTCACCAACTTGGCCTTCTGCTGTATGCAAGGACAGGAAGTGTGCGTACTGTCCACAGTATAGGGAGTATGCTTCTTATACTGTAGATAGCAGGAGCAATCACAGCTTTCTAGTAAAACTGGTTGAAAACCTTTCTACTAGAAACCTATCACTGCTTCTGCTACAGTTGAATGATGGCCATAACTCCCTGTCCTCTTACCACATTATTCACAGAGATGTTCTGTGGCTAATCCATGCTCTGTTATATTCTGCCCCATCATAATATTCATCTGTGCCTTAATCTGTATGGTGCGGTATGATTTTATTAAGCTCTTTAGCTCCTACTGTAAACTGCATTTGCCATTTATGTTCTATGTCTGTAGATCAGAATTATTAATATACTCAAATACCATGTCATGTATAGTATGTACCATATCTGTTTATTGTCTGCATAAATGACTGCAACTAAGCCATCCCTGTATCAGTCAATTGTCCGTATATGTTGTCAGTAATTAATTCCTGGTTGCCCCTCAAAAAGGGACCTCTAGTTCCAGTGAGCTCACCCTGTTACCAAAATTCAATAAACAAATAATCAATAGATAGTACGTGCACTCCCTGTCATTGCTTGTAGCTGCCAGCCAAGGTGATGTGAGGAGGGCTGTGCCAGTTACTATACTGTAGCCATGTTGCACTAGTGATTAAGGAATGGGGATTGGCAGGGTGGTGTGCCCAGTGCGGCCAGTGTTGTGTGGTACAAGATACCAGGGAATACAGGCTTTCCTCTGGGTTGGGTGCTCATGGGAGGGAGTTTCCAGTGGATTGCAGGGGATACCTTGTTGAGGGGCATATCAGAGGGTGGGGGGGTCCACTGGACACCAAGGACCTCCTCAGTATTATGGCAGTAGGAGATTGAGAGTGGGGATGTCACTAGACACCAGAGACTATATATTCAAAGATGGGAATGAACATCGGAGGGTGGGGAGTACCACTATACAACAGGGATTTCTTTATTATCACAGCAGTGAGTGCTGAGATGGTGGGGAGGTGCCCCTAGAGACAAAAGAATAAGGATACAGTGACAGGGATGTGGGCTGGAGGGTTGGGGTGCCACTAGACACCAGGAAATTCATTCTTAATACAGTAGCAGGTGATCAGAGGGCAGTGGAATCACTGGATACCAGGGAAATCATTGCTTTAATGGGCCAGGGTGGACAGCTGCGGTCCTTTTGCCTCTCACCAGGGCCTTGCATGCCATTAATTTGGGGTTTGTAAAGGCAGTAACTTGCACCTGTTTGGGTGGCACTTACCACCTGATCAAACCTTCAGATATTCCACTGCACCCATATTCAGGGAGGACCTGCTCATTTACATGGGTGCAGTGGTAACATAGTGCTTGGGTGCTAGCAGGTGTTGCCAGCACTCATGAGATGTCTGAATAGGATCTACGATGCTGCTTTGACAATTTCATGTTGACGCAAAGTTACCCCAACACCACTACATTGACTGCAATTGTGGTCGGGATGGTGCAGGCATGTAGAAACATCTTGTTTTGTGGGGGCCTACACCCCCCACATCTCCCTTTTTAAGATTCTCAACTCCGAGACAGAGCTGAGTTGGGAGGTGGGATGCAGGACCTTAGGGAAGGGTGCCAGGGTCCCAGGCAGACTTTACAATGATGTTGCGATGTTGTCGGTATCGACCACGTCACTGTAAACTTGTCGCTGTAGAGACAGTATTCCATCTGAATATAGATCCCACCCACAAATCAGGTGCAAACCCAGGTGTGCGTGGGCAAATACCCCTTTGTGCCCATGCTGAGTTTTGAATATCTGGCCCCTGATGTCATGAGCAGTGACATCACTCTGGTTGTGACATCAACAGTAAACCTTTGAAACCACACCAAAAGAACATTTACAGTGTATGCAGTGTTTTGCCATGGAGCACAGTGCTGTATCAATAACTACCATGTTGCTACATGTCAAATATAGAGCCCCCTAAAATATGAGCTGCAAGCCCAGTGATAGTTCTGATGTCTGTAATTGGACAACTGTGAGTGAGAGTATGGAGTCTGATAGCTGAGCCACAATATCTAAAGCTTCTACAAAAAAAGGAGGAGGGCTATGGGTGGTTATGAAATTGCAATGCACAACAGATACTCACCATTCAGTTCTGAATCACAGACAAGCACTGATACACTCAGACCGGAAGCAACTCAGGGCACTGATGCTATTGATACAGCCCGAGGCAGATATACTGGTAATAGGGGACTCTATAATTAGCAGTACCTATACTGTGCTCACTACAGGCTGTAAAACAAAAATGACCAAAAGCTATTTACCTTGCACAAGGACTGGGGACTTTAAACTGCACCTACCAAGACTATTGTGTAATGCACCAGAAAATTAAGTGGTTGTGCTCCATGTGGGGTTAAATAATGTGGGAAGGGAGCACGAAAAAGACATTGTGGATGAGCTTATGCAGTGTGCAGTCTTAATAACTACCGAAGGACAAATTCCTATCAACTTAGCACTATTGCCTAATTATGGCTGTAACCCTGAAAAGAACTGAGCTATTCAAAGAATGGCTAATAGGTGTGGGGCTAGGAGCATCACTTTAGTAGACGCATGGGGGAAATTTATTGATAAAAAAAACATGTACAGAAGGGATGGGTTACTTCTTAGCCCTCTGGGCACATAAACACTAGCATCAGAGATAAAGTGAATGCTGGGGGAATATTTAAACTAGGTACTGGGGTGAGGACAGAACCTAGAGGGTAAGGCACAGGATAAGTCACAGCATGGCAGAAAACCTAAACCAAAGTCAAGGCTGGCACAAGTAGTTAATGAATGTTTACTAATAAATGCTCAGAGTTTAAATAATAAAAAGGAAACTCTAGAGGCACTCATATGCGGAGGGCAAAATGTGGACAAAAAGGAGGTGAGGTGAGCCCTTTCCAGAGTGGGTTCCCCGTCTCCGAAAAATGGACTGATAGGAGGCCCAGGGTTACTGAGGAGCCGGCTGGTTTTCATTGTGGTCGGGCAGTCCTCCCCTGGGGCGTTCCTCGGGACTGTGGCATTTCCTATGAAAATAATCAAATTGGGGACAGAATATGAACTATAAAGGAGACTGCAGACAATAGCTTACCTCGTGGGGGCTGCTTGCTGTGGGGAATTTAAACTGGCTGGAGGTTTGGGACAAAGGAAGTTTTTCTCACTTTCTGGCACCAAGTTTGAAAAGGAAAAAAAAAAGGAACACCTGCGCCCAATTGGCTCCCAGCAGGCTGTGATGACTCTCCCAAACCAGCTGAAAAAACTGGACACCGAGTTCTGTGATCTTAAAGTGCAGAAGGATACTTGCAAGAGGGAGATGAGGCGAGCCCTTTCCAGAGTGGGTTACCCCCTCCTTGAAAAATGGACTGCTAGGAGGCCTGGGGTTACTGAGGCGCTGGCTGGTTTTTGCTGTGGTTGGGCTGTCCTCCTCTGGTGCACTCCTCAGGACTGTGGCATTTCCTATAAAAATAATCAAATTGGAGACAAAATATGAACTAAAAAGGAGATTGCAGATGATTGCTTACCTTGTGGGGGCTGCTTGCTGTGGGAAATTTAATTTTTCCCGCTCAACCTCCCTGTTCCCTCCTCCCCTTAAATGCTCTCAAGCCCCTCCCACCAGACTAGGCAATCTTCCCTATTAGCACTGCAAGCAAGCTTGCTAGTGCACACACAGTGCCTTCAGTAGGGAGTGTGGGAGCCTACACCTGCATCTTTACCTAGCTAGCTAGTTACCAAATTCACTGTCTGCACCTCAGCTTAATGTGCTTTTCTGCTATTCATATTTCAAATTGCTGTCTGCATGAACCTGAGCATGTTTTAGTACTTCTTTTTTTATTTTCCCCCAGGCTAGAAACCACCCTGTCAACAGGGTCACCAGTCAAAGACACTTGTTTGCACTATTAGCTACTGTAGCCTGAAGCAGCAAATCCTGAAGTAGCATCCTACCCTTATTACAGCCTTTAGCTAGGTCTCCTCTGCAACAGCATCCTGGTTATTCCCAGGGTTACTAAAATCCTCCCACCCACTAATAGTTAACCCTCCCAAAGAACCTGAGCCTGCACTGCTGCTCAGTGCAAACTACCCAAGGGAGCCTTCCACATTCACCCAGTGCCTGTGGATACCACATGTCTTCCTCACCCCTGCTGCTGCCTCCCACCCCCCAGAGGTCTTGCATGATGCCACCTGGTAATGGTTGCTCCGTGCCTCCCAATCTGGGTGGTGCCTCAGCCCTAAACTTCAGGTCAACACCTCCCCTTGCCTGGATGTCTGCCAAAGGTATGAGGGCAATGCACCTAAACGTCTGCAGCTTGCTACTCAACCTTACTGAACTAACAGCATGGGTGGCTGTCTATAACCCTGACATTATGGGGGTCATGGAGACCTGGCTGAAGCCACACACTCCTGACTCGGCATGTGCCCTACTGGGCGATAATCTTATGAGGCAAGATAGAGCAGGGAAAAAGAGAGTGGGAGGGGTACTACTGTACTACAAGGCACACTTAAATGTATCCACCATGGGATTCACACCACCTCCATCCCAAACCTGTGAGTTCCTGTATGCCATCCTCTTGCTAGGCAACACCAGAAAGGTACATCTGATCTGTGCCTACAACCCCCCAAAGGGTGGAATATCTGGGCTCTCCACCCTCCTTGACTGCCTTAGCCCCATGGTTGGATCAAATGAGATTCTAATTATAGGTGACTTTAACCTAAACTGGATAGGCCACAATGTCCAGCAATATGAGCCTCTGCTGGCAGGCCTCACCCTTAACCAACTGATCTCTGAACCCACAAGGATCTCCCAATGTGGAGACAAGGGGACCCTCATTGACTGGATGCTGAGCAACAGACCTGATAAAATTATCTCTTGTGGTGTTCTTCCCGATGCCATATCAGATCACTCTCTCACTTACTGCATATGGGGCAGCTCCTCCCCCAAAATCTCCTCTAAGGTGATCCATATGAGGGACTACTCCAAACTCAATGTTGGTGACTACCTTGCTGACCTGCGTCACACTGACTGGACCCAGGTCACTGCCACAAATGACCCTTCAAGGGCCCTTGACAACTTCCTGGCTATCTTCACCCCACTCCAAAACAAACATGCCCCTCTCACAAAAAGGAGGTTGTGGGGCACTGTCACCAAGTGGCTCCATGGTGGCCTGTTTTCTCTCATGAAACAAAGGGACAAATGCTGGGCAAGATATAGAAACTTCCTCTCCAGTACAGACCTCTGTGAATACAGGCGACTGAGAAACTCATGCAAAAGAGCCATCCACTCTGCAAAAAGTGAGTACTGCCAATCTGCCCTACTCTCCACAGCCAGGAACCTGAAGAGTTTCTGGCAGACCATTTAGAATGCGGTTGGAGGATCTGCCAGAGCTCAGATCACTGACATGCACATTGGTCGGGTAAACTGCAACAACTCCCACACAATTGCAAACATCCTAAACTCACTGTTCACTAATCTGCCAGCTCTCCCCAACCAGCCATCTGATCCCATGGATCAGGACCACCTGTCGAGAGGGATAAATCCCCAGCCACCCTTTTATCTCAGGATCATCTCTGTCAATGAGACACGAAAGCTCCTTGCTGGTCTCACCCTTTATGACTGTCTTGAGCCCAAACTACCCAGGTTAGGGGCATCTTTTCTAGCCCAACCCATTGCCCATGTGTTCAATGCATCACTAACCATGGGCATGGATCCGGATGTCTGGAAGATGGCCAAGGTCATCTCTGTTCCCAAACAAGGCGACCCCAAAGACCCTAGGATCTACTGCCAGATAGCCATCCTGTCAGTGGTCATCAAACTTCTTAAGAAGGTAGTCTCCTCACAGCTCATGCACTACCTACAGAACCACAATCTGCTTTCTCCAGCTCAGCAGTTTCAGAAAAGGAACAGCACCTCTACTGCCCTTGCTGTGGTCACCTCTGTGATCAGGGCTGCTGCTGACCAAGGCAACCTGTCTGGGCCCATCTTTGTGGACCTCTCTAAAGCCTTCAACCGGGTTAAGCACGCACTACTGTGCTTCTTTCTCCAGTCCCTTGGCCTGTCCCCCCCTGCCCTTGCATGGGCCATGAGCTATCTCTCAGACAGGCAGCAATACTCTAGGTTCAATGAGGCCCTCTCTGAGTCCACCCATGTAAACTGTGGGGTCCCACAGGGCTCTGTCCTGGGGCCTTTTTTGTTCTCCCTCTTCGTGAATGGGCTACCCTCAGCACTGACACATGGGCACCCTACACTGTATGCAGATGACCTAGTCATCATGACCAGCTCCCGGGACCTCCCCACCATCAATGCCAAGTGAAACACTGACTTCGAGCAAATCCAGACCTGGCTAAGGGACCTCAAGCTCGTGATTAACCAGCAGAAGATGCAGGCAATGCTTTTTGGCTCGGCAGCAAAGACAAAAGCTGCCTCGAGCTCACTAATGGTCTCATGTGCTGATGGGATGTCACTACAATCTGCAGATGCGGTCAAGTACCTGGGGGTAACACTTGACCCACAAATGGACCAAAATCTGAACATACGCAATACTTGTAAGGTCACAAACTGTAAGTTGGGCCTTGCATACAGACCAAAAAACTGCCTCACCTTGGCTGCCCTGGTGACTCTAGCCAGGGGAGTACTTCTACCCACACTCTACTATGGTCTTGTCACCTTTGCCCACATTGCAAAAGCTAGTCTTGCAAAATGGGACTCTGCGTACAATAACATATGCTGCTTTTCGCTGTCAGCACCCCGCCTCACCCACAGTTGTGAACTCTACTCCCAACTTGAGTGGCTCCCACCAGAAGGGCACTGCTCCTATGTCATGGGTAACTTCATTGGCAATGTAGTCAGATCTTCCACCCCCTCAGACCTTGCTAAATCCCTCATTCCACCTCCTCCTACCATCTGAGATCCAGTGACCCTCTTGCCCTCCTAGTTCCCAAAACCCACACCCATATGGGCAACCGGGCCTTCGCTGCTTGCACACCAAAGTTGTGGAACTCCCTTCCATATCAGACCTGCTCCTCCTCTTCCTACCACAGCTTCAAAACCTCCCTCTGGAGCTTCCTCAAGTCAGCATCCACCTATGTCTGTCCAAGAATAACCTCCTTGACCTAGGCCATTCCAAACAACTGACTGAGTAGCCACCAAG
This sequence comes from Neoceratodus forsteri, assembly GCA_016271365.2. NCBI lineage: Eukaryota > Metazoa > Chordata > Ceratodontiformes > Ceratodontidae > Neoceratodus > Neoceratodus forsteri. Next base: position 1,236,364,567 of record CM057452.1, read on the forward strand.
GCTCTCCTGCCCAAAGACGGTAGGGCCTCTGCACCTTATCCACTCCTTTGAGCTCATAGTCTGCTAGTAGGAGCAGTCCACAAACTGTCCAATCAGTGGTTGTGCAGTTTCTGTTCTTTTTACTGTTGTCTTGCTCTGGGCCCCCATACCTGAATCTCTGTTCCACCCTTAAGCTTAACAGCCCTGATGCCCAGTGTGCTGATCAAAGACTAAATACTAAAATACCATACTGTAATACTACCTGCTGTTGGCTTTATAATCACCTGTTGTCTCTTGTTTGACCTTGTTGCCTGATGCACTTAAATGTAACACTACTTGTGGTTGTCTGTTGTTTTTGGATGTAATTGTATCTTGTAATCTCCTGGGTCACACCTGAAAATAGGCACCTGTTGTCTAGCATGCTCACCTGGTTAACAAAAGCAAATAAATATGGTATTTATTGCAGAAACCTGGTGGACAGAGGAAAAGGACTGGGGTAGAGAAATTCCTGGATTCACCCTGTTTCACAGGGATAGGGAAGGAAGAAGAGGAGGGTGTGGCAGCATATATATCAAACAAAATCAAAGTTACAGATATGACAGAAAATGGAAAGGCAGGGGTAACTGGGCCAGAGACAATCTGGATCCAGATAATTACATATGCTTAAAAACCCATCATTATTGGGGTCTGTTACAGGCCACCCGGGGCATCAAGGGAGTTGTCAGATCAGATCAATGGTGAGTTAACTCGAGCATTTGAATTAGGCAAGGTAACAATGGTGGGAGACTTAAACTACAAAGACATCAACTGGGAGGGCCAGCTAGCCAGAAATCAAACTAGTAAAAAATGTATGGAACTCTGCCAGGAGTTAAACATTACCCAATATGTGACTGCCCCCACAAGGGGAAATACCCTCGATTTGGCCATGGCAGTGAAGGATATAAATATTCTGAGATGCCAAACAACCACCCCTCTGGGGAGTAGTAACCATGCAGGGATAGGCTTCTCCTATCAGCAATATACCCCCTTGGATAAAGGCTGTAGAGAGATTTTCAGCTTGAAAACTGCAGATAAGGAAAAAATTCATAGGGAAATGGAGTCCGTAAACTGGGATAGGCTGCTGGAAAACAAAACAGGGGAGGAAACATGGGATTCCTTCGAAAAACAAATATTTGTAATATGTAAAAAACATATAAAAAAGGTAAACATATACAACAGGAAAGGAAAAAAACCTAGATGGCTCACAAAGACAATACTCAAAGCAGTAAATAAAAATAAACGGTTATATCTAAATTATAAAATGTGTAGCGATACTGTCACTTGGGATAAATATAAACATGCACAGGTCAAATTGATAAAAAGAAGCAAACAGAGAATGGAAGTAAGGCTAGCCTCCTCTGCTCATAAAGACAATATGCAAAGTTTTTATAGCTATGTAAATTCCTTGAAGAAATCAAATAATAACCTATGTACTATTAAGGATGGGGGTACACAAATATCGGATCCAACTAAAGTAGCAAATGTCTTTAACAAATACTTCAGCACAGTCTTCATGGCTAAGTCTACAGGCTTGGTGAAGTTTAACCCAAATAAAGAAACAGATATGGAAATCTCAGCTGAGGTCATTGTAAATAAAATAAGGACACTCAAGAACACAAATGCAGCAGGGCCTGATAACATAACGAATAATATTCTTAAACTGCTCTCACCTAATATTGTTATCCCCTAAGTTATATTTTCCAGAAGTGACTGGGAGAGGGGGTGGTGCCTGCAGATTGGTTGACAGAAAATGTAATACCCATTCAAAAGAAGGGAGACAGAGTGTACCACATAAGTTATAGGCCCATAAGTTTGACATCAGTGCCAGTTAAAATAATGGAATCAATACTAAAGGATTCCATAAATATATATCTAGCTGAGACTGATCAGGATGATAGGGAGCAGCATGGATTTGTAGCTGGTAGGTCATGTATGACAAATATGTTCTGTTTCTATGAGAAGATCTCAGCAGTATTGGACAGGGGGAGTCAGTGAACTGCATGTGTTTGGATTTTGCTAAGGCTTTCAATAAGTTACCACACATAGAAATTCTAAAATGTTTGTCAGAAATAGATATGGACTACAGAGTATGTAATTGGATCCAGGTCTGGTTAGTGGATAGGACTCAGAAAGTACGTATAAATAGATACCTGTCTGATGAGACCCTGGTGACTGGGGTCCTGCAGGGATCGGTGCTGGGACCGGTGTTATTTTGAATCTTCATAGCACAAATGGGGAAAGGGGCATACAACTGGGTGAGTAAATAAGCAGATGATACCAAATTCTCTGGCTTAGTAACACAATCAAGGGGGGGCAGAGACAATACAAAAGAACTTGGATAAGATTAATAAATGGGCAACTGAAAAGGAGATGAGCTTTAACGTAGACAAATGCTGTGTGATCCATATGGGGATCAGAAACCCTGAACATTGTTATTGTAAAAATGGTTAAACGCTTAGGAAGTCAGAGGTGGAAAAGGACTTGGGCATATTAGTAGACCGGAAACTGAAGTATCATGCTCAATGCAATAAATTATAAAAGCAAATAGAGTCCTATGGAATATCAAAAAAAAACTTTAAAAGTAGAAAGGAAACTGTAATTATGCCCTTGTATAGGGCCTATGTTAGGCCCATATTGCATTATGGTGCCCCTGTGTGGGGGCCAATTAATAAAGGGGCAGTGGCATGTTTGGAGAGGGTACAGAGAAGGGCCTCTAGGAAGGTCCATGGCATGCAGGCTAGGTCCTACCGCAGAGATTGGAAGACCTAAGACTAATGTCATTGGAGACTAGAAGAGTTGGAGGGGCCTTCACATTATGTTATGATATAATTCAGGATGAGCATTTGTTAAACGAACCGAATCATCAGTTTAAAAACAATAAACTGGGTACCTGTGGGTACCACCTCCAGTTAAGGCATATAAAGTGTAACACTAGTAAACGTGTGGCATTTTATACCCAGTGAGTAGTGGCCCCATGGAATGGGTTACCAGATAAAATAGTATACACTTCATGTAAGGCACAGTTTTAAAGAAAATTAGATAACTATATCCTAGAAGGACACACTCCAATATATTACAGGTAAGAGGAAAAGAGCACTGAATGGGTCCGTTATGGGCCCCTTCAGCTCCTGACCACTTAGTATGAAACTTAGTATGAAAAAGGTGCTATCAGATGATCATATCAGTCTTCTATGCTAAAATTAGTACTGCAGAAAGCATGTTATTTTTAAAATTAATTGGTTATGTGCAATTCATACTATGTACTGTTTTACTGCACCATTTTGATTCAACAGAAAGATTGCATCACATCTTTTATACATATTTTTCATTCTGGACCATTAAGTCAGTAAAGCTGTCAATATTGTTGCCTAATCAACGCTTACATCTGTAACTGATAAGTCAGTTGGTATTCAGCAGTATAATGTACTTTGAATGAATTAGAATAAAGAGATTCATAGTTCTGAAGTGCCTTTCTCTGGTTATTTGTATTTTCTAAATATTTTTTTCCTTTCATGTTGATTCCTTCATCCCTTTCCCTTTAGCAATTTATGCACACAGTGCATCACTAAATAATGCTTTTGCTGGTTACCAATGTATAATTTTTGTTTTACATTGTTCTTGCATATACTGGAATTTGTTTCCAACTGTATGTATAAAAGTATCTGTATTTATGTGGTGTAATTGCAAAGATACATGGTGCCTTGGTTTTATCTTCAATTCATATCATTTTATGAGTAGGTTTTATCAATATTTCATAAAATCAAAGTGTTTCAGAGTTCACATATGCTTTACTGTCATTCTTCCTATTTATTAAATTAAACATTTTTTCTCCATACTTTGTCTCACACCCTCCCCAAATGTATAATATGTACTCTGCATCACTAAATGTTTAATCTGCTAGTCATGAGCAAAAATTACTTTTTTTTCCACTGCTGCTGCAGCTGACAAAAGATGTGAATGGTCACCGATTGCAAAGCTGTCAAACAGTTTGTGCGGATAATACTATAATAGAGCATGCAGTACCAAATTTTGGTTATGGACATCATTTGATGGCTATTTTTTGGTAAGCGTTTTTAAATATCTGCAGTATATAATTGACAAGATTTTACTACTCATATGCTGCACTCTTGATATATACTTATTGTTCTGTTTCAGTTTTTATGTTGTAGCATTAGTGGAGCCTGCATATTAAATGGCACTTTGATTTGTCAGCTTTACACCTTCAGTAAGTGATGATGTTCTGTTGTCCTTCTACTGCTATGTTTGTGTATCTGGATCGGAGTTATCTACAGACCCCATCCCAGGAAGCTGATATAGATAAAGAGCTCATGGAGACCATCTTGATGATGGCAGGCAGGGGAGTGTTGCTACTGGTAGAGGACTTCAATCGCCAGACGTGGACTAGTCCTCATATACAGCATCCTTTGAACAAAGCAAATATTTTCTGTTTACACTACAGATTTATGCCAGCTGGTGAATTCCCCCACCAGCACAAAGTAATACTGGACTTGGTGCTCACAAACAGCACAAAAGTCTTAGATGTGCAAGTAGGGGTCAATCTGGTGACAAGTGACCACAGGACAATCCAGCTAACTGTGAACAAGGTAGAAGATACTGGTCATATCAAAGCCAAGGTTCTAGATTTCAGGAGAGCTAACTTTCCCGAAAGGAAATGTATAGGTACATCCATGCTAGATGGCAGAAACTTGGAAGATGCAGAAGACTGTTGCAAGGTCTTAAAAACTGCTTTAAATACAGCTACAGCTACATGCACTAGGCTGATCACCAAATCCAAAAGAAAGAAAAATCCACCCTGAGTTCACCAAGGAAGTTGCAACCAAAATCAATGAAAAAAAGGAAAGCTTTAGCAAAATATAAAGAAACTAAAAGTGAATTAGATAGAGAAGAATATGAAAACAAGCTGAGTGAGACAGGAAAGCAGTTAGATCAAAAGTGCAGACAAAGGAGAAAATAGCACGAGGTGAAGAAGGGAGACAAAACCTTCTTTAGATATATAAAGGAAAAAAAAAGAGTAAGGGGTAATAGTCAGGTTAGCAACAAAGGAAGGCAAGATGGTAGAGACAGAAGAAGACAAAGTTGTTATGAAATTATTTCTTTTCCTTGGTCTTCACCATAGAAGACAGCAGGAAGGATTCTACACTAAGTCAGTCAGTTCACAACACCACAGGAGCAGACACAAGGTTCTTCACAAAAGAAAGGGTCCTAGAAGAGCTGAATAGGCTCAAGGTAGATAAAGCAATGGGGCCAGATGTCATCTACCCCAGGGTATTGAAGGAGCATCAGGAAAAACTCACCACACCGCTGACTGAGTTTTTCAGTAAGTCACTGGAAAGTAGAATAACACCTCAGCACTGGAAAAGGACGACAATAGTGCCTTTACACAAGAGTAGAAGCAGGGAAGATGCAGGAAACTACCCACCAGCCAGTTTGACCTCAGTGGTAGGAAAAATGACAGTGATGGAAGAGGTCTGGAGGGAGGAGCTGGAAGTGGTGAGAACACAACAAAGTGTGGGGGGGTGAGGAAAACATAACAAGGGTACATGGAGGGGTGCACACAGAAGGAATATATGTGAATAGAAGAATAAAGGGAAGAGAAGGAAGGTTAGATTCCAGGTGGAGGGTGGTGCCTCTGAATGTGCTGAGTCTTGGAAACAAGATCGATGACCTGCAGGCACTATTACCAGACAGGAGGGTAAACATAGTTGCAGTAACTGGGACTTGTGCAACATCATATCATGAATGGGACCTTGCGATCCCAGGATATAAACTATACAGGACGGACAGTAGTATCACGATGGCGGAGGGGTGGCAGTTTATATCAGGGAGGGAATAACTTGTACGAGGGAGGAGTCAGAGGAAGGGGAGGTGGAGGCATTATGGGTTCAGTTAAGGTCCAGTAGAGGGAGAAAGGTGCGGCTGAGGTTGGTTTATAAACCATCGTATCAGGATGAGGAGAGATAAACAGAACTGAGCTTGCAAATATTAGCAGCTTCGGGAAAAGGACAGGGGGTAATTGAAGGGGACATAAACTGCCCAAGGTGGACTGGAGCATACCCATCACAACATGTGCTAGGAGTCAGGTGATCCTAGAAGGACTGCAGAGTGGGTTCCTGACTCAGGGCATCACTGAACTAACAAGAGCTGAGACAATTCTTGATCTGGTACTCACAAATGGGGAGCATGTACAGGAAATAAAAATCAGGGAGCCAATGGGTGGAAGTAACCATTGCTCAGTGCAGTTCCAGTTGGATATGGGCTGGGAAAGCACCCTGACTAAGATCAAAATCTTGGATTTCAGGAGGGCAAACATCAGGAAAATGGGCAAAGTGCTAAGGAGACATCGGGCAGACATCAGAGTAGATATGGGGGTGGACCAAAGGTGGTCCATCATTAAGGAAGGAATACTGGTTGCCACAGATGAGTGCATTAGGCTCAGGGGGAAGAACACAGGTGCCACCATGCCCAGCTGGTTCAGTTCTTGGGTTGCCCAGGCAGTAAGAGAAAAGAGGTTGGCCTATAGAAAATTCAGGAAGACCAAGAGAGAGGTGGATAGGGAAAATTATCTAGGGTTGCTAGTGAGGCAAGTAAGGAAGTATGGCGAGCAGAAGCACAGAAGGAGCTGCAGATAGCTGAAGGAATTAGGAAGGGGGAGAAGCCTTTCTTTTACCATGTAAGTGAGAAAAGGGACACGAAGGAAGGGATTGTTATGCTTAAGAATGGGGTGGAGTGGGTGGAGGATAATGAGAGAAGATACTAAATGAATACTTCTGTTCCGTCTTCACGAGGGAGATGGATGGGTCAGCACCTTCAGGAGAGAAAAGAGGAGCAGTGGGGGAAGGGAAAACAGATGTAGTGATAGAAAAGGATAGAGTGAGGGAGAGGCTGCTGGCATTGACTGTGGACAAATCACCAGACCTGGACAGAGTACATCTAAGGGTGCTAATGGAACTGGCTGAGGAGTTGACAGGGCCACTGGAGACCTATTTAATAGTTCACTAGAGCCAAGCATGGTACCGCAGGACTGGAGAACAGCACATGTAGTGATCCTCCACAAAAGCAGTCCCAGGGATGACCCAGGGAACCACAGAACAGTCAGTCTGACCTCCATTGTGGGCAAGCTCATGGAGAACATACTAAAAGAAAGGTTGGTAGAATATCTAGGTGAGCATGGTCTCCAGGATGAAAGGCAGCATGGGTTCATGGGGGAGTAGAGTGTCAAATGAATCTTATTGGCTTATTTGACTGTGTCAATAAGGCAGTAGACAGGGGCCAAGCAGTAGACATCCTCTATGTTGATTTCAGTAAGGCCTTTGACTCTGTGCCCCACAAAAGGTTGATCAGGAAATTGGTGAATCTTAAGGTTGGGAGAAAGATGGTCAGATGTGTGGAAAACTGTCTGAGGAACAGAACCCAGAGAGTGGTTGTCAGGGGAGAGTTATCTGGCACCATAGAGGTAACCAGTGGGGTCCCGCAGGGCTCAGTGCTGGTGCTAGTGTTATTCAATGTCTTCATCAATGACACTGGAGATGACATCAAAGGCAAAATGTGTCTATTCATGGATGACACCAAGCTCTATTGGAGAGTGAACACACCTGAAGGGATACAGGACATACAGGAAGATCTGGAAAAGCTGGGAAGGTGGTCCAGGATTTGGCAGCTTGGCTTCAATACCAAGAAATGCAAAGTTATGCATATTGGAGCCAAGAATCCCAGGATAGAGTAGTACCTGGGTGGAGTCTGAGTATCTTCATCAGCACAGGAGAAGGACCTTGGAATGATGATCACTAGTGACCTGAAGCACTCCATGCAGTGCAAAAAATCAGCAGCAAAGGCAAACAAGATGCAGCGATGCATATCTATGGAATCAGTAGTAGGAGAAAGGAGATTATACTGCCCTTGCACAGGTCTCTGGTAAGGCTGCTTCTAGACTATGGAGTTCAGTACTGGTGCCCACACCTCAAAAAGGACATTAACCTGGTGGAGAAGGTCTAGAGGAGGGATACAAAAATGATAGTGGGTCAGCAGGGTAAGGCATATGAGGAGAGGCTGAAAGCACTGAACATGTACCCCCTGGAAGACAGGATAGTGAGAGGGGACATGATTGGGATCTTTAAGTACTTGGAAGGGATAAATAAGGTTGATATGGAGAGTCTCCTTAAGCTGAGTGGCAACCATAACATGAGGGGGCACAGCCTTAGGCTGGAGGGTGGGAGGTTTAGGAGGGAGGTGAGGAAGCACTTCTTCACAGAGAGGGAGGTATACACTTGGAGTGCACTGCTGGAAGAGGTCATCTCATTCAAGACAGTGGGCTGTTTTAACAAAGGCTTGGATAGGCATGGGGAAGGTAAGAATCATGGGTAGGGAGGATGGAAGGAGTGGGAAGGAAGGGCAGGGACATTAGCACAAGCTGTGGACCTTCCAACACAAGCAGGCTTGATAGACCAAATGGCCTTCTTCTGCTGGCTTCTTTGTATGTTGGTATGCTCGTATAAGTCATTGCTAAAGGAGAGGATAGTGAAAGACTGATCCCAGGCAACATGGTTTCACAGCAGGATGCTCTTGTCAAACCAATATGATCAATGTTTTTGACTGGGTGACCACAGCAGTCAACCAGGGAGGAACAGTGGACATTGTGTACCTGGACTTTAGCAAAGCCTTCAACACTGTCCCCAACAGAAAGCTTATTAATAAATTAGAGCATACAGGAGTTGGTCATAAAATAGTGAACTAGATCACCAACTGGCTGCAAGACAGGATACAGAGAATGCTTATTAATGGATAATTTTCAAGGGAAGGCAAAGTGAAAAATGCCGCTCCACAGGGGTCTGTGCTGGGACCTATCCCCCTTAATATAGTTATTGGGTATATTGCAAACAACTTGAAGGGCTAGGTTTGCCTGTTTACAGATGACACAGAACTCTGCAACAGATAAGACACGCAGGAGGGAGCAAAAGGTATGGAAGCAGACCTGAAAAAGCTCGAGGAATGGTCCAGGGATTGGCAGTTGAAGTTTAATGCCAAGAAGTGCAAGGTTATGCAGATAGGAAAAAGAACCCCAGGGATAAAATACATACTGGGAGGGCATCAATTAAAAGAGACAAAGACAGAAATATACCTCTGAGTAGTCATTGTGGATGACTTAAAGGTTGGAAAACAGTGTGAGAAGGCAGCACAGAGGGTGGGTGGCATCCTTAGATGCATTGGTAGGGGAATTACAAGTAAAAAGAGTGAGGTTATCATTCCTCTTTACAGGCGATTGTCGAGGCTACATATAGAGTACTGCAGTCAGTTTTGGAAGCCCTGCCTCAAAACAGACACAGACCTAGAGCATACAGGAGTCGGTCATAAGGTAGTGAACTAGCTCACCAACTGGCTGCAAGACAGGATGTAGAGAATGCTTGTCAATGGATCATTTTCAAGGGAAGGCAAAGTGACCAAAGCCATTCCACAGGGGTCTGTGCTGGGACCTATCCTCTAACATATTTATCAGGCATATTGCAAATGACTTGAAGGGCTGATGACACAGAACTCTGCAACAGGGAAGACACACAGGAAGGAGCAAAAGGTATGGAAGCAGACCTGAAAAAAACTCATGGAATGGTCCAGGGATTGGCTGTTGAAGTTTGATGCCAAGAATATCAAAGTTATGCAGATAGGGAAAAAAAACCCGGGGATAAAGTACATACTAGGAGGGCATCAGTTAGAGGAGACAAAGACAGAAAGAGACCTCAGAGTAGTCATCGCGGATGACTTAAAGGTTGGAAAACAGTGTGAAAAGGCAGTGCAGAGGGTCAGTGGCATCCTTGGATGTATTGGTAGGGGAATTACAAGTAGAAAGAGTGAGGTTATCATTCTTCTTTACAGGTAATTGGCGAGGCTACATTTAGAGTGCTGTGGTCAGTTTTGGAAGCCCCACCTCAAAACAGACATAGACCACCTGGAGACAGTACAGAGAAGGGCTACAAAGATGGTGCAAGGACTGAATCATGAGCCATATGAGGCAAGACTCAGGGAACTAAATCTGCACACCCTTGAACAGAGAAGAAACAAAGGGGACATGATTGAAACTTTTAAGTATGTTAAGAGAATCAGCACAACACAAGCAGGAAACCTTTTCTAACAAATCAGGGATGCATGTACAAGGGGGCAAAACTTGTGTCTTGTGAAAGGCATGTTCAAAAGCAATCTCAGAAAATACTTCTATGCAGAAAGAGTCATAGACCCATGGAACAGGCTACCTCTGGAGATGGTGGAGTCCATTACAGTATGCAAGTTCAAACTCGCATGGAACAGACATTGTGGACACATCTGGGTACAGTCTAAATAGGGAGGTGGGCAGAAACATGGGCAGACTAGATGGATCATGCAGTCCCCATCTGCCAACATGATTTCTATGTTCCTATGTTTTACCTCCCCCACACTTCTCCAACACTTGTTAATAATGCAATCAATTCTGATGAGCTTATACTATATATTTTTTACTTATTGAATTGTGTTAACAGGGTAAACCCACTGGGCCTCAGAGAATCTCTCTTTCAGGGTGACCCAGAATTAATTACAGAGAATTAACAACATTAGTACAACCAGAGATGCACTAGTATGACAGTCATAAATACAATGGACAGGTTAGGTTACAAAGAAACAATTGTGTTAACGATAATTATACGTAAGCTATACATACATTTACATCAGTGTACTGAAAGAGTATAATTATTAAGTTATCTTGGAAACAAGGACAATAGAGAACTAAGAATTATATTGTTTTATAACATTATACTATTTTTGCAGTGTTATCACAAACTATTTGACAGCTTTGCAACTGGTGAACAATTGCATCTTTTGTCACTAGCAGTAGCAGCCAAACTGGACATCTTTCAGGTAAGACTGTATTTAGAGTGAACGTAAAATAATCCTGTTAGGTTGGGTTGAAAATGAAAAAGAAGAACATGAGTTGGCATTCAGTTGAACTTTTTGTTCAGTAGATCAGGAAACAAGAGTCACGCTTCCGTGTTATAAATGTGCTGGGTGGTTTTTAAAAATCATGGTTAAAAATTGTTTTTATGTTGTGCATGAGCAGACTGCACCAACTAATGAAACCAATATGTAGCTAGCTAAAAATATATTTTTTTTGCTGGGAACCCAGTTGAGACTGTCTGGAGAAATCAGCAGTGATCAGTTGTTCCAAAACAACAGGCACATGGCTGTCATAGACATCATTCCTTGAATGATGTCAATGGCAGCCTACTAAGAGCTGAAGCTGGAAAAAGAAATGGCAATAGCTTTGAGATTTGGTTCACAAGTCATATAAAAACACAAAAGGTATGAAAAAATGAAATAATTGACACAAGACATGCATTATATTGGTTTTATATTCATATTTTTTTATTAAATTATCACAGAAGAAAGAAGTTTATTAGACTAAAAAAAGTAGCTTTGCTATTGATCTTTCTGAACTTGCCACCTGGACCATGTGTGCAAAATTTCAGGCAATTTCATCTAATGGCAAAAAAGTTAATGAGATGCAAAAATGTGGGTTTAAATTAAATAGCATGCTCAATCCTAGTGATAAGAGGAGCTGCCACACCTATATAATAAGAAACAGTATCACATAAAGATTATGTTGCCGATATAGCATTATTGAAAACCACATTGCCATATAAGTGCACAGAGAAACAGCAAAGGTTTATTTATATCGGATCAGTTTTGGACTGCACTTGTTAGTGCTGTGTGGATGGCACACTTTTCCCTGCACAGAGTTTGTAATCACTATCTTTTTTATTTTATTTTTTTTTTATTTATTTGTTTATCCCTAGTCAGCTGACCCACATCCACCAGTCCCTCCCAGCCCCATCACCCTGGCGTCCATTGGGACTCATCTCTCTTTTCTTTCCTTGCTCCTCTGAGGTGCCCAATTAGCTGAGCATGGAGCCTGCAGGGGGACCGGTGCCACCCTTTTGGTCAGCCACCATTTAAAACCCCAGGAAATCTTACTGTATTCTGACAAGTGCAATATCAATCAATCAATCAATCAAATCTTTATTTATCCAGGTGAACACCATTGAGCATGCTCATTTACAAGCTGGATCTGTATCATACAAGGTTAGGAACACTGCATTTATGCACAGGCAAGAAAAACAAGTATATACATAATACAAACAAGCAAGGTAGCAATAAATAGTAATGGTGTGGTATACAAGTACAAGGTACATTATTTCTAAATAGATACATATCCTATTCAAGAAAAAAGGAGAAAAGTGGGAAGGGGGCTACATAAAAAGAAGAATATGTAAAACCTAGCACAATGTGCAAGTAAACAATGAGTAGAGAAGGTAAGGAGGGCATGGGTGGTCATGGTCTCACCATAGGACTACCCCGGAGCCGAAATGGTTAATAAAACCTACGCTGATTTTGGAATGTTAGGCTAGAGTTCAGTTTTCAAATCACTGTCCCTGGTTGCACTTCCTGCAACCATCAGATTCTTTACTCCACTTGCCTCAGTAAGATGTCTCTGGAGAGCTCTCCTTCACTTTAACTGAAGAAATAATTTCTTGGTTTAAATTTGAAAGTCAGTTTCAGTTTTTCAATTTTTGAAGCACTGTCCTTGGTTCACAGGTAGAATTAGTTAGGTTAGTGTAGTTTTGGGTAAGACTTTTAGTTCCTCTTCGGTTTTTCCAACCGAGAAGGAACCAAGGCCAATTTTTGTATTTGTTTAATTTAAATTACTGTTGCCATTCAGTAAAGTGGCTTTTGTTAAATTTAAACTGCCAGGGTAATTCTCGGTCTTACTTCGGTTTAAAAAACGATCAATATCACAAACCAAGAAGCGAACGGGACCCACATGCTTCCAACAGTGAACAGAGTGTGGGGAACTGTTCGCAAAGGCAGATCTTCATATTATTTGTGTGTTTTGCTTGGGGTTTGACCACCTCAAAGGGTACTGCAAGATCTGTAAAAAATTCCCTTGATAGGCATTTGAAACGACTGCAGGAGAGGATGTCTGAAAAGGCTGCTGAGCTGGCTGCACTTAAACCGATTTCTGTGCAAAAAGAACCAGATGATCAACCCTCTGACAAGGGTAACAGTCCTTCCACTAAAAAGAAACCTGCTGATCCTACCGCTAACCTGACAGCCACAGGGAAGAGAAAGAGAAAAGAAAAGCATTCAGCGGTTGAACCGCAACCGAGTACTCCGGTTCCAACCACTGAGGAGATAGTTAATGCTATCAGAATAATTCAATTGCTTCAACTGGTACACTGGTTCAGGTTCAAAAGTGATGTTGTTTAGATGTCTCAAGCTCCACTCTGGTTCCCAGTTCATTGGAACCAGAGGTGGACACTTTTTATGCTGATTATTATAATGATGCTGGTGATTTTGAGGTTGAGGACTACGGTGAACCCACTGACTCAGACATTTCACCAGATCCTCATCATTCTGACTCCCCTGGCAAAGGGATCAAGGACTTTTCCTCTCATTTCAAATTTGTTAAACAGTTGGCTTTGTCTCTGGACCTCCCCATGCAGGAATTAACCGATGAGGAGGAGGAACAGGACTACAGGGACATGATGGATGTTCAGGCTCCAAAAAGGATTTTACTTCCCATCCAAAAGTCCTTAAAAAAGCAGGTGATGAAAATCCTTCATACCCCTACTTCTATTCCACCAGTTGATAGAAAGGTGGATAGGAAATATTGTGTGGCTAAGGGTGGGGCTGAGTGTCTGTTTGGCCACCCTAGCCATGATGGTGTTGTACAGGCAGCAGTCTGTGATAAAGCAGGTATTCCCCTGGCATCCCATCCTCCTGACAAGGATTCCAGAAAGCTGGATTCTCTTGCAAAAAATATATATCTGGGTTCCTCATTGGCAATTAGGCAGGCTTCTTACATGGCCTATGTTGCCAGATTTCAATGGACACTCTGGGACATAGTCCTATAGATTACTAAATCAGTGCCAATACAAATGGCTACAAATCTGGAGGAAGTTGCCAAGAGAGGGATACAGGCTTCCAAAGTCCAGTTCAGGATAGCTGTGGATAGCAACGATTCTGCAGCCAGGCAGATGGCTTCCTCAGTGTCATTGAGATGATTTACTTGGCTCAGGACTACCGATCTGGCCCAAGACACTTAGTCCAAGGCCTTGGATTTCCCATGTGAGCCCTTGTCTCTGTTTGGACAGCAGATTGAGACTTACATGAGGAAAATGGATGAATATGAAATAGCACATCAAAGTGCTGCTGCTAAGGAGAAAGCTCCTACCCCACAAAAGCAGCATGCTAGGGATCATGGGACAGACCTTACAGACCATTCTTCCAGCCCCTGGCATGTCCACAGTACCAACAACAGAGAGAATATTTCAGAGGCAGGGACAGAAGAGGCACTAACTGTGCTAGCTCCAGCATCCAGTCAGCACCTCAGACTAAGCAGACACCCTGAGGGATCTGCTTGGTTCACCTCCCTAGCACCAGTAGGCGGCAGGCTGACCCACTATCTCCAGGAATGGCAGTCCATTACTACAGATCGGTGGGTCCTGGAGGTAGTGGGTCAGGGCCCTGCACACAGTTTCAAAGTCAGACCAAGACTAAGGGCAAGAGTTTTTCAACCTTCCTCCCCCCAAGGGACATTGTTATTGGAAAGGGTGGTGCTAAATCCACTCTCACTAGGAGCAGTGGAGCCAGTTCCTCTCTTACAAAAAGGAAACAGCCTCTACTCGAGATACTTCCTTACAACCAAGAAAACAGGGGAGTGGCAACCCATATTGGATCTCAGATACCTAAACAGGCATTTACTGAAACCAAAATTCAAAATGGTCACCTTAAAAATGGTTCTGCCAACGTTAAGACAAGGGGATTGGTTGGCATCTCTGGATCTAAAGGATGCGTATTACAATATCCTCATAAGGCACTGTTACAAGAAGTTCCTGAGGTTTAGGCTTCCATCAGGCCATTACCAGTTCAGAGCTATGCCCTTTGGCCTTATCTCTGCCCCAAGGGTGTTCACAAAATGCTTGGCAGTAGTTGTGGCACACCTACACAGGCAGGGAGTGACAGTCTTCCCATACCTAGATGACTGGCTCTTAGTGGGACAGTCTCCCCAACAGGTCAGGTAGTCTCTGGCATTGGCACATAAACTATTACAGTCCTTGGATTTCTTGATAAACCAGCAGAAGTCAGTACTGCAACCAGCACAGCTAATGGATTTCATAGAAGCAGAGTTGGATTCAGTTAGAGGAAGGGCTTTTGTTCCTCAGCTGAGGGCAGACACTCTCAGGCAGCTGGCAGGTTCTTTCAAACCGCACAGCCTCAGGCCAGCCAGACATTTTCTTCAGTTGTTAGGCCACATGGCAGCTTCAACTGCTACAGTGTCAGGAGCAAGACTTCAGATGAGGGATATTCAATATCATCTCAAACATTACTGGCACCAAAAAAAGGACACATTGTCAAAGTTGGTCCCAGTCACTCACACATTTGTGCAGGCACTCCATTGGTGACAGGACCTGGGAAACCTCAGACTAGGTGTCCGATTTCTACAACAGCAGCCATTTCTGGTGCTCACTACAGACGCATCCCTTCTAGGGTGGGGAGCACATCTATAGGAGCATACTGTCCATGGTACATGGCTCAAGCAGGAGTCATTGCTTCACATCAGCCTGTTGGAGCTCAGAGCAGTGTTTCTGGCAATTCAGGCATTCTCCAATATGCTGCAGAGAAAAGTGGCCCAGGTCAGGACAGATAACATGACAACAATGTATTACATCAACAAACAAGGAGTCACAAAGTCCACACCTCTGTGTACAGAAGCTATGAACATATGGACCTTGGCCTATTCCCTAAACATTGTGCTGTCAACAATTCACCTTCTAGAGAATGACAATGTGCTGGCAGATGCATTAAGCAGAATAAATCAGAACCATCATGAATGGTCCATCAACAAGCAAGTACCACAGCTGGTGTTCAAAAGGTGGAGCACTCCAGAGGTAAACCTCTTTGCTTCCCCAGACAACTACTAGCTCCCTCTATACTGCTGCAGACCTCCACTGAGGGGCACAGTACCAATAGATGCACTGATCCTGATTGGACAGGGAAGTTCTTGTATGCCTTCCCTCCCTTCCCATTACTACAGAGAGTCCTGAACAAGCTCAGGACACAACCAGCCACAATGGACCTCATTGCCACAGATTGGGACAGGCAACTATGGTATTCCCTGGTTCTGTCCCTATCGATAGCCAAGCCAATCAGCCTACCCAGGAGGCAAAATCTGCTCACCTCCTTCCAGGGCAGGATCCTTTATCCCAACCTTCGGTCCCTCAGACTCAAAGCCTGGTTCTTGAGGACCTAGAGTATGCAAATC
This sequence comes from Neoceratodus forsteri, assembly GCA_016271365.2. NCBI lineage: Eukaryota > Metazoa > Chordata > Ceratodontiformes > Ceratodontidae > Neoceratodus > Neoceratodus forsteri. The sequence continues at coordinate 1,236,380,948 of CM057452.1, forward strand.
TGAATCTTTCAGAAGGGGTAATGGAGGTCCTTAGGGTATCCAGAAAACCTGCTACCAGAAAGATTTATACTTCTAAGTGGGAAAGATTTTCTATCTGGTGTAGAGACAAAAATTTGGATCATACCCAGGCTGGCTTATCAGTACTTCTCGGCTATCTTACTCATCTTCATTCCCTAGGTCTCAGGTCCTCTACTTTGAAGGTTCATCTGGTTGCAGTATCTGCTTACCTGTCAGCAGGTAAACCCTCCTCTTTGGCCTCTAATCCAGTGTTCTGAAAGTTCTTAAAAGGATTACTGCATTTGCACCCCCTCATAGGACCCCTACCCTTGTGTGGGATCTAAACATTTGCACAGCACAGCTTATGCAGCCTCCTTTCAAACCCATGTCTTCAGCTGACCTTAAGTATGTAACTTGGAAAACTGCATTTTTAGTGGCTATTACTTCTGCTAGAAGGATTAGTGTTACTCAGGCCTTGTATGTAGAGCCCAATTATGTGGCCTTCCACAGGGATAAGGTGGTACTCAGGACAAATAACAAATTTCTTCCTCAGGTGGTATCTGACTTTCACATTAATCAGTCCATCACCTCGCCAGTTTTCTTTAATGATCCTTCCTCTTCAGGTGAGCGTAGGTTACATAACCTGGATGTCAAGAGGGCTATTTGCTACTATCTAGATCACACAAAAGGTCACAGAGGGGATAGAACCCCACTCTTTCTGACCTATGGAGAGGTTGGCAAGGGTAGACCTGCCACAAAGAGATCCATAGCAAGATGGATCATCTCATGTATACAATTCTGTTATGACAAGGTGGGTAAGCAGCCCCCACAAGTGCTTAGGGTCCATTCTACTAGGGGGACTGCTGCATCTATAGCAGCTTCCAAAGATATCCCTTTGTTAGAAATCTGTAAGGCAGCCACTTGGAAAACAGTTCATACATTTAACCAAGCATTATTGCCTGGATACCCAGGCTAGAAGTGATGCTAGATTTGTCTCAGCAGTTCCGCACAGCCTGTTTCCAAATTAGGTCCTCTGCCTGCCCCCAAAGACACTGCTTGGGTATTCTGCATTTGTCAGAATACAGTAAAATTTCCTGAGGTTTGAAGAAAACATTACTTACCATAGTAATCTTGTTTCTTCTCAGGGAATTTTACTATATTCTGAGCTCCCACCCTTGTACCCCTGCTAGGACCTTCAGGTCTCTGATCACTGCTGTGCTACTGATGTTGGAAACCTGTGGGTACCTATTAGTTTGTTGGGCATCTGTTAACTTGAGTCTTAGAGACACCTCCTGTTGTTTGAGTTTGTTCCTCTAAAAGGGGTATTTAGGGGTAGTAAACTTAATTTGGTTAGTTAATATTAGCTTCTACATGCTTTGTAAGAATCTAACGGTTGCAAGAAGTGCAACCAGGGACAGTGATTTGAAAACTGAGCTTGAACCTAACATTCCACTATCAACACAGGTTCTATTAACCATTTTGGCTCTGAGGCAGTCCTATGGTGAGACTGTACTGCACTCGTAAGAATACAGTAAGATTCCCTTAGAAGAAACAAGATTACTATGGTAAGTAATGTTTTCTTTCCTCTCCTTCCTCCCCCCCCAGTCTGCCATGGAAGCATGCAATGATGCCATTGACTGAGCTGTGCAAGCTTGCACATGCTGCATGCCAGGCATCTGCTCCACGCCTGCACCCTCCATCTGTGGGTCCACTGTGCCAACCCCCAGCTAATGCTAGGGGCCAGCCAAGCAGCAGACTCCATCCCTATCCCTCCTCAGAAGAGGAGAGCTTTCCACCGGGTGCTAGATCCTTTTCTTCCCTCCCTGGCTAACCCCCAGCAACCTGCTCACACTACAGTCATGGGTCACCTGTGTGGCAGGAGGTAAGGCACCAGTGCTTCAGCCATTCACACCACTGGGCCAGCCTCTAATCACTACCTTGATTTGGAACCATAAGAAACAGCTATCCTGGAAACTCTACTGAGCATGCTTAGAAGAAAAATGTTTCAAATCTCATAACTTGGGAACAGATTAATATTTTTAACACAATCTTCAAAAAGGCCCCTCCTTTAGGTGAGCTGCTTCTACCCTGAATCATTTGGAAAACAATTCAAAACAGTTTTTTTGGTATTGATGCAAGCAAAAAAAAGTCAAAAGATTTGTTTTTAAAAAAATTTTTACTCCTTGAACCTCAGATCCAGAGAAGAGGCCATCACAAAACCTGCCCTATAGTAAGAGCATGGCACTCTGACCAGACATGCAAAATTTCATGCAATATTATCAAACAGTGGTAACGTTATTAATCTGCAAAAATTATGGTTTAACTTAAAAGGAAGCCCAGCCAAAATTTCTATCATCAGTAAATACAGCATTTGGATCAGCATGTGCCCAGTCAGCCTCATGCTAAAACTAGATCTGTAAGTTACTTTGTTTAAATGTTACAAGTCATTTTGTAACCCTAAATTCAATGCTTGTTCAAAAAAGCCAGTTTCAGTAATGTGCTACTGATGATGTCACAACCAGAACTCACAGCCTAGTCTTTCTTGCATACTACCTTGTAAGACTTATTTCTCCCATGTTACAGATGTTCGCCTGAATAAATAAAGATTTTGATTGATTGATTGATTGATTGATTGATTTTTGATTGATTGATTGATTGATTGATTTTGATTGATTGAAAGGAAAGCTGACACTGGGTGGGTCAGAGCATACATTTCCATGATGTGCGGATGCAAGGTACAGTACTTAAGAATGTTAGTGCAGTTGGGATACAGCAGCAAACACAGATTTAGAATGACAAAAATGTGTGCAATTTTTAGAATACTGCAGGGATGAGATTTCAAAATGCCATCAGACAGCAACTGTGGAATATAGCAATGACACAGTCTCAGAAAGTAGCTGGGATGCACAGTTTTTGAAAGTGGCAAGGATGATAAAATTCATAATGTTGTGGTGTCATATAGTTTTAGAATGTGGCCAAGATACAGAATTTTGAAATGTGGGAGTCATAGTTGTGGAAGGTGGCAGGGATAGCATTATGTGTCTTGGATGCATTCATTTGGAAAGTGGTGGTGATGCACTATTTCAAAACGTGGTTGGAATGCTTAATTTCAGATTTTGGTGGCAACATTCAATTTAGAATATGGTATGGACACGAAATCTTAGAATGTGTTAGTGGCACAGTTTCAGAATGTGGTAGTCACATGCAATTTCAGAATGAGGCAGGGAAGCATCATTTTAGAACGTGACTTGGACATGCAATTTTTGAATGTGGCAGTGACAAATTTTCAAAATATGGTGAGAATGTGCAGTTTTGGAATGTGGTGGGAATTCACATTTTCAGAATGTGACAATAACAGACAATATTGGAATGTAGAAGTGTATGCACATTTTTAAAATGTGACATTAACAGGCACTATTGGAACATGGAAATTTATGCACATTTTCAAAATGTGACAATGACAAGCAGTTTTGGAATGTAATGGCAATACTCAATTTCAGAATATGGTATTAACACTCAGTTTCAGAATGTGGCAGTGACTCTCAATTTCAGAATGTAGCAGTGATGCACAATTTCAGAATGTGGCAGTGACACACGAAACTCAATTTGTAATGTGGAAGTGATGCACAATGTCAGACTGTGGCTGTGATGCACAATTTTGGAATATGGCAGTGATGCACAATTTAAGAATGTAGCAGTGACACAAATTCATAATGTGGCAGTAACACATAATTTCAGAAGGTAGCAGTGACGCACAATTTTGGAATGTGGCTGTGATGCAGGATTTTGGAATGTGGTGGCGATGCATAATTTTGAATTGTGGTGACAGCGCAGTTTTGGAATGTGGTGGTTATATTCAATTTCAGAATTTGGCAGTGACACACAGTTTCAGGGCGGTGACAGTGAAACTTTTTTTCTTCTTTTGAAGCCTGAGGTTTGGAGAGTGCAGGATTTTTCCTGCTTTGGTCAATGGCTTTGACCTGTCTTAAGCAGACCACTCCCATCCCTGATTGGTGTTCTTTTGACTTTACTATTAGTTAAATGCTTCAATTGATTGATATTAGTTCTGTATTTAAATGCTATTATTTGAATATTATCAGTTCTATTGTGCTTCATAAGGGTAGTCAGAATGTTTTGTTTCACAATTAATGCTTCTCATTTTAATTTATTATCATGGGTTTTTGCAGTATCAGCAATGCAAAATTGATGTCATAGGTGCAATGCATATATTTTTTGACATTACTTGTAAACACCTTTGTATGATATGTACTTATTCTCAAAAAAAAATTTTTTGCTGCTTTCTAGTTTCATGACACTCAGTTGTGATGTCATAGTGTGGGTATAAAGGGAGGGTTTCCAGTCCAGGTAGCTGCTTTCAGATGAATCTCTGATTAGGCGAAGTGCTGAGGCACCTAGGTAATGGATAAGGTGGTCAGAGATGCAGAAGCTGTGTCTTACTGTCTTTGGATGTACACTTTGTGAGATGGATTTAATAGACAGCATGAACTTGAATTGTCAGTGAGTCTCTACTCATCTGTTATGTTAGTGCACACTGGCTTCTACTGTGGGTTTGGGAGTGCTGGACTTTTTTTGTTTGATTTAAAAAAAATCCTCCTGCTTTGATAATAATGTCAGGTTAAAAAAGACTCCTGAAAATGTGTGGTCAAAATGAGGGAGACCATTGAAGAGTAGATATTTCCTCTCAGCTGGCCTGGCCTCTTCTGGGTAAATACAATCTAAACTTATGTAAAAGCTGGACACCACTGAATGAGATATTGCATCTCATCTGTTTTATCCTCATTTATCCTTGACAAATATTTAATTAAAATCTATAAATCTAGGACCCAAATACAGCATATCCCTCACTGAACTGTGTATCTATGCTGCTCTGTCCAGGGGAAAATACACTGTAAAAGCTCGACCCCACTGAAAATGTAACTTGCCTTTCAGCTGGACTATCATAGGTAAATACATAATAAACAATTAACAAGTGTAAAAGAAGGACCCCATCAAAAATTAGATATTGCATCATGGTTGTGCTTTCACAGTAAATAAAAAGTAAAAACTGGAAAAGCAGGATCTCACTGAAAACAAGATAGCATCTGAACCGTGCTATCCTGGGTAAATACATTACAAAGATGTGTTAAAGCAGGACCCATTGAAAATGAGATATTGCATCTCACCTGGTTTGTCTTGGATAAATATACTGCAAAACTGTGTAAAAACAAGACCCTACAAGAGAATCCCACTGAAAAAAGAGATGTTGCATCTCAAACAATCTATCCTAGAAGAATACATCATAAAAGCAGGACCACAGTAAAAACGAGATATCGCATCCCACCTCTACTATGCTGGATAAATGTAATATAAAACTGTGTAAAATCAGGACTCCCTTGCAAATGACATATTGCATCTCATCAAGTCTCTTTTGGGTAAATATGTAAAAACAATAGTGCAAGCAGGACCTGGAACAACAGTGATGCACGTGATGAACGTTTGTCATTGACCTGTACTTGTTGAATATGGTTGTACTCTCTGGCACTCGACATTTGAAAGGAAAAAATAAAATCATGCAATGAAGGGCTACACAGTTAAGAATGTAATGTCAATAATGTAATAGAAATGGGAGAAATTAACTGCTAGAAGATAAGAGAATTCAACTCTGCAGCAAATGCTTGTTGCCGGAGATAAACCCTGAATCAGAGATTAAATAGTTTACTGACTCAAAAACCGAAATCAAAATCTTCATTAATGAAACAAGACATACAGTGCAGAAGAACATAAATATATTGGAAATGTTACAGTCCTATGGTTATACTGCATTTCATGTGCTAAGAACTTGCAATATGAATGAATATTCATGTTTAGCAGGCTATTAATCATCTACTGTATGTATGTGGTCTAAGTTGGGATAACAGTATGAGAAGGGAACTCCTTCTGTAGAGGAACCTCAAGCCCTTGAGTGATGTCCTTCTGTACTATAATCATAAATTACTGTATAGCTATAAGGGACTTAGAAAATGGTCATGAAAAATAAAGCATCCTGACAGACTGAAATCAGTGGTCAGGAATACATTTTTTTTTCAATACAGTACAGTGAAAAATGAGTACCAATTTGTGGTTCCCCATTATTTAGCATTTCATTGGGCACCCCGAAATGTTAAACTGAGTATCTGCCATTTTTTTATAGCATGCTAAGCGAGACAGAAGTGTGACTCAACCCCACAACACACAGACACACGACACAAACCAGCAAACATGTAACAGAAAACCCTCACACATTCTTATCATTTTTGGTTTCTTTTAAGAAGTAATGTAAAAGCTGTGCTTACGATAAGCTTCATAGTAGTCCCATACTGCACCAAGAGTAAACGCTTGGTGAAGATCTCAAGTACCAGCATTATTGCTTTGTTTTTAAATAAAAAAATGATACAGTATTTCTGACTGCTAAAGCTGTCAGATCAGCTTTTCCACATATGACTCCCACTGCCTGCAGTTCTCTACAGACTCCCTTCTAAAAAATGTACAATAAAAGCCGTCAGTGCAATCAGCTTCAAGGCAGTCTCTCTGGGTGTCCCGGCTGACACAGCACTTCACTGGTATCAGTCCCAAGCTTCCATCATTTATTAGTAAAAGCTCTACCAAAAACATAGCTACAGTAGTGAGGGAGGTGATCTTCAACTTACAGGTGCCACCATACCACAAGAATGACAGCAACTGTAAGAGTGGCAGGGGAGATTGCACTTCACACATTGGCAGCATGAAGAGGGAGATAAGGAAAACATAGAGAAACACAAAACCTTGACAGGAAAAAATGGCTTTAAACGTTAAGCCCCATGAGTGCATGATCCAGATTTTCAAACCTTGGTTGCAAGCTGTGACAATGGCAGCTTGCACCAGCTACCAGTGTGTCCGGGACCTGTGCTCAATTTTCTACTAGAAAGGGTCCCAGTGCTTAAGTCCCATGTCTTTTGGCAATGTTGGCAGTGTGTCAAACAGATGGCACACCCATTAGGAATGCCACAGCAGCCACGGGGTGGATGTGGTGTGAGTTGCACCCTTGGATGGGGGCAATGGAGTGGCTCAGCCCTCCCACCACCAAGCCCCGATCTGCCCTTACCCGGTAACCCACAATTATCCCTAGTGCCCTCCCCACTCTGATCCCAATAAATGCTATTATTCACACAAATCTCTGGTGATCTAGTGGCTCCCATCCCCCTGACCTGGCAGGTATTGTTAAACACCCCACTCACCCCCCATCTGGACCCCTGATTTGGTGACCAGCAAAGTCCTCCATACACCACCACCATGGCCGGCCATTGAATGAACTGTCAGAGTGCATACTGTATGTGTCTGAATGCACTCTGATAGTTCTTTCGGTGACTGGCCTCAGTGGTGGTTGGAAGGCTATTCTGGTCACCAAAGCGAGGCTCTGAGAGGATGGAGGTTGGCAATACTCTGTCGGGTGGGGGCTACTAGAGATCATTTAGGATCGGTGTGAATAATACCATTTACTGGGATTTGAGTGGGGAGGGCACTAGGGGTAATTGTTGGTTACATGGTATGGCAGATTGGGGCTTGGTGGTGTTGGGGGGTTACTGGATCACAAGGGTGCACTGATTTCGGGGTACATCGGGGCTGGGGGATTGGACAGTTCTGGGGTGTTGTGGCTGGGGGGCACACAGTTGCATGACATGGTTGACACCCTCCCAGGGGCTGTCTAAGTACCGTTAGATCAGCCCTTGGCTGGTCAAATAGTACTTAGCTCTTTGTTCCTGGGGAGGGTTTGAAAATCTGGATGCCGGGGTTGTGGCAGCTAGGCTCTGCTGCAAGCGCCCTAGTGCCATGCTGCAGACACTTTTGTGGTGCAAGGCTGGTGCTAGCACACTGTGGTGCAAGCAGCCTGCTGATTGACTCAGGCTGCTTTCTAAAATAGCTTGGGGCAGTACCCTTGGTGCAAGGTTCTTGCTGCATCCTACATGCTGGACACAAGCACCTTGCACCATTCTAAGGGTTTTAAATATCCAGCCCTATTTGTGGAGTGGGGTCAGGTAACCATGACAGCCAGCTGAAAAGGTTACAACTACAGAGGCTACAACAGCACAAAAGTCCCTATATTTAAGAAGAAAAAAAACATTCAAATGCAAGAGGAGGAATTTTTTTATTACAAAAAAATCATACCACTAAGTGTTTTAACATTTAAAAATAAAATTTTTTTTTCCAAACATATAAAACACAGTTGCTCATTTTCTAAGCACAATAATACCCAACAGGGTGGGCAGTATTGGGCAATACCAGACCTTCCAGGGGCATTGAGCCTTATTATGCCCCTGGGCAGTCTGGTATTGACCATTACTGCCCATTCTGTCGAGTATTATTGCTTACATAGCATAACAATTAAGGACTTCACGGTGGTTGTATAATGATTCTAAAGTCCTTCTTATCTGCAATTTACAGTAGCAATTAAGATAATTATTAAATAAATGTATAACAATAATGTATGGTTTAGGATCAAATAGCCTTAACATCTGGAATTATATGATGACAATAAATGTTTATAGGTACTCTTTTCTAAAAGGAGGAGATGGCCTCTGAGAAGGGGTTACTGACTGACCTTGATTGACATGGGTGCACTGTAACTAATTCTTATTCCATACTATTTACCTCAATGTCTTGCACACCTCCCATGGCAGCACAAATTATCATCATGACAAGCCAGTGATTGCCCTCGCCATACACCCACCCTACCCCCTTAGCCATCTCTGCCCCAGAAGACCCTGGGAGGTGATTCATAACTTTGCAGTCATCTCCATCCAACTAGAGGTGAAGGCCTCTCCAACTCGGTCTGGAATGCAGCTACAATTTTGGTTTGGTATGAGAACCCCAGTTTTCAACATGCTGCCCACCCAAATATACTTCTTTGTGCCTTGTTGAATACTTGCATTCTGAAACTACAAAATACCCCAGATACGAATGTCATTGCAAACACTTGGTTTGCAGCTACTTGAATTTGTAAGCTAGTTTGGCATGCCTCATTTAAGTATTGGCTTTGGAGGTTTCATTGCATTTCAGCATTTAAAACGAGAAGGCTTTCTCGAAACTCTAATTGCCCTAAATACACCTTTTCAATCATAAATGTGTGGTGTGTGTATTTATGGAACACATACAAACAGGAGAGACTGAAGTAAATGCCTCAGATGGGACTGGAACCCATGCAGCCCAGAATACCATTCTGGTTACCCAAAATAAAGTTTATGATTTCCATGGAAGAATATTCCAAGTGAACAGGGAAAAGTTATTGTCAGAGAGTTATTGTTTCTTATTTTCCATATTCATTTCTTGGAGTGCATTTCTGACTGTCAGACTCCCTCTAATGATAACAGAGTAACAACAAGTTCAAAACCAGCACAGCAGTTGTTTACAACCTTGAGAACTGCTTCATGATTTGAATAGGGCCCAAAATGAACTGAAACTGCATATAGAATGTTTGGTCTAAAACTAAAGAGAGGCAGTGGAGGTAAATTAAAGAACTGGCTTGGGAATTGTAAGATCACAGGTTCAAACTCCATAAGAGCCAAATACTATTCGTGCAATGATGTGCTGTCACTTAACTTCCCAGTGATCTAGTCTACTCATCTGTTGACATGAGTAGAAACAGGACCCCGAAGGAAATGAGATGTGAAATCTCAGCCAGGCTTTCCTGAATAAATAAGTGGGAAAGTAAAATAAAGTCATTAGTTCTAAAAGTGGTGGCAAAAGAATTGTTCAAATAGTGAACTGCATTGAAGATTCCAGTTTCAAAGGAGAACAAGCAATTGTCAATGCCGAATGTTTGCTTGCTGGTATTAGCATTGGAAATGCAGGAGTTAGAAAGATGCAGAATAGGAATGGCAGTGAAGTATTGAACTTCACGCCAACCCCACCTCCATCCTGCAGAGATGGACAGGCATTGGGGTATGCGTTTGGGTCATCGCCCATAATGTTCATGCCATTTCACTTCACCCTATCCTGCAGACACTGACACGTGTTGAGGTGTGCCTTGGGGTGTTCAGCTTTACAATCATCCCATTCCATAAGGACATACGCTGAAATGGGTGCAGTATAGGAGAATGGAGTGAAGTCTGGTGCCTTAGAGTCCAAGGCACACCTTGTTTGTCACTGGCTGGAGGGTGGTGGGTTGGGGTGGAATGGTATAAGCATTACAGTCTGCAATCCAAAGGCACACCCCTGATGTCTGTCAGTCTGTACAGGGTGAGATGTTATGATTAGAAACCCTAATGCCCTGGGCATTTGTTGGTATTTGCAATAGAAATTTTCAACATCGGTTTTTTGTGACCACCACCTCATGAAAGCATTTGGGATCTCTATGATTTTGTTAATGTGTCCCAAACTTCGAGTTCTCACAGTGACTAAAATTTAGAGAAGACATTTATAACTTGAGGAAACATGATCAACAGATAGTGGGAGAAAAGTGTAAAACAAACACAAGAAAGTATGGCTTTATATGTAGGACAGTTGAATCTTGGAATAGATTGCCAGTGCACATAGTGCAGGCAGGAACTTTTTCTATCTTTAAGGTTTGGCTTGACAAATATTTAGCAGTTGGTGCCTTATGTTACCTCCACTGAATTGTGGGGACAGCCTTCATGGGCTATTCATCTTCTTGACTGTCTTAAGTAACTTCAGTATGAACTTCAGTATTCTGTGCCAGATGTATGAAAATACAGATCGGGCAGGATGTGAAGAATGACAGCTGTACCATTCATAGGGAGGTATGAAGAGATGGCAACATTGAAATTCTGGAGTGAAAATATTACAAATGTGCAAAATTACAACTGTGTGTGAAAACTGATCAACATATGCTCGTAAAACAGTCATTTCATGGATGTTTGTCACTAAATTTCCAACACAGGGATTTTAGCACCTCTGCTCATGAACAGTGTCATTGTGATTTTTTTTATCTGTCCCGAACACTGACTTCTCCCAGCGACTACGCTATTCTGCACTGGAAGCGTGAAAACACATTTCAGGCAGGATGTGAAACATGACAGCTATACTGTTCATAAGGAGGTGTGCAAAAATGCCAATGTTGAAAATCTGGAGTAAAAAAATTACAAATTCATGAAGTTATGAGCATACATGGAAACTGCACCACATATGCTCGTAACACAATCATTTTATGGACTTTCATCACCAAATTTTCAACATATGCATTTAAGTTATGTCATGTAAAATATTTGTTATAAACTGTTAATATGTACTGTCTTGTTGTAATCCTTGATGTGGAACCTTTGTAAAAGAGCTCTGGCTCAAAGGTATTTGTAATCCTAGACCTGAATAAAATAAATAAATAAATAAAAATGAAGGACCTCTGCTCATGAACAGTGTCACTCTGATTTTCTTAAAGTGTCCTGAACACTGATTTCCCACAGTGACTGGCTATTCTGTGCCAGAAGTGCAAAAACACATTTCAAGTCAGGATGTGAAAAATGACAGCTATACTGTTCATAAGGAGGCATGGAAAAATGGCAATGTTGAAAATCTGGAGTGAAAATATTACAAATTAGTAAAGTTACAAGCGTGCGTGGAAACTGCGCAATGCACGCTCATAAAACAGTCATTTTTGTGATTTTTTTCACCAGATTTGCAACATAGATTTTTTGAGAGCCCACCTCATGAACACTGACACTGTCATTTCATTACTCAGTCCTGAAAGGTGATTTTGCGCAGTGATCACAAAATTTCCTTTCGGGACTGAATAATGCCATGACAGTGGCTGAATTCATGAGGAGGAGTCCCAATAACCCCATGTTGAAAATATGGTGCCAAAATTCCCAAAAATGCTTGAGATATGCAACAAAGTTGAAAAAGCCCTCTTCATACCATTATACAGCTTACTGGCATTTTTTTCAGTTTGCTGTTGGCTTTGAAGAGTGCAGACATGTTCCCAGTCCACCAAAGATCATCGTGCCAGGCTCCGGAGGTAAGTATGGGATGGGGGTGTGTGGGAAGATAGGGTGCACAGTGGGTGGGTGCAGGTTGGGGGAGGGGATAGTGACTGACATGGGACAGTTTCCTTTCTTTCAGGGAGACAAAAAAACAAAAGACGTCTCAGGAAGGTTTTTTTTTCAGGCTTGCTTTAAGCACACTGGGATGGGCTCCCACTGTGCCATCTGCCTTTTTTGAGGTGGGGGACTTAAGCCGACAAGGATTGGGCACCCTATCAGCAAAGAATGACTGTTTTGGGGGCATGATGCCGAGGGGGATTGGGCATCCCCCTCAGCACACAACACATGGGGAAGGGGGTGACATTATGCTGACGGGGAGTGGGCTCCCCCGTCGGCAAATGAACTGGGTCAGGGGCATGCCGATAGGGGGACTGGCCACGCCCTTTGGCTTTCATGAAACTGTGAGGTAGCAACAAGTGGCTGCCTTGTTTACAAAAAAATGTTACACTAGGCAAGGTACTGCTCTGCAATGACAGGTTGCTCCCTCATTGTAGCGGAATGGCTGATGCTGCAATGATGAGGTGGCCCCTCATTGCAACGGCGAAATCATTTCAGCTTGGTGTCACTTTTGGAAACTAATGTCATCAGCTCAGTGTGCCTGCATTGGTCCACCAGTATCAAGCTCCCAAATGCAGTGCTGCTGTTGGCTGCCACAGTGCCGCACCTCCATAACCAGCTTCTCTCCTAAGCTGCCACATAATGTTTCTTGCACATGCGCTCAAGCAAACATAAAAATAATTGTATTTCACTAATATTTGTAATGTATAGCATTTAGATTATAGTAAAATAACTACACTGATGAGGTGAAGGAATTTTCTAAAGAATCCATCTAGAATCTTCCTGAGAGTATTATCATTAGCAGACACTGGGTGAGATTTTTAAACATTTGGATGCAGCATCTGTGTCCGTATTTTGTACACATGCTGCATCTATGCAGATGTGTCCCAATGTCTGCATGCTATCACAGACATCTGGACACCTTTGCATTAGTTCTTGCAATTTACAATAGGTTTTGCCACAACCTGTGGGAATCACATTTATTTTCTGGACACCAGTGTAAAAATCCATCCAGGAGGTTAGACCAATCATTCTTGATCTAACTTCCTGGGCAGATTTTAATACCTGTGTTCCAAAAAAACGGATGGGCAGATCTGGAAATGTCACTCACTGTGCCTATGTCAAATGCAGCTAGCTTTTAAACAATTTGCTAGACAGCCTAACAGTTCTGTCTGCCCATTCCAATGTCAGACAAATTAAAACCACAAATTATGCAAATTTAATTTAAATATATTTTATGCAGTATAATTGCAGCAAAGCAAGATTTTTTGTTGCAGATGGAAGGATATTTTTAAAACAGTAGCAATGGAAGCTGCTGTAAGATTAACCAGCCTCTATTAAGCTCGATGCAGGTTACTAATAAGCACTCAAAAGGTTAACCTGGTCCCTAAGAGTTGTTTTGTGGTGGACCTTAGCTGGAGACAGGGAGCCAGATTTTAAAATGATCCAAATTGCAGCAAGCCTCGGGGGCTTCAGAGATTTGTCACACTGGACTTGTGGCAATCAAAAGTATTTTATTTCCCTTTCACTGAACAGTAGCTTGCTTGATCATCTTTCCACGGCCTAGCTTGCATCCAAATCAGGTAACAGTTATAGGTTGCTTGTGTCTGAGGTTTGATGCAATCTGCTGTAAATCAGGTTGATTGTCACAACTGCAGTGCAATTGTAAAATCAGGTGCAGCTCCAGCAGTCATCAATGCTGCATTTACGTCAGTGCTATGGTTTGACGCAAGGCTGGACACAAGCCCTGTGTCAGCCTTCTAAAATCAGGCCCAGAGTGTGTTTGGGTGTTTGTGTCTTTGATCTTTCTGGTTTACCTTGTTGGCTGGAGTATGAATATTCATGGCTGTGCCCTTCCTTCTTTAGCCTACAAATGGAGGATGCTAGCTTTTTATTCTATTATTTATTTAGTTTTGGTTTACCGGGTAGGTGCACTACCCAAAACTGACTATTTTCAGGCACTAGCCTGGCCTAGCAGCCTCAGCCTAAGGGTTTCCAGAGCTTCAGACCTGAAGGAATTTGGGCACATTTTGGAACACCACCAGAGATGTAGGACAGAAGGGTCTGGTGCTGGAAAGCCTTGCAAAACACCTACAGGGAGAAGGAAAGGCCCACCAACAGCACCCATATGGAAGACAACTATGATCTTGTTCCAGTGGGGCACATGATACCTGATCTCCACTCAAGAGTCACCCAGGAGTGTTGGTAGGCCTCCTTTCAAAGAGTCACTGGAGTCCATGCAGATTCACTCCTATGAGAAGAAGAGAGAAGAGAGAGAGTACACCTTCAAGAACACTTGAGTAACAAAAGGTAACAATGTAATCAGAGTGCACCTCTAGAAATGTCATACATATTGTTTGCTAGTGCATTGGGTAACTGCCAAGGCAGAGGTGCCTGGTAAGAGTCAGGGTCAGTTGAAGTTCCACTTAGGTTGGGCAAGGTGATGAAGTCCATTGGAAAGGTCACTAGGATCAAGGTAGCATGATGCAGATAAGGTGTATGTGATGGCTGTGTCTTACCAGTGCTACAGATCAAGAAGTCATAACATGGTTTTAGTTTTTCCACCTATTGTATCACCATTAGGCACTCCATGGTAGCATGGGCATTCTAGCCCTCACAGGGTAGCATCTTACCCTGCCAGGGGACAGTGCCACCAAGCGCAGCCTTAAAGGAGGGCTCCCGTGGAACCCCTTTTGGTAGAAACTTAACACATGATATGCAATCTGTGTAAACACAGCAGTACCTGTCTTGTAAGGAGGGCAATGGGACACCTTGTGAGTCCTCCCCAGATGAACATTTGGGTGAGTGGTCTGGAAAATCAGTAGCCTGGAATAGTATTCCACATACTCTCAGACTAATATCAGACAAAAGCAGGTGAAGCGAGATAAAAACTTGGCTTGATAGCAAGACTAAATAACCTCATGGCTGCTGCCAGACAACATATAATTTATTTGTGTAATTGAAAGCATTTTTATCTTTTATAACTGCTTTTTTTAATTTGATGAGTGAATTTATACTGTTTATGTTTAGTAAACTATCGGGTTATTACGGCATTTCTTAAAACTTATTCTCACCATCACTGTCACTCATTTGTAGCGTGCCATGTTATTGGCCCTTACTGTCAGCGGGCATGCCAAACAGTTCAAAAAACATGGCGGCTACTATGTTCCGCTAGCAACGACCAGATAACTCCTCCAAGGTGAGATACCCAGCTGCAGTAAGCTATTGTTTTCTTTTGTAATTATCTGGTTAATCCTGCCTTTTTGAGGAAAACCATAAATACATTTATCCGGTTGATCCTGCCATTGTCGCACTTCAGTCGGAGCTTCTGTTCGACCAAGCAAAATCTCTAAGGAGACTGTTTCCTCACGGTCAGCAGCAGTAGCAATTTTTGTAATGAAAAAAAAACAGAAAACATCTTGTTATTTCAGTGTGTGTGTGTGTGTGTGTGTGTGTGTGTGTGTGTGTGTGTGTGTGTGTGTGACTGAGGAGCAGAAATTACACTGACTTTGTGAAGAAACAGTCCCCAGCACCAACTACTTGCACCAGCAATTATAAAAAATAAAGTCTAGGCAGTGGTGTGTTCATGATGTTTTTTTACACACCCTCAGTGGCTGATGAACTCATAAACCTCTTGAGCTTTGAACTTGAGGTTTATGGCTCATCACTCACCTCGGGTGTGTAAAAAAACATCATAATACACCACTGCCTAGCCATTATTCTCTATGTAATATTGTGCTACCTTGTACTTTAAATTATGAAACCTCATTGTAAATAAGCCTTTTCTCAATGGAGCTTATCCTTTGTTCATACCTATCATGAATAAAAACATTTTACTACTTTAATAGGGGATGTAGCCTCTTGAGGGGCCTGTACATGTGAGGTTCAATAAACACTGATCTGCTTATTTCCAAGCTCCAAGTATGGACATTTGGTTTGTGTGTGGGCTCCTTGTTTTTGCTACCCCTGTGGTTTTAGCAGTTCTTGGTCCCCATTTTTCAAGGCCCATGGCTGGTCAGTTGTAGTGCAGGTTTTTGGTGTAAGCACACCTCCCTGAATGAGAATCAACACTGTTGCCCCCAAAAGGGGGGCAGGGGTTGAGACCTGGCCCTTACTAAAGCAGGGAGATAAAGATACATAGAAACATAGACTTTAATGGTAGATAAGGGCCGCTTGGCCCACCTAGTCTGCCGATTTCCCTACCTACAGGATAGGCCGCAGATCCTAGTTAACCAACAGCGTATTTCTTCCTACCCCCCACAAGAATTGCCTTATGTCTGTCCCATGCATTCTTGAATTCTCCCACAGTTTTAGACCCCACAACCTCCTCAGGAAGGCTGTTCCATGCATCCACTACCCGCTCTGCAAAAAAATACTTCCTCCCATTGCCCCAGAACCGCCCCCCCATCTTTAAACTGTGTCCCCTAGTTCTTGCACATCTCTTTTTCTGAAAGATGCTACCCTCTTGGACTTTGTTGATTCCACTGAGGTACTTAAAAGTTTCTATCATGTCCCCCCCTCTCCCTACTTTCCTCAAGGGTATACATATTAAGCTCCTTTAGTGTCTCCTCATATGGCTTCTCTTGCAGACCCTGCACCATTTTAGTTACCCTCCTCTGGACTGCCTCTATCCTGTCTATGTCCTTGCGGAGATGGGGTCTCCAGAACTGGACACAGCACTGCAGATGGGGTCTCACCAACTGTCTCTACAGAGGATAACAACTTCCTGTTTTCTGCTGGTGATGCCTCTACCTTTGCATCCCAGTGTACCCCCAGCCCTCCCTACTGCCTTCTCACATTGCTTGCTAAACCTTAAGGTCATCTGATATGATTACCCCCAGATCCTTTCCTTTTTGTTGCTGTTACTACCTCCCCATTGTGTAATCTTCCCTGGTTCTTGTTTCCCAGGTGCATTATTTTGCACTTCTTTATGTTGAATCCTAGCTGCCATATTTCTGACCATTCCTCCAACCTTGCCAAGTCCCTTCTCATCCTTCCCATGTCTCCTTGTGTATCAACCCTGTTGCAGATCTTTAGGTCATCTGCAAAGAGGCATACGTTTCCTTCCAGTCCCTCTGCAATGTCACTTATAAAGACATTAAAAAGGACTGGATCCAGTACTGAACCCTGCGGTACCCCACTAGTAACCCCTCTTTCTTCAGAGTGGACTCCATTTACAATTACCTTTTACAATT
The DNA here is from genome assembly GCA_016271365.2 of Neoceratodus forsteri. Classification (NCBI taxonomy): domain Eukaryota; kingdom Metazoa; phylum Chordata; order Ceratodontiformes; family Ceratodontidae; genus Neoceratodus; species Neoceratodus forsteri. The sequence goes on from CM057452.1 coordinate 1,236,398,205, forward strand.
ACTTACAGAGGGAGCTCGTATCTGCACCTGTGTCCTCTTGATGGGAAATCCAACCCTCTATGTATAACTAGGACTAACAGCAGTGCTTGGTGACATTCTAGTTATGTTTGTTTTTCCTCCAGTTCTTTAAAATGTCACTGAGTTTCAATGTGCAGAATACTGTTGAGAGCAGGTACAGGTGGTATGCACTAATTCTTTTTCACAGAAGTCTCGTGACAAATCCTTCCACAGGGAAGTGAAATACTGAGTGCTACAGGGGTTGCAGGCCAGTTTGTAATTTGCACACATTTTTGCACTTGAAAGAAAAGGATTACCTTGCACTTTATCAGTGCTAACCAAATGCCTTTTTCTAAGGACTGATGAGTGCTGATCCAGCTTCCCTTTCTTACAGAGGACTGCAGTGATCAGACCTGGGGATCTGACCCCTCTCCCATGATTACCTTATGTCCCAAGGAGACACATTCAGTCTATGGATGGAAATGATAGTAGTCTAACAGTTAATCATTAACAAAGCAAGCATCCTCCTTCTGTCTTCCTTCTGCAGAACACTGTCCCACATGGACAGCTGTAAGAATCCCGGTGACCTAGATTTCTGCTGTAGATTATTGTCTGCCCTAGTCCATGCTCCACTGCCAGTCTGATTCCTGCTCTCAGCGCTCACATAGTGCTGTGACCCATTTTACCATGGCAACCTCTACTCGATGCCCAAGTGCTGTACTGAAGGAGGAGGGAGCAGAAAAAACTCTGCATCTCAGTGACCTATAAAGAAAAATTACATAAATTCACTCTCTGCTTTTTATTAATTGTCTTTAAATGCAGAGGGTGTTTGCCCCTTCCCCCAAAAGGGAATCTCTGATGAAAGAGAAAGATATTAATATGAGTATATTTTTTTCTGAAAAGAACATTAGCAAAGCCATTTGCAAATTGGAAGTAGATTGTTTTTGTTTTCAGTCCTGTCTGCCGCCCCGTCAAATTAGGAAGCATGCCTGTGAGGCTGCACAGCTTTAAATTGGTTGCGACAGCAAACGGGCTGTAAAGCAAAAACAATCAATGTCAAACTGTGTAAAGTTATCCATGTGGGGCTATTGGAAAGTGATCTTTTAGCTTGGATTATATTTTGTTAACCTTAGAAGTCAAGGAATATAGCCTGAAAAGGTGAAAGTCAAAATATATGCATAGTTTCATAGTAACAAAATTTGAGGTTGGAAGGGTGTCTAGGTCAATTACGTCCCCTCCTCCCCCCTCCCACACACACACTTTATAAGCAAAAGTAAGTCAGTATACTGTGCAACATGTACTAATTTATAGGAATTCCATATCTGTTCTACAATCCAAGGTACTCTGTGATTTGATTGGTAAGTTGAAATTTGCTATCATGAAAAATTCACTTTCTCTACTTGTACACTGCTCCATCAGCTTGACACCCTTTGAGAGAAGAAGCTAATCATTACATTTTATATCTATCAACTGCCCCACATTACAAAGGACAATCATTTAACTGCTCAAATTTCTCTCTTTACTGCATGGGAAAAGTGTGGTCCTACATTGCACACTGAGATTTGATAGCAGAAATCCATACTGTTCTATGATGCTCACTCAATAAACCATTTTATAAACATGATACAACCAATGAAGTGTTCTGAGCTTTTATCTTCCTGATTTGACTACTGTATGTGTGCAATATTATTCATCCTTTTCTGACATTCTGAAAGCCATTGTTCCATTTTGGGATGATATAGTATAGTTGCGATTTTTGATACATTCCCTTAATGGTATTGGGATAGCTTCATTAAGTGCAGATCTCTTACTAGTATTGATGCTGTACCTCCAAAGACAGTCAGAATCACCCATATTTTTATCATGTTTTGCACAGCACCAATTGGACATGATCAGTGTTCTTTGCTAAAAAAACAGTGTTGGAATTAAGGGGGCTTGCAAGGGCTTGGCCCCGCTAGCTCTGAAATGAGCCCCAGGAGATCATAAATCACTGCCATTGACTTATAATGGGAAGGGTGCTAAATTTAAAGATATGATGACCCTTTTGGGCCCCCCCCCAGCTCCCAAAGCTCATAAAGTTTAATTCCAACACTGCTAAAAACTATGTTTATTAGGGTTGTTATTTAATACCACAGAAGTCAGGTGACTTGATGTTAGGATTAGCAACACAAACATGGCACAGTATGCCACAGTACAAAACACAGAAGCCAGGATTGCCAGCAGTGGATCTAAGCTTTTTTTGCCTGCACACCATGCGAATATTTTTGCAGGTCACATCTCTGGGGTGTTTAATACTCTCTGGTGCTTTTTGGGGCTTAGAGTGATTGTGAAACATACTTCTTTTAGGTCCCCTACTCCTGACTCCTGGGGAAAAAAAACATCTATCTCTGGCTGGCCTCAGGTATGTAGATTCTACAGCTGAGATGGGCTGCATGGGCTAGCTGGCTTTGGTGCCTGCTAATGTTCTAATGTTTTTAGTGGCCTTTTAGTGGCCGCATGCCTACCACACCTGCACACACTTCCCACATACAGTATATTCCTGGCTGGCGCTTAGCCTAAAAACATCAACACTGCACCACTAGATTTAAAAGTCACCCACTAGCTATTCTGTATTTCACATTACAACCTTTTTAAGATACCCCCCATGGTCTACAAGCAGGAGCTACACAGGATTTTCCTAATGTAGTTTAACCCAATTAAAACAAGTATCTGTCTCTTTTATCAATTTTTGTAGGGTTGGGTGAAATTCATCTTCTATGAGTGAAATTCTGATGAAAATGCGTTTTCACTTCCATAAAATTTTGTGACATTTCCATGAGAATGTTGTGAAATTTCATCTAAATTGTGATTTCAGTTATTTCCATCTTATATATAAAGTATTTGTTCACACACTGCACCAAATGTGAAACAGTGACATCACCAATGTCCATAGAGCACTGTTCCAAGTTTCACATCTCTATCATTGAAGGTTCCTTAGTTATAAGCCTCCAAACATTCAGAAATTTTAAAATTACATTCCACAGTTATGTAACTGGACTTATAAAATGAGCTGTCACAATTCATGAGCATCTCCTAATGCTGCTGATGTTTTATTTGGACAACAACTTCTCTCCACCCTGATTGATTTCAGTTTGACAACATTTTGCTATGATGTGATGTGAAGTTACCTTCCAGCCTTTATGATCCTGGGATAATTTCACTGCCAACTAGACAACTGACCAAGGAAGTGACTGGAGGGTCTATATGCTAGTCACCATCCCTCTCCCCAGTACAGTTCTTGTATCCTTTTTTGGGGTGGCATGGGATAAATGGATAGGTGGAGGTATCATTGTCATAGGTGTCCAGGACAATTTGGGTAGGGAGGTTTAGTGTTTTTGAGTGGCCATGGAAAGGGATTTTGTGATGATATTTTTTTTCTGGAGATGGAGAAGGAATGGGATTTGATGCTGCAGAGTGGGTTGGAGAATGAGGTTTATCATTATACTGGTAGATGCTGGGGAGAGGAAGATGGGATAAGGTGCTGTCAGAGAGTCAGGATGGGAACTTACATTTTTGAGCTATTTTTGAAAACTTACTTCACTGTGAAAATTGTTGGTGAAGTGCAGATACAACACATTTGGCACTTTGCTAATACTATGTTGGCAAAGTAAAACTTCACAACAGAGGAAATCAGTAGAGCTGATTTATCCATGCTGGTTGTTTTGCAGGTGCCCTGTTGCATGCAGTAAGTGCAATATTGTTTTTTTGTTTGTCTGTTTGTTTTTTCCTGTATTTTTTGTGCATTTTGCACTGTTGGTTCAATTGCACTACATACCGCATGAAAGCACTTAGTATTAAATAAAACTGTGTTCTTTATCCTGCTGCTGGTGCCGGCTTTTGATTGTTTTACCTCATTGTTTAGAAGCTGAGGCACAGCATCTCATTGATCAGTGTTTCTGTACCTGCAAATCTTCTGAAGACATCTATTTGCAAGTTCCTTCCCCCAAGTACTTGGTGGTTAGAATTCTTTGGCATGCTCTCCAGACTATCTCCATACAATCTTCAGTTGAATCTGTTTACCTACCACAAATATTATTCAGCCTCTATCTGTAATTTTTTTTAATCTCTTTTTCTAGCTCTGCTGGGCCATGGAGAACTCTCTTGGGCATCCACTCACCCCAGTTCTACCTCTGGGCCAGAAACTCTCCAGCTTCCTGGCACCAGCCTGGCTATCCCCTCAGCTCTGAGCCCTCTTGAAGTGGGGCCACCCTATCCTCCCAGGGTGCTCTATCTGGAAATTCAGCCAGGCTGGGCTCAGCCCAGCAGCTGAATGAGTGCATCCAGTGGAGTGTGGCTGTAGGGGTGGTGCAGTCGCTTATCTCAGGGAGCGGTATTTTTTTTCTTGATTGCAGCCCCCTCCACCCTCCCACCCTCCTGGTGGAACTCAGATGTGCAATGGTGCCAGGCACACCCGCCACAGCTCCGCTTCCCTCTAGCATGCCCTGCACATTGCAGTACCTCTGGTATTTACTGGGGCCACTGCAGTGCTGGGCAGAGCCTGGATTCCCCCCCTCGAGAGAGAGAGAGAGAGTATAGCAGTCCTCCAGATGCTCAATCTTCTTTCTCCCCCCTGCCAACCCCCGGTGGCCCAGGTTCACTCCCGAACCCAGGTCACCAGTGTGGTGCGAGGTGTGGCATCCAGTGCCTCAACTCTCAGTGCCACTGGGCCAGCCTCTATCTGTATATCCGCTGGCAATCTACTGTGTGTATATCCGTTGGCTCTACTGCTGTGTAAACTGATATTTCTGTACTGTATTTCAGCTGTTTTGGTGTTATTGTAAACCCTATTATCCCAAGATTGTATTTTGTTTCTGTGCCATCTTTTTATGGCCCAGGTTGTGCCTGAAAAAGGTCCCTAAGATCAGTGCACTTACATGGTAATCAAAGACATACATACATACATAAATTAATAAATAAATAAACAAACAAATAAATAAATAAATGAATGAAAAGTTCTGATAAAAAAAATTGACAAGCCTAAAAGGAGCTTAGCTAGTCACTTGAAAATAGCATTAGTATGACATAAACAGATTGGATACGGTCATTCTGCACTTACGTTTTTATAAAATAAATTTTAACCCCCTGAATTGCATGGAAGATTCATAATGACATAGTAAACCATAAGAGCAAATCACAGCAGAACTATTTTGTGTCTAATATAAGATCAGTCACTGTTTGAGTTTGTCACAGATGATTACATTTGCTTTCCTGTTAGCAGAATATTATCTGAACCAAACCACCATTGTTGAGGAGGTGAAGTAACACTTGTTTTTTTTTTTGGTCATATTTCTACTCCTTTGCACCATGGCCCTCACACTCTTGGGGAGTCCCAGCCCTGTCACCCAAAATTCTACCAGTCGGTTCCGGCTATACCCTCAGGGCTTGCCCCCCTGCTGGGGTTAGTGAGGGGCCCACCCCTACTGAGAATGGATCCAGTATGCCAGCACCATGGCTCGTCGGGGGCAGAACTTGCGAGCTCCCCTTCATCAGCTGCTAGCAGTTTTTCCTCTGATTTCCTCCCTCTTCAGGAGCAGACCATGCAATAATGCCAGGCACAGCATGGCACATGCTCCCATGTGTGCACCCAGTCAAGCTTTCTGCCTATTCCAGATCCATGTTAGACAGTGTCGGTGTGCTACCCCCAGCCTCTGCTAAGGGACAGGCAGGCATTGACAGCTAGTCACCTCCCATTCCTGGAGAAGTACAGCAGTTCCTAGGATTCTCAGTCCTTCTCTTCCCCTGCTGACCATCAGTGGTCTGCGCTCATTCCCGAACATGGGTCACTGGCATGGCATGAGGTGTGGTGTCCAGCGCCTCAACCCTCAGCGCCACCAGGCCACCCAAGTAAAACTTATTCTTTAGAAAAAAGGCATGAAAGAAGTGACAGACTAGGATTGTTTAGGTAAATAAATTGTCAGTACAATCAGATAAGTCGAGTCTGACAGAATTACATTGCAGTCACAGTGCAGAAAAACAACAAGCATCATTCTAAGAAGCACAGTTACTGTATCTGACAAATGCAATGCCATTCAATGCAAAGGGAAATCAACTACGGTTCCCAGCAACATTGTTTCTGTGAACAGTTCCTAAATTCCAGTCTGGATTCAGGTTTAGGCACAGTATGGAGACTGCACCAATCAAGGAGCAAAATTATCTCCTCAGGGTGAGACAGCGGTGAACAGACAATTCTTGATCTACTCAACCTCTCCTCAGCATTTCACACCATGGACCACGGTGTGTTGTTGGAACATCTTGTGGCACTCTGTGTACTTGCTGGTACTATCAACAGATGGTTTGAGTCAGGGGCTCCAACAGCACGGGTGCTCGGGTGCTTGAGCACCCACAAAGTTTATATGAGTACCCCCAAATTCTTGTCCTCCACGGTCCACCTTGCCTTTTCATTTCACCACTTCTCTGCCTGTTTGCCTGATAGTCCGTGACCGACCGTCCTTCAGCTACAATCGATCCCCATAGCGGCAACCTGGCTGCGACCTGCCTCACTTTGACAGCTCAGTTGAGTCCATCCAAAGCGCTTGTAACTTAACTAATCAGGCGGTTCGATTGAAACTGAAATAGTGATCTGTTAGCCGACCAGCAGAGCCACCGTCCATCCAGCACTTGCTTGTTTTGTAACTTGGTTCAATCAGGCGGTTTGAAACTGGAACAGGCCTGCTCAGCATGTCACAGTTGCAGCAGGGTTAGAAGGATTGAAACCACCGTTATCAGCTGCAGAGCTCACATAAAGTACCTCTATATTGTTGACCCCAGACCTTGAACTTCTGTCTGCCACGGGTGCTCTGTTCCACACCGGGAGTGAACTAGCCTAGTTCCTCCCGGTATGGAGACTTAGGCACCCGTGGCTTAGTTTTACAAGTTCAAGAGATGCAAAGTTGACAACAGTACATAAATTACTTTTATATTTGGGCTCTTGCCGAAGCTACAGTGGCAGTGCAGACCAGTCCTGTTCTATAGCCCTGCTACAACCTTGTATTGGTATAACGGGCATGGCTCTTGCTTTAATTCGGCAGATCACTATTTCAGTTTCAAAGCGGCCTGATTAGTTAAGTTACAGAACTTAAACAGAAGCGCTTTGGATGGACATGGTGGCTCTTGCTTTAATTCGGTGCTGGCAGATCGCTATTTCAGTTTCAGTACTAGTCCATCCAAAGCACTACCAACAAATAAACTGATCTGGCTCTGTAAATAATTTATACTCTCAGCGGTCAGCCAGAAGGAGAAACTGAGAGGCAGAGGGGGTTTAGGGCAAACAGCAGGGATTCAGGGCTGGAGACTGCCCCATACCATATTATAAAGATGGATCATGGATGGATCACAGACAGTCACACACTAACACTACTCTCGTCTCTCGACGATTTCCAACACCCAACCTGAACCTGCATGCCATGCTCCTTGTACTCACTCGCTGGCTGCAACTGGCTCCCCGAGTCCCCACTCCTCCAATCGCCAGGATAGACGTAGTCTAGACACATGACTCGTCAAGGAGATGGTCATGTGATGCAGGTAGAGAGCAGCTTCAACTGAGAGCTACCAGCCTGCATATCAAATGTGAGGAGAGTCAGCAGAGTGAGTTGGTCAACTGCATGCAGTGAGGATCCATTGCTGTGTGTGTGTGAGCTGAGTGAGGAGCAAGTTGTTTTTTTCGTGAAATCGCTACTGTTGGTTGTGGACTGGACTGGTCATCGTCGGTCAAGAACTGACTCTTTAGCTAGCTAGCTAAGGGACCAAGGGTACTGTACCCAACTACCCACCCTGTTGCAGACAGGCAGAACTGTGTTATAACTTAAAAAAATAATTTTAAAATAGTCTGCAGCCAGTGCTGTGCTACTATAGACAGTAGACACAGTGTTCAGTAATTGTTCAACAAACACAACCACAGACTGTGTTGTGTCTTGTGACACTGATTGAGTCTCTGGCTGGGTGGGAAGGGGATAGAAAAGCAAGATTAAGGACAGAAATAGAACAAAAACAAACTGAAAAAATAATTCTGGCAACACTGCAGCGCAGTCACCAGTCAGGCAGAGAGAGAGGAATCAGGACAGACTAGTAAAACCAAACAGCATTGTTTTTACAAAAAAATATTGCAGTGGGTTCGGGCTAGGAGCCAGGGCCAGGCTCAGGCTGTGTGTGTTGGTGGTGTGGGTCATCTTTCATTTGCAGTAAAGTTACCTAGCTGCAGCAGGGGAGATTCTCAGTCTGGAGAGGAAGGGATAGTTGTACTTCAATTGGAGTGAATTGAACAGTCAGTTGGTCATTTTTTGCTGACTGTGACACTGACGGGCTGCAGCCTAGTACTTCTGTCTAGTCGTGCCCATACAACCAGTGGTAGAGTCTGACCATCCAAAAGTGAACAAAATCAAGTCAGAGTGTAGATTTCAGAGAGGGGTCTGCAAGTGAATAGGCGGTGGTGCTCTGTCTTATAGTTATTCAACAAGTCCAGCACTCACCACCACTAAACACGCTGCTCGCTGTTACCAAGTGCGATATTTTTATTCAAAGTGCCACATTGAATTAAGCTCTGTCTTATCCTGCCAGTCCAAGTGAATAGGCAGTGAGTGTTCTGTCTGCGGGTGCTTGTGAAGTCTGTATGAGAGAGTGAGCAGCTGAGTCTTATCCTGAGACAATCACAGTCCTCCTGTCCAGTCCGTACCAGTGTCTGACCGTTCGAAAGAAAAAATACAAGTAAAATATTAAAGTCAGAGTGCTGATTGCACAGAGGTGTCTTCTGTGCCATATCGTGCAAGACTCCAAGTGAATAGGCAGTGCTCTGTCTGTGGGTGCTTGTGAAGTCTGTGTGAGAGAGTGAGCAGCTGAGTCTTATCCTGAGACAGTCACAGTCCTCCTGTCCAGTCCGTACCAGTGTCTGACCGTCCGAAAGAAAAAATACAAGTAAAATATTAAAGTCAGAGTGCTGATTGCACAGAGGTGTCTTCTGTGCCATATAGTGCAAGACTCCAAATGAATAGGCAGTGCTCTGTCTGTGGGTGCTTATGAAGTCTGTGTGAGAGGGTAAGCAGCTGAGACTAACCGAGCCTGTCAGTGCTGTTATAGTCCTCCTACTGCCCTGTCTGGACAGTCCCTACCAGTGTCTGACCATCCAAAAACCAGTAAAAAAATCCAAAATAAATCAGACTATTAGGATTTAAGAGGGGTCCTTGTGTCAAAAACAAAGTGCTATGAACTGATTGTCTAGTGTTATTCTGACCTCCACTGACTTTAATGTTTTAATCATATTCTGTCCAGACCAGCAACTAACAGTGTAACCTATTCTGAATCAACACAAGAGAAACACACACTGTAAGTTAAATGGACAAGATTATTAAAAAATGGGCTAAACAGAATGAGGCAAGCAGTACAAAAGCAGCACCATCAACAAGTGATGTAGCAAGTTGTGAGACTGAAGCTGAGGAAACAGCAGCTGCACAAGTTCACATTGCTAGGGATGTGGACGTGGTTGATGTTGAGGAGCCATGTACAGCAGCAGCACTCTGTGTAAAAGAAAAACAAGACAGGAATCATTAGTAGTCGCCAAGAAAAAAGGCAGAACCTTTCAAGAAAGGTGGCTTGACCGGTTCAAATGGTTACTGTATGATTCCAATAAAAAAAAAGCCTTCTGTTCAGTGTGTAAAGAGGCAAGAGAAAAAAAACTGCTCACATTTTCCACAAAAGCTGATGAAGCATTCACAGTTACTGGTTATAGTGCATGGCATAAGGCAATAGAAAGATTCGAATCCCATGAAAAAGTGGCTGCCACAATGAGGCTGTAATGAAAACACATGTTAAGCAAAATGTGTACAGCATTATGTCTGATGCCAGTAGACAACGAGCAGTAAATGCAAAGATTGCACTTTTAAAAATGATGACAACTTTAAGATTACTGGCCCAACAGGGACTTGCTATCAGGGGCCATACAGATGAGAGTTCAAATTACATGCAAGTGCTAAAAGTGCGAGACACTGATTGTCCACAGTTGCAGCAGTGGTTGTTAAGGGATAGCTACAGGTGGTTGTCTCATGACATAATGAATGAAATGCTGGACATTATGGGACAAGATGTGCAAAACACAATTGTTTCCAAAATCAAAGCAGCTCAGTATTTTGCTGTAATGATGGATGAGACAACGGACATTACTGTTCATGAGCAAGTCTCAATATGTTTTCGATTTGTCACTGAGGATTTTGGAATTGAAGAAGCATTTTTAGGATTTCTTGAAACTTCAGCTGTAGATGCTGCTACACTATTCCTTATCCTTAAAGATGTTTTGTTATGTTTTGACTTGGATATAAATAAATGCCTGGGTCAGTGTTATGATGGAGCTACTACTATGGCTGGTATTCACTCTGGAGTGCAGGCTAGGCTAAATGCTGTTGAGCCTAGGGCCCTTTTCGTACATTGTTTGGCACATTCCTTGAACCTTGTAGTACAGGACTGCATCAGCAAAATACAAGAATGTTGAGACATACTAAATCAGTTATGAGAACTCATAACATTCATTAGAGACTCTCCAAAACGGTTAACTTTTTTTGAAAACATACAAAGCGGTATGGAAGACACTAGGCCTGGCTCTTTACGACCATTTACTCCAACAAGGTGGATAGTGAGGGCAAATAGTTTAAATTCAATTCTAGAAAACTATTTAGCATTATTGAATTTCTGGACAGTGTCCTCAGAGAATACTCGGGAGTGTGGGGCAAAAGCAGGAGGGTTCTTGGCACAGCTACGATCAATTAAAGGATTTTTCTTCTTGAGTCTTCTCTTAAAAATTTTCTCTCACTGTGACAGCATAAACACAGCCCTTCAAGCAACCTCTCTTCAATTTCTAAAAACTAATTATATGATTCAAACTCTTCTCGACACTATGCAACAATACAGAGGGCAGTGTGACAACTTCTGGAGTACAGTGAATGGAAGAGCTGAGGAACTGCAGTTAGATGAACCAGTTCTACTGCATCAACGCAAAGTTCCTTGTCGTATAGATGATGGCTCTCAATCAGTTACTGATGCATCCCCGAAAGACCACTTCAGGAGAATATTTTTCCAAGTGATTGATCAGGTTGTTCTTTCAGTCAAAGATAGATTTCAGACTCCAGCTCAGAAGCTTATGTTAGATGCAGAACGATTTGCAATAGGACAAGGGCCATTAGATTCCATATCTAATTTTTATGGCAATGACTTAGATGCAGGGCATCTGCAACTACACCGTGACATGTTCATTGACATTGCAAAAGCTAGTGGGAAAACTGTTGATTCATTGCAAGATGTGTACTGTGTCATCACAGAAAAACAAGCCATTCATGATTTACTGCCAGAGTTTGTAAAATTTATTCAGATCTTACTGACAGTACCAGTATCAACTTGTACAGCTGAGAGTTCTTTCTCAGGACTCAGGAGACTGAAAACATATCTTAGATCAACAATGTCACAGAGACGCTTAAATAGTGTTGCTCTGCTTCACATTCATCAGGAACACACTGATGCATTAGACATGGACAATATAGCTGATGAGTTTATTGGGAGAGCAATAGTTCGTAAGAACACCTTCTATACGGTTAAATAATGTGTAATCATTCATGGCATTTGCAGTTATGTTTACTATTGAAAATCATCAGCAACTGTCTCTAGCAACTTACAATTACTCCTGCTTTTGACCTGGCTAGTCCTAAAAAATTGTAATACCATTACACTGACACATGCTTCCCCCTTCCCCTGGTCGTTTCTGAAATGAGCTCTGCTCATGGTACCTTTCCCGGTTATCAACTTTAAAATAAATAAATAACATGCTAAGTGAATCCTTTGAGCACCTGGTGGCATCAAAGAGCCATTCAGGGCACTCTTCCATGTCTTCTTGCACCACCTGGAGGTATCAGAGACCTCCAATGGAAGACTGCCATGGAGGGCTCTTTGATACCCCCAGGTGCTCTAAGGTTGCCCTTTGTGATTTAAGATACAGCATCACCACTCCACAGAGTGCAGGAGTGCCCTCTTTGTTGCTTCCATGTGCTGCAAGAAGACATGGAAGTTCCTTGCCTTTCTGCAGCACCTGGTGGAGGTAAACTAAAATCTTAAAGAGCATCCTTTTACAACACCTGGATCATGCATCAAAGAGCCCTCCAGTGCACTCTAGCACACTGTGGAGTGGTGACACTGTCTGCAACCTAACATCACAAAAGACATCCTTAGAGCACCTGGGGGCATGAAATGGCCCTCCAGGGCACTCTCCTATGTCTACTTGCAGCACCTGGATGCATCTAAGAGCCCTCCAGGGCATTCTTATACCCTGTGGAGTGGTGGCACTGTACCCTAAAGTCACAAAAGGCATCCTTAGAGCACCTGGGAGAATCAAAGAGCCCTCCATGGCACTCTTCCCCTTGGAGGGCTCTTTGATGCCTCCAGGTTCTGCAAGAAGAAATTTAAGAGTGCCCAGAAGAGCTCTTTGATGCCTCCAGATGCTGCAAGTAGACATGGAAGGAAGAGTTTCCTGGAGGGCTGTTTGATGCCTCCAGGCTCTAGCTGCTGCAAGAAGACATAGAAGTTCCTTGTCTTTTTTCAGCACAGAATTGAGGCAAACTAAAATCTCAAAGGGCAGTCCTTTTAGCACCTGGAGACATCAAAGAGCCCTCCAGGGCACTCTTGCATTCTGTGGAGTGGTGGCACTGTCTGCAACCTGCAATCACAAAGGACATCCTTAGAACACCAGGGGGCATGAAAGGGCCCTCCAGGGCACTCTTCTATGTCTTCTTGCAGCACACAGAGTTATCAAACAGCCCTCCAACCCAGGGAAGAGTGCTGTAGAGGGCTCTGCAATGCCCCCAGGAGCTCTAAGGATGTTCTTTGTGATTTTAGAGCACAGCACCACCACTCCACAGGGTGCAAGAGTGCCCTAGAGGGCTTTTTGTTGCCTCCAGGTGCTGAAAGAAGACATGGGAGAATGTCTGACTGGGGCTCTTTTGTGTCTCCAAGTGCTGCAAGAAGACATAGAAGAGTGTCCTGGAGGGTCCTTTTATGCCCCCAGTTGCTCTAAGGGTGTTTATTGTGATTTTAGGTTGCAGACAGTGCCACCACTCCACAGGGTGCAAGAGTGCACTGGAGGGCTCTTTGATGTCTCCAGGTGTTCAAAGGATGCCCTTTGAGATTTTAGTTTGCGTCTATTCAATGCTGAAAAAAGACAAGACTCTTCCATGTCTTCTTGCAGCATTTGGAGGTGTCAGTGAGCCCTCCAGGGCACCCTTGCACCCTGTGGAGTGGTGGCACTGTCTGCAGCCTAAAATCACAAAGGACCTCCTTAGATCACCTGGGAGCATGAAAGGGGCCTCCAGGGTACTTTCCTATGTCTTCTTGCAGCACATGAAGGCATCAAAGAGCCCGCCAAGCCAGGGAACAGTGCCATAAAGGGCTCTGTGATGTCCTGGTGCTCTAAGGATGTCCTTTGCAATTATAGGGTACTGCACCACCACCACTGAACATGATGTAAGAGTGCCTTAGATAGAGGGCTTTTTGTTGCCTCCAGGTGCTGCACGAAGACATAGAAAAGTGCCATGGAAGGCTCATTCATGCCCTCAGGTGCTCTAAGGATGTCCTTTGTGATTTTAGGTTGCAGACATTGCCACCACCCCACAGGGTGCAAGAGTGCCTGGCTGGAGGGCTGTTTGATGCCTCCAGCTGCTAAAAGGATGCCCTTTGAGATTTTAGTTTGCATCTACCAGATGCTGAAAAAAAGACAAGAAAATTCCATGTCTTCTTGCAGCACCATCCTGGAGGCATCAAGGAGTTCTCCAGGGTACTCTTCCATGTCTTCTTGCAGTTGCAGCACATGGCTGAGCCTGGAGGCATCAAACAGCCCATGAAGTGCACTCTTCCATGTCTTCTTGGAGCACATGGAGGCATCAAAGAGCCCTCCAATGCACTATTTCACCCTGTGGAGTGGTCGCACTATCTGTAACCATCACTAAGGGCATCCTTAAAGCATGTGAGGGCATCAAAGAGCCCACCACCCAGGCACTCTTCCAAGGGTCCTTAACTAGAGGCATCTAAGAGCCCTTCAGGATACACTTGCACACTGTTGAGTGGTGGCACTGCGTCTGCAACCTAACTTCAGTACTCTGACATACTTGCAAAACTGAGAGCATGAAAGATCCCTCCAGGCGGGCACTCTCTTATTGATCTTAGCACCTGCTCAGGCATCAAATAGCCCCCAATGGTACCCTGGCATCCTCTACATTGGAGTAGTTGTGATGGTAGCATACTCATTCAAAAATGTATCAAAATAACCACCAAAATGCACCAGAAAGCATGAAAAACCTTATAGCTTCTGGGGGTCTACGCGGCCCCAAGATCCCTGGCCTTTTATTAGGACTCTGCACACCCACAAACTTTTTAAAAACCTGGCACCCCTGGTTTGAGTCCTTTCTTATAGACAGGATATAGAAGGAGGCAATGAGAAATCTTTCCTCCTGCTTGAATCCCCTGTCTTGTGGCATTCCCCAGGGCTCTATTCTCTCACTCATGTTGTTTGTGGAGTGCATGCTACCTCTGGGTGACATCATTAGATGTTGCAGTGTGTGGTTTCAGTTCTATAAAGATGACACCCAACTGTATATGCCATTTGCACCTGGGACACACGGTGCAGTCTCTGTGCTGAACTCTTGCCTGGCTGAGGTCCAGGACTGAATATCCTCCAGCAGGTAAAGGCTTAAACCAGACAAGACAGTGGTACTGGGAGTTGATCCTGGCCATCAGTGGGCAGCTGAGATGGTGAGAGAAGGGACAGGACTGATGCTTGGTTATTTTTCTCTCACCACCACTGCTAAGGAGATGAATCTGGGTATAATAACTTGGTCGCATTTTTTTCTCATAGGGAAATGCGTTTGTAATTTGTCATTATAAAAGAGTGTTTATAATGGCAAACACGTGTCACTTTCCCTATGAGAAAACTGCCACGAGTTGTCTCCCTCGTGAACACTCAAACTGTCTGCCAATTCGAAAACAGAGCCTCTCGCCGGCTCACCTCAGAAAGCAGAACTGCAAGCACTTAATTGTCACCAACTATCACAGTTCTTCAAAAAAACACTGCAAAACAAGAGAAAAAAATATGTCAGGTAGATTTAACCTAGAGAGTACCTCAAACAGACAAGATTTTATTCAGAAACAACAAAACAAAGGCACTGCATGGAAGACAGATAGCGACCTCAGACTATTTAAAACATTCCTATCTGAGGTAGGCCTAAACAGCAACTTTAGACTTCCGATTTAAATGTCCTAGACAGTAAGCTGGCAGATTTTATCTATGTTCTCCACAGACAAGATGGAACAGAATATGAGCCAGGGACAGTAAGGGGCATAATAGCCAGCATAGACAGACATCTAGCAGTCAAAAAATACCCATGGTCAATATTTAAAAGAGCCGACACAGTGTTTACCAAAACAAAAAGAACACTGGCTGCAAAACAAATGCAATTAAAAAAACAAGGTATAGGAAACAGACCTAATAAAGCAGAACCATTGTTAGGACAGGACATCGAGCTTTTGTACCAATCTGGCGCCCTGTCCCTATCCAATCCCACTGGGTTACTTAAGTTCTTATTCTTCAACTTTGGTGTTCAGTTTGCTCTCTGCATCAAAGAACAGTGTGACCTGCAGTGGGGGACATAAAAAAAAGGCATTGACAGTAATGAAAATGAGTATTTAGAATACGCTGAACATCAAACTAAAACAAGAACTGGTGAAAATCCTCAAGATGTGCAACCTATCAACCCTCATATTTACAGTAATAGCATGAATCCTGACAGTCACACTATGAGCCTATGACCTCTATGAATCGCAAAGGCCTCCGGAAATGCTCACAGCAGACTCACCCTTTTACATTGCTCCCAATATAAATAAAAAAGAAACTTCATTGTGGTACAGAAACATGAATATTGGGATTAATAAAATCCGTAAAATGATGGCATTAAAGAAAACAGAATCTGGCCTGCCAGAATGTAAATGCATAACGAACCACAGTACTAGACAAGCATTTGTCAACGCCGAATGTTGACTGCATTGGTGTGTTGACCATGCTCACTGGCCCTCTGTCAGTCGCTCAGTCTGTTTCATCCGGTGCTGCAGGCTGCTGTTTTGTACTGGGCTCCTGCCTGCGTTGGCACCTTGTTCTGGCCACTAAGAGTTCTGCATCTGTCCCTACAGAACTCCATTGAGGTGGCTCACTCCCCCTCTCTCACTCGTGCATTCTGTTTCTCTTGGTGCTCCAGGCTGCCCTTTTGTACTGGGCTTCTGCCTCTGTTGGGGCCTTTTTCTGCCCACAAAGAAATCCGCAGCAGTCCCGACACAGGTCTGTTGAGCCTGCTGACTCCCCCCTCTCACTCACTCGTTCCATTTCTGCCAGCGCTGCAGGGTGGCCTTTTGTACTGGGCTCCTGCCTGTGTTGGCACCTTTTCCTGCCAACAAACAAATCCGCAGCAGTCATGACAGAGCTCCATTAAGGTTGCACACTCCCCCTGTGTCACTCACTCTTTCTGTCTGTCCTGGCGCTGTAGGTTGCCCTTTTGTACTGGGCTCCTGCCTCTGTTGGAACTTTTGTCTGCCCACAAAGACATCTGCAGCAGTCTTGACAAAGCTCCGTTTAGCTTGGTCACGCACTCCATTTCTCTTACTCACTCATTCCATTTCTGCCGACACTGCAGGCTGCCCCTTTTCATTGGTCTCCTGCCTGCGTTACCACCTTCTTCTGCCCACAAAGAAATTTACAGCACTTTCAATACAGCTCTGTTGAGCTCGCTCACTCCCCCTCTGTCACTCGCTCATTCTGGTTTCCCTGCCAGTGCAGGCTGCCCATTTGTACTGGGCCCCTGCATGCACTGGCACCTATGTCTGCCCACAAACAAATCCGCAGCTGTCCCAACAGAGCGCTGTTGAGGTCTCTCAGTCTCCCTGTCTCACACACTCATTCTGTTTGTCCTGGCTCTGCAAGCGGCCCTTTTATCTGGGACTCCTGCCTGCATTGGTGCCTTTTTCTGCCCCCAAAGAAATCCGCAGCAGTCCTGACAGAGGTCCACTGAGCTCATTCAGTCCCCCTGTCTCAGTCGCTCGTACTGTTTCTCCCACTGCTGCAGGCTGGCCTTTTGTACTGGGCCCCTGCCTGCATTGATGCCTTCTTCTGCCCACAAGGAAATTCACAGCAGTCCTGAAAGAGCTACGGTGAATTTGCTGACTCCCCCTCCGTCACTCGCTGTCTCGTTCTGTTTCTCACAGTGCTGCAGGCTGCCCTTTTGTACTGGGCTCTTATGTTGCACCCTTTTTCTGCCCACAAACAAATCCACAGCTGTCCCGACAGAGCTGTGTTGAGGTCGCTCAGTCTCCCTCTCTCACACACTCAGTCTGTTTGTCCAGGCGCTGCAAGCGGCCCTTTTGTACGGGACTCCTGCCTGCATTGGCATCTTTTTCTGCACACAAAGAAATCCGCAGCAGTCCTGATGGAGCTCCGTTGAGCTCATTCAGTCCCCGTGTCTCACTCACTCATACTGTTTCTCCCACCGCTGCAGGCTGGCCTTTTGTGCTGGGCCCCTGCCTGCAATGATGCTTTTTTCTGCCCACAAAGAAATCCACAGCAGTCCTGAAAGAGCTCCAGTGAGTTTGCTCACTCCCCCTCCCTCATTTGCTCTCTCGTTCTGTTTCTCCCAGTGCTGCAGGCTGCCCTTTTGTACTGGGCTCTTGCGTTGGGCCCTTTCTCTGCCCACAAACAAATCCGTGGCAGTCCCGACAGAGATCAGTTGAGCGCAGTCACTCCCCCCCTCACTCATTCGATCTTAATGTGTCCCACACAGTGATTTCCCACAGCGACTGTGCTATTCTGTGGCAGGAGTGCAAAAACACATTGTAGCCACGATGTGAAACATGGCAGCTGTACTGAAAATGTGGGGTGAAAATATCACAAAATTGCGAAGTTACAAGGGTGTGTGGAAACAAGTCAACGCACGCTTGTAACACAGTCATGTCACGGAGTTTCATCACCCGATTTTCAGCATAGGCATTTTAGGACCTCTGTTCATGAACAGTGCCACTGTCATTTTCTTAATCTGTCCCGATCAGTGATTTCCCACAGCAACTGCGTTATTCTGCACTGGAACTGTGAAAACACATTTCGGTCAGGATGTGGAAAATGACAGCTGTGCTGCTCATAAGGAAGTGTGGAAAAATTTCACTGGTGAAAATGTGGCTTGACAATATTACAAATCTGCGAAGTTACAAGGGTGCATGGAAAGTGTGCAATGAACACTTGTAACACAATCATTCGATGGGGTATTATCACCAAATTTTCAACATAGGCATTTTAGGACCTCTGCTCATAAACAGTATCACTCTCATTTTCTTAATCTGTCCCGGACAGTGATTTCCCACAGCGGCCGCTCTATTCTGTGCCGGAAGTGCGAAAACACATTTCGGCCAGGATGGGAAAAATTACAGCTTTACTGTTCATAAGTAGGTGTGGGAAAATGGCAATGTTGGAAATCTGGAGTAAAAATATTATAAATTTCAAACTTACGAGCGTGCGTGCAAACTGCGCAACACACGCTCATACCACAGTCATTTTATGGAGTATCATTACCAAATTTTCAAAATAGCCATTTCAGGACCTCTACTCATGAACAGTGTCACTGTCATTTTTTTAATCTGTTTCAAACACTGATTTCCCACAGCGACCATGCTATTCTGCGCTGGAAGTGCGAAAACACATTTCTGCCATGATGTGAACAATGACAGCTTTACCGTTCACAAGGAGGTGTGACAAAATGTCAATGTTGCAAATCTGGCATGAAAATATTGCACATTCACGAAGTTATGAGCATGCTTAGCAACTGCGCAGCGCACGCTCGTAAAACAGTAATTTTTGGATTTTTCCACAAATTTGCAACATTGGCTTTTGAGAGCCCAGCTCATGAACACTGGCACTGTCATTTGTTAACCAGTCGAAAAGGTGATTCCATGCAATGGCCGCAAAATCACCTTTCCGGGCCGATTAACGCCATGACAACACAAAATTCATGAGGAGGGGTCCCAAAAACCCCATGTTGAAAATTTGGTGAAAAAATTCCCAAATATGCCCGAGATATGCAGTAAAGTTGAAAAACCCCTATGTATTACATTATACAGCTTACCAACATTTCGTCAGTTCGCGGTCGGCTTTGAAGAGTGCAGACGTGTTCCCAGTCCACCAAAGATCATCGCACCAAGCTCCTAAGGTAAGTATGGGCTGAGGGGGGTGTGGGGAGGCAGGGCGTGTGGTGGGTGAGTGCGGGTGGGAGGCAGGGTGAGCACTGAGGACGGTTTCCTGCTTTCCAGGGGGGGGAAAAACGGACATTGTGGGGCCGTTTTTCACTTTGCAGGGGCCTCTGGCACACTGGAGTGGGCTCCCAGTGTGCCAGCAGTGGCTTTGTGATGCAAGGGCAGCAGTAGCTGAAGGAGGATTGGGCACCCCCGTCAGCGAAGGGCCGGGGTATCGTTATGCCGATGGGGATTGGGCACCCCGTCGGCAGGAATAAAAGGAGGGTGACAGAATGCCGATGGGGGTGGGCTCCCCATCAGCAACAAAACAAACAGGGGGCACTACAGCCGGCAGAGGATTGGGCACCCGTCAGCAGGAACAAAACTGGGGCACGAATGCCGACGGGGATTGGGGCCCCATTGGCAACTGAACATGGTGGGTGGGTGGTTATATTGTTTGTGAACACGGCGGCAAGACATCACCATGTTCACAAACAATCTTAGGGGTTTACATCCCGCCCTGCAATGATGGATCGCTCCCTCATTGCAGCGGATTACTGATGTTGCAATGACGAGGCGGCCCCTGATTGCAGCGGCTGTTTTTTTATAAAGTTGTGGCACACTTGCTGAACTAGTGTCAGCAGCAGCGTGCCACGGCGTTGGGGGAACTGGGGCAAGCCTCTGCAGGCTGTGGGGGGCATTGGCCACAACAGTGCCGCGCCTCCATAACCTGCTTCTGAACAAACCTGTCGCAACATGTTTCTTGCGCATGCGCGCAATCAACATAAAAAATGAGTATATAGCGACTCATTGACCAAAATATTCCTCCTACCAAAGTTCAGCAAATATCAGGCTATAATAACTTTCAGTCAATAAATAAATACTCGGTATTATCTGAGAAAAAGCATCAACAAATAAGCCAACTGCTCTCCTACTCCGCCACCCATCTGCCATCCACCTCTACGCAGATTCCAAAGTCAGCACAGAATAGTATGACCAGGAAAATCCACTCCCAGAAGCAACCTGTAACAACATGTTGCCTTCACTATTTGGGACTGGCTGCATTTTCCAGCAAGCAGTGAAAGTGAGCATTTTCAATCATGCAGCCACGCAAGAGGAAAAAAGAAGAATCCAGGTCCTCTATGACTCGGACATCTCTGAGTAAGGTAAACATGACTTTTTAAAAATGTGAACCACTTCAAATTACTAGAAATCTCTTTTTTAGGAAAAGAATGCTAGAACGGTATATAACTAAACACGCAATGATCCCTAATGTCTCCTTTTCTCTATTGTTGTCTCTTTCCCCTTCCTCTGCAGAACATGTGGTACTGCTCCGTGACCAACCAACAGTTCCTAGCAACTACAACAACTTAGCTACCGTTGTTTCTTCCTGACAAACCGAACAATTTATTACACTTTTGTTGCTAACTTTCTTAATACTTAATATTTACATATAAAAACATTAAATAGTTGTTGTTTAAGAATCTGCTTATGTCCCATTTCTGCAATAAAAATTAATCGCAATGAGGTAAGGTTGGTTCTTCTATTTCGTTTTGATGCAGTCTGCTGTATTCATATTTTACATAATTGCTGCGGGAAAAAAACGCTACCCAGCAATTATATAAAATAAAGTATGAGTCGGTGTGTGTGTAAACTCAAAGTTTACACTCACCCAAGGAGTTAGATGCTTGTACAAACTCCTCGGGCTTCACTCTAGGGGTTTATGTAGCATTTAACCCCTCAGGTGTGTAAACTTCTCATTACACACCCCGACCCATACTTTATTCTCTGTGTTATCCTGGGTAATAACTGACACTAGAGGCTCAGGTGTCATCCATCATCTGAAATGTTTTTTACTGTCATAGGATTATCACCCATCTCAAACCTTTTGTGCTGCTCAATGACTTGCCCTCACTAGTATGTGCTTTTGTAATATCCAGACTTGATTACTGCTATGCCCTGTACCTTGGGCTAAATGGAGGAGTCCTATGTCACCTGCAGCTGATGCAAAACATAGCAGCTTGGTTGCTGATGTGACATTTTTCCTGCATGACATGCACTGGATGCTGATGAGGTGGTGAATATGCTTCATGGTAAGCTTATTGACCTATATAGGCCTTCATGGACTAGGCCCTAGCTACCTATGTGACCATCTGAGTACTCATCATACCTTCTACTCTCCATGTTCCTCTGAGATGGGCCTCATCTGTTCCTAGGGCTAGGATTAAGTCATCTCGTGACAGGGCCTTTGAGGTAGCTGGCCTGACCCTGTGAAATATGCTTCCAGGATTCTTGAGTGAGGCCCCCCTCATTGAAAACCTTTAAGAGGGATCTGAAATCCCACCTCTTTAAGGAGGCGTTCAGCCTATCATAACTTGCTAACTATATCTACAAACTGTATTTTACAAGGGTGTTATTATTATTTCATATTGTTTTCAGATAGTGTCATAATGTGTTATGTTTGTTGTGTAGACTTTATGGTGTATTTTAATACTTTACAGCTCCCAGAGCCCCCGGAAATGGGTGCTATCATAATATTTACTTACTTACATAAACTTCCTTCTGTGAAATGCTATAGATCCCTAGACCTACAATTACAGTTGCACACAGGACATCTTCTTCTTAGTTGATATCGCTTGGAGGGAGCAATTTAGATAAGAGAGTCACCCCTTCCAATTTTGGTCAACAGTGGGCTAGGGTGGGGTTGGGGGGAAGTTATCCCCATAATGGGGACCCTGGTGGCACAGAGCAACTCCCAATCCATCCATACAAACAGTTACATTTTTTATCAAATATCCCATATTCACCATTCCCACCCCCAAGGTAGGAATCCACACATCTACCTTACAATGTCAGCACTAGTTACTATGGACCACTGGCTGTCCCAGTCTACTGCACAGACTGGGAGGAGAGTGATGACAAACACCAAACTCCAGCACAGCATTTCTATAGGTAGACTGTGCTATGTTTAATACAGCTTAACTGTGTGCGTGTGTGTGTGAAGTAAATTTTCATGAATCCAATAATTCACTACTCAATGTTCTAGGAAAGCTTTACTGAATGGTTTTATTAGGGGAAGGGGGTGCCAAATAATGGCATTAAATGGACTGCATAGGGATCCTCAGAAACCAGTCTATCTGGAATGACTAAAGAACAGAAGTAGGGCTCAAACTGTACATTTCTGTCAGATTTATTGGATAGTGCTAATATCTATAATATTCAAAACTGTATGAGTATGATTTACATATCCCTATGGGTTTGATAACAAGCAATGCGTACTTCTCAATATCCCATGGATAATGTTCTTTTCTTGCTTTTCAGCACACCCATTAAATGTACAGTTTACCCAGAATCTTCTGGCACAGTGGTATAAAGTGCAGGTATTCATCCATAAATATATAGCACTAAAGTATTACTTCTGCTGAGTAGTCCATGATACTTCTCTCTGAATGTTTTTTGACTAGTTCATCTCTGAGTATGTCTTATCAAAAATACATTTGCCTCTCCTGTGCAGCAGTGGCCAGAATTTGTAGTAAACAGCATTTCAAATTTGTTTCAGAAGACAACTACCTCACTGTCTGATTTGGTTTAACAGTGGTTACCAACTAACCCTTACAGCGTGATCATGTTGGAGGCAACTCAAACTCAGTGCTACAACCACTGCAATTGATCTGGATTCCAAAGGTGAAGGACAAATGAAAGAGCCCCATAATAGTACTTCAGTGGGCCTTCACAACTAAAGTAGTGTTATGCTTGTGCAACTGTGATAACTGTTTGGCTAGTCGCACTCTCTGTTCCATGGGGAATTACCACCCTGTAGTGGTACCAAAGGCAAGGAGCCCTCCATGAGGGTTCCACTCCTAGAGGTGCTGCTGGAGAGATTCTCTTGGCTAAATGTACCTTAAGAAGGACCCTCAAAGAGAGTATTTAGCAGTAAACATTAACTATCAGGTTGAAAGCAAATTGACAGCAATGAGATAGCTTGAAGAATATGAATGAAATGTGTAGGTTGTCAGGACTGCTCTGATAAAATAGATTGCACTGATGAGATAAGGGGGCTTCCTAAAGAGAGAGGGAACAGCAAGTAGGGCCTCCATCCATCTCCATCCAACAGTGGAAACCTACCCTAGGAAACTAGGGAATATACTATTAACAACTGACTACATATTATGACCTTTGGTATGGAGGAGAGGAAAAAAACCTTTTTTAAGGAGGAAACCTCTAGGTATCCAAGGCCTAGGTAAACTTCCTTACAGGCTAGGGATAGTTTATTTAGTGATGACTCTGCTGTTGCAATTTAGAACCCAATCCAATGGGTGGAATATTCCAATTTGGTGGAAAGCTCTCATGATTCCTCTGATGGGAATGACATGAAGGGTTGCAAGATGCCTCTGTAACAATGGGTACTCTGAAGCAAGAGCAGACCCCCAATGCAGAAAGAGGAGAGCGACAACAGCCAAGGCACTCTGCTGGCCTACTGACTAAAATAGACCAGGTGAACCAAAGGTGATCATAGGGAGAATAGCTTTTGAAGGTGCTGTGACTTTGCCATAGCTGAAGGGGCACTCTTGAGCTTAAGGGCCCCACCCCTCAGCAGCTGAAGTCTTAAATCCCACATCAAGAGGTGCCACCAATGAGTTAGATGGCTGAAGCTCCACCCAGAGTGAGAACATTCCCAGTATGAGCCAGGTGAGGAGGACCCCACTCCGAGCTTCACATGCTCAAGATGCAGACTTTGTGGGTGCAGAGCAAGACTGACAGCAACAGGACAAGCCCTGAGCCAGAAAAGGTAATGGACATGGTTGGCATGCCTCCAATTTATGAGATAGTGCATGAATCAACTTTGATATACTAAATAGAAGGAGGCCAGGCAAAGCCAGCAGCTGTAGATTAAGTAGCATGTTATTTACAAGAAGGCCTGGTGAAGCCAGTGGTGTTAGTGATAAGGAGGCCAGATGAAGCCAGTGGCCTCGGTAAGGTAGAAGGCTGTAGTGCACTCCCATGTTCAAAGGCAGATAGTGGTAGCAGCCAGTGGAAAGCAAGTCAACCAAGCCCATTAAGGATGCCAAATTAATGGTGACATAAAAGGTAGATGTTTAGGTAGCAAGAGGCTGAGACACCAGTAATTGAATCACTGAGATTTAGCATAATGAATCAATTAGGTTTAGCAGTTGATTGCTATAGTTTCAGCATGAATAGTGAATTGATATGAGTGGCACAAATACTTTAGATGCCATTGAGGGGGATTTAGGTTGTTCCAGTAAAGAGCATTTGCAGCACAGTAATGTAGTGCAATGAAAATCTTGAAAGCCATGAAGGCTGTGAGAATAATGTATTTATGCATGGATAACTGAAAAGCCAAGTAATTAAGGAGCAGGGAGATTCATATAACTCATGCAATGCATGCTACTGCTACCTGGAGCCATTATGCACCACCATGTCACTTCAGTCCCCTCACCGTAGGAATAACAGGGAGCCACAAGCACAGCACAATGAAATCAGGCAGCTAATGTAATAGCTGAAAGTTTTTGGTATAGCAATGAGCAGCTGGCTAAATGGAGCTAGCATTGAGTGTATTAAAGGCAGAGCTGTTGAACACACACAGCACAACAGGGAGTGGCAGCTAGCTAAGCAGGATGAACCCTGAACCAGTTGCAAATAATTAAGGTGGAAAGCACAGGAGACAGCAGGCAGGGAATCAGCAGTGTGAGCTAAATCATACAATAACAATGCAGTTGACTGAGGGCCTGCAGATCTGGTGAGTAAATGAGACTCTGAGAGCACAGGCACAGGACAGTTTAAGGTAAGGAAACAACAATATGTAACCTGAAGAACAAACAAGCAATGCATACACAGGGTGCTAGAAAACTAGAAAAGCACAAAAGAAACAAACAAAAGTAAATGCAACTACAGAAGCAGGAAGGAAACAAGCACACAAGGAAGCACATAGCAGCTAGTGGCAAAGCAATACTAACCAAATAGCAGGAGAAACACAACAAACAGAAGTCCAGCACAAACCAACCAGATCCCAAAGCACAAGCAACATGGGGGGGGGGGCAGTAAAGCCCCAGCAGGCTCCAAGCAAGATGACAGACTAACTGAGCTTCTGGTCAGCAAAGAAAAAGTGTTTCAGAAGGAGGCTCAGAGGAACTGCTTATGTAACTCAGGAAGGGGGTGTGGCTGGTTGATCACCCCATTGAACTACAGGTATAGCCGTCCAATAAAGGGCAAATTAGCCATGTCCCCAAGTTCAGCAAACAAATGTTAAACTACAAATATATTACAAGAATAAAGATAGGTTAATTTTCTTATATAAATATTTGTATTTTGTCTTTGAATAATGGAAAGTACTTACTATATTTAATAGATTTATTAAATTAATTAGATAAAGTGACTAGAGACACTGTGATCTATAGAGGCAGTGTGGTCTAGTGGCTAGAACACTGGCCTGTGACCCAGGAGGTGCATTTTCAAATCCCAGCAGAGCTACTTATTCACTGTGTGACCTTAAACAGGTCACCTAAGCTCTTAGCTCTTCAGTCTACCCAAACTGTAAAACTGGGCAAAAGCAGAAGTGATAATGGTCATTATACAATGGTAAACATATACTAGTCATTATCCATCACTAACTAGAAAAAATGCATTAAAATATTTAGGTGTAACTGTCACTACATCTGCAACTTCTTTTTGATTATAAATATAAACCTCCTATGGTGAAAATAATTATTGTTTTAGAGAGATGGCAGTACCTGCCATTGGCATTGATTGGAAGTGTAAATCTGTTAAAGATGAATATACTGCCCGAATCTTGTTTCTGTTCCAAAACACTTCTTGGTGATCTGGACAGAAGGTTTTTATGACAGTTAATAAGCATAGAGGGGAGAATACACTATTCTGGGCTGGGTACTGGTGAAAAGGATGTACCTGGACCATGCAGCTCCCCACTCATGGACAGGGGCTAGTCATGCATGATCACTGCCTACCACAGTGTTCCTTTCCATGGCCCCACCACCCCAGCACTCAGGTCTGCATGGGTGGATTGAAGGCACACATGGGCATCCAGTCAGATGCCCACCCTTGTTTACTAGTGGATTCCCTGCTCTGAGTCCAGTATAGGAGTGTGAAAACCCATGCCTTCATTAATTTCTAAAATGACAAGCTAGTGCCTGCATGGCTGCCCCCAGCACTCTCTTTCTGAACAGGGGGTTTGGGCAGAATGGCAGGGGGGTTTCATCCCACTGCAGATATTGTCTGTATTCAATGGGAGGCACACAACAGATACAGCAGGGTGCCTGCTGCCATATCCTGTGCCAACCCTTACCCTGCACGCCACACATTTCTGAATGTTGTGAAATGTAGACACGCCCCCAGCCACTCCTGGACCATCCGTGCATGTAGCTGTGCAAACGGCCAGAGGAACAAGTGTGAAAGGGGCTTGTGCCCCTTCTGTAAATGCCATCAGGGATCCGTAGGACCCCCAATGTGCAGCTTCCTTATGCACTGTTGCCTACGCACTGCAGATACATGGTGCATAGGCATTAAACCTATTAATGCATAGGGGCCATAAAGAATTTCTGGTGGAGATCTCATCAGCCACATATAGCTCCAGAGAAACTATAGTTGCAGCAAGAAAAAAGTGGGCTGGCCTATCTAATTTTTTCTTGCATTTCCTGGCTGCCCCAGTAGAACCTGCACTTGAATGGTTCCACAATTTAATTGAATTGCCATCATATTTTCACCCAGAACTGGCAGTATTACCATTTGGTTTCCTTAGGAATGCACTTATTGTGACTCTTATTAATTCCAACAAGCATGGATACAGCTTACTCACAACAAGAGCAGTTAACAAAGTCTGGCAAACAGCACGTAATCTCGCAGGGGGAAAAACACTTTGCAGTGTTTTCTCCTATCTGATGTAATACAATTTTTTTTCCTCTTTTCTGGACCATATCTTTTCATGCTGGCGAGCCTATGGTCAAAAAGAAATAGGTGATCTGCATGAGTATGGCAAGCTTCTCCCATTTGAACAATTATAAGTGAAATTGGTTTACTTGATAAAGAAGATTGTCAGTATTTGCAGATTCAATCTATTTAGAAAAAAGAGACATTTTAATTGTCCACTATTTTCAAAATTAGATATTAGAGGGATTGTTAATTAATGTGCTAGCGAATCAAAAACTAATCTCAAAACTGTATTCATTATTCAGCGAATTTGAGAAACAATCTATCTAATATGAAAATGCTTGGGAAAAGAATTTAAGAACAAAATTGAATCTTATAATTGATCTATAGTAATAATTCAATAGAATTTGCATCCAAAAACAAGAAATTAAAACAAATATTCTTTAATGTCATACACAGAACATATTTGTCACCATCCAGACTCCACAAATTTAATAATATTTAGTTGTTAAATGTCTCAGATGTCAGAATTATTTAAGAATAAGACACAACAGGGTGTGAATTGTGCTGAGGTAACTGCACGCCCAGGGGTGTAGTGCAGCCTCATGCCTTCAGCCTCTGGCTGTGCATGCAGTTATCTCAGCACAATGCACTCCCCCAGAGTATCGTACTGTACTTATAAAATGAGCTTTTATTTTTAAATGATGTTAATTTACTAAACTATACATTTTAAAACATATTAAGGTTAAAATATATGTGCATTTTATACATAAAATAGTCCTACCTACTGCGACTTGAATTAGTACAGACTTGCTGACAGAGAGGAGCATGAGCACCTAGCGTTACCCTAAAGGTATATTTATATTTCTCTTCTTATTGAAAGTATCAGGGTAAATGGAGAGAAGAAAGAGGGTTGTAGACAGTGCTTGGGGCACTTTGAAACTTGTCTTTAAAATTGTAACTGGTAGTGTGGGGGGAAATAGCTCAGAAAGCAAGACCTAATCAGAGGCACTAGTTGACTCATAAAGTCCCACCTGAGGGGGTTTCCACCTGGTGTATAAAGTTGGACACTCCTAAAGTGTCCTTACACATGTTCATGTGTGTGCACATGAATTGAACAGCACAGATGTGGAACAGGTTCATGACAGGCCCCTTAGACATTGGCAGCCATTAGCAGTAAGAAGCAGGAATTTGGAGACTCTGCTGGTTGACTATGATTAGGTACCTGTTCACACCTGTTGTTGCATTCACTGCAGGGACTGGTGGAAGGTAAAGGGTAGGCCAAAACTGAAATAGGTGCTACACCCCATAGAGGATGCAAATGCAAAGGGATTAAGGGGAAATTGTTGTAACCCTGGTGTAGTCCATCTGAAGGGCTACACTACCCCTGCCTGGCTGGCCAAACCAGGTTGAGGGGCCTGGGTTCCTACTTTACTTAAAACTGGTTCTTTCCCAAGAATAACACATTGCACAATGTCTTCACCCAGAGTATACTTTTTAGTAGGCTTGATGAATACCTGGTGCAACCCTCTGGGATGCTGTACCCACCCAAATTACCATAGTGCCACCCCAAACATGACCCAATAAACAATTCCCCACATTTAAAACATGTTTGAATTTTTTGACTCTCTCTAATTATATGCTCACGACAACAGATGTATGCAAAAACGGTAACAATTTATTTACATGGGGTGAGGGTTAGTAAAGAGTAAAAGAGTGCTGAGGTTAAGCTATTTACATTTAATTGGCATTGCATTTAAGTTGTAATAAAGATGATCATTGTATACTTACATTTAAGCATTAATCACAGTGGTTCCCATCAACCTCTGATATATTCAGATTCCTTTCTGTTGTTATCTAGGCTAGCTGCATAAAACAGCTTACATGCTTCCAAAACATGCCCACACCGGTACCAGTCCCAGACCACTATAGAACCCCACAATTCTATATATTTAACCTGGGTACCCAGTACTAGAGTCTTAAAGATACAGGCCTGTTATACGATGCAGCTGTGTTGGCCAGTTGAGTTGGGGCCCTTGACGAAAATAAGCAGATTGACTTTAGGTTTTATTTTTAAGACACATTTCTGACTGTTGATTACAGAACTTAAAACTGGATAATTGACAAAAACTTTACTCTCAATACTGAACTTGGTTTGGCAACAACATTAAACTATTTCCAAGTCTATCTGGGTGAAACAAGGCTGGACCTTGAGTACTTACAGTTTGGAAGTCATCATAGGCAAGTCACGATCAGGCTGTACAAAGCAGATTTGGATGATTGCAGAAGGCAGGTTCTGCTATAGATGTTAAGAAGAGCACAAAGGCTTGCAGCCAGGGGCCCTCTTACTGACTGCAGGATCTTACAGCCTCTGCAGTTGGAAAGCATCTCTAGCTTCTTTGGAAGTGCCCCTCTCTGGGCTGAAATCACCTACTGGATCAGACCAGGCCAGGACCGGGGCTGGCATGCTTCAGACCCCACGTCTAGGCCATGCCTTTCAGGGAAAGTGTATATCCAGTGCCCTAGGTGGCACACTACCAGGCTGTCTCCTAGGCTGATCTGAGATTGTTGTATTGCATTCAGCACATTTATTAGTAGCAAATTTATACATTAGTTCACAGTAGTCACAATCCATTCAGTCATGTGCCAGCGAGGCCACCATGATCCTCTCAAGCTTGCAGACACACATTTTCACAGAAGGGTGCTTCCTCTCTAAGGCTAGGGTGACCCAGACTCTCACAGTCCATGCAGTGTAACTTGAATCTTTAGCTTGAGGCTTGGCTCTCCACCATTTAATAGCTTTACTTGACAAAACGGCTTTTCACATGCAGCTTCTCTTAAGCTTAAGGCACAAACATCACAGTCCCTTGTGACTTTGCTGGTGTTAGCAGTTCCAACTTGAACATTTAAGACACATTAAACAAAGTCCCTCTTTGCTAAGCTGGAATTTGCATCTCCAGTTGGACAGGTACCGTCCTCATAGGCAATGTCAGGAAGAGCCACATGCTCTGGGTACTCCCCTTCCAGTCTTATAGGCACTTTCAAAACATTCACATCAACATTCTCAGTTACTGGACCCTTCTCTGGTCACTTGCAACAGATGTCCACCATTTCTCAGCATTGGACAGATGCAGGGTGCAGACAGATGATAGGAACTCCTGGGCCTTCTGGGTATCTCAGCCCCAAAAAGTTGGTTCACTAACTTGTACTTGTAAACAGAAGTTTACTCACTCAGATTAGTGTAGAAAGTTGTCTTTTTTCTGAGGTTTTCAGGCTTCATCAGCACTCTCACTGCTGAGACAGAATGTGTGTGCAGCTCTCTTACAGCTGAAGATTTAGGTTTCATTCACATTTTCCCAAAATGTGGAAAGGCAGATGCTAGCCCTGGAGGACAATCTCTGGCAACCCCTTGGCTAATGACTGTTGTTGCTGACAGCCACTCTTTCTCTTTGGCAGAGGTAGAAGCCTCCTCTTCTGTGGAGGGGCTTTCTCTGGATTGAACTAGGCCTATGTTGTCTAGCTGGGGGCCTGAGCCCCCCTCCCTGTGGAGGAGCTCCCGCTTGAACTGAGCTTATCATTAATATTCATGACCCCCTTCAGTTTTAGTGCACTTAGTGCTTTTTATTTACAGTTAATTTTGGCTCCCCTTGCACTGCCAGAAGTCTCTGGCTCCCCTGCAGCCATTATGTAATTTTGGGACTGGGACCACGCAAGGTGCAACCACTTTCCACCATGGACTGCAATCACAGCACTGGAGGACAGCCCATTAGATCACACCTTCAGTTGAGAGCTGGGGTGCACCTGGGTGCATTCATGAGCTCATCGGTGGCCATAACTCTTACCTGGGAACTTTCTGGCAGCTCTGTAAATGCTCTGATTGTCCAAAGAGGGCAACATTTAAATATGGGCTGTCTGGGGACCTTGGGGCATCTTTGAGGACCTGGGCCATAGTGGCAGTGCACCTCGGGGTTAAATAGGGACACCCTCAGGCATTGGTAGGCAACTGAGGACAAACAGACAAATGGACCACAAGGTAAGCCCCAATTTAGGGGGGGTTTGTTACACTGTGGAAACAAATAAACCCTGTCTAGAGATAGGGTCAAAAGGAGAAAAGCTATTAAACTTCTACTTTAAAGTTTAAGGTAAAAGCAAATGAATACCTAAGTAGAGTATTGTAACAGGGGATAATCCAGACAAAAAAAGGGAAATCAAGAAACACCTTATCTTGGATAAGTATAAAAAATAAATTTTCAGATAATATGGAGTGCAGATTTGGGTATCATGGGAGTGGTGCAGTGGCTGTGGAGCAGCAGTATTCAGGGAGACCTTCTGGAGATTGAGGTGCTACCACATTTGCATTCACCTCTATTAGCTGAAGGGGAAGGTCTCTAGACTCTGGGTTCAGTTGGCTAGGATCAGGGTACCTCTTCCTCCACCCAGGGTCTTCCAAGTCCACCACGGATGCTTCTGTGGGTGATTAGAAGGATGACTGGCTGGACTGTGGTGGGCTACTGGTGGGTGGGGCTGAGGGTAAGGCAATGAATTCCTCAGCCAGCGCTACTCCAGGACTCTTTTGCCATTCCGGCAGGATGGGATTGCCAAGATGAAACACCCACAATAGTTTCATGGGAGATTGTGGCTATCCTTCTGAACAGAAGCCCCAAAGAGGGAGGAAGAGAACCACAGCAGAAGAGGAAGCAATTTGCCAATCCAGTAGAGAAGAGAGCTGAGGCGCAGGTGCCTTACTTTTTCTCATGCCAGCGACTTGGGTTCGGGATTTATATTTGGTTGCTGGTGGTTGGCTGGGGGGAGAAGGACTGAGCTTCCGGGGGACAGCTCTCATCTCCTAGGGAGGGGTGGCTTGCCTTCTTGTCCCTTGGCTGCACCAAGGTGAAGGCCTGCGGGAAGCACTGGCAGTGTGAGAGACACAAAGTGAGGGATTGTGGTGCTGTAGATGTGTGTGCCTCCACACACACACACAAATGCATGCTGCAGAAGGGCTAAGGGAGAAATGGTTGGTGTGGGCTACATGAAGCCCTGCATGCCTTCCTCTGCCCTGCACCATCAGCTGGCTAGCAGTCTATGTGTGGATGTGTGTCACTGGATGGGGAGAGGACAGCCCTCCCTTTCCAAACCCTCCCATGGGGGGGATGGGAGGTGATCTGTGGGGGATTACCAATCATGTTGGTCCAGTATTACTCTGAGGACATTTGGTACTCCCTAGAACCTATGGGAATAAACTACCTTACTTTGATGCTTCTCAAAATCTCAAAACTTGCAGGCTCGCAGACTGTGTATACAAATCATAGCCTGCAAGCGACTGCTTTGCAATGTTTATCAGATGTGGGTCTGCAAGCCCACGAAATCATGTCAGTCACTGGCCACAAGTCTGATTCATCCCTATAAAACTACTGGGGTCCGGTACTCACCCAGTGCCAGCACTGGAACATTATTCTTTCTGGAGCAGCAGAAAAAGACCAGCAAATCCAACAAAGCACGACACCCGGAAACTTCATAGCCACTGAAGAACAGCCCAGAACCGCTGATGCAAGTACCTCCTCGCAAGAAACACGAGACTTCACGGAGACCACCAGCAATGAACAGATCAACAAAAGCTACAAAGAATGCTACCAAACAATAATTCAAGCAACTCAATGTGTGTCTTCAATATATAGAAATGAGAAAACTGCAAAAAAGACACACAGATAATGCAAACGTTTCTTCAAAGTTCAACATTGTTCACGAGGACTGTTAGTTAATTAAAATGTTTTAAAACCATTAAACATGTTAAACCAACCTATAAAAATTTAAAAAACTGTTTAAAAATTAATATTTTAAAAACCTTAACAATATAGATACAACCAACTAAGAAAAACAATTTTTCAGCCTGCAAAAAAGGAACTATTTTTTTCTCTGTTTCAGCCATATTTTACATGTTAAAAAAATATTAGTCATTAAATTTAAACTTAAAACAAGAAAACCATGTCTGTCAATTATTTTACAACAATGAGGTATTTTATAATAGCAATAATGCACTCCAGGGTAAGTGTCATGCTGGGATAACGTCACTTCCACGGTGGTTGGATGCACTTGGCCTTCAGCCATATGCCCAACCACCCCAGCTATAACATTATCCCAGCACAACACGCACCCTGCCATGCATTATTGCTTAAGCAGCAGTCAGTTGGAAGACAGGACAGTGACCAGTGTGGAACCACAAAGAATCAGCACTGGGCCCTGTCCTCTTCAATGTCTTTATAAGTGACATTGCTGAGGAACTGGAGGGGAAGGTGTGTCTCTTTGTGGATGACACAAAAATCTTTAACAAGGTGGACACCCAGGAAGGAATGTAAAGAATGCAAAGGGATCTAGGGAAACTAAAGGAGGTGTCTATGGAATGGCAGCTCGCTTTCAATGCCAAAAAGTACAAAGTCATGCATCTAGGGCAAGGAAATCCAGGGCCTGTGTATAAGATGGTGGGGGAAATGTACCTACAGACACACAGAGAAAGACTGAGACCTTGGGGAGATCATATCTGATGATCTCAAGGTAGCAGGGCAGTACAACAGGGTAGTAGGCAAGGTAAGCCAAATGCTGGGCTGTACGGGGGGAGGGGGTTTCTAGCAAAAGAAGACAGGAGGGGCTGTGTCTGTTTTGCTCAGTGGTGAGACCCCATCTGCATTATTGTGTCCAGTTCTGGGGGCCGTACCTCTGTAAAAACATGAACAGGGTGGAAGCGGTGTAGAGGAGGTCTACTAAAATGGTACAGAGATTGAATGAGAAACCATTTGAGGATAGGCTGTGGGAGCTCAATATGTATGCGCTAGAGAAGAGGAGAGTGAGAGGGGACATGATTGAGACGTAGAAGTACCTCATGGGAGTAAACAAGTTGTTGGAGGGGATTCTCTTTCACAGGAGGAGGACCAGAACATGGGGGCATGCTATGGAACCTGAGGGGATGTTAGGAAATGCATTTTCACAGAAAGGGTGGTGGATGCCTGAAACTGCCTACCACAGAAGGTAGTAGGGACGAAGGCAATGAAGAGCTTCAAACATGCATGGTATAGGCACATGGGTATAATAAAAAGAGTCAAGGGAGGAGGGAGGGACACCTTTGACCAAATAGAGTCCAGGGTGTAGTGTTAGTCAGGGAATATATTGCAGACAAGATGAGCCTACCAGTCTTCTTCTGCTGACACATTCTATGTTTCAGTGTTTCTACATGATGCTTTTCTTTAGTTCTTTTGATGCAGTGCAGTTTCCATAGTTGTATTTTTGTAGTTCTTCCTCATCCCCATATCATGATTCCACCACCAATTATTTTCTAAACAAATACTGTGATTAAGTCTAATTTTTTTCTGCAGTTTTTTAACTGAGCTAATTTGTTATCTGTGATGGCACTTTGCATTGTCTGCATCCCCCACAGCTCACCTGAGCAAAAAACATGGAGCAGTCCTGAAGGTTTTATTTATCCATTAAAGTAAGGCTCTGGCTTTCTATCCACAGTATAATCTTCCTCTCTCCCTGTGCTGTTGTTTGATTGTCCAAGTTAGCGAAGTATTGCTCTTCTCTTCCTGCTGTAGGCTGGTGTCCGAGTACATACAAAACTGCACTATCTTTCCTGCTCCACTCAGGTACTTAAAACAACACCATCACTGGAGTCCTCAGTTTAAATGCAAATTCCTGGAAATGACTGACACGTGATCATGGTTAGATTGTGCCTCGTGCCTTAACAAACATGCAACCACTCCAACAATTTACTATACTTACTTCAGCTTCGATCGGGTCCACAACCCAGCCTACTCATTCAGTGGCACAGGATGAGAGTCAGATGGCACCAGGATGGACACCTGAACAACAGAGAGCATGAGCAAGAGAGAAAGGTGGAACTAACAGTGCACAGTAAAGTTTGCAGCCATAAACCAAACTGTCTAAACTGACAGTTTTATTGAGTGCTGTGCAGGGGAGTGAGAGTAATTGCGGGGGGAGGGGCCAGGAGTAGGCTAGAGTGAAGCTTCACTGCAGGGAAGTGGTTAGGGTGCTACTACTGTAATTTAAACAGATAGATTTAAAAGTGTGCAGAAAAAAAAAGAATTTCTTTTAAGGACAGTGTGTGTGTGTGTGTGTGGTGGGGGGGGGTTGCCTACAACTAACGTTGAATGTTGCTTTCTGTTTCTTTGGATAGTTGGGCAGGGTGTTGGGCTTTATTGAGAGCAGAAATGGCAACTAAAATAAGTTATTTATTTCTTTATTTATTTATTTATTTATAATGCTGGCTGGTGGATTGATTTGGGCTGAGACTAAATACCAGGATGACTGTGCATTGTGCTCTATTAAAGAGCCAGTGGAACTAAGACAGGAAACTAATACAAATAAGTAGTAGTCGGTTTTTATCTTTTTATTTCTGCAGTGTTTTTTGTTTTCATTTTGCTAATCAGAAACTCTTCTATGTGATAACATAGTGTATGGCTGAACGTTATTGTGTATGGAAATACACTCAAAAAAGTGGTTCTGCTGCAGAAGTGACATAGCTACTAAAGCAGAATGACTTTTCATTCTGCTTTAGTAGCTACATCACAGTGCAACCACACCCAGCAGTGCTGCTCATAGGACAGGGGGTGGTTGAGGAGTCACACATGTGAGAGTACCAGCCAGCAAATGGACAAGGAGTGTGGGTCCCCGGTGACTACAGCAGCAAGAATAACTAAGAGACGTGTTTTAGGAGCCATACACTATATAGAAAAGTGTATGGGAGCCCCAGTACACAACCCGCTATTTTAGTATCTTGAGGTTTCCATGACAACAAGAACCTCTCGAGCTTTGCTCTTGAGGTCCTCATCATCATGGAAATCACTCAGTATTAGAATAGTGTGGTTGTGTATGGGCTCCCATACAGTATCCTATATATATATAGTGCTGGTTGCGTGGAACAGCACTTAGCCAGCAGCTGACATGTCTGACTCTATTGGTCCACATTACATCATCAGCAC
This sequence comes from Neoceratodus forsteri, assembly GCA_016271365.2. Lineage (NCBI taxonomy): Eukaryota > Metazoa > Chordata > Ceratodontiformes > Ceratodontidae > Neoceratodus > Neoceratodus forsteri. The sequence goes on from CM057452.1 coordinate 1,236,434,408, forward strand.
TTACAATGACATCACAGGTGAATGAACTGTCAGTCACTCACTTGCTGTTCCTAAGTAGCAGTGATGTCACATTCAGAGAGGTCACAATTCTGATGATATAGTGTGTGACAGTAGAGCAAGATATACAGTATCAGCTGCCAGGCATAGTGCTGACCCACACATCACACCTTCTAACATCAGGAAAACAATCTTCTAGTTAAACTAAGGGAAAAGCAACAGAACTAAATAGTAAACAGGGAGCAGATGAGGCATTTTGGGTCACCCTGGAGGCAGGAAATGGCACCACAATCCGCATGGGGGTTGTATACAGACCCCCATCTCAGGGGGAGGGAATGGACAAGGAAATGATAGAAGGCTTTCTTAGAATTGCAGAAAAAGGGGAGATATTGTTGATGGGGGACCTGAATATGCCAGATATTAACTAGAGCACCTTTGCTGCAGGCACATCCAAGAGCAGGGTCATTCTTGATGCCCTTCAGGGGGCATGCCTCAGACAGCTAGTATTGGAACCCACTCGGGAGGGAGCAATCTTAGACCTGGTACTCTCAAATGGGGATGGAGAAAGAATCTCAGATTTAGAAGTGGGTACCCATCTGGGAACAAGCGACCACCGAGTGGTGTGGTTCATGATAAACACAGCCATACAATCAAACCATACAAAAGCGAGTACTGGACTTTAGGAGGGCTGACTTTGGGAAATGAGATAGTGCCTGAAAAGCACTAGCAAACAGGCAAGAAGGAGGGTGGAGGAACAATGGGAGTGATCAAACAGCCATCACAGAGGCAACAAGCCTTTGTGTAAAGCAAATCAATAAAACACAACGAAGGAAAAAAACGCTATGGTTCTCAAAAGAGGTGGCAGGGAAGATTAAGGAGAAAAGGACAGCATTCAGGAAATATAAGGAAACACAGAAGGAGCAGGACAGAGAACTTTATCAGTTAAAGCAGAAGAGGCTGGGAAGGCAGTCAGAATAGCAAAGGCCCAAACCGAGGAAAGGATAGCCCATTATGTTAAGAAGGGGGATAAAACCTTTTATAGGTACATTATGGAGTGAAGAAAGACCAAAGGAGGGATACTGAAGCTTAATAAAGGGGAGGGAATGTGGGTAGAGTGTGACAGTGAAAAAGCAGGGATACTGAATGAATATTTCTGCTCAGTATTCACAAAGGAAGAGGAGGGGGAGTTACTTAAATCAAACAAGAGAAACACTCTGAAGACGGGGGTCGATACCAGTCCATTTACAGAAGAAAGGGTTCTGAAAGAACTAATAAAATTGAAGGTGGACAAAGCAATGGGGCCTGATGGGATTCACCCAAGAATTCTAAAAGAACTAAGGGTAGAACTAGTGACACTGCTGACTACCCTCTTTAACAAATCATGGGAGGATGGGGTGGTACCCGAGGATTGGAGAAGGGCAGATGTGATTCCTCTTCACAAAAGTGGGAGCAGAACAGAGGCAGGAAACTACAGACCAGTTAGTTTGACCTCAGTGGTAGGGAAAATGATGGAATCACTTCTGAAGGAAAGAATTGTTGAGTACCTAGAGGCCAGTGGGGCACAGGACCCAAGGCAGCATGGATTCACGATGGGAAGGTCATGTCAGATGAATCTAATAGATTTCTTTGACTGGGTGACCAAAGTAGTAGACCAGGGAGGGGCTGTGGACATGGCCTACCTAGATTTTAGCAAGACATTTGATACAGTCCCACACAAAAGATTAATACACAAGATAGCCAGCCTTGGAGTGGGTCCCAAGGTGGTAGCCTGGATAAAAAATTGACTAGACAACAGGACACAAAGGGTAGTAGTAAATGGAGTGCACAGTGAAGAAAGGAGGGTTACTAGTGGGGTACCACAGGGTTCAGTACTGGGACCGGTCCTTTTTAATGTCTTTATAATTGACATTGCAGAGGAACTGGAAGGAAAAGTATGTCTCTTTGCAGATGACACAAAGATCTGCAACAGGGTTGATACACAAGATGGAGTGGAAAGGATGAGAAGGGACTTGGCAAGGTTGGAGGAATGGTCAAATGTATGGCAGCTCAGATTCAATGCAAAGAAGTGCAAGGTAATGCACATGGGAAACAAAAACCCAGGGGAAGCATACACAGGGGGTGAGATACTGACAACAGTAAAAATAGAAAGGGACCCGGGGGTAATTTTATCAGATGACCTAAAGGTGACAAGCAATGTGAGAAGGCAGTAAGGAAGGCTGGGGGGATACTGGGATGCATAGGAAGAGTCATCACCAGTAGAAAACAGGAAGTTGTTATCCCTCTGTACAGACAGTTGGTGAGACCCCATCTGGAGTACTGTGTGCAGTTCTGGAGACCCCATCTCCGCAAAGACATAGATAGAGTGGAGGCTGTCCAGAGGAGGGCAACCAAAATGGTGCAGGGTCTGCACCAGAAGACATACGAAGAAAGACTAAAGGAGCTTAATATGTATACCCTTGAGGAAAGAAGGGAGAGAGGGGACATGATAGAAACTTTCAAGTACCTCAAGGGAATTAACAAAGTCCAAGAGGGTAGCATCTTCCAGAAAAAGAGATGTGCAAGAACAAGGGGCGAATTTGAAGATAGAGGGGGGGCTCAGAGGTAATGTGAGGAAGTACTTTTCACTGAGAGGGTTGTGGGTGCATGGAACAGCCTCTGAGGAGGTTGTGGAGTCAAGAACAGTGGGGGACTTCAAGAATGCATGGGACAGGCATAAGGCAGTCCTAGTGGGGGGTAGGAGGAAGTAAGCTGCTGGTTAACTAGGATCTGCAGCTTATCTGTTAGGTAGGAAAATGGGCAGACTAGGTGGGCCAAGCGGTCCTTAACTGCCATCAAATTCTATGTTTCTAAAGAAAAAGTACCTCAGATGTAAAAGATAATGGTTGGCTGCTTTTAAAATCTAATATTAGTTTTTGGCAGTGGACTAGCTCTTTAATGCACAGTCACCTGATTGGTTTTAGCCAGTTGAGTTAATAGGATTGCTAGACCCATTTTATAAAAAAAGTTACTATCACATGACGGCAACATGTCTTAATCTAAGCTCTTAATGATATGGTATATTTTTCTTCCTTTCGGAGATATTGGAGAAAAACTTTCCTTTTGACCCAGGCATTGTCACATTTGGGTTAATTTAGGATAATAAAATTAATGAAAACCAAGTTATGCTGGTTAATTTAGTAATATCAGTAGCTAAAAAAATTATGCTGACACATTGGATGGACCTGCCCCCCCCCCAAACATTATGAAATAAGTGACACTTATGACTGATGTACAGTAAGTAAAATTGAGAAAACATTTCATAAAATGGATTGTACCTGGAATATATTTGAATAAATATGGGCTTTGCTAATTGCACAAATTTAAAACTAAATATAGGATTAATGCACAAAAAGGTGTGTGTTGTGCTGGGTGGTTGGGCACGAAGCCACAGGCTGAGTGCTCCCAACACCTGAAGAGTGACTTTATCACAGCACAACACACACACCCACGTTTGAAGAGGCAGCAGGTGGAGAGACATGGCAGACTTGGCAAGCAACATGCTAACAACAATGCTGCACTGAAAATGATAGCTACCACCGCCTCCTTCATTTGCAGAACTGTGTCAGCTTGTGCCATTCTGAACAACCTTACAGCACCATGCAGTGAGAGAGGTCACTGTAGTCTGACTTGGTCTTCGGCACTGCACACCTGAAAACATCACCTGCCAATCATCAGAGTCAGGGAGGAGCCAGCAAGTTTAAAAGACTGATCTTACCCAAGATTGGTAGTGGGCAGAGAGGCAGGGCAGAGAGGTGAGCCTGCCATGTCCTCTGGGGGCACTGGGACCTGGGCAAGTAACACTGTCTCTCACCAGTTTTATTTAATGTTTTCATTAGCAAAGGTTAAATTTGGTTTATTTGTCTACATTGCTTTTAGTTAAATGTATGTTGAACAGCTTGGCTTCAATTGGCTATGTACTTGACATCAGAGAACTTTTAGTAATGTGTTAATTTTATCAGACCATAATGGAGATTACTCATTTTTTCATGTGTTTATCTACAGAAGGGGAACTTATTTAAAAGCATTAAAGACCCAAAATGATGATGCTAAGATTTTTTTATGCTTTTAGGTTTTGGATGTTTTGTGGGCATGCACTGAAACATGTATAGATTTAAAAGGGTGGCTAGAGAGTAGTGGCTTAGTCAGTGGCCCTTAATGGGATAGTTAATGACACATCCATTTCATATAAAAATAGATGCAACTCTTTTACAAAAACTGGATAAGTTACTGACTAACAAAACATTTGAAAACTGGTAATCCTCATGGTTTCATGACTGTGATGCACAAAAATCATATTTCATGGATCATGTTTTTAATTTATTAGGGGGTGATGGTAAGTTAAACCCAAGCCCTCAAGAGGTCACTGGTAGTAAACTGTGGCTCTTACATGATAACTTGTAGTATAGCACCAAAAATGGATATGCTTTTAACAATGGCCCTAGAGCAAGATCTGGATATATTAGGTTTATCTGAAGCCTGGTAATCTAAACGCATTGAAGACAATGAGATCACACTCCCAGGTTATCACCAGTTTAGATCTGACAGGTGTAAATGGGTTGGGGGGTCACTATATATAAAACATTCATTAGGGCTTCTGGAGACTTTGTTAAGAGGCAGTACTTAAAACATAGAATATCTAGTAGTCAACTTTCTTAACCTTAAATTAGCAGTTAGTGTGGTATAATCTCTGCCCAAAACTAATTTAGCCAATTTAGAAGTAGTGATTAGTAAAATTTATGAATGCCTTGGAGTTAAAATTCTTATCTTAATGGGAGATATGAACTCTGACTGGTTTCATTCAAGGGGAAATCAAGTAAAGGAATTGGGGTCAATCCTGGAAGCTAAACAACACATTAGAATGCCTACTAGATACACAAATGTTTCTACCCAGGGATCAATTTTAGATCTATTATCCACTTCTTTACAAATCAGGGTTAGTGATTCTGGGATACTACCATCACACCTAGGGGATCATAACCCAACCTGGATCACTATTATGTAAGAACAGCTATTGAATAAAAATAATTACTGCTAAACTAAGGACATAAAAAACTTTTCTGACGACAAGTTTAAGATTAGTGCGAGAAATGAAAATTGGGATTGTTGTAAATTAATTCCTGAACTAGACTGGGCTACGGAGTACTTCATAGGAACCTTTGGAGATTTGAGCAACCTGCACACCCCAAGGCATAAATTCACTATAAAGACAGCTAGGGTTACATGGATAAATGAGAAAATTCCAAAAATGATTAAAATAAAAAACAAACTTTGGCGATTAGCATTAAAAAAAAATAAACATGGGTGGGATTAGTAAATTTCTAAACAAAAACGCAATGAGTGTATGGCACAGATAAAGAAAGCTAAAGCCAAATTCTATAAATACAGACTGGAAAATAACAAAGATCCTCATAAATTGGAACACACTGCCATTTTCTGTATGTACTTCTCCATCTTCTACAGCTTTTACTACTGCACTGGAAAGCTGCTTCTTCAACGTCTATAATTGTTATGTGTAATGTATGCTGCTTGTCTAAAGTTTGTAATTGCTTTGTGTAATGCATATTGTGTTGTGTACTTTGTAATGTAGTTTGTAATGAACTTTGTATTTTAATTAAACCTTATCTACATACAGAATTGTCTTGTAAACAGGAATATGTTTCCCTAACAATATGTTACAGTATAAGAATAATATTTTTATCTATCTATCTATCTATCTATCTATCTATCTATCTATCTATCTATCTATCTATCTATCTATCTACTGATCTACCAATGGTCTTATACAGTAGTGTTAATAGTAGTAGCATTAGGAAGTCTACTGTTTTAACATGGTTGAACTGTTAAGTCTTGTAGGGCTGTATTTTTAAAGTCATACTGATTTAAGTAACAAAATCAGTTGCACTGTATCCCAGGTTCAATGAGTAGGAGTTTTTGAGCATTTCCAGAGCTAATAGGATTACATAGGTTTTGTGAGGAGACCTCAGAGATAATTATGGTAGAGCCATTTATGCATTTGTAAGTTAGAACACCATTTGTGCTCATGTCTTTTTTTAAGCAAAAGAAGGCCCAAATGATCATATGCAAGCAGTGGCCTGTCAGTCTGTTGCAGCAGTGGGCAAATTGACATAAATTTTTAAACGAAGTGTTGTTTAAGCAACTGGCAGAATGTTCACCCCCACGGTCACATAACAGAAGGCCTCAGATGGAACCAGGGCTTTTGTTTTATCTGTAGCAGGTTAAACAATAGAGATTTCCATATTAAGCAGGTGAGGTTAGGAGGGGGATTTTTCATGGTCAGCAAAGAAATGCAAGAATTAAAATTGTAAGTACTGTAGTACATGATTTTTTAAATTTGTGTATGTGTGTGTAAGAAGGGAATTAAGAGGGTTAGTGGCTATCAGCCGATGGAGCAGGACATTCTGAGCAAGGGCTCCACTGTTGGTTAACTAGGATCTGCAGCTTATCTATTAGGTAGGAAAATGGTCAGACTAGGTGGGCCAAGCGGTCCTTATTTGCCATCAAATTCTATGTTTCTATGTTTCTATGTTTCCGCTACTCACAAATTAAATAGAAATGTTAACTACAACTTACATAACTTATAGCATTTGATACAGCTTTGTATACAGTATCAAATAATACCAAATTTGTCTGGCTTGAAGAGAGGAAAATCAGAGCAAGCTGCACAGCAGGAAAGCAACAAGGGCAAACAAGGGAAGCCACCAGAACACGTTGAGGTGGGAGGCTCGAGCTATGCGGCAATGACTGGGGCAGAACCATTGAATACTGCTCTTCTACAAGCCATAAGAAATCTTGATAAAAAAGTGGAAAACCTCTACACCCTGTTTTCCTTTGAGGATGCTAAACTTGTTCAAGTTTCAGATGAAGCTCATCATTCTACATAGGTCGCTAATAAAACTGCAACAGCTGTTACAGGAGTAAGCACAGAAAACAAGTTAATGTGTCTATGATTTGAACTCATAGAGAAGGCTGCACAAGTAGCTCATCTTAGGCTATTGGGAGTCCAAGAAGGAACAGAGGTGGAAGATCTGCTGCCCTACACAACTCAGCTTTCGGAACAGTGCTTGGGACTATTGCTAATGGTTCTGTTTATAAAATGTTATTGGATCACACCAAGACAGCGGATGTCAAGTCCTGACCAACCAAGGACTATACTGATCATTTCAGCAGGTCAGCATGTAAGAGATTTCCCAAACAAATTGCAGAAAAAAAGGACAGCTACAAATGCCTAATGAAGCCATCATTTTCTCTTTCCCCAGTGTCAGCTATGCAACGAGACAGCTGAGAAAGAGTTTTGAGGTGATCTGGTTGAGCCTTAAAACATTGCAGATAAGTCATGCCTTACAATTCCCTACATGTCTAAGGATTACATATGCTGGGGAAACTTACTCCTACCCTGATCCTTCAGAGGTGTGTAAGCAGCTCAATGTATTAAACTGGACTTTGCTCAGTGTTCACAGGCAGAAGCCTCTGAAGGGGATAAGGACATTGATGCATGTCCGTAATTGACTATCTGGACTCCTGCTGAACAGTGTAAATGCAATGCAATTTTCTGTATTGTTGGCTAAATGGTACTATTAATATTATGCTAATGTTGTTAACCACAGGGTGCCTTCACTGATGTGGGAGACTCGGTGCTTATCCAGTGGAGGTGGCCTTATTACAGTCAAGATCCTTTAATCTCCATGTGTTAACCAGATGGGTAGGCAAGGGGCACTGAGATTGCAAAGATGGCCACTGCCATGTTGCCCTGTTAATGCATGTTATATATTTTTACTGTACCCCATTTCTCCTACACAGAACTGCAGTCAGTGTTGGGGTCCAGCAACATCTGGGTAAGCTGGTAGCCCTAGATGGCAGTTTCAGCCTTATTCTCTTGGAACAATGTTCAAATAGTTAAAAATTGACAAAGTGGCAAATATCACTTTCATTTGTCTATAATTAATTTGTGAGATAATCTCTATTAGATGCCATTGACAAGTTAACAAGCTTGAAATGTTTAAAAGTTCTTAAGACTTAATTACTTGTATAAGCTGTGTTTATTCCATACCTCATTTTCTGTATAAGTGAAATGTTCAATTTTAGTGACTATGCCTCAGATCTCAGGGGGGAGCTCAGGCTTTTGAGCAACCCTTTATAAATGTGCTCAGGTTTCTTTTATCAAGAACATTGAGGACTGAACTAAACATCATCACTGAATGTGATGTGATGGGTGCAGGTTAGCGTCATTACAATTGTCTGAATATATAAATGAAATTCAGTCTATGGTCATTGCTGCATTAGCCAATTTAGCAACTATGTAGTATTGTAATATAAGATGGTTACAAGACTCCTATATGCTGTGACCATGGGAGATACATACTGTAAATGCTCTCCTGAGTGTAACGTGTGATCAGATGTTACTTATACTGATCTTAGAACCAATAAATTTTCATATATACTTTATATATTTGAAATTGAATAAAAATAAATTACAAAAAGAAGGAAGGGAATTATGAGGGCAAATAACATTTAATTATCATTTATTTTTAATTTAAGGCACTTTTATTTGTAGGTACTAGGTGAATGTCTTTAGTGAGTAAAGGTGACAACCATGTTTGTGATGGCAATCAGGAATGTGTGTATTATTGATTTTTGGTGTAAAGATGCTGCTGGATCTTTTTCCAGTGCTATTTTACTGAAATAACAGCTCTGGTAAAGATAACCCTCGTCCAATCAGGTTTCATGATTTTAAAAGCAGCAGTACTACCAAATCAGGAAGTGATATATCAAAATTCTGTTTTTTTGGCTGTTAGCATGTGGCCATAGTATCAGTTTCCATATCTGTAAATATTTTTTTTCAGTCATCTTTAGTTTTTTAGATAATTGCAATTTATTAGAATTGTTGTTGTGCCACAGTAAATATGGTGGCTGACTAATTTTCAGCTGCATTTCCCTTCTGGTCACATCACCTCTTTTGGGGGATGTTGTGCTGAACTGTCCTGATGTCCCTGTATAGTACTGCCAGTAAAACAAATGTGCAGTTGGCAGCGGAGGGGGTTCCAGTGCGCATGCTTGGTGGCAGAAATGTAAACAAAACCAGAGGATAGCTGAGCAAATTATTCAGTGATAGTACAATGATGGCAGGAATGTGTATCAGGTATATGATCAACAGAGCACAAGGAATAAACTGATGAAAAAGCACAGATTTTTTTTATATAGTACTGCTGCTTTAAACCCCATTTTGTAGTTTTGTATAACTGACTCTTGTTGGCAGACTGGTACACTTTGCTTCTGTATTTCAATGCAGGAAATAGGGACTTATGCAAAACCAGCTTATGGGTGCTGGGATCTAGGCAATACTATATCTGTATACTTAGCTTTTTTCATATATTTATTAATGTTTTACAAACTTACAAATATTAACAATCAAGAAAACATACTGGCATAACACTACATACAGAAAAATTGTTTAAACATACATTTGTCAATGCCGAATGTTGTCTTGCTGGCATTGGCACTGGTAATGCAGAAGTTAGAGAGATGAATAATAGGAATGGCAGTGAAGTATTGAACTGATGACAACCCCACCCCACACCCTGCAGAGACTGACAGGCACTGGGTTGTGCTTTGGGTCATCAGCCATAACGCTCACACCATTTCACCTGTCCCTACCTTACAGACACCGACAAGTGTCATGGTGTGCCTTGGGGTCTTCGAGCCATATGCTCACCCCATTCCATAAGGAAATACATTGAGATGGGTGCACTATAGGAGAATAGGGTGAACTTTAGGTCTGAAGAGTTCAAGGCACATCTCGATGCTTGTCAGTGGCTGCAGGTTGGGGGTGGAATGGCGTGAGCATTACAGCCAAAAATCCCAAGTCACATCCCTGACACCTGTAAGTCTCTACAGGATGGGGAGTTACAGTTGGAAACCCTAATGCCCCAGGCGTTTGTTCTTTATTTTCAATCCAAATTTTCAACATGGGCTTTTTGTGACCCCACCTCATGAACAGTGGCACTATCAGTTCATTATCTGAAAGGTGATTTTGCACAATGACTGTACCATTTAATGCCACAGATGTGAAGCATGTTTTGGGCAGGATGTGAAAAACTACAGCACTACTATTCATGAGGAGATGTGAAAAAATTTTAATGTTGAAAATCTGGAGTGAAAATCTAGAAAACTGGTTAAGTCATAAGCATGCGTAGAAACTGGACAACAGATACCCATAATGCAATTACTTTGGATAATTTTTAAACCAAATTTTCAACAGGCATTTTGGGACCTCCACTGATGAACAGTGTCACTGTGATTTTCTTAATCTGTCCTAAACATTGATTTGCCACAGCAACTGTGGCATTGTGAGCAAGATGTGTGAAAACACATATTGGGCAGGATATGAAAAATGACAGCTGTACTGTTCATAAGGAGGTGTGAAAAAATGACAATATTGAAAATCTGGAATGAAAATATAAAAAATTCTCAAAGTTACGAGCGTGCGTGGAAACTATGAAACTCATGCTTGTAGCAGTCATTTCTTTGGAATTTTGTTTTACCAAATTTGCAACAAATGCTTTTTGTTAGCCCACCTCATGAACAGTGGCACTGTCATTTTGTTAATCTGTCCCAAAAGGTGATTCTGTGCAGTGACCACTGTCACAAATGCATTCGGCAGGTCAGGCTCTGTGCTCCCACAGTGCCAACCTCAGAGTACAATACCGTGAACATGTAACAGACAGGGTAACCCTCCTGTCTCCTTTGGGTCTGAATCACCTTTAGCCTCGAGTTCTGGAGGGATTTGAATGGTGAACCTTATGTTGTCATACCCAAATGTACAGGCTCAGATAATATTCTCTGTGGGGGGATGCAATATATCTTTTGCCTAACAGCACATAACCAGGTATGCAAAATGAACCCTTTTCAACTCTATAAGAGACCTATGTATTTCTTACCTTATTAAGCAAGCTCAGTAACACAGTCAAGCTTTTTAACAGCTATCAGACTTAAATACAGGCACCTCACATGTGAAAAGAAACTGAGAAGACACCCAGGCAGTATTTCAAAGAAAAGGTTGTTTACTAAAATATGATAAAAACAGGTAAAATTAAACTCAGAACAATATATCATACATCTTACAATCTTGTAAAACAAGAAGGAAGTTACAGAACAAAACATTCCTTCCATAAAGACTTAATTTCTTCTATCTAAGTATTACCTTGTAAGTGCTGTTCAAGTTGGAGAACTTCTGTCTCAGAGCCCAAAAATCATGTGTCACATATCCTAGATACAGGATTCATTTTCAAGATCCTTCTCCTGACATCCTTTTGGCGAGTCATCTAGCTCCTCCCTTAGAATCAATTTCTGACATAGTTATCCCTGAGGATGTAAGTCATTAGTTTGAGAACTCTGTAACTAGCCATTTCCCAAATAAGACAGTCTTTAATCAAACATTTCTCTTTGATGTCCCATCTCCTTATGTCCTGCTGCTAGTGTGATCTGAAGGTTTTATTACTCTTCACACACTTCTGCCTATGTGTTAATATGAGAGGAACCAGCCCAATTACCTTTCTTCCTGCAACGTCATAAAACTCCCATTTAGTTTCAACTTCAAAAGCATGGGCAGGTCATAAAAGGTAATAAAATGCCCTTCTGGAAGGATATCTTAATTAAATGGTTCTTCTGGTAAGTTTAATGACATCCTGTGGTTTGAGCTACTGGCCTTTAAAGTTAAAGGCCAAATCTCTCACATACTGACATTTCATACACAGACCATTTATTTATAATATAAATATGATACAGGTAACCAGAAGCAGGGGCATAGCGTCACACTCCTTCCCATCTAGACCAAATTTGGGGGCTCTATCCCCTGCATTTGATGAGCTCCACAAGTCAGTTCATTCCTCATACATATGCAACAAGCTGTCTGTATTTTTATTGACTGCTCCAGCCCTATGTAAGATCATCATGTCATACCCATGCAAGGCAAGACTCCATCTTAGTAGTCTACCATTCATTTTTCCCATTTGTATCAGCCAAACCAGGGGGTTGTGGTAAATTTGTACCTCAAAATGCTGCCTATATAAGTATGACTCTAGCTTCTTTAGGGCCCACACTATGGCAAGACTCCTTTTTTCCACAGTAGGGTATGCCTGCTCCCTGGGAAGTAATGTTTTACTCAGGTACACTATTGGGTGCTCTTTCCCTTGGTTGGATGTCTGACTCAGCACTGTGCCAATACCCACATCTGTGGTACAGTCTGAACTACAAAGGGTCTGCTGTAGTCTGGACTTGTCAATACAGGAGCACTGCACAGTGCCGCCTTCATTCTAGTAAAGGCTTTTTCACAGGTTGGTTCCCAGGTAACTTTCTTAGGCATCCTTTTCTTTACCAGGTCAGATAGGGGAGCAGTCAGGGCACTATAATTGGGTACACATTTCCTATAGTACTCTGCTCTCCCTAGAAAACTCCTGACCTGCTTCTGTGTTTCTGGTCTGGGCCATGCCTTGATCACCTCTATTTTTACTTGGTTAGGATGAAGCTCTCCCCAGCCTACAACATTCTCAAGGTGTGCCACTTGAACCATGGCCACCTGGCACTTCTCAGCTTTGACAGTGAGCCCGGCCCTCTGTAATCTGCCCAGCACTTCACTAAAGTGGGACAGGTGTTTTTCCCAGCTGGCACTAAAGATGACAATGTCATCCAGGTATGCCATGGCATACTCCTCAGGACCATTTAACACCTGGTTCACCAACCTTTGGAAAGTGACCAGGGCATTCTTCATTCCAAAAGGCATTACTTTAAATTCAAATAACCCTATCAGAGTGATGAAGGCTGACCTCTCCCTAGCTCTGTCGGTTAACTCTACCTGCCAATACCACTTTGTCAGGTCAATAGTCAAAAGATAGGTTGCCCCTCCCAACTGGTCCAGGAGTTCATCCGTCCATGGTATCAGGTGGGAGTCTGACTTTGTGACTGCATTCAATCCATGATAGTCCATACAAAAATGAGTAGAGCCATCTGACTAGGCCACAAGAACTATCGGTGATGCCTAGGCACTGTGGGATCTCTGGATTGCCCCTAAATCCAGCATTTCCTCCACTTCCTACCTAATGTCCTTTAGGACAACCTCTGACACCCAATATATTGTCCGCCTATGGGCGTCTATGTCCCTGTCTCTACATCATGCGCTGCTAAGCGGGTTAGTCCAGGCTTGGTGCTAAACAATGGGGCAAAGTCTACTAAAACCTTCTTTACTTCCTGGATCTGGTCTGGGGCCAACTGGGATATTACTTAGTATTATTTGGTTTAGAAGAACAGAAGAAGGCCAAAGCCCACCAAGACTGGTCCCCACACAATGTGGGACATTATTAATGATTTTCCCGAATCCAGACATCAAGTTTGTTCTTAAAACTATGTATACTAGAGGCATCAATTAGATCATGAGGAAGAGAGTTCTATACAGGTGGTGCCCTTACTGAAAATAAATTACCTCTTCTACTAGTTTTGTATGGTTTAACCTGTAGTTGTTTGTGGTGTAATCGTGGAACTAATCTCCTGTTGGAAGATAACAATCCACATTGCTGCATGAATTCTGGTGACTCGAGCTAGTTGAAGATTAAGAGCATATCACCTCTCAGTCTTCTGTTTTGAAGTGAAAACAGGCCTGTAGCTTGAAGCCTGGCTTGATAATCTAATTTTGCCAGTCTAGGTACCATTTTTGTTGCTCTCCTTTGGACCTGCTCAAGTGTAGCAATGTCACATTTCAGGTTTGGATTCCAAAAAGGAGATCCATAATCAAGGTACGGTCTAATATGTGCCCTAAAGAGTGGAATATGGCATTTCTCAGAGTGATTAATGAATCTTTGCTTGATTTGCCTTAGGATATTGGCCTTATATGTAATTTTGGTACAGTGATCCCTGGACTTGAGTTTGTTATTGATGCATATACCCAAATCTTTTTCACAATTTGAAGATTTAAGTAGTAAACCATTAATATAATATTCATAATTTGGGTAATTTTTACCAAAATGAATGACCATACATTTGTCTTGATTGAAATGCATACCATTTTGTTTTGCTCAAAGCACAGATCTTTCTAGATCAGCCTTTAATAATACCATATTATCATAATTATTGACTTTAGCTCCCAATTTAGTATCTTCTGCAAATTTTATCATAAAATTGTTAGGCCCTGATTGTAGATCAAGAATAAAAAGATTGAACAATGTAGGACCCAATACTGATCCATGAGGGACATCACTCAACACCTTAGCTAGGTCAGAAAGAGCATCGTTAATGCTAACTCTCTGGGTCCTGTTAGTCAGCCAATCAGATATCCAGTTAACAATATCAGGAGAAAAGCCCAGATTATACATTTTATCTATAAGTTTATTGTGGGGTACCTTATCAAAAGCTCGACTGAAGTCAAGTAGTATGACATCAGAAGGAACACCTGTATCCAACAGTGCACTTATATTATTATAAAAGGATATCACATTTGTGATACAGGAGCGCTTAGGAGTGAACCCATGTTGAAGAGAATCTTGGATTCCAAGTTTTCACATTCTTGATCAATCAGTGTCTTCATGACTCTTTCCATTATTTTACCAACTACAGAGGTCAGGCTGATGGGATGATAGTTATGTACACAGCCCCTGTTGCTCTTCTTAAATATAGGGGTAACAGTAGCTGTGTGCCAATCATCCTGTATTGAATTTTCTTGCATAGATTTATTAAAAATATGTAACAAGGGTATTGAGATGTTGGTAGAAGTTTCAAGCAGAAACCATGGGTAAATATTATCTTGTCCTGGACTTGTGGTTTTTTCAACTTCTTTAAAGCCAGTAAAATATCAGTTACAGTGAGTTTATGAAAACTCTTTTGATGAGAGAAAATAGGGGTAGCAGTTGTTTGTTGAGAAAAAAACTGAACAGAAATAATTATTAAAAAGATTAGATGTATCAGCATCAGTTAGTCGAGAACCATTTTGAATAATGGGACCAATAGCCCTGGAGTTACCCTTTTTTATGTTGGCTTGCCGCAGGCACAAGCCAACATATAGGGAGAGTGCAGATTTGGGGGCGTGGCCACTGTTGGGTGAATGCAGGGCACGCATCAGTAGGTGCGTCCCTCATTCCCCAATCAGCCTGCATGCCGGCGCCACACCATAAATACATACTGGGGCGAGCACATCTAAGCAAAGGTCCTCTGCAATCCAAGCAAAGCTCGTCATACGCAGCGGACCCTTTGCTTGCGTGCTCGCCACCATTATGAGCATAGTCGGCAAGCGGCTTATGGCTGTCAACATCGGGGGTGCCCAATCCCAGTGTCGGTACCCCCCCACTGTTTTACTGTACCAACAGGGGAGCTCACTCCCCATCGGCATATCCCCCCATGTGGAATGCCGAGGGGGGTGCCCAATCCCCCTCGGCTGGCACCCCACCCGCTGTCTTTGTACGCTGACGGGGGATCCCAATCCCCGTCGGCATTATTCCTCACCCATGTTGTGAGCTGATGATGGTGCCCAATCCCCCGTCGGCTACTGACACCACCCCAAAAAAAAAAACAGTTAGGTGGCACGCTGGGAGCCCACCCCAGCATGCCAAATGCCCTGCAACACAAAAACTGTCCTGCAATGGTTTTCTTTGTTTTTTTCCCCTGTAAAATTAAAAACCGTCCCTCACAGTCTCGATGCCCCCCTGCCCCCACCTGCACCCACCCACTGTGCAGCCTGCCTCCCCTCACCCCCCACCCCATACTTACCTCCGAAGTCTGGCGCGATGATCTTCAGTGGACCAGGAACATATCTGCACTCTTCAAAGCAGACTGCGGACTGAGGAAATGCCGGTAAGCTGTATAATGGAGTGAATAGGCTTTTTTCAACTTTGCAGCATATCTCAGGCATTTCTTGGAATTTTGGCACCAAATTTTCAACATGAGGTTTTTGGAGCCCATCCTCATGAATTCTATCACTGTCATGGCGTTAATCAGCCTCAAAAGGTGATTTCACATTCACTGCTCGAAATCACCTTTTGGGGCCCATTAATAAAATGACAGTGGCAGTGTTCATGAGGTGGCCTCTTAAAAAGCCTATGTTCCAAATTTGGTGGAAAAAATCCAACAAATGCCTGTTTTATGAGTGTGCGTTGCGCAGTTGCTACGCAGGCTCATAACTTTGCGCATTCACAATATTTTAATGCCGGATTTTCAGCATTGTCATTTTTGTACACCTCCTTATGAACAGTACAGCTGTCATTTCACATCCTGTCCGAGTGTGTTTCCACACTTCCAGCATAATAGTGCAGTCGCTGTGGAAAATCAGTGCTTGTGGCCAGATTATGAAAATGACAGTGACACAGTTCATGAGCAGAGGACCTAAAATGCTTATGTTGAAAATTTGGTGATGATACTCCATAAAATGACTGTGCAGGAGTACAGGCCAGATTGCATGCACGCCGCATCACAGTATTTGTGATATTTTCAATTCGATTTTCACCATTGCCATTTTTTCACACCTCTTGATGAACAGTACAGTCGCATTTCATTATTATCCTGCCCAAATGTGTTTTCGCACTCCGGGCGCAGTATAACGGGGTCGCTGTGCGAAATCACTTCTTGGGACACTTTGAAATAACAGTGACACTGTACATGAGCAGAGGTGCTAAAATGCCTATGTTGAAAATTTGGTGCCGAACACCCATAAAATGGCAATGTTGCAAGCGTGCATTGCATATTTCCCATGCACCCTAGTAGCTTCACAAATTTGGTATATTCACATGCCGCATTTTCAACACTGGCATTTTTTTACACCTCCTTATGAACTGCACAGCTGTCATTTTTCACATCCTGCCCGACATGTTTTCCCACACTGCACTACCAAACACCCAAAGAGACACCCTAATGCCTGTCACTCTCTGCAGGGTGGGGGTGGGTTGGCATCTGTTCAATACTTCACTGCCATTCCTATGATGCATTTGTCTAACTCCTGCACTACCAATGCCAATGCCAGCAAGCCAACATTCAGCATTGACAAATGCTTGTTTATTTAAATATGCAAAGAGAGATATGTGACAGTCCTTAGGGTGAGCCAATTTAAATTCATATTTACTTTTGGCCATTTTGATATAATGTTTCATGTTTTTACAGCTATCCTATATTTATGAAACAAATTGTTATTAAGTAGGTGAGAACTTTTAAAAGCTTCCTAAAACATTAAATTTTATGATTTATCTGCTTTTTAATAGAGTTGCTGAACCACAGAGGTATTTTACCCTTACTATTATATTTTCTCTTATTTGGAATATATATGTGTTCCAAATAGTAGATTATATTTTTAAGGGAATTCCATGCTTGTTGTGTTGTAAGGTTGAAAAAGTGAGTCCCAGTTAACATTAGTTAAATATTTGTTAATTTCAGAGAAATTGGCCTTGTTGTAATTCTTCATATTAGTTATTTTCCTCTGTGAAATTTTATCATATTGAATTTCAAATATTATGGAAAAATGATCACTAGCTCCAAGCGGATCCCATATATGGAGTTTGCTAATTTGGCCCTCAATATTGGTGAGTAGTAAATCCAAGGTATTAGATCCCCTGGTTGGTTCCATAATTAGTTGATGTAAACCAGTTTTAGTGATCACTTCTATTAGACCCTTCTCCACACCAGAATGACCCATAAGAGAATCCCAGTCGATATGAGGCATTTTAATTGTCTCAACAGAGGACTCCTGCTTGCTTTCTTCCGGCAAGTCCAGAAGGGGGTCTCTTCATCTGTCCACTCCCCAGGATTACACACTGCAAACAACATGTCAGCCCTATTAGCATATAGCTTCATCATGTTGACATGGTACATTCTTTTATGTCTTCTGTCAGGTAAATCTATAATATAGTTTACGTCATTTACCTTTCTGAGTACTTTGTACTGTCCTGCCCACTCAGCCTGCAGCTTGTCTTTCCCACCGTGTATGAGTGAGCTCTGGCTCTGGCTCTGTGGTCATATCACACTTCTTGTTTTTGTTGGGCAGCTGCCAGGTCGCTCTGGGCTGTCCGCATAAGCTCCTTCAGCCTTCCCTAAACCTGAGGACATACTACACTATGGGAGTTGCCTGGATGGCATGACTGTCTTCCTAGTCCTCCTGTATCAAGTCTAGGGGCCCTCTTACCCATTGTCCACATCAGAGCTTGAAGGGGAAAACCCTGTTGACTCTTGGGGCACCTCCCTGTATGCAAACAACAGGTGGGGAAAATATTTCTCCCGGTCTCTCTCATGCTGTTCAGCAAATGCTTGGAGCATTGACTTAAGGGTACCTAAAATCTTTCCACAAGCCCACTGGCTTGTGGGTGATAAGGTTTTGTGCATCTCTGCACCACCCCACACTTCTCCTACAAACATTTCATCAGGGCTAACATGAAGGAACTCCCTCAATTGGTGATAACCTCCTGTGGAAACCCAACACAGAGGAAAATCCCAAGTAAGGCATCTGCCACTTTGTCTGTCATCAGTGAGGATAGGGCGACTGCCTCTGAATACCAGGTGATGTAATCCACCACAGTCAGGATGAACCTCTTCCTGGAGGAGTTGGGGGTATTTAAAGGCCCCACAATAGCCATTCCCACCCTTTGGAATGGCTCCTCCACTATGGACAATGGAATTAGGGTGGCTTGGGTTTTCTTACCTGCCTTCCCTTTTTCTTGGCTCCAGTGACAAGACCTGCAATACTCCTTCACCTGCTGGGTGAAGTTGGGCCAATAGAAATTATGGGCCAATCACTGCATAGTGCATGTGATTCCCAGATGACCAGACTAGGGAATATCATGTCCAGTCTTGAGCAACTGCTCACTTTATCCCTGGGGAATGACAAGCTGTCTGCCTATCACCCCTCCCTCTGTCTTAGCATCCTGCGTAAACATGTCCATTTTTTCAATAAATCTTATGTTTTCTGTCACCTCCCTGTGCTCTGTCAGAATCTGCCCAAGCCCTCAGCTTCTCTAGACTAGGGTCACTTTTCTGAGCATCTGCAAACTCCTTACACATTCCCAAGGCATGGGACAGGTTCCCTTCTGTGTGTAAACTAGGGTCCCTAGTTCTAGCGTCAGAGCATGCAGTATCACTGTCAACCCTAACTCTCTGACAATGAGTCAACCTTCCTTCTTCGGACTAACCCTACTTCGCTGTTTGCTTAACTGCTACCGTGGAAATTTCTACCCCCCTTTCATTAGTTTCCACATCAGGAGACACAGGCTGGGGAACCAGCATCCAAGTGGTTTCCACAGGGGCTTCTTTGGGGGTCCAGGGCACCACAATGTTTCTTTGCCACTTGGCTATGGGTAATTGCACATACCATCCCCTGTTTGAGATTATTGCCAAGAATTACATCAACTGCTAAAGTTTCTGCTACAGCAACCCATCGTACAGTTCCCCCTGACTCACCCCAGTCTAGGAGAACACTAGCAGGTGGCAGTGAACCTCAGTGAACCCCTGTAAGTTACAAATTGATTGGGTCTAAGCTTTCCAGGCTCTACCAGATCCCCTTTCACCAAAGTCATGGATGCCCCTGTGCCTCTAAACCCTTGTGTCTGTACACCATTCACAGTGACTGGGTGCATGTGTTCCTTCATGTTTACAGGCATGCTTTCAGGGACACACAAACAACACTTCTTTCCTAGCACCACTTTAGGTACTGATTGTCCTTTTGGGACACTATCTGGCAATATGCCCAGTTTCTTTGCAAACCCAACATTTGTTTCTTTTCTCAGGTAAATCTTTCCATTGAAACATGGGGCTAACTGGTTTTGGTGGAGGCAATGAGGGTTTTAGCTGCCCTGAAGGTGTGCTTTTCCCTTTCTGCATTGCCACTCCTACCTCATTTACTCTCAGAACAGGTCTGCTCCTGGCATAGTGGTGTGAGAGTTCAGCAGCCTCTTGCACTGTTTGTGGATCTCAGTTCTCCAGCCAGGTTTTCAGCTCTGCTGGGCATGACCAAGAAAACTGCTCTAACAGTACAGCATTTTCAATTTTATCTAAAGAGTCTGCTTCAATTCTTTCCCACCAACATTTTAAAAACTGACGTTGTTTCATGGCTAGCTCCTCATAGCTCATGTCAGGGCTTCTCTGGAGCTTACAGAAGTTAGCTGTGTATGCCTCTGCAGTTAAATCATACTTTTTTTAAATACGGTTTTCAGTTTACCGTAATCATTACTGTCCTCATTGTCCATTTGACCCAATGAATTCTGAGCTTTCTCAGTAAGTAGTGGGTATAGTTGGAAGCTCCAGGACCATCTGGGAATATTTGTCTGAATGCAAACTTTTTCAAAGGAATTTAAAAAGGCATCCATATATTCCCCCTCTTTAAATTCAGCTATCAATTTAGAATTTAGTTTGTAACCCAGTCCTGTAGTTACAGTTAAACCCATGCCACTTACCTGCTCTGGTGCTGGGGTTTGGAGTCATAGCTTCTCCAATTTATGTTGCCTCTGGCACTCATGCTTTTCACGCTCAGCTTCTCGCTGTTCTCACTCCCTCTTCTCTTCTGCAGCTCGCTGCTCTCACTTCTCTCTCTGAAATTCTCTCTTCCTCTGTTCAAACTCCAGTTCTGTTCTCTGCAATTCAGTCTGTAGCCTGATTGCTTCTGGCTCCAGAATGCTGTTGACCTTCCCCTGCTGCTGTGGCCCTTGACTTGCACTGGCCCTGCTGTCTTCCTCACTGGATCTGGACACTGTACTAGCCACTGGCCCCTCCATGTCCAAGGTTTGGCCTTTTTCAGTCACAGACTGTGACTCAATGCTCTGGGCATCGGTGGCCATCACAGTGTCCACAAGGTTCTGCTTGTTGGCTTTCCCCTCTTACTGGACTACTCTGTCCTGGCACAACTGCCTCAAGTAGTCTGCAGTTTACCCACTGTAGTTGGAAGCCATCTTCTTCTCTAACTATGGCTACTCTAACTTGCACTTGAAAAAAAATTAAATGGTTAGGAACTTTGACTGGAAGTAAAAGGATGCAATTCTTTTTTTTTTTTTTAAATCACCGCCTTATTTTGCAAGTGAGATGTACAGTATTACACTGACACACTGAACTGTTAAAGCTTGTGTTAGCGAATACTTAAATTGCACCACTGTGAACCAAATCTGTCACAAATGCACTCCACAGGTCAGGCCCTCTGCTCCCACAGTGCCAACCTCAGAGTGCAGTAGTGTGAACAGGCAACAGACAGTGTAACCCTCCTGTCTGCTTTGGGTCTGAATCACCTTTAGCCTCAAGTTCTGAAGGGATTCAAACTGTGAACCTTATGCTAGCATACCCAATTGTACAGACTCAGATAATATTCTCTTTGGGGAGATGCAATGTGTATTTCACCTAAGGGCATTTAACCAGGTATCCAAAATGAACCCTTTTTAACTCTGTAAGAGAACTAGGTATGTCTTACCTTATTAAGCAAGCTCAGTAACACAATCAAGATTTTCAACAGCTGTCGGACTTAAACACAGGTACCTTACATGCAAAAAGAAACTGAAAAGACACCCAGGCAGTATTTCAAAGAAAAGGTTGTTTTCTAAAATATGATAAAAACAGGTAAAATTAAACACAGAACAATAGATCAAACATCTTGCAATCATGTAAAACAAGAAGGAAGTTATAGAACAAAACTCTCCTACTACAAAGACTTAATTTCTTTGATCTAAGTATTACCTTGTAAGTGCTGTTTAAGTTAGAAAACTTCTTTTTCAGAGCCCACAAATCATGTGTCACATATCCCAGATAAAGGATTCATTTTCAAGATCCCTTTCCCCACCTCTTTTTGGGGAGTCATCTAGTGCCTTCCTTAGAATCAATTTCTGACATAGTTATCCATGAGGATGTAAGTCATTACTTTGGGAAAAGGTCCTTCTACTTCAGGGCACCTGCTTGGCACAATGAACTCCCCTTGGATATATCCTCCATCCCAAACCTAGGTCCCTTCAAAGTAGCACTCAAAGAGCACATACTTGCCTCTCCACAGTGTCTATGCACCATCTAGTTAGCCAACACCTTACTGCTGCATCACTGTCAACACCTGACAAGGCCTTGTGGCTGTTCGCATATGTTTACTTTGCTAGCCCAACCAGTTTAAGATCTGTTATTATAGCTGCTGAACTCTGCCTAATGTTTTTCCAAAGTTTAACATGAAACATGACTGCACGTAACTGTAACCAAGTACTCCTGTTGCTAATATAATTCTCGTATGTAATCCATAATTCCATCATGCTGTTACTATGTATTTTGTATATTCTGTTTTCTGTACTCTGAAGTGGAGCATTTGTAAATTAGTCTTTGACTCAAAGGTTGTAATCCTAAAGTATGTTAAATAAATAAATCTGTAACTAGCCATTTCCCAAATATGACAGTCTTTAATCAAACATTTCTCTTTGATGTTGCACTTATGTTCAGTTTATTGAAATATTGCCTTTATTGTAACCTTGAATTTCATGTCTACTTTCTCTGCACCCTGTACTACCTGACTGTATTGTACTGTTTCTGTCTCCAAGGTCACCACTGAAAAAGGGACCCTCAGAGCTAAGTGGGCCTACCAGCCATCAAAATTCAATAAATAAATAAATAAATAAATAAAATGTCCCTTCTCCTTATTTCCTGCTGCTAGTGTGATCTGAGCATTTTATGACTCTTCAAACACTTCTGACTCTGTGCTAAAATGAGAGGAACCAGCCCAATTACCTTTCTTCCTGCAATGTCATAAAACTCACATTTAGTTTCAACTTCAAAAGCATGGGCAGGTCATAAAATTTAATAAAATGCCATTCTGGAAGGATGTCTTAATTAAATGGTTCATTTGGTCAGTTTAATGACATACTGTGGTTTCAGCCACTGACCTTTAAAGTTAAAGGCCAAATCTTTCACATACTGACATTTTATACACAGATTATTTATTTGTAATATAAATATCAAACAGGTAACCAGAAGCAGGGGCAGAGTGTCACACCCGCAAAATCACCTTTTTGGGCAGAATAATGAAATGGCAATGATTGATTTCATGAGGTAGGGTGCCAAGAACCCCATGTTCAAAATGTGGAGTCTAACGTAAAAAAAATGGCTGAGATATCCACCTAAGTTGAAACCTCCCCCATTGATGCCATTATACAACTTACCAGCATTTCTTCAGTTCACAGTCAGCTTTGAAGAGTGCAGACATGTTTCTGCTCCACCAAAGATCACAGTGCCGGACCTCCAGAGGCAAGTATGGGGTGAAGGGGGTGTGGGGAGGTGGGATGTGCAGAGGATGGGTGTGGGTTAGGGAGAAACATACATAGAAACATAGAATTTGATAGCAGATAAGAACCACTTGGCCCACCTAGTCTGCCCATTTCACTACACAATGGATAAGCTGCAGAGCATAGTTAACCAACAGCCTACTTCCTTCTACCCGCCACTAGAATTGCCTTATGTCTGTCCCATGCATTCTTGAATTCCCCCACTGTTTTTGACTCCACAACCTCCTCAGGAAGGCTGTCTCATATATCTACAGTCCTCTGAATAAAAAAATACTTCCTCACATTACCTCTGAGCCACTCCCCATCTTCAAATTGTGCTCCCTTGTTCTTGCACATCTCTTTTTCTGAAAGATGCTACCCTCTTGGACTTTGTTGATTCCTTGAGGTACTTGAAAGTTTCTAACATGTCCCCAATCTCTCTCCTTTCCTCGAGGCTATTTATCTTAGGCTCCTTTAGTCTCTCTTCTTATGTCTTCTGGTGTAAACCCTGTACCATTTTAGTTGCGCTTCTCTGGACAGCCTCCAGCCTGTCTGTGTCTTTTCAGGGATGGGGTCCCCAGAACTGTATTCAGTACTCCAGATGGGGTCTCACCAACTGTCTGTACAGAGGGATAACAACTTCCTGTTTTCTACTGGTGATGCCTCTCTCTATGCATCCTAGTATTCCCCCAGCCCTCCTTATTGCCTTCTCACATTGCTTGCCCACCTTTAGGACATCTGAAATAACTACCCCAGGTCCCTTTCCATTTCTGTTGTTGTCAGAATCTCACCCCTATTGTGTACTCTTCCCCAGAGTTTTTGTTTCCCAGGAACATTACTTTGCACTTATTTGTGCTGAATCTAAGCTGCCATATATTTGTCAATTCCTCCAACCTTGCCAAGTAATTCTCATCCTTTCTACCCCACCTTGTGTATCAACCCTGTTGCAGATCTTTGTGTTGTCTGCAAAGAGACATACTTTCCCTTCAAGTCCCTCTGTAATGTCACTTATAAAACTATTAAAAATGACTGGACCCAGTACTGAACCCTGCGGTACCCCACTAGTAACCCCCCTTCCTTCACTGTGGACTCTGTTTATTATTACCCTCTGCATCCTGTTGTCCAGCCGATGTTTTACCTATTCCACCACCCTGGGACCCACTCCCAGTCTGGCTAATTTGTTTATTAACTTTTTCTGTGGGACTGTGTCAAATGCCTTGCTAAAGTCTAGGTAGGCAATGTCCACAGTCCCTCCCTGGTCTATTACTTTGGTCACCCAGTCAAAGAAATTGATTAGATTCAACTGACATGACCTTCCCACTGTGAATCCATGCTGCCTTGGGTCCTGTGCCCCACTGGCCTGTAGGTACTCAACAATTCTTTCCTTCATATGTGATTCCATCATTTTCCCTACCACTGAGGTCAAACTGACAGGTCTGTAGTTTCCTGCCTCTGTCTTGCTGCCACTTCTGTGAAGAGAAATCACATCCACCCTCCTCCAGTCCTCAGGTACCACACCATCCTTCCATGCTTTTTTAAAAAGGGTAGTCAGTGATGTTACTAGTTCTCTCCTTAGTTCTTTTAGAATTCTGAGGTGAATCCCATCAGGCCCCATTGCCTTGTCCACTTTCAGTTTTAGGGTTTCTTTCAGTACAATTTCTTCTGTGAAAGGACAGATATCAACCCCCCTGTCCAGAATGCTTCTATTGACTGAATTAGGTACCTTCCCCTCCTCTTCTTTAGTGAATACTGAGCAGAAGTATTCATTCAGTATCCCTGCTTTTTTACTGTCCCTCTCTTCCCATCCACCTTCCTCTTTATTCAGCCTCAGTATCCCTCCTTTAGTCTTTCTTCACTCCCTAATGTACCTATAAAAGGTTTCATGCCCTTCTTAACTGAGTTGGCTATCTTTTCCTCAGTTTGGGCCTTTGTTATTCTGACTGCCTTCCCCGCTTCCTTCTACTTTAACTGGTACAGTTCTCTGTCCTGCTCCTTCTGTGTTTCCTTATACTTCCTGAATGCTGTCTTTTTCTCCCTAACCTTCCCACCACCTCTTTTGAGAACCATAGTGTTTTTTTTTCTTTTGTTTTGATTTTTTCATTTGATTCACACAAAGGCTTGTTGCCTCTGTGATGGCAGTTTTGATGTTTCCCATTGTTGGTCCACCCCTCCTTCTTGACTGTTTGCTAGTGCTTTTCTGAGGCACTCTCCCATTTGACAAAATTAGCCCTCCTGAAGTCCAGTACTTTCCCTTTTGCATGGCTTTATTCTACAGCTGAGTTTATCGTGAACCACACTATTTGGTGGTCACTTGTTCCCAAGATGGCTACCTGCTTCTAGATCTGAGATCCTCTCTCCATCCCCCATTTGAGAGCACCAGGTCTAAGATTGCTCCCTCCTGCATGGGTTCAAACACTAACTGTCCAAGTCATGCCCCCTGTAGGGCATTGAGAATGGCCCCCTTCTCTTGGATGCGGCTATAGCAAAGGTGTTCCAGTTAACATCTGGCATATTCAGGTCCCCAATCAGCAATATCTCCCCTTTCTCTGCCATCCTAAGGATGCCTTCTATCATTTTCTTGTCCATTTCCTTCCCCTGAGATGGGGGGTCTGTATACAACCCCCTGAGAAGATTGTAGTGCCATTTCCAGTATCCAGGCTGACCCACAGTTCCTACTCTCCTCCCTGTTTACACTTTAGTTCAATTGCTTTGATCCCTTCCCATACATAGAGAGCTACTTCTCCTCCTCTTCTACCCTCCCTGTCCCTTCTGTAGATTGTGTACCCTGGTATGTTAACATCCCAGTCATGGGTCTCTGTGTACCATGTTTCTGTGACTGCCATGATATCCAGGCATCCTCCATCCATCAAGGCCATCAGTTCAGGGAGCTTGTTACCTAGACTACAGGCATTAGTACTCATTATCCTGTACTCTTTGATGAACTTACCACTTTTTGCACCATCCCTGTCCTTACTGCCTTTGTCTTTTTCTCTATTTACCTGTGTTCTTCTCCCTGTTGACTTCCCTGTCTTGGTATTTACTTCACCACTGCCCTGATTTTGGGGGGTAGGGGGGCTAGGATTTCTCTTCTCCTTTTCAGTGCCTCTCCTCTTGGCTAGTTTAAATGCTTGCCAATGAAGCATTGAAACCAGTCACCTAGAATTCTGGTTCACCTCCTGGACAGATGCAGATGATCGTGCCAGTATAGGCCTGTATCCCTCCAGGTGGTCCCCCAGTCCTTAATGAAGCCCAAACCCTGAGCTCTGCACCAGTTTTTCAACCACCGATTAAATCTCATGGTGCCGAGCACCCTATTCTCACCTATACCAGAGACAGGCAGTACCTCCAAGAAGGTTACCATTGTTGCTACTTGTCTAAGGCCCTTCCCCAACTCCACAAACTCCTCCTGCACTGCTCTGATCCCTCTCCCAGCCAGGTCATGCATCTCTAGGTGGACAATGACATCCAGCTCTCCCCATTGTGCAGATGTTCTTGTGATCCTGACAGTTCACTCCCTGTCCTTCCAAGCCGTGGTGCCAGGAAGGCACCTTATCTCCCTCTCCCCTCCCTCCCCAGTTCTACCCTCCTAACAATGGAATCCCCCACCAGGAGCTGTTTCCTTCCCCTGTATTGTCCTGTGCCATCTTCTTATGGATCTCCTTTGTGGAGGTTACCAGCATCCTCCTTGGTCTCTGCTGTGGGTGCCTCCATAGAGGAACCACACTCTGCCAGAATGTCATATGAATTGTAGAGAGGTACAACTGGAGGAATGTGCCTCTGTTCCACCACCCTCACCCTCCCTGAGCCCACTGTGGTCCAACCACTCCTCTTTCTCGGGGGCCCACTGACAGAGAGGGACCATTTTCTTTGTTTTAGGTTTCAAAAAAAATAAACAGCACAGACCATTTTCTTTCTTTACAAGTGTTTTGAACAATGTTGGGGACACTGGGCAGGCTCCCAGTGTGCCCCATGACTTTGGGGGCATGAATATTGCCACACTGGGGTGGACTTCCAGTGTGGCTAATAATGGGGGTGGGCAGAAGCAGGAAAATGCTGACATGGTTGGCTTCTGAACACAGGGGAGCACATTGGGGTGTGCTCCCAGTGTGCCACACAATCTTGGGGGGTTAACACATGTTTATTGAAATGTTACACTAGGCAAGGCACATAGTGAAGGCATGTCATCAGTGCTGCTGCATGATGAGCTTTGCTTTAATTGCAGTGGCAAAATCTGTTTCAAGCTGGTAGCACCGCAAAACATTTGTCTCACCACTAGCATGCTTACTAATTAGTGAATGATGGATGCACCTCCTAAAGCGTGCACTGCATTCGCTAACACTGACACACCTCTGCATTTCTCCTACTAATCTCCTACTGCCACAAAATGTTACTTGCACATGCGCAGGACAACATAAAAAGGAAACGAAAATAGAACAGTGAAATATTCAGGAGCATCAGAACCCTTATTGAATAATACAGGTGATCACTGATATACAATAAGGATAAAAAATGATGACTGGATAGACTAAATCAATAATAAAACTTTCTATAAATTATATATTAAACAAAAAGACACACAACAAGATGAGTGTTTGACCAATGGTCCTTTAGCTATAAATTCTTTAAGTTCTTCACAGATGTTATACTGTCATTTTTTTGATATGTGGGGGTCATTATCTCCTCATCCACTCCAGGGGTCCAAAGTGAAACCCAGAAGCCCAAAGTTCCAAAGGAAGACACCTCCACGCACTGTAAATTATGGTCTGTCTCAGCAGAGCTGCCTCCACCACTAGGAAAGCATCAATATAATTCCTCCAGCCCCAAAGGAAATGTTTCTTCATATCATGTGGGATATACTGTAGGTTAACCTTTCTAAGGCCATAGTGTGTATCACTAAAGTCTTCCTCTGGCCCAGCATAGGCTTTACATGGGAAACCCATGTATTCTGTATACACTGTCAGGCTAGCAGCAACAGAACCCTGACAGATCTAGGGTACAGTTGCCACCCCTCCTCACCCAAATATTTCATCCTAAAAGGCAGGGAAAGCCATGTATCCACTATCTGTAGAGCAAAACTTTTCCACAGTTTCTGTGCAACTGATGACCACAATGGACTCAGATCTTGACATTCCCAAAAAGTAATGTCTGTAGGTGCCAAGCACACTGTTACAGTGTCCACAAATGAAGAATACTGTGGGTATAAATTTATGAACTGTGGCTGTTGGACAATAGAGTCTATGTAGGAAGTTAAATTGTGATTCTTTAAATTTGTTACAAATAAATAGTCCCATGTCTGATTTCAGCACTGTAACCCAATTGTCATCCCCAGTTACTACCTCCAGATCCCTTTCCCACAAATGATTAACTTTTGTTGAGAGATTTGGAACTATATCCCTATCATCTTTCACCTTCTGTGCTATTAAATCTTGTGGGGAGTTATGGGCTCCAATGGATATAATGTTGACATTTCTACAGATCCCTATGCCTACTTGCCAAACTTCTAGGTATGTAAATTGCTGCTAGGTTTCTTAAAGGGGGGGAATTTATGGGGTGATTTGCAGTGCATTGAGGTAAAATGATCAGTTCAGCATAATTTAAGTTTGTCTATTATTTGGTAGGAGCCTGTGGTTGGCTATCCATGTTGAGTCATGTCAATTATTGCTTGCAGAGGTGTATTGATCCTGGATATGGAATCTGCTGTGACACAGACACGGTGTCATCAGTGTAAAGGTAAATACTTGTGTTGAGATGGGTACATATGAAGGAAAGACCCTTAATAAATAGACTGAGCAGAAGTGGGTCACAAATGGAACCTTTTGGTACTCCAAGAGTGAGCATTTATAAGGCAGAGGTTGTAGCATAAGCCTTTACTGCCTAAGACCTTCAAGACAGATAGTCACTGAGCCTTGCCAGCAGTTGTGTGAGTCCAAGGCAATGAATTTTTTAGATTGACAATATGGTTTACTGTGTCAAAAGTTTTTAACAGTGCTTGTATGGTATCCTGACAGTCTAGAAACATTGACAGATCGACAACTTTTAAAGATGGCAATATTAGTGGAATGCTTTGGCCTGAATCTTGATAACGTTTAGAGAGAGTGGTATGTTTCAGGAATTAGCCCATCAACTGTGCATACTGTAGACAAGCTTCATGAGCAGTTTGCTAAGGGTGGATAAGACAATGATCAGTTAATAATTGTCTGTGTTGGAACTTGGACCAGTTTTGAAATGAGGTTTTACTATTGCTATTTTCAAACTGTTTCAGCTCACCCTGGACCAAGAAAAATATCATAGAGGGCTGTTGCAGGCTCAGTGTGAATACCTGCAGCAGTTTTTGACTCATCGGTTCCATCCAATCTAAGTCATCATGTTTAGAGATATTGAGGCCCCTGAGAAGCTTCAGAATGTCATCCTGTCTGATGTTTTCAAGGTGAAAAGAGAGAATTGGTTTGTTAGAACAATTGTGATTTTTCAGTGAGTATGAGGATCAGAAATGTCAAGGCAAAATCTGTAAACTGAGGTTGAAGTTAGTGACGTGGTGACTTAAGATATCAGTGACTTCTAGAATTCCCATGGTTTGTTTCCAATTATAAATTAGATGTAATATACATAGAAACATAGAATTTGATGACAGATAAGGACCACTTGGCCAACCCAGTCTGTCCATTTTCCCTACCTTCTATAATACCATAGATCCTACTTGATCTCCGGCTTAGCCATCCCTTCCTTAATGACTAAGGTTCACCTATGTCTATCCCATACATTTCTGAATCCCTCCACAGCTTTTGCCCCCACCACTTTTGTTGGAAAGCTGTTCTAGTTATCCACTACTCTGTTTGTGAAGAAGTAGTTCTTTATGTTACCCCTGAATCTACCCCTTCCAGCTTTATATCATGTTCTTTTGTACTTCAACATCTTTTTTTCTGAAAAATGTTTCCCTCTTGTACCTTATTTATACCTGTGAGATATTTGAAAGACTTTATCATATACCTCCTTTCCATTCTTTCCTCCAGGGTCTACATATTGAGGTCCTTTAGTTTTTCCTCATAGGGTCTCTGGTGCAGACACTACAGTATTTTATTTGCCTTCCTCTAGACTGCCTCTACTCTGTCTATGTCCTTCCAGAGATATGGTCTCCAGAACCGGACACAGTACTCCAGGTAAGGTCTCACCAATGATTTATATAGTGGTATCACCAGCTCCCTCTTTCTGCTAGTGATAGCCCTCCCTAGGCACCATAGAATCCTACTGGCTCTCCCCACAGACTTGTCACACTATTTGGCCACCTTTAGGTCATCAGATATGATTACCTTAGGTCTCTTTCCTGTTGGTGGTGGTCAGTACAACTCCTCCATCTTGTGCTCTGCCTCTGGGTTTCTATGCCCTAAGTGCATGATTTGGCACTTCTTCACATTGAAACTTAGTTTCCACATTCTTGACCACTCTCCAAGCTTTCCTAGATCCCTATTCATTTTCTTCACACACACACTCACACACCCTGGAGTGTTTACCCAGTTGCAGATTTTACTGTCATCTGTAAAAAAGCACACCTTCCCTTCTAGTACCTCAGCAATATCTCGAATAAATAGATTACAGAGGACCAGTTCCAGTACTGATCCTTGTGGCACCCTGCTGGTCAACTTCCCCTTCCTTGGAGTGAACTCCATTTACCACCACCCTCTGACACCTATCCTCCAACCAATTCCATACATAGTTTACCACTCTTGGCTTCACTCCCCAGCTGCCCAACTTGTTTACTAGTCTCCTCTGTGGAATGGTGTCAAAGGCCTTACTGAAATCTAGGTAGGCCACATCCACCACTTCATCTTAACCTACTTCTTTGGTCACCCAGTCAAACAAATCTATCAGATTTGTTTGTTCCTAGAGAGTAGTAGATTAATTATGTAGTTAAATTGCTATAAGTTTTTTTCTTTTAGTTATATTGTAGAGTGACACAGGGGAGCTCGGAAGAGGTGCAGCTAGCACATCGCCAGCATCATGTACTCTGTGTATCAGATTTGTTTGATGTAATCTCCCCCCCTGGTGAATCCATGCTGCCTCTGATCCTGTAAGTAGCTCATATCAAGATATTCCACAATCCTATCTTTCTGCAGTTATTCCATTGACTTCCCCACTGCTGAGGTCAGGCTGACTGGCCTGTAATCTCCAGCTTCCTCCCTGCTACCACTTTTGTGAAGTTGGACTACGTTTGGTCTCCTCTAGCCCTCTGGGACCACCCAGGCTAATTGGTAAATCATGAATCATGTTTTTTTTTTGAAGATCAGTCATCATTGTTAATCATCAAATGTTACAATAAGGTCATCAAAAGAGATTGTGATCAAATATCATCATCTAGATCATGATCTAATCATGAAACATGAACTTTAAAATCACCAACTGATGATTATTGATTATTTTTGTAAGCATAAATCAGCATGATTGTTGTTGATGCTCTGTGAATGATCAAGTGATGATCATTGATGATTGTATTAGTTCAGTATTATAAGATTGCAAGTCACAGAAGTAATACTTGAAGTTTTATTTGTTACAGTTATGAAAATATGAATGCAACATAGCAGGATATATAACTTAATTATCAATTATAATGTAAATCACATGTAGTCAAGTTTCAATCCTATTAGAAAGAGTGCACTCAATGTCTGGTATAGTATACACATTTGCATACCTAATTTGCATATTTCAAAAGCACAGTTTATGGATCAAAACAATAGTAATTTCTATTTTAAATTAATTTTGCATTGACATTATTAGTTTGCAGTCTATTAGGAAAGGGTTTGAGCACAAACCAGGTACTTTTAGGAACGCACCACAACCACAAAAGGAACCGCTTAATGGAGCTATATAAACCAATATGAGCCCTTTTAACTGAAGTAAGATGTGCAGTGTCAGAGTAAATATAATTGAAAGCAGTAAGCTCCTAGAGAAGAGGTATCATAATTGATCATTCCAATCAAGATGTCTAAATACAAGATAAATTCCAAAAGTATAGAGAAAAAGATAAATAGATTTATTTTTTAATTATTACTGTAATCTCAACCATGGGCAATCATGAAAAATCATGATGTTATGAGATAATAATTAATCGCGATCACCATTTCCATAATTTCATGATTTTTGATTGGCGACCATTTAACACTGATGCTAAATTATTATTAATTATGATCACGATGATTTTTGAAGCTTGAACATGATCTTTGAACAAAACTAATAATGATCATTCATGATACATCATTATACAATCATCATCTTTTCAGCTGGGAACTCCTGTCTCCAGTGAGTGGTTAAACAGGACCATGAGAGGTGTAGCCATTACATCTCTGAGCCTCTTTAATATCATTGGGTATATCTCATCTGGCCCTATTGCCTTGTCCAATTTCAGATTTGTAAGTTTGTTCAGGACTCTCCACTATAGTTAAAATAGTGTTTGCCTCCTTTCCTTCGATGCCCCTGTTACTTAATTGTGGTCCCTCACCTTAACCTTCTTCCGTGAACACTTAACAAAAATATTTGTTCAGGATGTCTGCTTTTTCTTCGTCCCCCTCCACACACTCCTCCTTTTTCCTCCTTAGCCTTACAATCCCTGCCCTGTTTTTTCTCCTTTCTCTTACATTTCTGTGGTTTATACTATGGTTGTAGGATAGCAGAAGGCTAGAGGCCCATGTATGCTATCCACACTTCTCAATGGTATCTGAAAAATGTCTTATCCCCTTTCTTTTCTGACTGTGCTGTTTTCTCCTCTGTTTGTACCTTTGCACTCCTGACTGCTTTCCATGCTTCCCTCTGTATCTCGTGATATATCTCACTATCTGACCCTCTGTGACTCCTTATACTTCCTGAATGTTAACTTGTTTGCCCTTACCTTCCCAGCCACCTCTTTTGAGAAACACAGCAGTCTCTTTTTCTTCTTGCTTTTGCTTACTTTCCTGATGCAGAGCTTTGCTGTCTTCCCTATGGGCTCTTTCAGTGTTGCCCACTGTAGTAATAGTAGTTGTAGTATACTTTTACTCATAGATCATGAAAAGGAATTATCTCAATTAAGCAATGCTCATTTACAGTGAGATACCAGACTGCAATCATACATGCTTCCATTCAGTCATGATAGCATTAGTAACAATACAATATACGTAAACTGATAAAAACATAGGTATAGTTGATACATTCAATGTTAGTTAAATATTGCATAATAAATTATGCTAATAGCACACTCTTAACTCTTAGGCTGCTGATAGAATTAGATTGTATAGGAATTTTGGACTGATATATCAGTCCATGGTTCTGCAAGGGTTAAATAAACTGTGTTCTTGGGTAACTGTTGCTCCATTTCACCAATGTTTTCCTCTCCTGCCAGGGCATTCCTGAGGCATTCCTCCATCTTAGAAAAGTCGGTCCTTCTGACTTCCAAGACCCTTGCTTTGGTATGGTTTGATTCTGGCTCAGTAGTTATATTGAACCACACCATACGCTGATCACTGGACCCCAGATTGTCAACCACTCACTAACAAAATAGATCTAGCACTGTCAGCATCAGGTATGAGTGACAGATGATTCTTGTTTAGTTTTCTCAACTGTGATACAGTATAACTGGTTTGGATCCAGCTTGTTAAATGCTTTAGTTCTAATGAATCAGG
This sequence comes from Neoceratodus forsteri, assembly GCA_016271365.2. NCBI lineage: Eukaryota > Metazoa > Chordata > Ceratodontiformes > Ceratodontidae > Neoceratodus > Neoceratodus forsteri. Next base: position 1,236,468,333 of record CM057452.1, read on the forward strand.
TGAAGATTTCTTTGGTATGTTCCCCAAAGGCAGTTTGGCTCTGTCTTGTTAAATACTTTAGCTTTAAAGAATCAGGTGGAGGTTTCTTTGGCATGCTCTTCCAAAGACAAAAGATATGGTGTATTTTAAAAGTTCTATGATATTGAAGGCTAGTGCACCTCCCTTGCTGGATGGTCTGTCTTGTCTAATGATTAAAAATCCAGTGATAGCTGTCTCATGGTTGATTACTTCTGGATGTATCCTGGACTCTGTGATTGTAAGGATATATGGGTTATGCCTGGTTATCCAGATGTGTAGTAGACTTCTCTTTGGAAGTTTGCTTCTGAGATTTATTCCTGCAACAAGGTTTATATAGATACATTGACAAAGGTGGCAGAAGAAGGTCCATTGGCACATTTAGCCTAACACTATGTGTTCAGCATTCTTGTCACCAGCTAAAAGTTGGACAGCCGCAAAGAGTATCTTGGCCAGTATACTATACATCTGGTGGAGGACCTAATGCAACTGTCCATGCAGGGTGGGTTGTATGAGAAACTGAGTCACTTCAAAGTTCAAAGGTCTCATTGGTTTCATATTTATTTATTTTCTTATTTATAATTTTTTACCAATAAAGGCACACTAAGCTGCGACAGCTTGTTTCTAGGTGCATTCTGGGGGGTGAGTTGCATGGACATTTTTGTTGATGGGGGACTATTGACTATGACACTTGAAATCTCCCTAATCTTCATTAGACGTTCCATGGGCTCTTTAACATCCACCTAGGCAGGGACCAGAGATGAACAGATGGGACCTTGGTTTAATGTCTCATCTGAATAATGGCACCTCAACAGTGAAGCATACCCCTCATACTGCACTACTGTGCTGGTTGTGGGTATTACCCCAAATGCCTTATGCCATCCAGCTACAGAGGTGACAGGTGGGCAAAACTTGCAAATTCTGCTTTTGCTGAACTCTCATGAAAATTCAGAAATTTTGTGGAATTTTCCTAACTTCTGCTATTGGCAAAATGTGTTTGGCAGATTTTTGCCCTGTTCCATGGAAGTTTTTGGCTGAACAGTGGAATAATACACATGAACTGTGGAATATCAATTCTGAGGAATTTTTTTTTTGCAGTTTAATGAATTTTTCTGCAATACATGTAATTATTCCACAGTTCAGTGATCAGTTCTGCAAACTTTTTTCTCCACAGTTTAATACAATAATCTTCAATTTAAACATTTACTCTGCCATTCTAAGCCAGAATTTCCATGAAAGTTGCTAATTTGATTTCTGCACTTTCACAGAAGCGAAAATCCAACTTTCACAGAAATTCCACAGCTGGAGGTTTTTTTTTTTACTCATACCTCTAACAGAGGGTGTGTGCTACATACTGAGCTACTGACACTTCCAATACAGTTCTTAGTTCATATGTATAGTTCATGTGCTTTCAAGGTACTGGTGTCTTATTCAGGAGTCTAAGCACAGTTAATAGATGGTGGGAGATTTTTAGGTGAACCATATTATTGAAAGTTAGATTCTCTTACAGATCCAATATCCTTTGATCTTCCCTCATCCTTTCTGCACACCTCATAAAAATGACAGTTCCTAGAAATATAAAGCACTTTTCCTTTGAAATGTAAGTTGTTGATAGAGGAAGATGGTTTTCTCCCATCCTGAGATTTTATTGCACCTGCTTTCCCTCTAATTAGCTAATCAGGGACATTCCATTCCTGTCATTTTATGATATCCTACATTTGAGATGTAACTTTCAGTTTCCTGGCAAGTAAGCCATTCTCAGATCACAGAATACTAATGTCCTCTGCAAGTAACCCTTTAAAAAACATGGGCATCTTTTGGCAATCCTTAGTTCTGGCCTGTGTGGAACAGGATTTAAGACACTGTCCTACATGTTGTACCATTGGAGATATAAGGGCTCAGCTCCAGGCATCATGGGCAGAGATTGCACACCTCAAATTGCATATTCAGGAGGAAATATTTTATAAGAACTGCCTGCCATTTCCCCAACATCCAACTGAAGCACCTTGACCGAAGAGGGTAGTTGGTCCAGGATGGTGGCAGGTAGTTAGGAGGGGGAAATCTGGTGCCCCATCACTCAAAGTTCTCCAACATATCACCTCCACACACCATATAAAAACTACAAATGGGTATCTGACTCTATCTCTGAAATCAAACAAAGGGGCAGAGGACACTGCAGCACAGGAGTTAGTGCAACAAAACTCACCCAAAACAGGGACCAAAACAAAAAAAATCAAAAGTAAATCCAAAACACTTCTGATCATAGGAGACACCATGATTCGGGAGTTGATGCCTACCTCCAGTCAGTGGAAATGGTCAGATGTCTCCCAGGTACATCAGTGTGGAGAGACACTAACCACATTGCTAAAATCATGCAGGAAGCAGAAAAAAAACATTGATGTCTTGGTACACATAGGGACTAATGGTCTCACCAGGCAGTCAGTTGTGGAAACCAAGGAACACCTGACCAGGCTGGGAGTCAAACTGTCATCCATTTCATCCATAATCTCCTTTGTTGAGATCCTGCCAGTCTGTAAGAGGGAGGCAGATGGACGGAAGGTCAGAGAAGGAAAGATAGGGGAGCTAAACATGTGGCTCAAGGGCTGGTGCCAGGAAAAAGGACACACATTTTTAGATAACTGGCAACAGTTTTGGGAACAAAAGTTATTTAAATTTGATGGACTGCATCTGACTAAGGAGAGAGTCAGTGCATTTGGCAGAAGTTTGACATCTTATAGAATATTTAAACTAGCACATGGGGAGAGGGGTGCAGCACCCAACACATTGAACGGAAAGAACACCTTCTCCTCAGCTAGTGATCAAATAGGAGTTCAGCATGTTTGTAGTTCATTTGCATCACCAGGTAAGGAAAAAGGTCTGGCTCCCAACACAACACGCTGGGAAATGCCGGACCTCACCCAACAACTAACACACCAAAATCTGGCCAATGGAAAATCATGTACACAAATGCCTGCAGTCTTGGAAACAAGATCCCAGACCTGCAGGCAATAATTACAGCAGCTAAACTGGACATATCCATTAGTGAGACAAGGTTCACCAGTAGCCACACTTGGGAGACTTCAGTACCTGGCTATGTACTGTTCAGAAGAGATGGAGGTGTAAAAAGGGGGTGGGGGAGTGGCCCTTTATGTCAATGAAAATATCAAAGCTACAGAAATTCAGAATACACACAAGGAGCCAGAAGAACTAGGGGGCAGGATATAGACACATTACTGTTATAAGATATACAAAACATGACAGCTAAAGGGGAGGTTCTGATAATGGGGGACTTCAACATGCCAGATACAGATCGGTCAATACCAGCAGGAACATCCACCAGAACTATAGTACAAGTCACATTAAACTGTTCTTCCAATGAGTTGTTTTAGTATTTCTGACAGTTGCATAAGAGTTGATGGATCCAATGTAAAGCCCTGTACAAACTGTTTCTTAAGAGTTAAAAATCAGATTTGCATTGCATTGTGACTGGACTGCTGATGAAATCCAAATGAGTTTTCAAAAATATTTTACAAATGTGGCTCTTGAGCTGGTTAAGCATTGAAAAAACAATGCAATAGGAGTTGCCAGTGTATTGCCAACTGTAAAAAAACAGTGCTAAACCAACTCACTGGTGGAACAGTTTAAAGTGACTTGTACTGTAGACAAATAGTAGATTCTCTGCAGGGAGAGGGCCTCAGAAAACTGGTAGAACAACCCATAAGAGACAGGGTTATCCTGGATCTACTACTGACTAATGGGGAGAGGATCACAGATCTCCAGGTAGAAGGTCACCTGGGGGCCAATGACCATCACATGATAGTATGGTCAGTTTTGGCACTAGAACTAAATCATCCCATTCCAAGGCAAAAATATGGGACTTCAGAGGAGCTGACTTTGATAAGATGGCCAACAGAGTTAAGCTAGCCCTGGCAGGATGAAACACAGGTGAGCGGGTACAGGCAAAGTGAGCAAGCATTAAGGATACAATACCTGAAGCAATATCCCATTGTCTTAGAGAGAAAAGCAAGAGCAAAAGAAGGAGGAAACCACTTTGGTTCTCAAAAACAGTAGCAAACAAGGTCAGAGCCAAAAGACTGGCCTTCAGGAAATATAAGGGAATGCAGCGGGACGAAGATATGGAGGCATACCAAACTTCCCTAAGGGAAGCAGGGAACGCAGTAAGGCAGGCAAATGCCCAAACCGAGAAAACACTAGCACGAACAGTAAAAGAAGGGGACAAGACTTCCAATAGATACATTAGTGAAAGTAGAAAGTCCAGAGGGGGTATTGCTAAGATAAAAGGGGATAAGGGGGAGTGTGTGGAGGAGAACTAAGGAAAATCATCTATCCTAAATAGATACTTCTGCTCAGTATTTACTGAAGAGAAGGTAGGGCAGGGCCCACAGCTCAGTACCATGGACAAAGGGGGGAGGGAGGTGTGCACTAGTCCCTTCACAAAAGAAAGGGTCCTGCTAGAGCTTGCTAAGCTCAGGATGGACAACGCAATAGGACCTGATGGTATACATCTCAGGTTACTAAAGGAGCTAAGAATGGAACTAGCAGAGCCGTTATTGAAGCTGTTTAGTGAGTCACTGAGCACAGGAGATGTCCAAGAAGACTGGAGAAAGGCTCATGTGATCCCACTCCACAAGACTGGTAGCAGAGAGGAGGCAGGGAACTACAGACCAGTCAGTCTTACCTCAGTAGTGGGTAAGATTATGGAGGCATTCTTTGTGGAAAGGATAGTGCAACACCTGGAATCCATAGGAGCACAGGATCCAAGACAGCATGGGTTTACAACAAGAAGGTCCTATCAAACTAATCTCATAGATTTCTTTGACTGGGTAACAAGAGTGGTGGAACAAGGAGGAGAACTTGATGTCACCTACCTTGACTTCAGAAAAGCTTTCGATACTGTGCCATGCAGAAGATTGATTAATAAGCTGGGTAAGCTCGGGGTGGGTCAGAAGTTGGTCAACTGGGTGGCAAACTGGTTGGCAGTCAGAAAACAGAGAGTGGTGGTAAATGGTATACAGTCAGAAGAGATGCAAGTCACAAGTGGGGTACCTCAGGGATCAGTCCTGGGGCCAGTCCTCTTCAACATCTTCATTAGTGACCTTGCAGATGGACTAGAGGGTAAGGTTTGTCTGTTTGCAGAAGACACCAAGATCTGCAACAGAGTAGATGATCCAGATGGGGTGGGCAGAATGAGAAGAGATCTGGATAAACTGGCAAAATGGTTGGAAGAGTGGCAGATGGGATTTAACTCAAAGAAGTGAAAGATCATGCACATAGGGAAGAGAAACCCTGAAGCCACCTACAGAATGGGAGGGGAGCTGCTGGCAATCACAAGGGAAGAAAGAGACTTGGGCATCATCATCACAGATGACCTGAAATCATCCAAACAGAACATTAAAGCAGTAGATAAGGCTAGAGGGATGTTGGAGTGTATTAGAAGGGGTATGACAAGTCGTAAGAGGGAGGTGATAATCCCTCTTCATAAGACACTGGTTAGGCCCCATCTGGAGTATTGCGTGCAGTACTGGAGGCTGCACCTACACAAGAACATTAACAAAATGGAGGCAGTCCAGAGGAGGGCAACCAAAATGGTGCAGGGACTGCATCAGAAAACATATGAAGACAGATTAATGGAGCTCAATATGTATACCATAGAGCAAAGGAGGGAGAGAGGTGATAAGATCGAAACATTCAAACAGCTTAAGGGCATTAACAAGGTGATAGATAGCAGGACAAGAGGACACAGCATGAGATTAGAGGGAGGCCGATTAAGGGGTAATATGAGGAAGTTCTTTTTCACAGAAAGAGTGGTGGATGCATGACATATCCTACCTCAGGAAGTGGTGGATATGAATACAGAGCAGGGCTTCAAACAGGCATGGGACAGGCATAAGGGAGCAATACAGATGAGTATGACTAGATAGGGCATTGACAGAATACAGGCCTATGGCACATTCATAAGGTAGAAAAAATGGGCAGACTGGATGGGCCTTGTGGTCCTTATCTGTGGTCAACTTCTATGTTTCTGTGTAACCAAGTTCCTCTGCATGTAACCCTTTTTAAAGCATAAACAGAAAAAATATACAAAAACAATATTGTCTGCAATATTCCATGAGCTAGAAAACTTGCTACAGAGGACACCCCAGACTTGATCCAAGTAAGGTATGGAATCAATGTTTGTTTGTGTGTATAGAAAATCACATGAAATATCTCAACTTATACACTATGATGTTGTCCTGAAGCAATTGAAAGTTAAGGGACCAAAGATAGTCCCTGGGAGTAATCTGTGAAATATCTAGAACTAGAGAAATTGGACATTTCCCAAAAGGACCTGAGAGTCAATTTGACTGGATGCTAAAGTGGGAATAAGCTGTTTGCAAATAAGAAAATAATTCTAGGTAAGAATAAGAGTTATGGGGTGTTTGAATATAACGTATACCTACTGCCTATCTGTAGGGTTAACAGCCTCCAGGAGTACACAAAACTGAGATGGTCTATGAACTCCATTAGGGAACATTGCATAGATGAAAGCCCTAGAATAGTTCTAGAAGTACTGTCTAAATCACTTTGGAGTACAAAACTCCAGTACCCACTGAGTATGATAACAAGGTGGGCAAATGCTGCCAGGTCAGAGGTCAACTGAGGAAAAAAAAGGTATGCAATCCATGTTGGGGATCAAACCCAGCAAAACCTCTACTTGATGCAATTGACCATGCAATAGGACATACCAGCCTTCAGAATCACCAAGTTCCATTAAAATGGATACTATTAAGGCCATTAAAACTGCCACACCATACTGTTTAGAACTATTGACAGTACCTTACATGAGCCCAGCCCATGCCAAATTGACACATTTAAAGACAATCAAGAAAGAAGACTATGGGAAAGAAAATCCATAAATGTTCAAAACTCATGAATATGGACAGAAGTGAGATGTAGAAGAGAGATATAGACTTTGTTACTCACTATAATCTGCACTTGTCATTATTTCCAGAGTTAAAACATTTAGATTTTCTAGATAATTTAACAGTCTGTTTTAAGGGAGGTTCTTCTAATATAAACATCTAATGATTTATGGGCCTCCTGTTGTCACATTCCATCCTGAAAAATAGTTCTACATCCCCGATCTGATTTATAACCACCTAGTATTTCCAAGATTGCCTTTTTTTGTCTCTGTGCACATTAAATTAATTATTGCTCTCTAGGTATGATACTTCCCTATCAACAGAACTGTCACTCCCAAAAGTTTGTTTATATTTATAGTACTTGATAACTCCTAAAAGCCATCCTGTTTTTAGACCTAGAACTCTTTCTTTTCAGTAGATTGCTCTATACAAAGTATAAAAGCTTACTTGCTGTAGAATCTGTTACCTGAAGAAGGGCTCTGTGTAGGCTGAAAGCTTGTGTTCTGAAAATTTCTGGTTGGTCCAATAAAACATATCAAATCATCCACTTAGTTCATCTTTTCTACTAAGAAATTCTATTTTTCTATGTTTTATCAAATGTCTCTTGTCTAAATAGTGAGCTATGGTGTTGACTTTAATGGAACTGTATTGGATTACTCTAAAGTTGTTTTCAGGTTTTGTCCAAGTTCCCTTACCTTTATGGGAGTCAATTCTGTATATTTTCATAGTTTTCTGCTTGGTGAGTTTTGAAAGAGAAGAGATCACATGTTGACCCTGAAGAGATGGACAACCAGTGTCTTTCCCTTCCTGTTGTGCCAGCCCTGCCCCAAGCTCATTTGCATAATGATGTGTGACTAGAGACAACAGGGATGTGCTCCTTTGAACTCTCTAGGGTAATTTTTTTAACCTTTTTTGCAAGTGTTATGCTGTTTTTGTTTTGTTTGTTTGTTTTAATCAAACCACCACTTAACTAAAAGAAACTTGCTAGTTGAGCAATGGCTTTGATTTAAGACAAAAGATAGCATAACACTTAACAATTGTAAAGAAAAAACTGCCTCATTGCGTTGTATGGGGAGCAACCTTGTGCTGTTTATGACCTGCTGTCATTTATGTCTCACCGTGGGACTGGATATGGCACACCTGAGAGTGTGTATCTCCATGGGGGGCCAATTTGAGATCCTTTCCATGCCAAAATACACCAAAAGGAAATATAGGAAAATATTCAAATGAGCTCCCACAGAGGTAAGGGAGCTTAGATAAAAAGTGAAAAACAGCTTTACTGTTATCTTAGATATTTTCTTTAAACATTTTAGGATTTTTAATTCTGGTGCCCTGTAGAAAGCCTGTGTTTGTGCCTGCAAGTAGGGTGAAGGATCAATTTGCATCTTGGGGCAGAAGAAGAATATCTCTGTGGCATTAATCACCATGTAAGGACATGGTCACCTGTGAATTGGGGAATATGATGACATCTAGTCCAGGAGGGTTCCCACCTTATGCCATGAACAACAGTTCTGCACCATTACCAATTATATTGCCATCTCAGATCAGGAGTGATGAGGGCCAGGAGTGCCCTAACCATACTCCGGGCACCATTAAAATGAGACTGTGCACAAAATTCAATGTCCATATAGGTGCTGGTATTAATCATGGTATATTTTGTTAGCTGCCTAGGTGGTACACAGCTCTCCTGGTCATTTCCCTTGCCACGCTCCTTCATGCTATTCCAGTACTCGCACTACCTCTAAATATTTATTGAACCATGCCCTACATGACTACTCTTCCAAAACACTCCCAGGATTTCTACATAAATCCCCACCTTAGTGTGGCATCACTTTGACTGCTAGCCTTAGTCACTGGTCTGGTGTCTCCAGTGTTTCTGTGGGGCCTGTTGCGCACCCAAGAATATTAATTGTTACCAGGTTCTCCCCCTGAAACTAACGGGGTATATTTACATGTTGGTGTTCAGTAATGGGTCATTTTCAACTGGAATGATAAGATAAAGCCTCTGCCTTTAGTGGCATGTACCTGTTTTTTTACAGTACTGTGCAGGTTTGTAAAATGACTCATTCTTACCCAAGGATCAAACATAGAAATAGAGTACATCAGTTTTGTATTTTTACTTCCTGCTTTCAAACTCAAATAGTATGTTTACAACAATCAGGATGCAGACAGTGTCCTACTTCCTTAACTATAAAACCCACTTCCTTTATTCCCTATCTCATCCCAATGACTCGGATACATCTTTCTGCAGTAAATGGGTAATTGAACACTTGACCCCTGACTTAACATTCACAGCACAGACCTGACATTCCACTAAAACAAAATCCCTAGCATTTTATCACTACAGCTGCAATAAGTTCATTAACTTGATAAGGGTGTTTCATGGGCTTAAACATAAAAATGAACTGCATTTAGTAAGGCCTATGATAACATTCCACATATGTCTTGTGGACAAGCTGGGCAGCCTGGGAGTGGGTCACAAGGTGGTAAACTGGGTTAGGAACTGATTGAATGCTAGAAGATGGAGAGCCATGGTAAATGGTGATCAATCTAAGGAAGGGAGTGTGCCCAGCAGGGTGCCATAGGGATCAGTCCTGGGCCCAGTCCTATTTTATGTCTTCACAAATTAAATTGTCATGGGGCTAGAGGGGAAAGTGTGCCTGTTTGCGAATGACATTAAGATCTGCAACTGGGTGGACACTTTGGGAAGGGTAGAAAAAATGAGGAGGGACCTAGGAAAACTGGAGGAATGGTCCAAAATGTTGCAGCCAAGATTTGATGTAAAAAAGTGCAAACTCATGCATTTGGGTTGCAGGAACCCAGGGGAGGATTACGGGGGGGGGGGACTGATGGTCACCAAACAGGAAAGGAATTTGGGGGTAATCATATTGGATGACCTAAAGGTGGCTAAACAATGCACCAAGGCTGTGGAGAGAGCACCAGTGGGATGCTGGGGTGCATAGGGAGAGGTATCACCAGCAGAAGGAAGGAGATAGTGATGCTGCTGTGCAGATCACTGGTGAGGCCTCATTTGGAATATGGTGTCAACTGTTCTATTTTAGATTTGTATCCCTCTCCCTTTCTGCTCCCACTGGTTAGGCTTACTGAACACAACCTGGAAATAATTTAGTTAGCACTATGATTCACCTGCACAAGTTACTTCTCAGTCCACATCACTGTCTTTTTAAAATTTAAACTTCTTTTTGAAAATAGCAGTTTGCCACAGTAATACATATGCTAAAGTGATGTCACCTACCAGGAGCTGTAAGGCATACTGTAGCTAACTTGGCTTGAGGAAGGGTAAACATGGTCAGGACCCCATAGCAACTGAGATGTATACACAGCAAATAAGTCCAGATGCACTAACATACCCTACAAGTGTTAAGTATCACAGTCTGCATAATACACAAGGCTTACCGTGATGAATCTTCATATGATTTGGCTGGTTTGGGTTCTAATGTTTATAATACAAGGATAAGTAACTAGTGAAGACATTTTTTTAACAACTGCTAAATGTGGTACAGTGGCAGATGTTTTGTAAAGGTATAACAGAAATTATGTCTATGAGGTATCGTTGCCCAAGAATTGGATTACGTTTTCATAGAGACAGATTACATTTAGGGTACGTGATTGTCCCTTTGTGAATCACTACTGCTCTCTGTACTGAAATCAATGTTAGACATGTGGCTAACTTAAATATTTAAGTAGTGATTCTAGAATTTTACCCAGAACCTGTATTTATTAATTTAAAAAAAATATTTTGAGGGGGTGCCTGGTTATGGATTATCCTAACGTTTAATTTCAGCATTTTAGTGGAAACTTTGTATTCTAATTTTCTTATTCTGAATTTTTTGCAGTGTGTTGTCTGTATTTATATTAATTCTGTTGGCATTCCTGGTGATGTAAAGGGGCAGGGGACAGAGTTGTGACTGGGTTTGAATAAGGAACACAACTGTTCATTACTTTGCTTTGCTGTCTCCACTAGATTTTTTACTATTTCTCCTTTGATATTAGTATACTTATATATTTATTTTGTTTAGGGTATTGATGTAACTACACAATTGCTTGCTGTTGCTTTAGTCTGCAACTGTTGCATTTCAGTTCCATTTTCTATTTGAAATGGTTATATGTAAGCAAAAAGACATGACAGGGTGGTGGTTGTTATGTGATAACTGCACACGTAGGTGTGTGGTGAGGTACGAGGCCAAAGGCCGAGTGTTCTTCCGCACCTAGGTGTGCGGTTATCACATAACAAATCCAGCACCCTAGAGTTTTTATTGCGCTTATAAAATGGGAAATAACTATGGAAAAAAAGAAAATGACAAGGTGTTTATATTTTTAAAACTTTGTAACATTTATTTAAATACAGAATAGAGAATTAATTGAAACACTGAGTTAAAATAGTCCCTTGGTAAACTTTTTTGAATGGTAAAAAATAGCAATTACCAGCAACATTAGCATACAACAGTCTACTTGTTGTAGTTTATGAATTGCACTTTACTTCACTGTGATTTTCTTAATCTGTCCCGAACATTGATTTCGCACATCGACCGCGCCATTGTGCGCTACATGTGCGAAAATACATTTCAGGTGAGATGTGAAAAATGACAGTTGTGCTGTTCATAAGGAGGTGTGGTAAAATGGCAATACTGAAAATCTGGAGTGAAAATATTAAAAATGCTCGAAGTTACGAGCGTGCGTAGGAACTGCGCAACGCACACTTGTAAAACAGTCGTTTTGGGGAATATTGTCCCCAAATTTTCAACATAGCCAGTTTAAGACCACTGCTCATGAACAGTGTCATTGTGATTTTAATAATCTGTCTGGAACATTGATTTTGCACGCCGACCACTCCATTGTGCACTACAGGTGCGAAAACACATTCCGGGTGAGATGTGAAAAATGACAGTTGTACTGTTGATAAGGAGGTGTGGTAAAATGGCAATACTGAAAATCTGGAGTGAAAATATTAAAAATGATTGAAGTTATGAGTGTGCGTAGGAACTGCGCAATGCACACTCATAAACAGTCATTTTGGGGAATATTTTCACCAAATTTTCAACATAGGGTTTTTGAAAACCTACCTCATGAACTGTGACACTGTCATTTTGTTAATCATTTCGGAAAGGTGGTTCCATGCAGTGACTGCGGAACCACCTTTTGGGACTGATTAACGAAATAACAGTGTCACAGTTCATGAGGTGGGGCCCCAAAAACCCCATGTTGAAAATTTGGTGAAAAAATTCCCAGAAATGGCTGAGATATGCACTAAAGTTGAAAAAAATCCATTTATGCCATTATACAGTTTACCGGCATTTCTTCAGTTTGCAGTCGGCTTTGAAGAGTGCAGATGTGTTCCTGGTCTACCGAAGATTGTCGCGCTGGGCTCCGGAGGTAAGAATGGACTGAGGGGGAGGTATGGGGAGGTGGGTACACAGAGGGTGGGTGCGAGTTGGGGAGGGGGCAAAAGAATCAATGAGGGAAGGTTTTTTTGGTTTCTTTTTTTTATATTTACACACAAGGGACTTTTGCCATGCTGGGGTGGGCTCCCAGCGTGGCTTGGGGGGGGACAGTGAAGCCAACAGGGGATTGGGCACCCCTGTCAGCTAAGGAAGTTTTTGCCATGCTGGGGTGGGCTCCCAGCATGGCATACAAACATTTTTTGGGGGGGCAGGAACCGACGGGGGATTGGGCACCCCCATCAGCAAATGAAGCTATTGCCATGCTGGGGTGGGCTCCCAGGGTGGCTCCAGGCAGCTTGGGGAGGGACAGTGAAGCTGATGGGGTATTAGGCACCCCCATCAGCTAAGGAAGTTTTTGCCATGCTGGGGTGGGCTCCCAGAGTGGCATAGAACATTTTTTTGGGGGGGCAGTGAAACTGACGGGGGATTGGGACCCCCGATGGCAAATGTGGGATTCAAACCCAGGTCTCTAGAACTGTATCATAGACTATTCAACCTCTATAGTATGCTGCCTCCTATAATATTAAATTCCCTCCATGATTGTAGCAGTGACTACTTCTTTAACTTTTTGGTGCCTACCATCATGCACCACGCACTTCCATCTTGGGAAGCGATCGGCTTTTTTTTTTTTCAATGCCTCTCTGCACTCACGTTGCGTTGTACATTTGAGTTAACTAATAGCCCATGTCACTGGCCGATTACCTCTATGGATTGCGAGTTACATCAGTGCCATGATAAGTATCGGTTTCTTTTTTTTACTGCTGCTGCGGCGATTCACCTATACACTGAGACTACGAATGTAAGCTATGTGTCGCAGTGGGGACTGGCGTGTGGTATGACAGGGATGGAGCTAGGGCTGGATTACACTACAATTCCTACATTTTATCATGTGTATGCTGAGGGGGAAAGTACTCAGCGAATGTGGGAGAGAAGCAGTTTCAATTATTTGTCAGTGCTTTGAGGGGAAAGGGTGTACGAGCATGCAATCAGCTGTTATGACAGTTTCCCAATGCTGAGATTGGATGAGTAGGTTGTTCATCTACTGCGAACAGCGGGATGGGTGGCCTACTCAGAAAAACGCTGCAGTTCAGTTTAGGAGAGGGACAGTGATGCAGCTAGCAATGGCCACTAAGGTTTACTTGATTTATTGTGTGAGATTTTGTTCTCGTTTGTGTTATAGAATCATGGTATTTTTTAAATTTTGATGATTTCACTTGCCAGTCAGATTCTTTACTAACATTTAGGTCGGGCATTCCATTACAGAATGTGGGGAAAGCATTTATTTCTGGGTGGCCTTTGCACAGCTGACTGGAAAATGTTCCCAACCCAGTGGTTGTTATTCCTTATACCACTGGATTCCAAGCCCTGTCAACCAATCAGGAGACATGATTTTTCTTGACCATTTTATAAAGTCTCATTGAAGGCAACCTTCTCTTTATTTTTGTTTTTTACTTATGTGCTGTGGTCTAGTACATAAAAGGAAAACTGCTATAGGATTGAGGTGAAAGGTTAGTAAGAAAAAAAAAACTTTAAACTTGCCAAGTTGCCTTTTTTTGTGGGCAAGGGGGGTAGATTTCACCTGAAAACTCCTATATAAGATACAAATGTATGTGCTTTTATTAACATCAGCAATGTATTTGGGCAGTTTGGGTCTACCTCTGCCTATTTAACTGTGTTTTCCCACATTTTCTTTTTGTTTATAAAGTATTACTGTATTGCCTACTTTTTTCACCCTGTTTTATTTTTCTGTTTTTCCCCACATTCAAGACATAGAATGTTTATCATGGAATGTTTATCATGGAATACAGGGATTCAACATTCTGCTCTATTCCACTTGTAGAATGTTACTCTCCTGACATTCTGTACACACAGACAATAAAGGCCTGTTTCAGAGCCAGAGACTCAATTGTATCACTGTCAGAGCAAGCATAAGAGATTTCCCCGATGAGCAGGTAAAGACAGAAGGGGGATTTTTCACTGTCAGTAAACAAACAGTTTTAATGAAAACTATAAACATTACTTAATGTTTCTAATTTGTTTATGTGTGTAAGGAGAGTGTGATGATCAGGGAAACACTTTTAATTAATTTATTTTATTTTTTATTTAAGGTAGTTTTATTGTTAGGGCCCAGTTGAAGGTTTTTTTTACAGTGTAAAGGTAGCAGCCATGTTTATAATGGAAGATTAGTTCTGGTTGAAGGGGGACTGATGGAAGATAGTTCTGGTTGCATGATGACTGATTTGCTCATTGTGTGATGTGGTTTAGGATCAGGATGACTGGGCATACATAGAGATTTAATGTACAGTCAGCTGATGTCTCTTGGCCAATGAGATTTCTAGATTTTGTCTTGCCATTTTATAATTGCATTTATGTTTCTTTTAAAATGTTTAATATTCTGACCAAGTGGTTATGTCATGGCTTTTGTTTTCAGATATTTTATTGCATGTTAAGGTTTTTTTTGTTGTTGTTGCTGAGTAACTTTCTTCACATCCTCATTTAGCCATCTTGCTTGTCATTATTTGTTGTTATATTCCTTGATCCTTTTAATGTAAACTATTGCACATGATAATATGTTGCCCTTTATAATCTGCCAAATACCATTTACTGTTTTGTTGTTTTAAATGTTATGTCAATCTGTTTCTTTGATTTTTCTATTGTTTTGTTCTTTTATACTACATCTAGGACCCTTTCCCTTCCTTTTTATCCTTTTCAACTGTTTTCTATATTTAGGACCAATATTTTACTTGAGCCTTCATCCTTTCTCAAGTATAATGAAAATGCATTTCAATGCTGCTCACTTGCTTTATACATATTATACCCCCCCACCACCACCTTTCCTTTTTTTCTCTCTTTTTCTTTATGCTCATGCCTGCTACAGAGATACAAATTTTTGATTTCAATTGACAATAGGTTGATTCCATTGATTTTGAATATTTGAGCAGTACTTGTTTATGGCATTGTGTTACTGGTTCCATAAGCTTTATATTTAACATCTTAAAATTGATGTCAACAAGAATGTATAATGCTCATGTACCAGCTATTTACTAACACAGAAACATAGACTATTTTGGCAGAAAAGGGCCTCCTAGCCCACCCAGTCTGCCTTAAGGTCCCTACCTACTGTTCCGCCATGGACCATAAATGATCTCCAGCCTTAAGCCCCCCCATGCACGATCCAGCTCTATTACCAGGGCCCCCCTATGTGTATCCCATGCATGTTTGAAATCTGTTACCATTTTGGTACCCATTACCTCTACTGGTAGGCTGTTCTAGGTGTCCACCACCCTATCTGTAAAGAAGTATTTCCCCGTATCTTCTCTGAGTCTTCCCCCTTCTAGCTACATATCATGCTCCTTTTTCCTTGAACATCTCTTTCTCAGCAGAATTGAACCTTCCTTTACCTTATTGACACTTTGAGGTATTTGAAGGCTTCTATCATGTCTCCTATTTCCCCCTTTTCCTCTAGTGAGTACGTATATAACTCCCTGAGGCTTTACCAGTAGGCAAGCGTTTCATCATCTCTCATCTTGAGCACAAGTTTAAAATTCCTGGCTTCACCCCTGCTTACATGCATGATGTGTCTTACATCTGAGGTCTTAAGAGCTGGTACCAAGTGAATTACTCTATGCAGGTAAAGGGATACAGCTTCATCCCCAAGAGATGCAAACTGGACATGTCACTTTATCAGTCACTTAAAATAACACAAGTTTAGTTTCACATTCTTACTATGAGGGAAGCAAGAAAGATCAACTAGCATGGTTAGCAAACAAATTAATTGACACCTCTTGATGAGTGGGGAAGGGATACCAGCAAAACAAGTTTCTCAGTTTGCAAATGGTTATAAATTAAGCACTGAAACTTAACACAGAAAGAAAAGGCCCATAAAACACTACAGAGGAGGTTTCAACTTGCAAAAAATAAGAAGAGGCAGTACTGGGGATAGATCAATTAAAAGAAAACTACATGTTAAGATCAGGAAATATGTTTATTAATAACTTTTTTTGTGTTCTAACTTCAGCTCAGAGTTTTTTTTTTCAGTTCTGGCTGTGTGAGGAGTTTTTTCTAACTTTCCCTGGCTGTTTTATGGGCCCTAGGACTGCCATTCATGCTGTGTGTGTGTGTGTGTGTGTGTGTGTGTGTGTGTGTGTGTAAGCATGTCACTATTTAACATAGTTTTGTCTGCACTCCTGTTGCTATCCCTCAGTCCCTTTCAGTTTTTGCACCACCACCAAGTAGCAGAAATGGAACAGCACAATGGTTTATAAAAATTAGCTTGGAAACATGATGGAACACAACTATTTATAAAACAAATATGTGATTGCTCCTCAACAATGTTACTTTAGACTCCCCCCCCCATTGCATAGCAAGGGACACATCAGTTTATCTCAGCAGCAATTATTGCTGCCTGCGATCTGTATATAAACAGTGGTACTTTGCCTAAAATCTTGCTCCCCCCATTTTGATCAACACGTCATGGACTTTTGATTGTTTGTGTCTTGCATAGAAGACAGTGCTTGTGGACAGATCTAATCATTTTGCAGCTGTGGCCATGCATTGGCTAAGTAGGCTTTGTAATTGTTTGTGTTTATGTAATCCAATCCTTAGTATTTGGTTACTTTATTGATGTCTCTCAATGACTCAAAATGTGCAGGATAGTTTTATAGCAAATTCAGAGAAATCTCAGCTGCACCAGACTTGGACTTTGGGTGGAGTTTTCCTTTAACTTCTCTCAAGCAAGAGAAAAGCACCATCAAATATTATGGAGCAGGTTTCAACTTGCAAAAAAAAGGTAGTACTGGGGAGGGTTCAACTAAAGCACTGAAACTTAAGAAACAAAGGAAATGCCTATAAAACACTATGGAGGAGGTTTCAACTTGCAAAAAAAGGCAGTACTAGGGATGGCTCAATTAACTTTTCAAGCCAGAGGAAAAATAGTGCTCTCCAGCTACCATACACACACACACACACAGGCAGCGTAATAATGAAGTTTCAGTGGAGGACACTATTTTTAACACTCTACCATGTTGTTTGGAAGGTAATTATGCAGGTAGTCCTTTTCTCAAAACCAAAACATCTGCAGGGCTATGCCCAATGCAGCCATAAAAACAGAACAACATCTTAAGCCAACAAACCCAACACAGTCAATTGATTTTTTGAACAAGAGGAGATAGTCATAAATTTAGTTATGAAAACACAGCATGTGCATGAGACTAAATTACAGACAAAGCATAGCACTTGGCTATGCAATATTTTTTGCCTCGATATATAGCATACTATTTAGAGAGCAATTATTTGCTATATGCCTAGCTGACATTCAAAAAGCTGAACTGAGGATACAGAAACTATGCAGAAACATTTTAGAGTATTGTACAAAGAAAATACCATACAGTAAAAGAAAATCAGTTTCATTTCTCTGGAAAGATTTCATTTGTAAGGTTTTTAAGTAAGCAAACAAACTGAAAACTTGCTGCATCTGAAAGTTCAAAAAATGGCTGCAATTATTCTCCAGGAGGCAGGAGGTGATCCTGCCACTGTATAGGTCTCTAGTAGTTAGACCACACCTGGAGTGCTGCATGCAGTACTGGCGACCGTACCTAAAGAAGGACATTAGGTTACTAGAGGGGATGCAATGCAGGGCAAAAAAGATGACCATGGGGCTAGGGGACTTACCCTATGAAAGCAGGCTGAGAGAGTTGAACATGTACTCCCTGGAGGAGAGGAGGGACAGGCGGGACAAGATTGAAACCTTAAAGTACATGAAAGGAATAAATAAGTCAAGCACGGAGGGGCTTTTAAAATTAAGGGGCCAGAACACTTGAGGGCATGATCTGAGATTAAAGAGGGTAAGGTTCAGAAGGGAAATCTATCTTGACAACTAAAACCCTTGGTGTCTCAATTCTTCCCTACTATATCTCAGATCATGCCCTAGTCCAGCTCCTTATACAATGGGACCCTGCGGCTCCCCCTATTAAACAATGGAGATTAGACTCACTTCTAGTGAAAGACCCTGACTTTATTCCCTGGGTTAACAAGGAGGCATCTCTTTTTCTAGCTGAGAACCCTATAAATGACACCTCTGCCGGTACAACATGGGAAGCCTTCAAAGCCACAAAACGAGGTAACATTATGGGGTTTGTTGCAGCCAAACATAGGCAAAGGGAACTGCAGCTGGTCACTCTTGAACAGAGATTAGCTGCATCTGAAAGCATTTTTAAGGCTATCCCTTCTCCTTCCATTCATTCGCCGATAGGTAAATCCATTTTGGGTATCCGGTTTGAAATTAATCAACTTCTGAACAGGAAAGCCGAAGCTGCTATCCTTCACCTTAATCACACCTTTTGGGAAGGTGGGGACAAAGGGGGTAAAGTACTCATATATCAACTATGCAAACAGCAGGCCAGTTAATATATCCCTGGTTTGAAGAACAAACAAGGGGTACTGAGTACCTCCCCTAGGGATATTAATGATACTATGTCCTTCTTTTATAAAAGGCTATACTCCTCCACCCACACTGGCCCTAACAGAGACACACAAGGATTTTTGGACAACTTAGAACTGCCTAAACTACAGAGGCAGCAAGCACAACTCCTAGACCTCCCCATTTCAAGAGAGGAAGTGACCGAAGCCATCCAAGACTTGAAAAAAGGGAAATCTCCAGGCAGTGATGGTTACACTGCAGATTTCTACCAGATATTGGCCCCTATTGTTTCATCCATTCTAACCCAAGTGTTTCAGGAGTTAGAACTTAAGGGTGCTCTACCACCCTCCATGCAGGAGGCAATCATAGTTGTTATTCCTCAAAAAGGCAAAGACCCTACCAACCCTGGAAATTACCACCCGATTTCGCTTATAAATTTGGATGGTAAACTTTATGCTAAAATCTTAACCTCCAGACTTAGTTCTCTATTAAGAGTTCTTGTACATCCCTCACAAGTGGGATTTATACCTGGATGACATAGTTCAGATCACTTAAGAACCCTGCTGAACCTGATCCCCCTTGCTAAGTCCCTTCATACTCCCACAGCTGCCATCACGGTTGACTTCGAAAAGGCATTTGATTCCATGGAGTGGGACTATTTATATATGACTCTTTCCCACTGTGGGCTAGGGGAAACATTTCTTGACAGGATAAAAGCCATCTATGAAGGCCTTTTAGCCATAGTTAACACAAACTCAAAGCTTTCAGCCCCATTCCCTTTGGGCAGAGGTACGAGGCAAGGGTGCCTGCTCTCCCCCCTCCTCTTTGTGCTGGCAGTCAAACCCCTGGCTGTGGCTATTCTAAACCACCCAGAGATAAAAGGGTTGACAGAGGGGAATACGTCCTATACAACTTTTATGTACATTGACAATCTCCTTCTCCTTTTGGAAGATGCACATAATGCCATCCCCCCCTTGCTCTCTTAGAAGTCTTCTCAAATTATTCATGTTTACGATTGAACCAGAATAAGACAGAAGTACTCCTTCTCAATGCCCACTGTGTACAACAAGTGAAAGCTGCAGATGCTTTACTCTGGGCACCAAAAGGGATTATGTATCTGGGTATTTTTTTGACCCCATCCCTGGAGACAATATGGCAAGCTAATCTCTCCTTCTCCCATCTCTCCTCCATTAAGACAGATTTCGATAGATGGAGATTTCTTAAACTCACCTTAGTGGGAAAAGTTGTGGTGGTAACATTGATCTCAGCCCCTAAACTCTTCTGTCTCCTGATGCACCTACCTGTTCCATTACCAAAACAGTGGTTTCAGGTTTTCGATAAACGAATTGGGGATTTTCTTTGGGAGGGATCCAAACCCAGATTCAGTCGATCTAAATTGAAGTCACATTGGAAGAAAGGTGGTTGGAATCTCCCCTGGCTAGAGGGATACTGCCGGACCTTCCTTTTGGCTCAAACAGTCAATTGGGTGCACTCCCCTTCCCCTCCTCTCACTGCAATGGATACAACTAGAAACAGATTTTATGAGTCTGCTCCATTCCTCTTCCCTTTTTGTACACAGGACTAGCCCTAAAATGTCCATGGCCAGTAAGATAAGTGTAGACCTTAACTCACCCACAGTGATTGCATCCAGAGCCAACTGGTTAAGTTCTCATCGTAAAATGAACTTGGACCCCTCCCACTATCCTATGTGCCTATCTGGCAAAACTCAGCCATTACTATAGAAGGAGTTGAAGTCCTATGGAAAGACTGGGTGGAGTTGGGTATTACTAAATTTGGGTGATTTGTTGACCCCTAATCATAAAGCCCTGCAGACATTCCACTCTTTGCGACAAGTATGGGGTATCCCACACTCAGACTTTTGGAGATATCTCCAACTCAGAGACGCAACTCGGTACCTTTTATCCCCCAACTTAAGCCATGATAAAACTTCACCCTTGACCAAGTTGATACTTTGTTCTAAGGGCCTTGCAGGTCACATATATGCTACTCTCAGAGATAATCTTCCATCTCAATCAGATAAAGCAAGGCAAAGATGGGAGAAGATGCTGCAGATCCATATATCTTCTGATGCCTGGGATAAAGCGTGGGTAGATACACATACCTGGTTCACAGATGCCAAATCCAGATTAATTCAAAACAAAATTGCACACTCTTGGTACAGAACATCAGTCATTCTTCATAAAGCTAAATTAATAGAACATGATAATTGCTGGAGATGCCAAAAGTCAGGAGGTGACCTAGTGCATGTATTGTGGTCCTGTCCAAAAATCCAGCTCCTATGGCAAGACGTACAAAAAATTGCCTCCAGGGGTCTAAAACAATCGATTCCCCTTAGCCCTCTCTTCTTTCTCTTGGGTATTTGCATTGATATACCCAAGCTATCCTCATTAAGATACAGGTGGCTAGCATTCTTGGCTTTACAAACAAAAAGAGCCATTCTATGCAAATGGAGAACCCCCCTGATTCCTACAATGGCAGAAATATTGGGGTTCCTATCTACCTTGGCCAAACTAGACAAGATATCTTATCTGCAGAAGTCCAAACTTTCCACTTTTAAAACCTGCTGGTATCCCTATCTTAAATATCTTGGTCCAGTCCAATCACCAACAGGGATAGGGTGAATATTCCCATCTTCTCCTGTTGGTATAAAGGTACTACAAAAAGGGATTTCTACCAAAGGACTCAATAACATGTGGGGAGGCCCTGGTTTTCCCTTGTCCGATTGGAGATTACAATTATGAGACTCAATAAACATACAGGTGATTGCATATACGATGATATGTAGAATGTTTAACTCATCTAGTACAGATTTAAGCTTGGGATACACTTGTTTCTGTTCCAGGGTCAGACCGGTCTCTTGCAGAGCATATACACACTCTTACCCAACTTTCTCTAGATGCCGTGAAGAGGGATATGTCTGGCTGCAGATACACAGAGGTATTGTTTGAGGAGTTTATGTCTGGCAAAGATGACTTTCTGAGTTGGCACCTTGTTTTGGTGAGTACCCTTACATGATATATACTCAGATTTAATGAGGATACAGTAGAGTACCCCCTTCGTACCTAATACTTTTCCTCTAAATAATAGTTTTTCTAGCAGAGGAACTCCTTCAGTAAGTTTTGAGGTAGATCCCTTCGACTATACGGTTGACATTGTCACCTGAATCAGAGTGTTCATATCACCAGTAAGTATACTAATGTGTATCTAACAAATAAACTGTTATTTGTCTGTAATCCCTCTTTCCTTCCTCTACCCCTTAACCTTTTCCCTTGCCTACTGTACTGGCACTTAGTACTTATAAAAAGATGAAAGGTGGCTAAATGTATGTACAGAATATGTGACTGTATACTGTATTATGATTTTTTCTTCTTTTTCCTTACTTTTTGGAAAACAATAAAAATTATTACAACAAATATGTCAAGCACACAAGGCAGGGATTCACTATTCCTATCTGTCTCAATGTGATTAACACATAGCTTTGTGCTGGCAGATGAGTCAACAAAGGGCATGGATAACTGGCTTCAAGTAGGAAACCAAACCTGGTGCCAAAGTGGGTCCCTGCTCCCTGTGAACAGCATATCATGGAATATGGCAGTCTGCATGGACTGCACTATTTATGGTAAGCATGGGTCTCCCATTTTCTTAAAGTGACAAAGATGCCCCAAGCTTCTGTGCTGCACACCACAGCCCTCTGCGGCAAGGAGAGAGGCTGAGGTGAAAACAGCAGGGTCCAATCTGGGTCTCAGAATTCTTGTCAGAGAGGTTGCAAACTGTTAAATCAACTCTCTGGCTGTAGCACCCAAAGCCCTGCTGATATCAGACCAGCACAGTGCAAATGGTTTAATACATATCATACTCTGCCAGACCCTCCCTGCTCTGAAACCACCCCATGATCACCACTGAGGCTTATAACTGCCCTCTCTTCTGTTCCTCTCTCTCAGGTAGATGAGAGCCCACCAGGCTGGTACTGTGGATGTGGTCCCCTCCACAAGCAACCCCCCCACCCAGGACAGGGAGAGAAGGCACCTGCTGCCCACTGTCCTCCTTGGCTTGCAAGGTAACGGCTGGTCCCTGACCCAGGACAAGGGAAAGGGGATTTTGGAGCTTTCCTGCATTTTCTAATTGAATACCTGGCACCCATCGCTGTGGGACCTGAATAGTTCCAGATGGCCCCGGAGCGCTGGCATTGGTTTCCTGCCCAATGCTGCAACCAGTGCTGAAATCATTGGACTAGGGCACAAGACTGCAGAGAAACACTGACCTTACTTTTCTTCTTTTAGCAGGTGCATAGTGAAGTCCTGGTCTTTTTGCCTCACAGTTCATTTAGTTGCACAGTTCTGTGAGCAGTACCATGCAGATCTACAACTAACTTGTTTTCTTTGTCAGCTGCTCAGTTCTCAGGGCTGCACAGATTGACTGGAAACTCAGCCTGACTTGTATCTTTTGCTGAACTGATCAATTCTTCACTGCACTGTTTTCAGCACTTTCCTAAACTGAACTGGATTCTTAGTGATTTTGTGCCCCCCCCACCTGCTTCCTTTATTAAATACACTACCAGAACTGAGAGACCCACCCACTTCCTACTTGGTTGCGCTTCACTTTTCCTCATAAAGGGGAAGCACCTAAGAGCTACAGCAAAGCACTAAAAGGGGGTAATATCTAGATCCACAATACCAGGATTTCTTTACCTCTCCATTAGAATAAACTCCACCATTAGCCCCTCCCTTCAGACACAATACTAAGTACCTGCTTCCCCATTAACAGGTTATACAGCTCCTCCACTAGAGGGTGTATATTTAAGCAAGCATCCTTCACTTTCTACTCCCCTACTACAGGCTATTCAGCTGGATACCTGAGGGAGCTTTATTTTAAGCATTGCACCCCCTTTCCCTTGGTAGTAAAGCAACTCTGTTCAGCTACACTCCCTTGTTGTAGGCTACTACCTATCAAAGTCCACCCCTGTCTGCTGCCCCTTGACTCTAAGGATGTTCTCTCTCCACTCAAATCCTTCTCCCTTCTACCTCCTCTCCCTAACACTATTTCATACCCTCTCCCTACCCACCCCTCCTGCTTTTGCCAGCCCAGGGCCCTGCAACTCCAGATCCATCCAAACCCCTTGTCTCCAGGCTCCAACTTATATTCATGCTATTTTTCTTGCCCCCCCCAACGTATTCTGGTCTCATTCCCTCATCATTCCATATGCATCCTGACTAACTTTACCAAATGTCTTTGTTGTTCTCCACCTCCTGCTTCCTCACTATACCACTCTCTTCTATCTCACTCACTTGGCCTCCAAGCCCCATCACTCCAAATCTACCAAGCTACACTTCCTCTCCTAGCTCTACTATTACTCACCTTGGGGGACATCCAGACCTTGCTACTTCCTTCACCTCTGCCATCTCCCCCACTGCCGCTGCCCATGCCCCTACCCCAACAGCCCTGATAAAGGATTTCAAGATACTACACTTAAACATTTGTAGCCTACTGCAAAACATAGATTTCCTGCAAGCCATGGTTGCTGCCTTGAAACTAAACATTCTTATTATACCAGAAACATGGCTAAAAAGCATGATTCCTGACCACTGGATCTACATCACTGGTTACTCCATCCTAAGGCTAGACAGAGCAGGCAGGGGTGGTGGAGCGGCCATGTATATCTGTGCCTCCCACCAATACTTGCCAGTCCTCTCCTCCTCCAACCCAGAAACCCATGATGCTTTAGCCATCAATGTATCCCTCCCTTTCTCACTCCCTATTTTTGTAGCTGGTATGTATTGCCATCAGAATGTCCAGCCCGCTGTCTCCCTTGACCTCCTAACTTCCATTACTTTCCTCTCTCAATCTGGCAAGTTTTACATCCTTGGTGACCTCAATTTAAATTGGCTGTCCCCAACAACATCTACCACAAGAAATGTTATCAGTGCCCTCAACCTCATACAACTAATTACCAAATCCACCCACATTAATCACAAGACCAAAAACCACTCCCTACTTGATTGGGCCCTAACTTCCCACCCCCATAGAATCATCACCTCCAGGATCCTTCCAGATACTCTCAGTGACCACAACCTGGTTTTCCTGGTCAGAAAAGTTCACAGCCCTAAATCCCCACATAAAGCCCTACAAATACAGACTTCTAAAACCTTAGAATTGGAACCTCTCCTGCATAGCCTTGCCCTCTCAGACTGATCCCCTCTAGCAAGTACCTCCTCAGTTGATGAAGCTCTAATGTATTTTAAAGACATTTTCCTAGCAAATTGGAATCCCAGAGCACCCCTAAAACAAACAAGGGTTAGGGGTCATCACCTTCCCTAGATTACCTCTGAATTACTAGCCTGCCACAGAGCCAGAGATCAGGCCTGGAAATGGCACAAAGTCTCCCAGCTTCCAAATTACCTTCTTATTTATCAAAAACTCCATAATGCCTGCACCCAGGCTACCAGGCTAGCCAAAACTGAGTACATAATATCTACCTTTGTGACTAATATCAACCCCCCAAGTTCTGGAGAGTGGTCCACACCCTCTTTAACCCCCATCCTGTCCACCCACCCCTATATTTAAGATAAATGCCACCCTCGTTGCCAATCCAGTTGCAGTAGCTACTGAATTAAATTCCTATTACACCACTTGTTCCGATGAGCTACTCCAATTCCTCCCAAAATATCCCCCTCACTTCCCCCTTCTTATTGCCTATGAATGACCCCCTTCTATTCCTCCTTTTCCTTGTCTACTGTCTCCCCAAATTATACCCTAAATGCCCTGCTAGTGATCAATCCTTCATAAGGCTGCTCCCCGGATGGCCTTGACACTAAACTACTATCCCTCTCAGCCCCAGCCATTGTCTATCCACTCTCTATTATCCTAAACCTCTGTTTCTCAACCGCCTCAGTACCTTCCCAATGGAAACAAGCAGTGGTCCTTTCCTTCCCCAAAGGTGGAGACCCCACCACTCCTGGCAACTACCACCCCATCTCTCTTCTCCCTACCCTTGCCAAACTTCAGGAACACTTAACCCTCTCCCAGCTCACTGCTTACCTCAATGCCACCTCCTTCTTCGCCCCTTATCAATCTAGCCTCAGGAAAAATCACTCCACCACCACCTCCCTTCTTCAGCTCACTGATTCTATCCCCATGGGAATGGACGATGGCCAAATCACCTCAGCCATTTTTGTCAATCTGGCCAAAGCCTTTGACACAGTCTCCCACTTCCTTCTTCTTGACACCCTATCAACAGCTGGCCTTTCCCCTTAGCCACAAACTGATTCAAGGCATACCTCACTGGCAGAACCCAATCAGTCAAGATCTCTGACACAATTTCCCCACCCATCCCGATAAGAACTGACATCCCCCAGGGATCAGTGTTAGGCCCCATGCTATTCTCTATTTTTCTAAATGATCTCCCATTCACCTGTTCTCCCTTCTCCTCCATTCACATGTATGCTGATGATACAGTCTTGTATGCATCTGGCTCCTGCCCCACAGAGGTTGCATCCAACTTACAGCATGACTTCAACAAAGTTCAGTGTTCATTTGAAAACCACCAACTGTCTATCAATGCCAAAAAAACAGCCGCCATGACCTTCAGCAGCAGGTAGAGACTTACCAGATTTCCCTCTCTATCTTCCTTCCACACCCTTGATGGGACTTTATTCATGGACACATCCTTCTTCAGGTATTTAGGTGTCTGGCTGGACCATCACCTGAACTTCTCTGATCGACACCATTCAGAAAAAATTGCATCCCAGCTTGACGCCTTATTCAAGAACTGTGCCTGCATCTCACCCCATGGCTAGGCATGAGATTGTCCAGAAGATGATCCTCCCTATCTTCGACTACTGTGACGTAGTGTATGGTGCTGCCCCTAAGTCCTCCCTGGCCAGACTAGATACCCTCTTCAACTCCTTTTGCCATTTTACCCTTGATGCACCACTGTGCACTCATCATTGTGATCTCTATCATGCCTTATCCTTCCTTTCCCTGACAAACTGACATCTCTCTCACTGCGCAAAATTCACCTCCAAGCACTGGCTGGGTGAACTTCCCTCCTATCTGCCCCCTGCCTTTACAACCACCTCCCACCTTCCCACTCCCTAAGATCTACTGACTCACAAACCCTGGTTGTCCCATGCCACTCCACCCTTATTGGCCAATTGAGTTTTTCTTATTGCCTCCCAAAAATCTGGAATTCATTTCCTCCTCATGTTTGCCACTCATTTTCTTGCTACTCCATTAACTCTGCCTTTAAGAACTCCCTTGCCCCTTCCTCTGCCTACCATGACCCTCCCTAATCCACCCACAATCTCCCCATAGCCCATATTACCATATCCTTATTCCCCACCACTCCTATTTCCCTCTGATCATGCTCTTCCTAGTCCCCTACTCTTCCTCCTCCTCCTAAAGTGTTCCTCCCCTTCTTTCTCTACCCTTAATCTCTCTCCCTCCTGTGAGCTCAATCACTGCCGTATGCAGGAAGGATCTATAGCACACAGTGGGCAACAGTTGTATCCCCTTTCCCCTAATTCTCCTTTTACTGCACCCCCTCAGTCACTGTTCGATCACTGTCTTGTTCAGGCAGGGTCACCCAGCACTCTGGTGGGATACTACCGCCCTACTTATGTTGGCCTCTGCTACCCCTTCCTACAACATCTCTCCCCAACACCCCCCTCTCTTGCATCACTATGTATAAATAACTCTCATCACCTATAACCTGTGTCCTACTAGTAAGGTTGTCCACCACCCTGCCCATATAGGGATAATAGGACACTGTTGAATTTCAACTCCTTCCCCTTCCCCCCATCTTGGACACCCTCCAACTACAATACTGCTCTATCATCATCCTGCCACACTCTACCTTGCCTCTCCTCCTACCCCCCTTCTGGTTGACATAGCTGAACACTGGCCTACCCCTACACTTAATTAGGCACTTATAACCTACCCCTATGCCCCTCTTATATGCACTTGAGTCCACCCTGTCATCTCTGTTTGCCTCAAAAATCATGTTCTGCCTGCGTCTCTCCATAACTTTTCTTTCCCTTCTTTCATTCTGCCTGCCTCAATTTTTAGTTCCATCCTTCCATTCTTCCTTACTTTATCCCTATCATTGTAAATCTTGAATACATATGTTACACTAATGCCTATTAATTACTATTGTGTTACCTTACCATATAGTGCTACATTCTGTGGCCAAGTTATTATACAGTATGTGTTCCCGTGTTACCAGCTGTCTCCAGCTGTTGCCTAGTTGCTATCTGTGTCTTCATATCTACTGTAGTTAACTTTGCATTGTAAGCCAATGTGATCCACCTGTAATCCCCCCTGCTCTCATTGTATGCAAGTAAGCAAACTGTATTCCAACACTGTAACATTTCTTTTTATTCTATCCCATTGTTCCCTACCCCCCAGGTCACACTGGGAGATGAGCAACTTGTTGCTCAGCATGCCTTTCTGGTGAAACATTTCAATAAATAAATAAATAAATAAAAGACCATTCTCAGGCCACCCCTCAGCCCCAACTGGCAGCACAGCTGCACATGTTCATGTACAGTCCCAGTGACACGCAGTGTAGTGGGGGTGTTGTTTGTCAGGAGCGAGGGGATTTATTTGCATCACTGGGGGTTGAGTTTCTGACTGCACAGAGTGTGTGGGGGTTGTTGTTTGTTGGCACTTTGGGTTGGGCACTCTAGTGTCATAGAAAGTGGTGGGGGTTTTGTTTGAATTCACTGGGATATGGGCACCCCAGTGTCATGGAGTGTTGGTGGAGGTGTGTTGTTTAATGATATCTGGGGTTTGCCACCATGGTGTCACAGAGTGTGGTTATGAGGTGTGTTTTGGCAGCACTAGGGGTTGATTACTCCTCTGTTGCAGAATGTCGCAGTGGGAAGGGGTGTTGTTTGCTGACACCAGGGTTTGGGCACCTCAGTGCTGGACTCTGGCGGGGGGGTTGACTGCAGCCTGTTGCAGGAAAGGAGATGAGAGGTATTGGGGAGGAGCTACTAAGAGAAGACAGGAAGTACCACAGAGTTATTGCAGGAGACCATTGTGCCATAACAAAAGACAAACAAAGGAACCTTGAAAGAGTTACATAGTTTCACAGCAGCTTCAACTTTGATCTTTCCAGCTCTGTGATGGATGAAGGAAATCAAATGGAAACAAAGAGAGTAGGCAAACAATGGATAGTATTGAGGAGGATATTGTTAAGACAAAGCTAGTAATTGATGGCAAGGACCAAGCTACCAAAACTCATGTCCTCAGAGCAATAGCAATATACTAACATACTAAAATGCCAGCAGAATAGGCCTAACGGTCTTTCGTGTCTGCTCGTTTGGTCAGCCCCCACCCTGGGTGCTGACCTTGCTGTCCCCCTTGCCTTCTCTGGCTTCTCCCTTCCCAGTTCCAGAAATTCTTGCTGCATTGGATTTTGCTTCCTGAACCCTTCCCGTGTACCTGTCCCACCCCCTCTTGAACCCCTCCACTGTCTCTGCCTCCACCAGCCCCCAGGTAGTGCATTCCATGGCTCCACCACCTCTCAGTGAAGTAGCACCTCCTTTCTCCCTGAATCTTCCCTCCAGCTTCCACCCATGCCATCTAGTGGCCCTTCCTCCTTCCTTCAAGAAGCACCCTGACTGTTTCTCCCTATTTACCCTCTTCATGTACCTGAAGACCTCTATCATGTCCCCCGGTCCCTTCTCTCTTCCAATGTGTACATATTTAGCTCTTCGAGCCTCTCTCCTCATAGGTCCTGTCCCCAAGCCCCAAATCATTTTGGTTGCCCTCCTCTGGACCCTCTCCAGGAGGTTAATGTTCTTCTTAAGTGGGCCTCCAAAACTGCACACAGTACTCCAGGTGCAGCCTCACCAAGCAGTTATACAGAGGAGTATCATCCTCCTTCTGGAGGTGATCCCCTAGTGATGCATCCCAGCATCCTGTTGGCCTTGGCTGCTGCCCTCCTACAAGTCTCAGAGTTGTTCATCTTGACATCCACCACCACCCCCAGGTCCCTCTCAGCCATTGAGACTTGTAGTATTCCCCCCCAGCAATATGTTTGCATTCCCATTGACAAGCAAACATAAAAAGGGTTATTGCCCCAGTAGTTAGCCAGCTTGTGCTTTTCTTGCAAAGCAAGGTACCATATCAGTACCCAGTCTCCCGGGTGATGGTCACTGACATTTTCCTTTCCCCTACTATCTTTGATGCCAGGTGGTAGGCAGTATCTAGCTTATCTTTGAGTCTGTGTGTACTGCAGGTATGTTTCAATGTGCTCCATCTATCATCACCGAAGCATAAATCCACCAGTAACCAATCATTCTGGATGAACATAGGGAAACATAAATAAAATTCTGTGGCATCACTTCTGGTGCAGTTGTATGCATATAGAAAGGTGTTGATTTATTGACTTAATTTTGCCTTATCTTTGGGGTGCAGCATGTCTGGCATGTTCAGCAAAAGTCCAACGAAACCACTCTGACTGAGGAGTTGCCTTGAGGATTGTAGGGAATCACTTGGGGCCCCCAAACTCCTCCCATGGATATCGTTTCCTTAACTAGCCTGCTTCTAAAGTCACAGTCCTGATAAGAGCAGATTCATTCTGAGGCACCACAATGAATGATGAATTTGTCCAGGAGAACATGTGCAACTGTGGTGGGCTGGTGGCCTTCTGATCCATGGTTGGGTATACCAGGGCATATTGAGAAAAGTGACTTGTAACCACTAAGGTTTGGGAATGTTTTTTGAGTCTGGCTCTAAACTTAAGGAGTGATGCAGATAATTTCCATGGTACTACTAGTGTCAATGTTCATCAATAGGTCCCCTTCCTTGACAGGGCATTGCACTGCACAGAAAGTCCTCAATTTCCACAGTTGTCCTCAATCTCACTCTGCCTTCTGGGCCACAAGAATCAGAAATAGGCTTGCTCCAAAGTCCAAACTGTACCTAAATGTTCCATATCATCAGGACTTGAACTACCATCTTCTGGAAGTTCAAAGTCAACAGCAACTGTTGTCCCAAGAATTCATTGGCTCTGCTGGTCTATAAATATAGCAACATGTCTTTTAGTTTCAGGCAAGCCTACTCCTTCAACAACAGGTGAGTGTCTAAATGCTTGGGCACAACCTTAGAAGCATCTACTCCCAGAAACAGCTCTGAGATTATGACACAAAAACTGGGTTCTTGTCTCAGCTCCCATTGTAACTTGAACTGATGTAGGTACAGTAGGCAAGGATGTTTGCATCAGGGCCCAAAGCTTCAGTACTATATGCTTTAGGGAGACAGTCACTAGTGGGCCCTAAACTGTCTACAAACCAGTTGGTATTGACTGCAAAGGGTTGCTCAGGCATACTGAACCCTTTTGAACAGGCCTTTATCTTGGATTCTGAATCTCTCATACAGTCAGTGTCAGTAAGATTTTTGTATAAGAGACAAAGCAACTGAATTTATATGATTCAAGCATGAGAGATACTTTATGTAGTAACTGAATGTTGATAGAGCTGACAACCAGCGATTTTCAGCTGCGTCTCATTTTGCCATGGTTTGCATGTGTGTTAGTGGATTATTGTCAGTTTTTGAAGTGATCTGAGCACTGTACAGAAAGTCATGGAACTAGACCATGATGACCCACTTGAGTGCCAGAAATGTTAACTTATGAACAAGATATCTTCAACAGTGACAAACTCTGACTAGCAAAAGTGACAGGTATCAGGCTCCATGGAAATTCCTGATACAGGATTCTGCCCAGCCTGCTGAGGAATGTGATTGTATGCAGTATGTGGGTTTTGCTGGCCTGGTACAAGCAAGTGCAGGTGATTCTGTCAGTCTCCAAATGATCTCTTTAATGCCACATCACAATTCTCAGTCTATCATGCCCCAAAAAGCATGTGTACCTTGAAAAAAATGTTGGTCTGTTTTCCATCCTTGGGGGCTAATTATCCATGTCTTGCTGGTGCATGGGTATCCCTGGGTCAGATTAAGGAGGGGCTTTAAGACACATGTACAATTCTCTACAAACTAACAATATTACCAGCAGAAACCCAGGAAGTGTTGTACGTCTTGAGATTCTTGGGCTGAGACCTGGTGTGCAGTATCAGTACTTTACTTGAGTCAGTCTGTATCCTGAGTAGACAATGTATCCCATGTATTTAATGGATGACTAAAAAAAATAGCATTTTTCCAGGGACAATGTAAGTATGAATTCCTCTAACCAATCCAACAC
Organism: Neoceratodus forsteri; assembly: GCA_016271365.2. Taxonomy (NCBI): domain Eukaryota; kingdom Metazoa; phylum Chordata; order Ceratodontiformes; family Ceratodontidae; genus Neoceratodus; species Neoceratodus forsteri. The sequence continues at coordinate 1,236,500,376 of CM057452.1, forward strand.
CTTGAATAGGTGTATTTTTTCAGGGTCTTGACAAACTCAGTGATGTCACTCAAATATTCTAGGCCTTCTAACCAATTTATGTCTCCAACTGCTGGCTCCATGAGATGGGATTTGATAATACCTGCTCCTCATGTCTAACATGACAAACAGCAACTCACAGTCCATCAGTCTGGTGCATCTTGGATCCAGGGCAAGGAGGACTGATCCAGAAGGGTGTGTTTATTTAAGGTCCGGTAATGAATACATACCTGGATGGTCCTATTCTTCGTCCAAACCACAACAATGGGGGATTCATATGAGCTATTGGATTTCCGTATTATACTGGCTAATAAGAGTTCTTGTAATTGGAATTTAATGTCAGTGTCAGCAGGTGTCAATCATTGGGATTGCTCTTTGAAATGGTAGCACTCATGGAGCCATATGTGGTGCTAGTCTCCTGTTGTACAACCCATGTCTCACTGTCTGATGGAGAATACCTTAGTTCTGTTGGTTACCTCACTGCTGATTCTGTCCCACCATTCTGCAGGCAATGGTGTTTCTCCAAAGTCACACAGGTCCAACATGTCCATAGGACCATACCCACTGAGTGTGGCTGTGCCGATATATCTGAACAGTATGCCCTTACCAGAGACTTGACTTTTTGCACTGTTAAGCATCAGTAGGTGACTCCTGAAAACCAAACATGATGTGGCACACAATAGCATTTGTGTGAGTTGGCAACACCTCTGGCTTGATTAGCAATACATGAGGAAATCCAGGTTCTTTGGGGGCATTTATCATCTGTTTATTAAATCCGTAGCCTTCTTCTTCAACAGGAATTTTTTTCCAATAGCAAGTTCTGCGTTCAAAAGTTGGGTGTTCTCTTCTTCCAGAACAAGCAGCACAGAAAAATCACACTCATGGAGTGCACCAATCAAACGGACATCAAGTTGTGTTTTGTAAAACATCAATGTACAACCCAAGTAGAAATAAAGCAAACTTATTTCATGTGCTCAGAGAGTGTATGCACTTGCCCCTTTGCTTCAAATTGGAGTGAATCTTCTTCAGGAGGTAGAGTTTCAGACAAGACCATCATCATGTATACTATTTAATTTTAACATGATAGTAACATACAAAAGCCTGAGCATGTCTGCCTCATACATAATACCTACACAGTGACAACAATATCTAAAAAAGACCAAAAGATACATGGGACCAATTCAATTGCCAGAAAACTAAGCATAGTAGCCACTTTACTCAGCAGGTGCTTGGAAAAAAAAACAGCACACCAGTAAATAGTTGAGAAATAACATGTAAAACAAAACACCAGTCCTATGTACAGAGGAGTGCCCCAAGATAACAGTGAATGCTTAAAATATAGTAAAAAAGCCCATATTGAGGCAAGTAGCAGATAAAAAGAAACAGAAGGAAACAACCACTAGAGGAGTGAGGGTTGACCAGATAGATAGAACAGAGACAGTGGAAATGAAAAACAAGTGGAGAGAAGGAGAACAGATACATGTAAAGCAACACAATCATCCAGTCATCTTTGAATTCATAAAATACTCAGTTAGTAATACAGATAATGTTGCAAAGGGATGAAAAGCAGACTTATTCTAGACCACAGAGAATGAATACAAGATCAAGTAAAAGACCTGTTCAAGTCACACAAGACCTAATTGTATGTAATTTTAGGTCATATGTAGCTTGGGTGGGTCTTTTACTAGCTTTCAACTGTTTATTGATTTGCTGCTTTTTTTCAAGCACCTGCAGAGTAGCACAGCTACTATGCCTATTTTTTTGGACACTGAGCTGCTTCTTTGTTTGTTTTTTTTTTTTTGTTTACATCAGTTGTTCAAGATTTTCAGTCAGCATCAGCACCCAGCAAGGAACTTCAATCAGGGCTGCTTCTCCAGATGGATAGAGTCCATGTGCCCTGGGGACCCTGAAAGGTATAGCTGGGTGGCAAGTTGGTTGGATCCATTATGTACTAACTCCCCACAACTGCATTAACAGTTCAGGTGCCCATCTCTCATGTCTGGCACAGTACTTTCATTTTACCAGTTATGCACAGGTGTTATTCAAGTATCTCAAAATGTCCCCTTTGTCCATCAAGTTTGGGACATTCTGCACCAGGAACACATTTGTGGGGGTTCAGCACCTCAGCTTACCCCACTTTTCCACATTCTGGAATGCCATTTTGCTTGCCGCTAATTTTTTAAATGTTGAATTTTTTGGGGGGAGGGGGGTAGGTTCTTTTGAACCTTATTGTTGGATCCCAGGGTGACTTGTTGGCAACAGAGAAGGATTTCAGTATTGCCTCCAAGATGTAAGGCCCCTGTAGAGTAAGTGTGTACCTCAGCTGACTATGGGAGCAAAACATCACTACCTTACTCCACCACCAGGCTGCTGTAGATGTTTTTGTTGGCTTCAGAGTTCTTGTCTTATTCAGCAGTGACGTTGTTGACAAGGGAGGCACTGTAGTGGTGTTAAACACAATTTATTATGAAAAAGAAGTGCACAGACAATTGAGTAATTAGGCCTTTAATAAACCTTTATCAAGTGATCCTACACTGTTTTTAAAAGGACAATTGACAACTACAGTACCTACAACAAGCTTTAAAGAAGAGTTTTATTATACATGAAGTTAAGTCATTTTTAACAGTTGATCACTCCATTAGACCAACACTCTATTATTTACCAAAACTGCACAAAGGTTTTATTGAACCTCACTATCACCATATTATTTCATGAAGAAAATCTGTTACAGAACCCCTCTCCCAATATATCAATTTCTTTCTAAAACAGTTTGTGGCCAATTTGCACACATATATCAAATATACATCTCAAGCCCTATAAATATTAAATGATGTTGTGGTTGAGCCAAAGGAGTTATTGGTCACAATTGATGTGAGGGATTTGTACACTAATATTCCCCTTGATGAGGAACTTCAGTCTCTGAGATACCTTTTGGATTCAAGACAGGACATCACCTCCCCCCATTGAATTTTTACTTGATCTATCTAGATTTGTTTTGAAAAAAAAAAATTGCTTTTCCTTACAGGGAGAATATTTCTTACAGATAAAGGGTACTGCCATGGGCACAACTTTTTCGCCTAGATTTGTAAATCTATATCTCAACAGATGGGAGGAATTACCAATTTATGACCAAAAGCAAAATCCTTTTTATTACAAAATTGGTCTGTACAAACAATATATTGATGAATGCCTACTAATTTGGAAAGGTTCTGAGCAAGAACTGCAGTCATTTGTTCAATTTTTGGAAAATTCTAACTGCAATCTAAAATTCATTGTTACTAGCAGCAATTGGTGCATCTCCTTTTTGAATATTTTAATATCAACAAATGATGATCTTAGTAGACAGACCAATTTGTATTGCAAAGAAACTGACCAGAACACTTTATTTTTATCCAGCTCCTGCCATCCCTGACATACTATTCGACATACTCCAATGGGGCAGTTTGTTTGCATCAAGCATAATTGCAGTACGGAGGAAGTAGTGGAGTGGAATTTAGACTTGTTACAGGAGAGATTCACTGAAAGGGGATATAGCCAGAACAGTATCAAGATAGTGAGGCAGAGAAGAGAATGTATGGATATGGAAACATTATTAAGTAGTAACACTACCCCAGAAAGTATGAGTGGGAGACTTAACTTTGTGATGACATGTAGTATACAGGAATTAGCAGTTTCTTGAATTTTGAGCAGTAACTGGCACATTCTAAAGCTTGAACCTAAACTAAAATGTTTTATTAAAGAGCCCTTACATATGGTTTACAAGAGACCTTGAAATTTGGCAGATACACTCACTCATAGCATTTAGCCACAACACCAACAGAGTGGGAGCTGATTGCTATCTTTTCCACTTGGTTGCATTAAGTGTCATCATTCAAATATTGTGCTGTACTAGAGAACAATAACACTTTTTTGAATCCTATAAATGGGGCCAACTATAAGATTAATAGGTTTATCAATTGTGATAGTACCTATTTAATTTATCTAGGAACATGACAGTGTAGAGCATATTATGAGGGTTGGATGAAGCAAATGTTAAAAGAATGGGCTGGTGAACATATTTGAGTAATCACCAATAAAACTGAGGAATATGCTACTGCTGTCCACATAGCACATTCCAGCAATGGCATGGAACATGGGTGGAAATTCAAAGGCATTGAAATGGTTAGAGTGTGTCAGAGGGTTGGGGATCCTGAGCAAATGTTGGGACAGAGAGAAGCATTTTGGATTTTTAAGTTGCAAGCTAATGATAGACCTGGGTTAAATGATAAAACTGAAAAAGCACACTGCTATTTAAATCTTTGCATTTGATGGTATTAGTGACATAAACATGTTGCATTTAGAAGCCTGCTTAGTAAGATTGTCATTTAAATAGTATCAACTTTTCTAACATCAATTTTGAAATCTAATGATGAGTTAACAAAAAGACAAGTAAATAAATGGCACAAACTAATGATGTACTCATAAATCAAGGCAATTATAGCTTTATATGCACAAGAATACTGATTTGATATCTGGTATAAATTGATCTTGATTTTACTCATAGATTATTGCTATTTATTTGCCTTGATGTATTGATTTTATTATGTGTAAATTATTGTTGTTTAACGTTATGTGTTGTTCATATATGTTGAGAACTGACAAATTAATGTCATGCACTGTCCTGTTTGTTAGTACCACTTTAAGAATATTTCTGTATATAAGAGGCACCATGTGGAGGCAGTGGTATCCTCTTGACAAAGCACGTAGGTGCAAAACATTGAGGGTTTGCTGGGCTAGTGCTCAAATCTATTTTGATGGAGAAGATATTCAACACTGAAAATAAAGCTTATGCACACTTAATCTGAGGTGACAAGTGGCATCTTTTTTACATGAGGAAGTGGTGAGTGCCATGGTTTTTTGCTGTTGAGATACGCAGATCAATGTGGTTCATGAAAGAGTCAGGGAAGCAGTGATGGCCAATGAAAATGCATTCACCATGTAAGAGGACAAGAGGGGGGAGCAGAAATTAGCAGAGTACCAAATGAGAACTAGCGATGCTAAGAGGATGGTCAGGGAGACAAAGGCAGACATGGAGCTGCGTATTGCTGAGGGGGTCAAGAGTGGGGAAAAACAATTCAAGTATACTAAGAAAAAAGGAAGCAGGGAAGTGGTATTGTGAGGCTACCAGAAGAGGGGAGGAGGAATATTGAGGAAGATGAAGAAACAGCACCTATCTTTAATGATTACTTCTACTCTATCTTCATAAGGGAAGACAGTGGGACCCTTCCCGAAAGTGTCATCAAAGCAGCTGTCGGGGACATTGAGGCAGCTGATCTACACCTGAGAAAGGTTTAAGAAAGGGCTAGAAGCCCATAGTAGATAAAGCCTCACGGCTGGATGGCTTGCACTCAATGGTGCTCAAGGAATTGCCAGCAGAAATGGCAAAACTCCTTGTAGGGATATTTTAAAACTCAGCTCTGACAGGGGTAGTTGTAAATGACTAGAAGGTAGCAAACATAGTTGTTCTACAAAAAGGGAAAGAGGAGCAAGGAGCAACTGAGGAATTCTAGACCTCTGAGTCTTATCTCTGTTGTGGGTAAAGTAATGGAGTCACTCGTCAAAGAGGACCTTGTAAACTACCTAGAGAGCAAAGGTCTACTGGATACTAAACAACATGGGTGTGTGGCAGGGAGGTCTTATATGACCAGTAAAAGAGTTTTATTTGACTAGGTAACAAAGGTGGTAGTTAGGGGCCACACTGTGGATTTACTCTTATTTGATTTCAGGAAGACTTTTGACATGTTGCCACACAGAAGACTGCTGAGGAAGCTGGAGGAGCCTGGCATGGATAGGAACATAGTTATATGGATGGGAAACTGGCAGAAAGAGAGACAACAGAGGGCTTTGGTAAACTGAGCAAAATTAGAAGAGTGAGATCATGAATGGGGTGCCACAGAGATCAATCCTAGGGCCTATCCTGTTCAGTATTTTCATCAGCGACATCGGAGAGGGCATGTGGGGCAAGTTGTGTGTCATCCCATATGACAAGAAGCTCTGTGGTAGGGTAGATGATGAAGGGATCATGAAGATGCAGAGGGATATACAAAGGCTGGAAAGATGGTCTAAAGTTTGGCCACTGAAATTCAACATAAAAAAAATGCAAGCTTGTGCACCTAGGCAACAAAAACCCAAGACAGAGTACTGGATGAGAGGGGTAAAACTGAGCATTGTGGCAGAAGAAAGGGACCTTGCAGTCATCATTAGTGACATTTTCAAACAATTAAGCCAGTATAACAAGGCCTATAGTAAGGCTAATAGTATGCTGGGGTGTATTGGAAGGAGTACTGACAGCAGTAAACAGGGTGCATCACTGCCTCTATACCTGTCACTTGTGAGGCCACACTTGGAATACTGTACTCAGTTCTGGAGACTTCAACTAAGGAAACACAGGGACAGGCTGGAGATGGTGCAACCCTGGGTGACCAATTTGATTTAGGGTCAGCTGTGCAGATCTTACATAGCACTCAACTATCTGTGACCATAAAAAAGTCAGCACATGAATGAGATTTTACAAATGGCTTACCACTCTTATCTTCAATCAGTGTTTTTTTTTCACTTTAGTGCAGAAACAAATACCTTCAAGCATGGAACCGGGATTCAATTTAAGCTGGACACATTCCTTAATGCTTGTGCAGTCTTTCAGAATATCAATCAATCAAAACTTTATTTATAAAATGACGCTATTCCAGAAGGACCATAGCACTAGTACATAAGCAATAAAACAAATTCACATAAAAAACAACTGCAGCAGCTTATATAAAATCAGAAAACATCAAAGTAAATAAATACGTTTTCAAGGCAGATTTGAAGCTCTCCACTGTCAGGCACTGTTGGATCTGACAAGGTAGAGAGTTCTACAGGGATGGGGCTGCAGATTCAAATGTTGCGGTTTAACTTTATTCAACACTTGTATTCCCACTGACCATCGCTTTTCCTGAATCCACTACATACCATATCCCTTACATTTCAGTGTCACTACGACATCTTCAGAGTGAACTAACGTGTGTTCAGATATACTATTTAAATGCAGTATTTAAAGTGATAGAGCTCCCTTTTCATTTAAACACACCAATAACTGAAACACTTAAAAAAAAGTATAGAGTAGGTAGAATAGAATGAACAAATAGAATAAACAACAATATTTCAATGTTTCTATAATACTGTCTGCAAACTGTCTTTATTACATTCTTTGGTATGTGAATCAACTCTGCTGTGTCCCTGTAATTCCCAGAGGGTCAATGGGACATGATGCCTGTATCACTGTGATTGAGACCTGGATAATATATGTTGAAAGAGCCAACAACCAGTGACATCTAGCTGTGTCCAATGTGGCTGTAGTCTTTACATAAGTTAAAGGGTTTCTAACTGTCATTCCAATTATCCTGGGGCAATATACTGTACATGCTCTTGAAACTGATCTACAATATAGAGAATAATGTCTGGGAAGCCATACACAACAAGGCTGTGTTTCCATTATGGGGTTGAGATGAGATTGTATGGACCTCCAAATAGAAGCTCCAGAGGTCCATAGAAACATGGACTTTGATGGCAGATAATGACCACTTGGCCCACCCAGTCTGCCCATTTTTCTGCCTATTGGATAAGCTGCAGATCCTAGTTTTACCAACAGCCTACTTCCTTGTACCTCCAACTAGAATTGCCCTATGTCTGTTCCATGCATTCTTAAATTGTCCTACTGCTTTTTACCCCATGACCTCCTCAGGAAGGCCTTTCCATGCATCCACCACCCTCAACATGAAAAAATACTTCCTCATGTTGCCCCTGAGTCATTCCCATTCTATCTTCAAGTTGTGCCGCTTGTTCTTGCACATCTCTTTTTCTGAAATATGCTACCCTCTTGGACTTTGTTAATTCCGTTGAGGTACTCGAAAGTTTCTATCATTTCTCCTTTACCGCATTTCCTCAAGAGTATAAATATTAAGCACTTTTAGTATCTCTTTGTATAGCTTCTGGTGCAGACCCTGCACCATTTTAGTTGCCCTCCTCTGGACTGCCTCCATCCTGTCTATGTCCTTGCAGAGATGGGGTCTCCAGAACTGCACGCAGTACTCCAGATGTCATTTCAACCCTGGGTTGGAGATGGAGTTGAGCATGGTTGCCCATGTTTTATTTTAGTATATGGTTTTACTGTATGCCAAAATTGAAATTTAAGTTTACATAAAGTAGTAGGAGGGTCCATATGTTCCCCTCTGACCTACCTTTCATGGCTTAGAGTCAGTAACTATAGTAAATATAAATAATTATATTAACAGGGGGGCTTAACAGGAGATAGTAGTGGTAGTAGTTTGTATTTGTTTGGTGTGCCCTTCCTGAAGGCTCAGTGTGTCCTTACTCCAAAATTACAAATAAATACATACATAAATAAACAGGACAAAGAACAATAATCAAAACATAATCAGTAAAATTTTGCATATAATTAAAACAAACAGACCTATTCAAATCCTTAAAAACAGACAAATAGCAATACACATCAGTGTTTTGTGACCTTCTATATGTGCACAACAACGTGTCATGATCCTTGAACTGTGTGCAACAATTTCACTGCTAAGTATTCCAATTTGTAAACTGGGTAGCTCTTCTCAAGTGTCATTTGCAACATGGGCAAGAAAAAGGCTTACGCGGGTAGGAGAAATACGGTCAAGTGTGATGATCGTGCCCATACATTAAACCTCAATTAATGTATAGGTAAACCAGCAATAATGTATGGTGCAATACTCACAGTGGCCAAAGGTGCAAATAGAAATGACAGAATATTGAAAAGTCAAGTGGGTGATATTGTTCAGTAGCACGAATGACATGTAGTACATGTCAAATAAAAAAAAGTAGTTAGATGTTTTAACCCCAATGCCCGTAGCTCACAAACAAAATAAAATATCACAGTATGCATGTGGTTGTAGTGCCACTGTCTCATCTGTTCAGATATTTGTGACAGTGTTACTGTAAATATTTCAACCCACCCACTCACCAGAATGGACGCTGGAGTCGAAACATGGTACACTGAACTGTGTTCAAGTTTGAGAAAATGTCTTAAGACAGCAGGCAATACATATCCCATTGTCTTATGTGAAAGAGACATAGTTCTTTTCCCCAGAGTTTTTTTATTCTTGAACAGTAACAGGGTGACATAGCTTTTAAATGTAATCTGTGGAAATAACAGATACAGCGGTAACAAAATTTCACATTCTCATGTGCAGCACAACTTATCGCACATTTTAACATGCCGCATAACACAAACTCCTATTATTTATGTAAGAGAGATGACTGCAACAGAAAATGCATTTCCTGGCATTTGAGCAATTGAATTGCAGAAACAACATATCTGGTAAGACCTTTTCTCAGTGGGTGGGTTAGAACATGTACAGTTACACTGTCACAAACTTCTGAACAGATGAGACAGTGGGGCTAGAACCACACGTATACCGTGACATTTTATTTTGTTTCTGAGCTACGGGCATCACTGTTAAAACATCTTGCTACCTCTTTTTTTTATTTGACAACATATCTGGTAAGACTTTTTCACATTGATTGTGCACTCTGTCATGTACTAGTAATCCTTGTTTTGAGGAGAATCAGGAAGTACGTCACTGATGAAAAAATGGGAAAACGCAATAGCACTTCACTTATAACATGGGCAAGAACACACTATATGCAGGGTGGCAGGGAGCTGAAGCCTTTTTCTTCCCCATGTTACAAGTGAATTAACCCACTCCAGAGTGAGGGTCTATCAGGTATTAATGTATGTCTGGAGGTTGGAACCACCTGACTTTCGGCCTCATGGTCCATGCCCACCCCACAGCAGCCATACATTAATACTCTGATAGACCCATGCTCTGTCCTGGGTTCATCTTTTTTAAATTCCTGCTGTCAGGTGCCAGCACAGTAGATATGCCACAGTGATGATCTGGGTTTGGGAACATACTGTGTTCAATCTAGGCCAGGTTGGGGAGGAAGAATCAAGCATCCCAAGGACAGCACTCCTGTCTTGGGTGGAAGGGTGGCACTGCATCTTGTTACTTGACTACCTGTTGGTGGAGACCAGGTGAAAGCCCAGTGGACACACATAAAAGGGGAAAGGAAGGGCCACTGGAATCCTAGCATTCATGAGTGCCATCACATGCATATGTGTGAGTCATTATACACTGGCACCCTTAGGGGAGTAAATGGAGGAAAAAAATCCCTGATCTGCAGGAAGGATGTCGGCACCCCCCCTCCAAAGACCAAGGTATGACTGTGAGGGCATGCCACCCACTGGATCTGTGGTCTAGGGTAAGCTTTGTTCAATCTGAAAGTTCTTGAAAAAGTCAGTGATGGGGCTGGGGAGATGAAGTATGAAGCAAGGAAGACCGAGGCCAGAGAAAACACTCTATGGAAAGTAAACTTGGCACAGGATGCATACTGTCAGGGTATAAATACTGAAGTACCACTCCTAATCCACTTACTGTAGGTTGATGTCACTGTGTAGCAAGTATGCTCCTTCTGGATCTGCATACTTCAGCCAGTACTGGTGCATGTGTCATTCGATGGAGTATCTCTTTGAAAGCTCTTTCATGTGAGCTAGCTCATTGAGGTCCAAGTGTGTCATGCGTTTTGAAGTACTCTTGGGTTCAGCAGCTTTCTGATGTGGTTGTCTCTGCTTGTTAGTAAGAAGGTAGCTCTTGCTCATGTTCTGCAGTGAAGTATACCACATTGGTGTAGTCCTTTATGAAACATCAGTAGTAACCGCAAAACCCAAATAAGCTTTGTAAAGTGGAGTCAGCCACGAAGCAATGCAGTAAGTTACAGTAAATGATATATCAGAAGATACTGCATGGCAAAAGGGCTCAATTGCAATTGGATGACACTGTTTCCTGCAGTAAACTGCAGCATTTATTTATTTTTATGTATTTATTAAAATGTTTCACCAGGAATGGCACACTGAACCATGTGTTTCTCATCTCATGGTGCATCCTGGGGGGAAGGGGGTCATAAGTGAGAACACATAATAAAGTACATACACAGAGTAGCATAATAGTTGACAGATTAAGTGAACAGATTAATGGATTAGACATACAACATACTACACAAAATATACATCAGCCACATTAAGACTGAGGACATTATCACATTGTACTTCAATATAGAGTGCAAAGTATACTTGACTGTACATTGAAGTGCTTCAGGTATGTAGACAACAATTATACCTAGTGTTAAGAAGACCATTATGCATAGTGTTAAGAAGACCAGTTAAGCTTAGTAATAAAAGAGAAGTGTATTCTGTAAATGAACAGCTAGCCGAGTAGGAGCTAGAAAGCAGTGAGCCAGCTCAAACAGGAAAATATAAGGACTAGCCACAGGTACAGTTTACCACTAGAAAGTTTTGTAGGGCTAATGAAATGGAATGTGAGGAAGAGGAGTGATGAATTTGTGGTGGGAGGTTATTCCATAAATTAAGGAGGCAATGTGAGAAGGCCATCTGTCCAACTGTGGTGGACCGACGTGGAGCTACTAGCAGTCAAGAGTCATATGACCTAATGGAGAGGGCTGGTGGGAAGAGAATATTAAGGGAGGATGTGAGATATGGTGGGAATGAGCCAAATAAAAATGTTGATGCAAATTTGGCACAGTGTAGGAGGTGACGATTTTCTAGGAAGTAGAAAGCGAGGGAGTGGTACAGAGAACAGTGGTGAGTAAAAGGAGAGGCATCAAGAGTGAAATGACAGAAGGAGTTAAAGGGAGAATACAATCTGGCTAAGGAGGACTTGAGAATGACACTGTAGACTACATCACAGTAGTCAAAAATAGGTAGTAGCATCTTCTGGACCAGTTCTCGCCTAGCCGGTATTGGGAGGCAGTTACGGTACCTGTATAATACGCCAAGTTTGGGGCACAACTTCTTCAGGATGCATTTTGTGTTATACTGCAGCATTACTACATTGTGTTCTGGCTGGTGCTGCTGTAAGTCCTTCAGATTCTTGGGCCTAAACCAGGTGGCTAGGGTCTGCCTTGCTGGGTAAGTGCTGATGCCATCTTCTGATATAATGTGCTCAATGTATTTTATTGAAGTCTGGAAGAACTGACACTTATTGATGGTGAGTTTGAGTTGAACTCTTCCATTCAGTCCGAAACTTTCAGAAAACAAATCTCATGATCTTCTGGTGTCTTAACAAAGAGAATTACATAATCTAGGCACACTAGGCATTACAGATGACTCATGTTTGCAATGGCTTACTCCAGGAGGCATTGCAAAGTGATGTGACATCTGAAATCCCTTGTGGCATTCATGAAAATTTATATCGGCCAAGTGGGCAGATGAAGACTCTTTTCTCATGATCTTTCTATGCATTGGCATCTGATGACAGTCACTGCATAGGTCAATCAAGGAGAACTGTTTGCTTCTGTTCAAACAATCCAAGGCATTCTGTACACTCAGCAGGGTGGGTTTGTCCATAATTGTTCTTTTTTTTGTGTTTGACAGTCCAATCACATCTGAAAAGGATATTCTACTTATAGACAACAGCACAGGGGAAGGCATATAGGCTCACTGATTCCTTAATAATCCTGGCTGCAAGTAATTCCTGAACATGATGCCTCATATTGTTTATCTCAGCAAGTGCTAGTTATTTGAATATTTTTAGAAAACATCCTCTGATGTGGTGTACCTCCTTCGGAAAAATCCAACATCCTGATCACTCAGTGAAAAAGAGATTATTGCTCTTGGATAACATCTGACTTACTCAAGCTTTTCATCCCTCTGGTATGAGGGAATCTCTGAAATCAAAGGTTCGTGGACTGATCCCGTTTCAGTTGTCTTCCACAGATGTATTCAGGCTGACTAGCCTACCTGCACAATGCATATCAGCCAAGGGTCATCTTGTCCAGATGGCTATGTCCCTATCTGACACATTCTGTACTTGGACTGTGATTCTTCTCACATACAAATGGACATGTAGAGGCAGCACACTAGACTTAACTAGCAGTCAAACAGGCAAGCATTTTTAAGTTGTCTTGCACAGGAACAAGCAACATCTTGCTGTAGTAGCACATTTCAGAGCTGTGTTAGTGTTGGCCAATGCACAGAACTCTTTAGTGGGTGCATGCCTCAGTCCCCAATTAGCAAGCATGCTAGCGCTAATGTGAAACTTTAAAGAGTGCCAAAATTTTGAAAGAAATCTGCCTCTCCACTGAGGTGCAGTCACGTCATTGGAGCATCAGATGACAAGGCTCCATTACGTGCCTTTCCTGGCAAAACATTTCAGTAAATATGGCGTCTTCTGCCACCCACCACACACAATCTCCACAAAGCTGACATCAGGGGTGACCAGTTCCAGTGTTGGCATGCCCCCCCCACACACAGAGTTTCTTTGCCGACAGGGGCCCAATCCCCTTAGGCATCATTTTTCCCCACCCCACACTCTTTCTTTGCCAATAGGGCACCAAATCCCCATCAGCATTAGTCCCCCAATCTGCACCCATGCTCTGCACACCCCACTTCCCGGCACCCCACTCTCACCCCATACATACCTGCAGAAATCCAGCACCACGATCTTCTGTGCACCGGGAACACATCTGAACTCTTCAAAAGCCGACTGCAGAATGAAAAAAATCATGGTAAGCTTTATAATGGCATCAATGGGGGGTTTCAACTTAGGTTGATATCTCAGCCATCTTTTTGAATTTTGACTCCAAATTTTCAACATGGGGTTCATGGGAACCCACCTCATGAACACATGCACTGTCATCTCATTATGCAGTCCTGAAAGGCGATTTAGTGGTCACTGTGCTGAATCACTTTTTGGGACTGATTAAAGAAACAACAGGGCCACTGTTCATGAGGCGGGGTCCCAAAAAGCCCATGTTGCAAATTTGGCAAAAAAATTCCAAAAAATGACTGCGCTACAAGTGTGCATTGTGCAGTTTCCATGCATGCTCGTAACTTCAACAAGTTTTAATATTTCACTCCAGATTTTCACCAGTGCCATTCTTTCACACCTCCTTATGAACAGTGAAGCTGTAATTTTTCACACCCTGCCCAAAATGTGTTTTCACACATGTGGCGCCCAATGGTGCAGTCGCTGTGGGAAATCAACCTTCAGGACAGATTACCAAAATCACAGTGCCACTGTTCATGAGCTGAGGTCCAAAATGCCTATGCTGAAAATGTGATTGAAAGAATCCCCAAAATAGTTGTTTTATGACCGTGTGGTGCACAGTTTCTACGCACGCTCATGACTTCATCAATTTTTCACATTTTAAATCCAGATTATAAACATTGTCATTTTTCTTACACCTCCTCATGAACAATACAGCTGTAATTTTTCACATCCTGCCCAAAATGTGTTTTCGCACCTGTGGCACCAAATGGTGCAGTCATTGTGAAAATCACCTTTTGGCTAACAAACTGATAGTGCCACTGTTCATGAGGTGGGGTCACAAAAAGCCCATGTCAAAAATCTGGAGTGAAAGTACCAACAAACGCCCAGGACGTTAGGCTTTTCAACTGTAATGCCCCACCCTGTAGAGACTGACAGGCATCATGGGTGTGACATGGGATCATCAGCTGTAATGCTCATGCCATTCCACTCCCACCCTGCAGCCAGTGACAGGCATCAAGGTGTGCTTTGGAGTCTTCAGCCCCAAAGTTCACCCCATTCTCCTATACTTCACCTATTTCAGCATATTTCCTTATGGAATGAGATGAGTGTAAGGCCCGAAGACCCCAAGGCACACTGCGACACTTGTCTTTGTCTACAGGGTAGGGTGAGGTGAAATTGCATAAGCATTATAGCTACAACCCAAAGGCATGCCCCAACACCTGTCAGTCTCTGCAGGGTGGGGTGAGGTTGGCGTTAGTTCAATACTTCATTGCCATTTCTATTATGCATCTCTGTAAATCTTGCATTACCAATGCTAATGCCAGCAAGACAACATTCAGCAATGATAAATTCTTGTTATGTTTGCTTGTATGTACAAACTGAATATATTGTTTTCTGAACCTTATCCAACTAGCAGACATTTTCAGGCTTTGAAGATAACCATAGTCTTATATGACGGTGTGAGTGTGGGAATTGCATGGTGATGGTGGCGGCGAGGCAGTGTGTGTGTGTGTGTGTGTGTGCATGTGTGTGTGTGTGCACTTGCATGCATGTATGTGTGCATGTGTGGGTTTGTGTGTTTCCCCTAGTTAGAGGCAGGAAGCATCTATCTGAAAGCACAAAACAGAGATGGGAGCAGCATGCAGAATGAAAATATAATAGCTTCAAATATGTTATCCGTATGTCAGTAATGAACAGAAAACACCAACAATAGTTGGTTTAAATTATATATTGTTTATGTTCCTTTTAAAGAGCGAGAGTTAGACACAGAGTTCAGTATATACTTTCTGCATTGTTGCAGTCTTTTTTTGTTCCATATGGACTTCAACTTCCTGTTCCTCCTCATCAGCCCCGTTCTGCTGTTGAATCCCAGCCCCTTCACTCCACCTCCAAGACTTACCTCATCTACTTCTTACCTCATTGTGTGAGTGGTGCTGTGAATGGTGGTGGTACAGTTTCTTCAAGGCTACAGAATCATCCTGGAGTTCTTTTCTGTTCATTACTCACCTTAAATCAGAGCCAGCAGTGTGCAATAGCACACATGTAGACCATGAAGATGGTGCATGCTTTCAGTGTCCATCAGTGACTTTCAGTTTTGGTGACCACTTCTGTGCCATTTACTTTCCACTAATTGGCAGCCAAGCAGCAGTACACCTTGTCCAGCCACCCAGAAGGAGGAGATCCGTCGATGATCAGTAAATCCTCTTTCTCCCCACCAGCCCACGAGCAGCCTTTTTTCATTCTCAAACTCAAATCACCAGTGTAGCAGGAGGTGAGGCTTCCAGTACCTCAACCATCCATGCCACTGACCCAGCTACAAGTTTACTACAGCACAGATTTCCTTAGACAATATCATTTGTGACCCTGAAGGGGGCTGCAACTCACAGTTTTACAGTTCTGTGCTTTTGCTCTCTGTATCATTCAGCTAAAACTATTTGTATTTCTTTCTCCTTTTTCTTTATTACTGAGAGAAGTGACATAAAAAAAATTATTGTCCCTTGGACTTTATTAGCTTTGGCTGCTTGTTTACACTTGACATCATAATGCCCTGTTTATGACATCATAAATGTCTCCACAGCAACAGATTGGGATGTCATAATAGAATGATGTGAAGAAGCAGACAAAGCAAATAGTGCAGAGATCTGTTTAGCTGATCTTGGAGTAGAACAGCTAAACAGTCCAGGGACTTTACATCATGGAAAGTCATGTGTGCCAATGGCAGGAGCCTTAGCAACAAGATGGAGGATCTGGAGGCTGCTATGGTGCAGTCGGACTTGAACATTGTGGTCATCACAGAGACCTGGTGTAATGATAAGCATGACTGGGAGATGGCCATACCTGACTACAACATAGTCAGAAGAAACAGGGTAGGCAGGAAGGAAGGAGGAGTGGCACTTTATGTGAAAGATCGCGTAAAGGCCACAGAAATCCAGGAGGAACAAAATGAGGGAGTGATACTGTGAGTTAAGCTGGAAAGGAAAATAAGGTCAGCCATACAGACCACTAGTCCAGGAGGAAGAAACAGATAAGGAGCTGATGCTAGCCATCCAAAGAATGGCAGACAAGGGTGAGGGGGTGCTGGTTGGAGATTTCAATATTCCAGATGTAGACTGGAGCCTTCCAGCAGCAGCAGCAGCATCAACCAGGAGCGGATTTATCCTAGACTCCCTTCAAAGTGCTTTTCTGAAGCAACTGGTCATGGAATCAACTCAGCAGAAGGCAATACTGGACCTCGTGCTCACAAATGGGGACTGTGTGATGTGGGTAACAGTGGGGGAGAACCTGGGGTACAGTAACCACTGGTCACTGTGGTTTGAAATCACAGAAGGAGCAGAACCAAACCGCACAAAAACACGTATCCTGGATTTTAGGAGGGCAGACTTTAGGAAAATGGGGAGATGCTTAAAAGAGGCATTAATGGGAATGGGGAGGGAATCAGGTTAAGGGGCAGTGGGTAATATTTAAAATGGGGATTAGAAGAGCAACAAAATTATGCATTAAGCAGGTTAGCAAGGGGAAAAGCAAGAGGAGGCCATTATGGTTTTCCAAGGAAGTAGGGGAGAAAATGAAATCCAAAAAGATTGCATTCAAGCAATACAAAAATATGCAGGCAAAGAGGATAGGGAGAAGTACCAGGAGAAGCAAAGGGAGGCAGGGAGGTCAGTAAGGGAAGGCAAAGCTCAGACAGAAGAGCGCATCACAAAATCAGTGGTTAGAGGGGACAAAACCTTTTACAGGTATATAAGTGAAAAAAGCAGGGCAAAGAGAGGGATAGTGAAACTAAAGGGGGAGGATGGGAGCCACATGGAGGATGACAACAGTAAAGGTGACATACTGAACAGGTATTTCTGCTCAGTCGTTACTGAGGAAGAGAAGGGTAATGGGCCTGAAGGGAGTACAAGGGGTGGGAATGGTGCAGAAATGGACACAAGTCCCTTTACACAGGAAAGGGTCCTAAAGGAACTGGAAGAAATAAGAGTCGATAAAGCAATGGGGCCAGATGGGGTGTACCCCAGGGTTCTAAAGGAACTGAAAGAGGTGGTAGCTGAACCTCTGACAATCCTGTTTAGCTGATCACTGAAAATAGGGGAGGTACCCAAAGACTGGAGGACAGCAGATGTAGTCCTCTTATACAAAAGTGGGAACAAAGAGGAAATGGGGAACTACAGACCAGTCAGCCTGACCTCAGTAGTGGGGAAGATCATGGAAGCACTACTGAAGGAGAGAGTGGTGGAACATCTGGTTGCCAGTGGACTACAGGATCCAAGGCAGCATGGTTTCACTGGGGGGAGGTCATGCCAGACCAACCTCATTGAATTTGTTGAAAAATGTATTATCACTGTAAAATACAGCAGCCTACACTTGTTTGCTCAAGAGGTTTGAAGAGAGCTGTACATTAATCCAAAGGTACTGATTACTTTCCTGCCCAAAATTAAACTGTCAGTTAGCTGTCATGTGTCTGCAATACTCAGACTGAAACATAGAAATATGGAAACATAGAAATTGTTGACAGAAAATGATCACTTAGCCCACCCAGTCTGCCCAGATTTTCCTTGCCTATTTTGTCTCTGGAGACCTCACCTGGTCTCTACCAACCCTTTCCGCTCCCTGCCCATTTACCAATATTCCCTTATGCCTATCTGATGTGTGCTGGAAGCTCCCTACTGTTTTCGCTCTCGTCACCTCTACTGGTGTCAACCATTCTTTCAGTGATGAAGTGTGACAAGGCTAAACCTAATCCAGTTGTGTTTGTTTTGAAAATTGTACCAGGTTTTAATCATGGAGGTAATAAATGGTGTTGTTTTATATACAATGTTTTTTATGGTAATGTTTGTATTAATGCTGTTGCTTGGGATACTTTGCTGCAATTTATTAGAAGATTTAGCCTCACATACAAGAAGATTAAATGCTTTAATAAGTGAAAACTGAACTACGGAGCTCAATATGTATACCCTAGAGCAAGGGAAGGAGAGAGGTGATATGATCAAAATATTCAAACATTTTAAGGGCATTAACAAGGTGAAAGAGTCTAACATGTTTCAATATAAAAAAAAATAGCAGGATAAGAGGACACAGCATGAGATTGAAGGGGGGTCGATAAAGGGGTAATGTGAGGAAGTTCTTTTTCATAGAAAGGGTGGTGGATGCATGGAATGGCCTAGCTCAAGAAGTGATGGATATGAATATAGTGCATGGCTTCAAACAGGCATGGGATAGGCATAAAGGAGCAATACAGATGAGTATGAATAAATAAGCCATTAACTGAGTAAAGGCCTATGGCACATTCTTCAGTTAGAAAAAAATGGGCAGCCTGGACTGGCTTTGTGATCCTTATCTGCCACCAACTTTTATGTTTCTATGTTTCTTTAAGGCTAAAAATGTGCTGTGGCAACTGCTAATTTTGTTGGTTATTTTTGCTGGAAGTGTACATCCAAATCCTGGCTCTGTTGCAGCTACGATATCCTATAGGGTTATTTTGGACATAGCACAATATGATGCCAACATTAGATGAATTTAACTTGTGGATTCTTGATGCTCCTTATGATATTGTGGCTGTAACAGAGTTTAAGTTCCCCAGTAGCATTTATTAATTTAGTTATTTATTTATTTAGTTTTTGTTAACCAGGTAAGGTGCACTAGCAAATGTTTGCCTATTTCAGACGTGACCCTGGAGAATACAACCAGTTGAACCATCACAGTGCAGACAGTGATGACACATAGAAGTAACATAAGAACTGGAGGGGTAGATTTCCGTGCACAATACAGAAGCTGGTGAAGGAATCCATTGTAGTACAATTCTACACAATGACTGTAATGACAATGAGACTGAAATTGAGATAAAAAAGTTGGGTACTCACCACTTCCATTACTTCAAAAAATGACACCGCCACTCCAACTTCACTTACCCTGTATATTCCTAAGTGCTTCATTTTACTGATAAATTGCAGGATAAAAAAAGCCAGAAGACTACAGACAGCTCCCTGATGCATTGGTTATCTGATTCATTTTTATGTTTGGTGCCATCATCCGAGTTTTCAGAGGTGTGGCAGCCCTCTTCCAATTCAGTCAGTGTGTTTGCAGGTGCGGCCGCAGTTCTCCAATGCCTGCTGGAGCTGTCTATGACAGCAGTACAGCTGTGCAAAAATGCAGCGGTGTACAGTTGAAAGGGGGAGCTACGCTTCAGTGAGCAGCGATAAGATATCACCTGCTCATGCATGCTCTCCCTACATGCACACACACGCCGCATACTGCATCTCAGCCCCCATGCACACACTGTATAGCCGATGGGGTGCCCAACTGGCCGGCTGTGCTGCACTTCCCCCAAAAGAGCCTCCACATACCATGCTAGGTGCCCACCCCAGCATGGTATACACATGTATAGCCCATGGGGGTGCCCAATCCCCCATCGGCTCCACTGTCTCTCTCCCCCCCCAGAGTACAGGGTGCCACACTGGGGAGCCCACTCCAGCATCACAACATATGCTGTCGCCGACAGGGGTGCTCAATCCCCCGTCAGCTCCATGCCCCCCCAAACAGCCCTCCTTGTTCCACACTGGGAGCCCACCCCAGTGTGGCAACAGATGCTGTCATCAACGGGGGTACCCAATCCCCCATCAGCTCCATGCCCCCCAAAATCCATCTTTGTGCCACACTGGGAGCCCATCTTATGTGGTAAACGCCCTGTGCCGCCTGCCCTTGTTTAAAAAAAAAAATGAAATTGGAAAATGGTCCACACATTGTCTCTGCCCCCGCCCGCGCCACCCACTGCGCACCCTGCCTCCCCACACCCCCCTCACCCCATACTTACCTCAGGACTCTGGCACGACGATCTTCTGTGGACCGGGAACACGTCTGCACTCTTCAAAGCCAACCGCGAACTGAGGAAATGTCTGTAAGCTGTATAATGGGATAGATAGGGTTTTTTCAACTTTGCTGCATATCTCAGGAATTTTTTTAAATTTTTGCACCAAATTTTCAACATGGAGTTTTTGGGCCTCCTTCTCTTGAATGCTCTCACTGTCATGGCGTTAATCGGGGCCGAAGAGTGATTTCGCAGTCACTGCGTGAAATCACCTTTTGGGACCAAGTAATGAAATGACACTGCCACTGTTCATAAGGTGGGCTCTCAAAAAGCCTATGTTGAAAATTTGGTAGAAAAATTCTTAAAAATTACTGTTTTACGAGCGTGCGTTGAGCAGTTCCTACGCACGCTCGTAAGTTCATAAATTTTTAATATTTTCACTCCAGATTTTCAACATTGCCATTTTACCACACCTCCTTAAGAGCAGTACACCTGCCATTTGTCACATCTTGCCCAAAACGTGTTTCCGCCCATGGGGCACACAATGGCGCAGTCGGTGTGCGAAATCAATGTTTGGGACAGATTAAGAAAATCACAGTGACACTGTTCCTGAGCAGAGGTCTTAAAATGGCTATGTTGAAAATTTGGTGAAAAAATTCCTAAAAATGACTGTTTTGCGAGCGTATGTTGCACAGTTCCTATGCACGCTCATAAGTTTGCGAATTTTTAATATTTTCACTCCAGATTTTCAACATTGCCATTTTATTACACTTCCTTATGAACAGTACAGTGGCCATTTTTCACATGTCACCCAAAATGTGTTTCCGCACATGTAGTGCACAATGGTGCAGTCGGTGTGAGAAAGCATTGTTTCGGACAGATTAAGAAAATCACAGTTACACTGTTCATGAGCAGAGGTCTTAAATGGCTATGTTGAAAATTTGTGACAAAAGTCCATAAAATGACTGTGTTATGAGTGAGCATTGCACAGTTTCCACGCACCCTCATAAGTTCATGACTTTGTAATATTTTCAGTCCAGATTTTCACCAGTGGCATTTTTCCACACTTCCTTATGAACAGTACAGCTGTCATTTTTCACAACATGGCCGAAATTTGTTTTCACATTTTCAGTGCAGAGATGCGTGGTTGCTGTGGGAAATCATTGTTCGGGACAGATTAAGAAAATCACAGTGACACTGTTCATGATTGGAGGTCCCAAAATGCCTGTGTTGACAATCTGCTGTAAAAAATCCCAAAACTAATTACATTACAGGTGTGTGTTGCACAGCTGCTATGCACGCTCCTGACTTCACCAGTTTTTTTAATATTTTTACTGCAGATTTGCAACATTGCCATTTTTTACACCTCCCCATGAACAGTACAGCTGTCATTTTTCATATCCTGTTCGGAATGTTTTTGCACCTGTGGTGCTAAATGCTGTAGTCGCTGTGCATAAGCAGCTTTCGGCTAACAAACTGATATTGCCACTGTTCATGAGGTGGGGTCACAAAAAAACCATGTTGAAAATTTGGAGTGAAAATACCAACGGATGCCTGAGGTATTCGGGTTTCCAGCCATAACACCCCACCCTGTAGAGAATGACAGGCATCAGGGGTGTGACTTAGGATTCTTGCCTCTAATACTCATACCATTCCACACCCTGCAGCCAGTGAGAGGCATTGAGGTATGTCTTGGACTCTTCAGCCCCAAAGTTCACCCCATTCTCCTGTACCACACCCATCTCACCGTATTTCCTGATGGAATGGGGTGCGCATAAGGGCCAAAGACCCCAAGGCACATCGTGACACTTGTCAGTGTCTGCAGGGTGGGGTGTGGTGAAATGGCGTGGCCGTTATGCCTGATGACCTAAAGGCACAGCCCAATGTCTGTCACTCTCGGCAGTGTGGTGGTGGGGTTGGCTTCAGTTCAATACTTCACTGCCATTCCTATTATGCAGCTCTGTAACTTCTACACTACCAATGGCAATGCCAGCAAGCAAACATTCGGCATTGACAAATGCTTGTATAGTTTGTACATTGCAGGTGTTTCCTAAGTATACTCCTTTTATGGCAAAACTTTAAGGGGGGGTGGGGATGCTAGACTGGACACCGTTATCCAAGAGAGTCATGGGCTAACAGTGTAGGGGTGTGGTCTCTGGGACCGGGAGAGTATGAGGTGGATTGGTTATTACTGTTGCTGGATGTATAAGGTGTCAGTGGCTCAGTAGGTAGCACACTCGCCTCTGAGGCCGGGAGATCAGAGGGCTGTGGGTTCAGTTCCCACATCTGACACTTGGGTTAATATCCCAGTACTGACACTGTAGTGCAGCATGAGAGGGGTGCTGCACTTCTGAGGTGCCGCCTTTCAGATGAGATGTTAAGCCGAGGTCCGATCTGCCTGGATTGGTGGTAGTTCAGGTGGATGTTAAAGATCCTATGGCACTTATTGAAAAGAGTAGGGGAATTCCCCGCTGTCCTGGCCAAATTTCCCTCATTCACTAAAAATACCACCAACTGCTTAATCAGGGTCAGTTGGCATTCATCTTTATCCCCTTCCCCCGTGTCATGCCTTAAATAGGCAGGATTTGTCTAGTGCACTTACCCGGTCAAGAAAAACTAAATAAATACATTTATTTTATGTTTTTGGTGTGGGGTTGGGGGAAGGGGGTTTGAGTCTGGACTACGGTATTTTATTCTTGGATGTGGGTTGTCTCACAATGGTAGTCATGAGTTCTAAATTACATAGGTAGCATGTATGTGTCTGTTTCGTGGAATACTAAAGGAGGGAAATGGAAATAAAAGAGATGTGGTAGTCAGACATCTTAACAAATTACATGTTTCTATTTCTTTTCTGCAGGAGACGCATGTCAGATCAGAGGATCTTCATTGTTTTCAGTGAGTGTGTGAGGGGCACATGTATGGGATGTGAAATAGCACTAAAAAGAGGCACCACAACAATTCATTACAGCAAATATAGCACTGTTGGAACAGCACAGAAAACACCTCGCAAGTCAACACTGCGACCTGTAAATACGGGTGTGAATCAGTAGTGAAGTGCAGAGTTACTATTTAAATACCACATCGCCATGGACCATCACTCCAGTGAAATGTTTTAACTTACTTGTTTTTTTGGTTTTTGGGCAGTATTCCCTAACATGGTGTTGACTTGTGCACTGTTGCCTTTGCGGTTTTTGACCGCGTGGTATTGTCTGCCGTGGACTTGACATGGTACCCTAAAAAGAGGGGTGTAGAAATTTTATTTGCAAGATCTGTGGCCTTGCACCTTATTAAATTGATTGGAGACATGGAGGGACAATATGTTTTATTGCATGGGAGACTGGGACAACAGAAAGTCTTATTAAGGTCTGTTTATGAGCCAATGTGCATTCCCCAAGTTTTTTCATTGCGCTGGCCATGTAGCTATCCACTTTCTTTAATAGTCTTATAACATTGGGTGGGGACTGCTGTATTGTGTTTCACTCTGATATAGACTGTGAAGGCATTCAATGGAAAGGGCTTATGCCAAGCCAGAGGGGTCTTCAAGACCTGACAGATTTAGCGGGCCTGATTGCCCATGGCAGTGGCTCCATCCCTAGTGTTACACCTTTTATTCTCAGTTATCACTTTTTCCCACATTGACTATTTGTTTGTCTGCCAAGAAATGGTGTCAAGCATAATACAATGTGAAACTCAACCCTCAGTAGTATCGGATCATTCTCCCCTATAGTTATATATTATGTTGGGAACATGGGAGATGCCAGATAAAATTTGGTGATTTAACTCTCATTTAAGGGATGAGGTGATTGATGATAAATTGCAGGAGTGTGTAAAGAAATTCTTGACTGACAATCTCAGCTTCATGGATTGGTTGGGTATCCCGTGATATGGGCAAATCAATTTAAGTGAGTTAGTTTGGGCGACGTCAAAACGACAAGTGTAAAATGGGCTATGTGCACTTGATAGTACATAGTAAGTACAGCAATATTGAATCTGTAGGGAGTAGTAATTCTGCAGTATAGAGGGGTATGTTGGTAGAGCCAGGCCCAAGCTGGCTGTCTGGTGTAGTGGTTAGAGTCACTACATCTGTGCCTGGTGGACCTGGGTTCAGGACTGGCTGTAGGGTATTTTTTTATTTTGTTTTATATGGGTGGTTTATCAATTTATTTGCATTGGTTTCCATGGTCCTGTTCCCCACCGCCTTGCCATCTGTGTTCCCCCTCGCCTGCAGGTTGCCCCCCAATGTTTTCCCCCTACCAACTTTAGCCCCCCTCCTGAGTTTCCCCTTTCCCCATTGTCATCCCCTGGAGTTGATTATAATATAAATGAGGGGTGCGGGGAGCTTGTCTCCTGGAACATGTCCACCTCAACAGGCCAGTCAGCTTTCATTTACTGCATGCCCAAACTTTGGAACTCCCTTCCCCTGGCTATCCAGCAAACAACCCCAAGTCTCAACATCAACTCTCTTCTCAAAACCCATTTCTGGTCCATCTTGTATGTACTCCATGTATTCCTGCCACCAGGTCACATCTGCAATTGAGTAGTTGTTCTGCTCACTATGTCTTACTGGTAAAACCTTTAAATAAATAAATGAATAAATAAATAAAGAGGGTGTGGGTGGCTTGGCCCCCCCACATTTAATGTAAGTACAGTTCACCCCCTTAAATCTCCTAAGTAGCTGTCACTGACTGTGGTGGTCAGTGTTGTGCTGATCACTGTTTTGACTTTAGGCAATGTGTAGTCATCGTGTTCAGTGCCATTTTTATTGGTGCTATTATTACATGTAACCATAGGCTGGATGTACTTTGGGGGGGGGGGCAATGAAATGTTTTGTTCATGGGGAAAGCAGCCAGCTAGCCAATAAGTGCAAAAAGGACAGTGACTGGACAGCTGACAAATCACTAAAGTATATGAGGGAGCTAGAGCTTTCACTTTCCTTGCATACAGGAGAACAGACTGGAGGATTTTGAACTCTCATCGAGCACAATATGCTGACTTGTTGATGGTGATGCTGGAGATAGTTTTGTTTAGGGCAACAGTTAAGTATACAGATGAAGGTGAGAAAGCTGCGTAATTATTAACTATGAGGCTTAGACAATGGGAAGCTTCTAGGGCAGTCCTGGGAATTTGAGAAGAAGAACCCAATTTGATTACTCACCCAAGGGATATTGTTAGAGCTATTTCCTTATTTCATCAGGAGCTTTACAAGGATGATCTGTACAACATACTATTAGATCAGCAGATTGATGAATATCTAAACAAAGTACTGCTCCCCCAAGTAACAGAAAACCAACAGGAACTCCTGGCAGGTCCTATTAGAGAAAGGGAGGTTTTACAGGCCATTCAGGATATGGCCATACATAAGGTCCCTGGCCCTAATGTGTTTCCAGCCAACTTTTATAGGCATTATTGTGCTGAGTTAGTACCATTCTCAACTCGTGATTTCTATTATATTCATTTGGAAGGAACTCAGGATAATTCACTTTTATTAGCCTGGATAGCTCTTATTTTAAAACCAGGGAAGGAAACCATCTGTGTGGGTAATTATATGGGCAGATATCACTTATTAATATGGGCATGAAGATCCTGGCAAAAGTATTTGCCACTAGGCTGTAGCATGTTTAGGATGGGCTAGTGGGGTCTGAGCAGGTAGGATTTATAAGGGGGCATGTTTCTTGCCATCATCTAAGGAAATCACACCACCTAATGGCTGCATCTGGGGACAGTAGGGTACATGTGGCCCTGGTCTCCCTGGACTCCAAAAAGACATTTGATCGGGTTTTTTGGACATTCCTGTTTCCTGTCCTGGCAAAGTATGGGTTTCCCCAAGAATTCATCAGTTGGATCCAGGTTTTATACCAAAACCCAGTTCCTCAAATTTATCGTAATGGGGTGCTTTCAAAAATTTTCCATCTTGAGTGGGGCACTAGACAAGGTTGCCCCTTATTGCTCCTCTTGTTTGACTTGTATTTTGAACCATTAGCCAGGCAGCTCTGGTCTAACCTTGAGATTAAAGGGATCACTGTGGGCTGGGTCGTTCTGTTTGCAAATTCTTGTTGTATGCAGATGATATTTTACTACATGTTGAGGAACCTAGGCTTTCTATCCTGTGGCTCTGTGAGAGGTAGAGGCATTTAGTGCAATATTCGCCTATGAGCTCAAAGTTTGAAAACCAAATGCCCTTCTGTTAAATTCCTTAGTGGTTAAACAGGAGATCACGCAACTGGGCTTTCAAAGGGAGTCCAAAACAATTACTTATTTGGGAGTAAAAATGTCTAAATATTCATCAGATTTTAAAAAGAAAAATTTAGACCCCCTCATGAGCACACTTCAGCAAGACTTGAAAAGGTGGAATGTTCTTCCTTTGAATTTTTTGGGGCCTAGTGAATATTGTTAAGATGAATCTGTTACCCCATAATCTTTATCCCATGAACATGATGAATGTGTATCTACCTTACCATTGGTTCAAGCAGCTACACAGGGTACTGGCTGAGATATTATGGCAAGGGAAAGTAGCCCCATGAGCATACACTAAATTGTCTAACCGGAAAGTGGTAGGAGGGCTTAGACTCCCTAACTTTTGGCTGTAGTATTTGGCATTACATGGTGCAAAATAATTCAGGTGGGGGTCTTTATATCAGCAGACAGACAAAAGTGGCTATGTACATCAGTGGTCTGTCATCAATGGGAGCTATTGTTACAGTGATGGCTCTATGTTACACTGCAAAAGTTCCAAAAGCCCTTCAGACTACCCCAATTTACTGGTCTGTGTAGGCACATAGACAATAGAATACTGTTTGGGAGCTTGACTTCACTCAATCCCTCTCCCAGCCAGTTTGTGGAAATGGAAACTTTCTCATTAATCATCATCCACTGCCGGAATGCCTGTGGAAAGAGGTTCCTGATGTCACAGTGGACAAATTGATCCAAAATGGCAGGGTTTGTTCCTTTCCTTCTCTTCAGGACAGATGCAAAATTCCTATGAGCAGATATTTTTCCTTTTATCAGACTATATATGCTATTGAAGCTAATACGGGCCCGCAGCCATGGAAAGATGGTGAGTGAGACATTGTTGAGCAATTCACACACATAGCATATCTCAGTTATATAAAGGGTAAAATACTTAGCCCCCAATGGGTTAGACAGGTCCTGTTATTATTATGAGGGAGAACTTCAGCTGAGGTGGTCACCTGTAGATTGGCATACAGTATGGCATTATTTAAGGTTTTTCAAAATTTGTGCCTGATGCCTAAGAAACTGTGCAAGATAGGGACATTGGCAATTCACCAGTATACTAGCTGTGGGAAGGTGTAAAGGTCTTTATTTAATATTTTATGGACCTGTGAGGAGGTTAAGCCTTTTTGGGATGACATTAAGAGAGCAAACAAAAACACACATTCCAACACAACCTCAATGAAGAATGCAGGCTCTTAAAAATACTTTGCAAAAATGCCATATTTCTTAAGGTGCCAGGAAAAATGAAAGCATACTCTGACTTGTTTCAGAACACTTCCTTTATCAAATCAAAGTTCTTTGATAAAGGAAGTGTTCCAAACACATCTGAGCATGCTTTTAATATAACTGGCACCTTAAGAAATATATTATTTTTTGAACTGTATTTTTAAGAGCCTGTGTTCTTCATTGAGTCTAGTGAGTGCTGGATTGTGTATTTTTGTTATCTATTTGGGTATCACTTAGCACCTCCATTCCCAGTATGTTGTCCTGATTTGTTTTTTTTGTTTTTTTTTACATTAAAAGGGGTTTGAATACCCTCTTGGTATTAGAGGAGGCTTTTACACCTGGGCCCAGATATTCAAAAGAGTTGAGCCATGCGCAATAGGGTTGTGCCTGCGCAAGTCCGGATTTGCGCCATTCTGCGATATTCAGCAGGAGGCAGTTGCACCCCTGAAATCATGCTGAGCAACAGCGCAATGATAATTAAGGCATGCACAACCAAAGGGGGAGGAACCATGCATAAATGGCGCAGTGTGATATTCAAAGACTTGCGCAATGCGCAACAGTGGAGGAAGCGGAAGTTGCGCCATAGCGGAAATTAGCCAAAATAAAAAGGAACAAGGAAGAGGCGCAAGAACGCTACAGGGAAGCCACATGAGTCAGAGACAGAGGCGCAGACAGGGCAAGTAGCAGGAACAGGGCAGGCCAGGGAAAGGCCACAGTAACAGACAGGCACAGGGAAGGTGTGGGGTGCCACACAGCTCAGATGCCAGCACAGGCAGGTGTACCCAGTGCAGGGGAGGTAGCAGCCAGGACAGCGGGGGGGATACAGTAACAGCTGCCAGGGGGGGTGAACACAAGCCAGGGACATGGCCAGTGCCACCTTCCACATGGAGGCTGTAATGAGAGGGGGTGAAAAGGCAGGAGGCAGGGGGATGTGGCCATGGAAGGGCCTGTCGGCTGTATGCCCCCAACAGGCAGTACCGAGCCAGCACCAGCTTTGAGCTGTACACAGATACTGAGATTGTGGGCCAGTACCACCTGAACAGGGCAATACTGAGGTGGCTCTGTGAGCTGTGCAGTGATGTGATGCAGGCACCCACACAACGGAGCCATGCCCTGTCAGTGGAGACCAAGGTAACAGCCTGCATGTGCTTGCTCACCATGGGTACCTTCCAGAGGCCAATTGAGGACACCACAGGCATAACCCAGTCAGCCACATCATGCCTCCTCACCCAATTCCTCAGCGCACTGCTGCCACATGCTGAGAAGTACATCCATTTCCCCAGCACAGTGGTGGAGCGTACAGCAAACATAGAGGAGTTCCACAGGGTAGCACATATGCCTGGCATGCTAGAGGCAATAGACTGCACCCATGTGGCCATACACACACCACCTGGCCACGAGGGGGCCGCATACATGAATTGCAAGGGCTATGCCAACATCAACTGCCAGGTGGTGGTGGATGCCGGGGCATATCATCAATGTTCGTGCCACGCACCTGGGGAGCACACACTCATTCATCTGGCACCATTCAGCACTGTGCCACAGATTCGAGAGGGAACATCCCACTGGACACCTAGTGGGTGAGTATGCAAACCAAATGGACAAATATAGGGCCTGGGGGCATGGCCAGAGGTGCCATGGGTAGTGGCCTCATGGCTTGGGGCAGGGCGATGCTGATCACCAAACTAACCTCCACCCTCTACACACAGGTGACAGTGGATACCCACTCCATCCCAGGCTGCTCACACTCCACCGCCGCCACGACCCCATCGCAGCAATGCTACAATGAGGCACACGCCACCACCACGCATGTCATCAAGCAGGTGTTCGGGATGCTGAAGGCACATTTCCATTGCCTGGACACCTCTGGCGGTGCCCTACAGTACAGCCCCTCAAAGGCCTGTGGGATATTCCTGGCCTGTTGCATCCTGCACAACAAGGCCAATGAATGTGGGATAGCTGTACAGGTCAAAGAGGGGGACAGCAGTGGGGACAATGGGGATGCCAGTGATGATGCCAATGGGCAGCCCCCCCTTGGCTGATGGGACCCCCGACTGCTCCAGCTGGCACAGGTGCACTGGGACACCATCACAGAGGAGCACTCCAGCCAATCCAGGTAAGTCATGGGGCCATGCACAACCACCAGTGGCCAAGGCACAACCCACAAACATGCAGGAACCCACACTGGGGGTGCATGCCATCGAGGAAAGTGGTAGGGCACAGAGGCACACACACAGCCAGGGATGGGTGAGGATTAAAATGCCACGCCAAAGAACACACACACACACATGCACACACACAACGCAACAAAAGTGCACAGAAGCCAGAAGGCACACCGACCTAGAACGCACACCCTAGCAACACACATGTCCACAGGTCACCATACCCACTGTCTGTCCATGTGTGTGTGACAGATGCTGGGCACCATTGCACTTTGGTGTACAGCGCAATGCAGGCATCATCATGCACACGTAACTGTGGACAGCAGCGGGGAGGGTGTGCAGGTAGACTGTGTGTCTGCGTGCAGGGCTGGGTACCCACCCATGCACTGCCCACTGAAACACACAATGCACACAGGGCAGCACCAGACAGTAGCCACGCTGGTGACAGGTCAGTCTCACGACACAGTACCACGGCCGCCATGGATGTGTGGGTGGCCCCGCTGAGACCCGCCAGCACTGGCAGGCTGACCTCTGGCCTCATGGGGTGGCACTGATGTTCCCCCAGGGGTTCCACTGGGTGAACGTGACCGTGCCCGTGCAAGGGTCTGCAGCACACTAAACATGCCTGCACCAGGAGTGCTCGGGATGCCCACAGCTGAACCCGGCGTCGACAGGGTGGGAGTTGCACAACGCCGGGAATGGGGGGTGGAGAGTGCGCTGCGTGGTGTCCGTGACGTATGGGCACCTGACTGTGTGCCCATTGTGTCCATGACAGCAATGAACACCTGTGCATGCCTGTCAATGGCAGCGGTCACATCCTCCCACAAATGGTCCATCCATGCCAGGATCCATTCGGTGTCCTGCTGCGACACTCCTCTGCCCACTCCAGAGCCACACACTGTGCTTCCATGGATGTCGCAAGCCGCATCTGCTGCTGGACCAATGTTTGCAGTAGGCGGGCGTGCTCATCCAAAAGGTCATCAGCCTCCTCGGCATCCTGTCCCTCAGGGTGTGCAAGGGCCTGATGTTCAGCACCCCATGAAGGTGGGTGCTGCGCACCAGGACCAGGTCTGGGCATGTCCATAGGAGGTGCACAGATGCCACAGCAGAACTCTGTACCCCCAGACCCCGTGGGCGACTGCTGATGCTGCCCCCTGGCTGCCGCACACCAGGGCTCAGTGATGTCACCGCAGTGGCTGCATCAGTCTCACTGTCCTGAACAGACAACAGTGCTGCCCCACTGGTGCTGACAGGCACAGCCTGGGCCTGTGCTGACACGCAGGCCCCCCACGGTGGCACCAGCCACAGCCATGGGTGCAAATTGCCCTGCTGTGTGTCCATTCTGTGGCACACATGTGTCACTGCCCATGGTGGTTGTGTCATCATCACTGGTGCCGGACTCTGCACTGGCCACAGCCACAGCGTGCTGGCATCCATGAATGCCAGCACGTTGGGACACAGGCAGGGCTTCCCCCACACCTGTCTCAATGACATCAGTGTGGACAGCCAGGTGGCCCCACTGTCGTACAGATCCACACATACCTGTGGAGGTGGATGGTCCCACCTCTGACTCCGTCCAATTGTCCACAGTGGACAGGCCCACCACCACTGACCCATGCAGATGCTCAGGATCTGTAAGGGAAAGCAAAGTCACGTTACTGAGTGTGACCTACCCGGCCCCCTCCAGGACAGACCATGACTTACCATGCAAAGATAGGCCACCACCCGTCTGGAAACCACCACCCAGAACTCCCTCTATGGCACTTCGGTGCATGCTTGCAGCAAGCCTATTCTCCGCTGGGGTGAGCTGCACCACCTCTGGCTGTCCCCCACCTATTGCAGCACGTGCCACCCTGATGGCAGCCACCTTCTCCTTTACCCTCCTCCTGTCTGTACCCATCTTCTTCTTACACTCCTGCACGGAGCACTGGTGGCTGCCATGCAGGTTCATGGCACATGCCACCACCTCCCATGCAGCAGCAGGGGCCTGAGTGGTGCCCCGCCGTCCACTGATCAGTGGCTCCTGATCCAGGTAGGCCTCGAAACGGACCTCGGTTTCAGCCTTGGTAAAATTCGGCCTCCTCCTCCTCCTCCCACCACTGTTGTCCTCCTCTCCAAGAATGTGCTCGGTCATTATGTAGCCTGTAAGAATGGCAGTTGTTACCTGTGACAGTGCAGTCCCATGCATGTCCCTGAATCCACAGTCCACACTCCCACACAGCATGCAACTCACCAATTAACTGCAGTAACCGACTATGGCCACTGCAGCACATTGTTGCACCTGTATAGCACAATCCATGCAAATGAGGTGAGGAGCAACTTTAATTAGATGCAAATTGCAGTGCTGCACCATTGAATGGCTGATCGGATGATTTGCATATGATGGCTGAATATCACGCTGTTGCGCTTTGCGCGCAATTGTGTTGAATGTGCTGAGCCGATGGCGCAGCTCTGTGGCATGCATAGTACACCTCACTGCGCATGCCCAGGTTGCTGATGTAGGTGTCTGCTACGCTGATGACTGCTGTGTGCGGTAGGCAATGCAGGGCATGGCCACCATTGTGCCAGTGGCACTATAGCGAAGGTCAGTACATGGCGCTGTGACAATGGGCCTTCATAGGTGCAATGGCACAACTGCCCTATAGTCCACTGTGGTGCTGGCACACAGGCAGCCAATCATGCTACATGCATTGTCATCCGATGGCACAGTGCGTGGCCCTGCACCAGGGATCCTTGACCCTGTGCCTGGCCTTTGCCCCCTTGGCACCATGCATCAGGCAAAGGTGCACCTCTATTGTGCTGTTAAAGTAACAGCATGATAGGGAATGGCAGCGCTGTACCACACAGCATCTGCACCTGGGGTACCGCGCTGCAGAGCACCATATTGCCTACTATAGCAAATGCAATGGTATGGAGAAGGGCTGCTCCCTGGTCTGCCACTGAATTGGCCTAATCTGGTGGCCACAGTCGAGCCACATCATGGGCTTCTCTTTGGGGAGGCCCCCCTGGATAGGGCAAAGTCCCAGGTGTGGCAAGAGGTGGCCAGAGCCCTCAAGGCAGTGACAGGCAGGGGTGGGACAGCAGAGCAGTGCAGGCACCGATATGGTGACCTGCAGAGGAGGGAGCTGGAGCTACTGGGCAGACTGTGGTCACGTGCAAGGAGGGGTGCAGTACCATGTCCAGGTAGGGGTTCCGTCAACACACTGTTATCATCCATATGAGTCACATTGTTGTTTGTGTCCAGCACATGGAGGGACCGTATGGGGTTGGCCGTGGTGGTGTTCACAGGTTGTGGGGTGGGGGGTCTGGCTGGGTGGGGGGGCACACTCCTTGGGGCAGGGGGACTTTGCTTTGGGACTGTACTGATGTTCTTCTCTGCTTTTTGTCCCCACAGGCCCGGATGAAGTACGCCACGTGCGTGCGGAGCGGAGGGTGGTGGAAGCCACAGCCAGGCAGGCCGAGGGTCTACAACGGCCACCCGACCAGCCCAATGAGGGTGAGTGACAGACATCAGTGATTAATATTGCATGCTGTGTGACAAGGTGGGCAGCGGGGCATGGCCACCATTCATTGACATCACTGCCATGCACACCACTGGTTACAGTCAACACTGTCCAGTGGCAATGCATGTCTGGGTGTGCATCACTGGTGGTGCATGCATGCACCAGGTGCATGGCTGTGCCACTGCCTTTGCACCACATAGCCATGTCACTAGACAGCCATGGTGGTGCTGTGCATGACTTGGCTGGTGGGAGTGTGCAGCGTTCCGCATGGCTGTATGCGCCTAAGTGGGCAGGTCCTGTGGACGTGATCACTGTGGCTGGTCACACACCATCACAGTGGTATGTTCCATGGCCGTATGCCATGCACAGTGGGCGGGCTGTATGGGGTTGTGCATTCACACCTGTTGACTGTGCTCCCTTGTCCTAGGTGTGAGACATCTGAAGGAAATCAGGGACAACCTGGGGGAACTCCTCACCCTGGCATGGGAGACGGTGACAATCCTTAGATGGATTGATGAATTGGGGGTCCTTCTGAGGCACAGAGCGAGGGGCAGCCAGAGCCTGGACTGGCATGGGAGACGATAGTCCCTTGATCCCTGACCTCCCATCCCCCCTGGACCCATTCTCACACCCCTCCTATCCCATCCCATTTGTTCACCCCTTTCCCCCTGCCCACCCCCACCTTTTATGTGTCCCCCAAAACACTGTATATAGTTGTTGTTCATGTAAATAGTTGATTTATTTATTTTTATAATACATTTGACTTTTCTATAAATATGGTGGTGGTCTCTGATTTGCAGCGGGCTATAAGTGCTCATCTGCAGTGGTGTGCATGGCATCAGGGGTGGTGCAGTCATGGGTATGTGTGTGTGTCCGTGTGGAGGTGTCTATGGTGTGGAGGTAGATATCAGTCAGTGTCTGTGTTGTGTGTATTGTTGCCTGTGCACTGGATGATTGTGTGCAGTGATCCATGGCGAGTGCTCTGTGTCCATGGTGCACCCATCGGCCCATCCATGGCCTGTGCAGCCAACACACATGCCTGTCTGTGACCTGCATGATCTGCTGGCAAGTAAGTGGTGGCATTCCTTGCAGGGCAGACACTGTACCCACTGCTTTGCTGGGTTGCCCGTGTCACTGGTGTGGTGCATGCCTGGCTCAGGTGGCTCTGTGGGCAACACGGTCATTATCCCACCTCCATGCTGTGGCTTGTGTGTGTTGCAGGGGATGCGCCCCACTGTCTGTGGCTTGTGCTCCGGGTGACACATGGTGCGGTATCGGTCCATGGTGGCTGCGCAGGGTGGTTGGCACTCGAGTGCCATGGTGGACTGCAGGTTGTGTGTATACAGCTTACATGGGCCCACAATGGGGGCTTGGTTGCCCCACTACTGCATCCCTGTGTTGTTGTGCCCTTGGGTATGGGTGGGTGTCTGTCCAGACCCTGTGTGGCATCTGGTGTGGTGCATGCTTCCACAAACTACTGTGGGTGTCTGTGCTGGCTGTTGTGGTCAATGGTGGGCTGGGATGTATTACTGGAATACTGTGTGGAGCTGTGTACCACCGGGGGAGGTGTCAACTACATGACCATCCAATATGAGGTCACTCTTGTGCAAACGCATGGTTGGTCTCTCGGCAGGACCTCGGGGGACTGTGCATGGTGGCACTTTGTCTGCCTTTGTTGCATTGCCGTGTGCTACAACCTGCTGATGGGTGCTCATGGTGGGGCTGGCTTGCATGGTTCTGTGGTGCACAGGGTTGCGTTGACACTGTGGGGGTGGTGGCATGCATGGGAATTCCTCTAGTGGTGGTCACTGCTCATGGGGGGGTGTCTGGGGGTTACGGTGCAGGGTGAGCTGTGCACTGGGGAGGATGGTGTGGCACAGGGTGGTCCACCCTCCTTGTGTGCCAGTCACAGCTTGCCGGTAGGTGTGATGGGGCATCATGGCCAGGCCGTGGGTTGGTTGCTTGTCTCCATGGACCAGTGGTTATTCCAGCCCTCCCCTGGTTGTGCAGTGCTTGGGGTGTGGGGGGGCAATGTATGTTCTGCTGTGTGTTCCTGTGCCCATCTGTGGCATGGGTGGTGGGCCCCTACCTCCCTGATTGTGCAGTTACATTGCTCTGCAGCTGGGGGGCTCCCTGTTTGTGCTATGGCACGTCTGGACTGCTCAGCTTCCCCTTCCTAGTTGCGCTATGGCGCAGGTTGTGCGATATTCAGACGTTGGCTGTAGGCGCAATTTGGCCTGCTCCTTTTTGAATATCACGTCTGTTGCACATGGGCGCAATAGACTTGCTCTTGCTCCTGCTATTGCGCACTTTTTGGGCACAGTTTGAATATCTGATCCCTACAGTTTAATAGCTAGATAACTCTTATGATCTAGTAGGTCCTTGTGGGGATGCATAGCTTCAATTGCCACCCCTGCTAAGTTAGCTATTTTATGACACTTTCTGGATGACCAGATCCCAACTAGATTATGATGGCATGGAGATACTTTTTAAGCATTAAATACAGAGTAGCAGATTGCTGGTTTGTGTCATCAGTTACAAACTTACCATAAAAGATAGGACGTTCTGCATACGCTGTTCTCACCAAATGATATTGTCCTGTTAACTGATTCCTTTGAAGGTTGGTTGGGTCGTGTTTACCCTGAAATGTATTTATGTATGAGTTGACAGCCTTTCTGTTTCTTTGGGTTTATGTGGACGGGGGTTGTTTGTTGGTTATATGTTTATTCTAATTATTCATTAAAATATACTAACATTAAAAAAAAATACCAAAATTGTTTTTTTGGACTTCAGTGACAATTATGCTA
Source organism: Neoceratodus forsteri (assembly GCA_016271365.2). Taxonomy (NCBI): domain Eukaryota; kingdom Metazoa; phylum Chordata; order Ceratodontiformes; family Ceratodontidae; genus Neoceratodus; species Neoceratodus forsteri. The sequence continues at coordinate 1,236,536,757 of CM057452.1, forward strand.
AGAACTGTGATTCTTAGATAGAATTTGCTGTCTACGTATATATTTGCAAACAACATGTTTTACAGGTTACTGTCTTTTTAAGTTTCTTGCTATAAACTCATTGCAATTTTTACCTAAACTGAATTGATGTCCCTTAAATAAACTCACAGCAGTTTTCTTTTGTTCTGTGCACCATGATATTTGTGTGCCTTTTTCATATGTTGTGTGTGTGATTCAGCAGCATCAACCATTTGCTGAGCACGGGCTATGTCTTCAGTACTATAGCTAAAGAGTTACATCCCACCTGCAGTTTGCCCTATACTGTAGTGCATCTATACCTTGTACCGCTCATGTTGTGTGGTGGTATCTGATCCCAGACAGTGTGGCCTTGCTGCGTAAGGGAAATAGTAACTGGGACCCCATTAGTGCAGCCACATACTGAGTAGTTCATCATCAGCAAAAATCACTGAAATGCCTAAAAATAAAGTCATCAAGGCTGGAGAGTTGAAGATGAATGAAAGGTCCATTTAGGGACGAAATTTCCAGCAATATAGCACTTTCAGTATGGCATGGTTGAAGTGCACTGGAGCACACTGGGGAAAGGTCAGTCTTCAGGGAGTCGGGCATAAGGAGACCACCAGCAACAAAGACAGCAAATGAACTGTAAGTACCATCAGAGTTCTGGCCCTGTCCAATACTAATTAGCTGGATTGCTTGGGAAAATTAAAGCCCTGTATTGCATTAAGTGTTATGGTTGATAGGACCATGCAGATGAGCTGTGGTTTACACCAGGCCCAGAATCCCATTGGGATACAAATAGGAGTCCCTGTTTGTTTTTTTTCAGCAATTTATTAATTGTACGTGTCTCTCTGAAAGTCAGCAAATGTGCCAATGTGTAGATCTACCTGTAATCTCCAACTTCAACATGGTGAGATAGCCATACATCTTATAAAGAGCTCTCAATGCCATTGGGAGGTAGTCTTGTTAGACTGCTGGGGGGTACACTAAGGGAGTGTATACAGAAACAGTATAATTATAGAATATATGAGTTACTGCTACCCTTGATCTGGTTTTCCCTTGCATCCATTTGTTCCTTCCTTACCCTTCACTGTTAATTAACCTAGTGTTGTTACTCTTTTAGTTTGTTTGCTTTACTATTCATTGCATAGAGTCACTGTTATTTGTGTGGGGCACTGTGTGGATGGGAAATTCCAAAGCAATTTTGAACTGTATTCTGGGGGGAGGGGGGCAATACCAATAGGTTCCCTTGCCCACAAGGTGCCATCCCAGATTGAAGCAATACGTTACATTGTAATATTGTTATTCACCAGTTACCTACTTACTCAAGACAGGACCCAGGCCAGCCTCATGGTGAGGCTAGGAGGCTACCATTAGGGCTCAGAACAAATGCTTCATCCAAGAAAGAAAAAAAGCAATGTCCATTTAGCACACATCTGCTGTAAATAAACCATCAGAGAAGATACTGTAAAAAGTTCCTCATCCCCATGTTGCATATCAATGTACATGACTAAAGCTGCTTCAAATGGTAAATTTGTTTCCCTGAACATGATAACACAATAGGGCCAGAGGCCGTTTCCTTAGAGGCTTGCTTGAGATTGGAATGGCCTTCCACCGAATCTGGTCTTCATAAAATCTGTGCTTCTGAAGTCCAGAACCTTTGCCCTTGTGTGGTTCAATTCTGCAGCCGTCCTTATAAACCACATCATACGATGATCATTGGTCCCCAGGTGGCCTCCCACCTTGACTTCTGCAAAAATGTCCCTGTTGTGAGTACCAGATCTAGTACTGCCCCATCACGAGTGGGTTCACTGACTAGAAAAAACAGCAAATCATGTCACACACTCACACCAAGGAATAAGGCATCCAATAGGTGTGATGTTAAAAAGTCCTTTTATTACAATATTGAGTACAACCCGGATCTTCTCCACACCAACCCATAAAACTCTACGTTTCTCGCAGGCGTACTGCGTTTTGTCAAGGGACACATCACTAGTGCATGAAAACATTGAAATAGTGAACATAATCATTTAAAACCAGGTGCAGATAATATCATTGTGAATTAATTACAATCAAGACCATGAGCTCCCATATTAGAAAGACTGTTGAATTACAATACAATTAGTTAATGCATTTGATGGTCTAATGGCTATTCACAGCATCAGTAACAGTTTCTTATATCAAAAAGGACTTTTTTTTGTCCTAATTTTATATAAATAATTACTGTCTGAATCAATTGCTCAAATGCACATACAGCAGATATATCCTAAAAATGCATAGCAAATATATATTCACAGTTGATATCCTATAAAGCATTTTACAACATTTATTTAGAACAGACACAATCACAGATGTGGTGGTAATTCCACCATATCATTAAGCCCTGGAAATGTAGTGGCCTGTAACCTGAATATCCAATAATTCTCTCTACAGGACAATTTATTATTCAAGTCACCGCCCCTTGGACCAAGCTTAACTTTTTCAATACCCATAAACTGCCACATATGCTGTGTTATATCTAATGCATTATGAATATGTAATGCTGTAGCATATTCCAAATTGCCACTAATTATGGTCTGCATATGCTTTCCAACCCTCTCTTTGAACTTTCTTTTTGTGCAGCCTATATACTAGGCACTGCATTTACATGTGGCAAGATAAATGATATTGCAACTATCACAGTTGATAACATCATTGATGGCCAATACCTTCCCATCCACAGGATTTAAAAACTGTTTTGTTGGCTTTAATGTTGGCAAAATTCTTGCACCTTAGACATCTGTAACATCCATGTGGAAAGGCTGGGATCCAGTCAATGCCTGATCTTACATGCTGTGTCCCTTCTGGAAAATGTTCCTGAACAGAATGAATATCCATGGTGACCAATGTTGCTGAGGATGGGGAGTGAGGTGGGGGGATCAAAATCAAATCGCATCCCCACATTGTATTTTACTTTCTGTGTAAGTTGGTAGCTAATTGTCAGTCTATCCCCCAAATTCTGTGCCCTTTTAAACACCATTTGTAGTGGCTCTCTAACATATTGCTGTAATTTTGCTTCTGTTTGTAATATTGGCCAGTGCTTTCGTAAAATCTATTCAATGTTATTAGACTCAATACAATATGTTATAACAAAATTCAGCTTCTGCGTGTTACCTTCTACACCCTTTCTATCCTTTAACAGGATCCCTCTAGATACATTTGCAACCATATTTCTTGCACATTTTACATCAGTACCACTGTACCCCCATTGCTGAAATCTCATTTCCAAATCCCCAGCCCAATGTTCAAATTCTACATACGTGCTACGATTTCTGCATGCACGCATGAACTGTCCTTTCAGTATAGCCTTAATTGTATGTCTGGGGTGACAAGAACTGGCAAGCAATACAGAGTTCTGATCCATTAGTTTAAGAAATAAAGTTGTAGAAAGTCAGTTTTCACCATCCTTGTACACAAACAAATCCAAAAATGAAACCCCTTCCTTCTGTACACATATACTGTGAAACGCAAATTTGGATTTGTCTTTTCGTTCACTGACTAGTTGCCTGAGGGACGCCAGCTGCAAGGAGTCCAGAATGTGCCTGCTTCTTGCTGAAGCCACTGCTGGGAGGCTCCAATCTATTTCCGGCAGGTTGAAATCCCCCACCATTAGCACCTCCCCCTTTTCTACAATCCTGCCAGTGGCTTCCACTAGTACCTTATCTAATTCCTCCTAAACATAGAAACATAGAAACATAGAAGTTGATGGCAGATAAGGACCGCAAGGCCCATCCAGTCTGCCCATTTCTTTTTCTACCTTATAAACGTGCCACTGGCCTTTACTCTGTCAGTGGCCTATCTATTCATATTCATTTGCATTGCTCCCTTATGCCTATCCCATGCCTGTTTGAAGCCCTGCACTGTATTCATAGCCACCACTTCTTGAGGTAGGCCATTCCATGCATCCACCACCCTTTCTGTGAAAAAGAATTTCCTCACATCCCCCCTTAATCTGCCCCCCTCTAATCTCATGCTGTGTCCTCTTGCCCTGCTATTTTTATTATATTTGAACATGTTAGACTCTTTCACCTTGTTAATGCCCTTAAGGTGTTTGAATGCCTCGATCATATCACCTCTCTCCCTCCTTTGCTCAAGGGTATACATATTGAGCTCTGTTAATCTGTCCTCATATGTCTTCTGATGCAGTCCCTGCACCATTTTGGTTGCCCTTCTCTGGACTGCCTCAATTTGGTGTAATCTTTGGAAGGTGTGGCCTCAATGCTGCATGCAGTACTTCAGATGGGGCCTAGCCGGTATCTTGTAAAGAGGTTAGTACCTCCCTCTTACGACTTGTAATACCCTACTAATACACCCTAACACCCCCTAGCCTTACCTACTGCTTTAGAGGTCTGCTTGGATGATTTCAGGTCATCAGTGATGATGATGCCCAAGTCTCTTTCTTCCTTTGTGACTGCTAGCAACTCCCTCCCAGCCTATAGGTGGTTTCAGGTTTTCTCTTCCCGATGTGCATGATCTTGCATCTTTGCAGTAAATCCCAGTTGCCACTCTTCTGACCATTTGCTAGTTTATCCAGATCTCTTCTCATTCTGCCCACCCATCTGGATCATCTACTCTGTTGCAGATCTTGGTGTCATCTGCAAACAGACAAAAGCCTTACCCTCTAGTCCATCTGCAAGGTCACTAATGAAGATGTTGAAGAGGACTGACCCCAGGACTGATCCTGAGGTACCCACTTGTGACTTGCATCTCTTTGACTGTATACCATTTACCACCACTCTCTGTTTTCTGCCCGTCAACCAGTTTCCCACCCAGTTGACCAACTTCTGACCCACCCCAAGCCTACCCAGCTTATTTATCAATCTTCTGTGTGGAACAGTGTCAAAAGCTTTGCTGAAGTCAAGGTAGGCAACATCAACTGCTCCCCCTTGATCCACCACTCTGGTTACCCAGTCAAAGAGATCTATGAGATTAGTTTGACAGGACCTTCCTTTTGTAAACCCATGCTGTCTTGGATCCTGTGCCCCTATGGATTCCAGGTGTTGCACTATCCTTTCCTTAAGGAGTGCCTCCATAATCTTGCCCACTACTGAGGTAAGGCCTGCTGTGCTACAGGACTGTAGGTCACTCCAGTGCAAGTGGTGACTCCATTCCTCATCTCCAGGGTGACCCACAGTACCTCTGCCTCCCCTTGTATTCCCTGTATCTCTTTTGCTTTTATACTATTGTTCTCACAAAGTGCCACACCCCCTCCTTTCCTTTCTACCCAGTCCTTCCTGAACAGAGTACAGCCTGGTATTGTAATATCCCAATCATGGTTTTCAGTGAATAATGACTGTAATGGCCATGGTTTCAATGCCGGCCTCTGTGATGATGGCCTCTAGGTCCAGAATCTTGTTTCTTAGACTTCTAGCATTCGCACACATAGCTGTCCAGATTTTGCTTTCACTCTGCTTGTTGCCACGCTTTTTTTCGTTTTGCCCTACCTTCTTTTCCCCTCTCTTTTTAATGCCCCGTTCCCTTCTATCTCTATCTCTATCATGCTGCCTCCTTTATTAATCTGTACCACGGATTCATCCCTCATCATGTTCGCCTTACTCTCTGTTTCAGTCGGGGGTCAGTTTTTGTCTCTCTAAATCTTCCTGCCGGCCCCCCGACAGTTTAAATGTTCATCAAAGTAACATTTAAATTGTCCACTGAGGACTGCAGTTCTCCTCCCTTACACGGATGCAGGCCATCACTCTTGTATAGGCTCTTATTCTCCCAAGTGGGTCCGCAGTCCTCAGGTTAGCCGAACCTCTCTTCTCTGCACCATTCCTTCAGCCATGAGTTGAAGCTCCTGGTATGGAGATCCCTCTTCTCACCCCATCACAGACTGCAGTACCTAAGTGAAAGCCACTGAGAGAGCTACCTGTCTAAGTCCCATCCCCAGCTCCTTAAACTCCCCCTACAGTATCCCAGCCCTGGCTCTGGCCAGGTCATTAGTCCCCAATTGGACAATGACATCGAGCTCTCTTTCTTATCCTGCGGCCCTAGTGATCCTTGGGATCTGCTCCCAGTCACTTTGGAGCATGGCACCTGGTAGACACCTAACCTGCCTCTATCTCCTCCTTTTCCTATTCCCAAATCTATACTCCTCATAATTGAGTCCACCTAGAGAAGTTGCTTCTTCCTTCACTGGGGTCCTCTATCAACATCAGTTGCATCTCCACTATAGAGGGCCCCCACTTCCTCCCTGGTCGATACCGTGGGTGCCTCCTTTCAACTATACCACCCCACCAGTGTAGGAATTAGGTAGTGGTACCTGTTGAGGAATGTGCCTCTGTCCCACCACCCCCACCCTTCCAGAGCCCACCACAGTCCAGCTGTTCCTCCTTGGCATCCTTTGACATAATGGTGTCAGACTTGGTGGCCCCTGGTTGGGGGCGGAGGTCTCCCAAATCCTAGCCAACTCATCCTGGAATCTAGTGACTTCCTCCCTCAAACCTAGATGGTGTGTGCAGATGGAGCAGCAATGCAGTCTCCAGAATGCCCCTACGAAAACTGCTGCCCCACAGCCACTGCACCACACCACTCCCAGCATTCTCACCTTCTATTTTCCCTGCGTTGCCTGGAACTACTTCTGTGCATTTACTCCAATACAGTGTTTCTAGTTGTCACTTTTGTATGTTTCAATTTGTGTTTCCCTGTGCATTTTATAAATCTTTTTATACTCCTATCCTAGATAGGATAGTACATCTACTCCCAGTTTTTGCCAACCCTTGATCTTCCGCCATTCCCAGTAGTGACTGTTACACAGTAGTGAACAGGTTCCTTGCCTTAGTCGACTGGCAGAGTACTCCTCTTCTCCCCTTCCTTCTGATGATGCCGGCAGACATCTACATCAGTCACCTGTTCCACTCCTTCGCAGTTCCATTCACTCACTGGCATACAAACATGCTGGACACATTAAAGTGGAAGTACTTTTATAGTGCTCTTGAAATAAGGCACTAAGCCTCTGTCAGCTCCATCCACCAATTACACACCTGATTCACAAGGCTTCCTGAACCTACTCATCCCAAGATTAAGCTCTTGAGCTACTTCCCCCACTCCACCTATTACAATTTAAAACCTAAGTTTCACGGTACCTCAAACACTGCCTACCAAGTTTAAAGTGCCCCAAACACTGCTTACAAATCTTTTCTTCTCTCTCCACTTACCCTGCTACTTTCAAAAGGAGGAGAAGTATAAATATATTTTAATATACCTTTAAGGTAAAACTAGTTGCTTTCACTCCTCTCTGTCAGCAAAGTCGGGTCCTCCATGCCGTATGTTATTGAATATATGTCAACCTCAAATACCAGCCATCCCCAGTGACAAGCTACTGGTCATAGTGAATCATTCTAACAAGATCTGGCTGGTGCCAATGAGGCTGGTCTTGCTTTTATTTTGATGTTATCTTGGCCATACCTTCTCACCAGTCTCACTGTTATAACTGCAGTTATAGTATATTTGGAACACATACACATTAGTATACAGTGCCCACATGCAGGGCTTTGATGCAGCGGTACTACTTTTCAGTAATGCTTCCAACACTGTACACAGTGGTTTAATTTCATCCAACACCAGTCAATTAGTTTCATCCCCCAACACTAAACTCTCTTGTAGCCCCCCCATGTCACCATTTGTTTTCTGTTAGTGGTCTTTTACCTGTCAACATTAGGCAGCCCAGATTGTACCAACAACCCTGGCCCCATCACCACATCAACCCCTTGACTTACCCTACTAGCATGCTCATCAGGGGCTTCACCCTCCCTGGTGGGGGTAGCAGGATTCCCCAGCTATAAAATGGATCTGGTTCTGTGGCAGTGCCAGGTTGTTAGATATAGGGCCTGTGGGTGGTTGGAGTCAGACTTTTCATTGGTTTTCTTGTTTACCTCCTCATTGGAGCAATATGCAGTGATATCAATGACATCACCATGCATGCTCCAGTGCACTGCTAATCAGACCTCCTACTGCTCCATTCACCTGCATTGTAATTCCTGCACCCTACCCCCCATGCCACTGCTAGGGGCTAGACTGATGAAGGGCTGTGTGCTACCATTCCCCAGAGGAGGAGATCAGTCTGCCAGTCACTAAGTCCTCCTCCTCTCCTCAGCAGATCTTTTGACAGCCCAAGTTTAGTCCTGAACTTAGGTCATTGGCACCAGAACTGGTAACAGTACTGCTGTTCCTGCAGGCCAGCCTGCCCAATTGGTTTTATTTTGAATTCTCTAATGATCCAGGTTGGACACCGGACCAATCTGTTAGTTGGGGGAGAGGGCTTTTTTTGTTTTTTTAATTCCCTGATGGGCAGGCTGCACACCTGACCTGTCAGGCAGTTGGGGGATGGTGAGAGATGTTTTTATTCCATTATGGTGAAGGTGGAGCATCAAGCCTTTTAGGCAATTTGAGGAAGGGGACAGATTTTTTCATTCCCTGAAAGGCTTTTTGTGATCTTGGGATTTGTAAAGTTGTTGATGGGAGGGGGACAGAATTGTTTTTTCTTTGCTGATGGCTTAGGCTAGGCTCTGGACTCATCAGGTATTTGGATGAAGGAGAAGGGACAGACTTTTTTATTCTCTAATTGGGCGTTGGACCCATTAAGTAGTTGAGGGGGGCATTTTTTTTATTACCTGATAAGCCAAGGGGCACTGAATCCATCAATTAGTTTGTGGGAGTTGGTTGAGTTTTTTATTCCCTGACAGGCTAGGTTGGGCACTGGAATCTTCTGCTGCTCAGCAAGCTGGGTTGGAAGATGCAAGGCAATGTGATCCCTTTGTGTGTTTTGGGAAGAGCGTGGAGCTGAGATTGAGCATCTAGAGAAGGAAAGAGCGAGAGAAGGAAAGGTGATAGGTGGAGCCAGGATTACTGACACATGGGTTTACAACCCCAGAAGTGTGTGCCATCAGTCCCTTTGGGTCCATTCTCCCATGTTAGTGTGCTGCAAGCCAGAGCAGGTAAAGATGCCTTAAAAGGTTGGTAACAGCAGCAATGCAACAGCAGCCCCAAGCCCCACATGCAGTGGGTGGTCCCCTTACTGTTATCTGAGTGGATGAGCTGGGGAAGAGTGGTGTTTAGCACCCTGCCTATTCCACCTTCCACTCACAGCATTGCTTCTGCTTCTCTTTATCACTGTTTGGCTCAACATATAGACTAAGTTGGGCATAGGACCCTTCAGGTAGTTGGAGGGAGTGGTCAGATTTTTATAGTTTTTATAGTTCCCTGACGAAACAAACTCGGCAGCTATAGGGTGACTGTTTCTATTCCTCTTTCTTGGATAACAATCAAAAACAGCTCAAATTGAGGTCTTTAATATCCTGTTCACGTTTTACACTTATTTTATTAGGGTATGATGCACACAATTGTACCTGTTCTTTATGAATGAACTGCTTGAGTATCTGAAATATGTATAATTAATGTGATACTTTAATAACTGTTTATCTGTTGTACTACTATATGCTTTTTTATGACCTCTCTTATGTATTTTCTATTAGTATGTTACTATGTGTTGGATGCAATTGTAAAAGAGAGCTTGCTCTTAATCTTGCTTTCCAATAAATTGAATTGAATTGAAGCAGGTTGGGCACCAGACTTGTAAGATAGTTTGGGGCATGGTCAGATTGTGTTTTTTATATTCTCTAACAGGCAGGGTTGGGCATTGGAGCTGTCAGGTTGTTGGGAGGAAAACATTTTTTTTTATTCCCTGATGGGCCATGTTGAACCCCGACCTGTCAGGTTGTTGGGAGAGGCAGATAGTTTTTTTTTTATTCTGTGATATCTCAGGTTGAGCACTGAACCTTTCAGGTTGTTGTTGGAGGAGGACAGTTTTTTTTTTTTCAATTCCCTGATAGGCCAGGCTGGGTACTAGACCTGTCAAGAGGTTTGAGTGAGGGGGAAATGTTTGTAGTCCTTGATGGGCAGTATTGGAAACTGGACCAAATCAAGCTGTTGGGGGGGAGAGGGACATATTTTTTATTTCCAAACAGGCAAAGTTGCATACCAGACCGACCAGATAGTTTGGAAGAGAAGAGCATATATGTTATTGTATTCCTGGTGGGCAGGATTGGGTATCAGACCAGTCAGGTAGTTGGAGGGGGAGAAGATTTGTTTTGTATTCCCTGATTGGTCAGGTTGGGCACTGGATCTGTTAGGCTTTTGAGGAATGGGGACAGGTATGTTTTATTCCTTGATGAGTTGGGTTGGGCATTGTACCTGTCAGATAGGTATGTGAGGAGATTTGTTTTTTTCTGTGATAGGCTGAGCTGGTCACTGGACCTATCAGGCAGTTGGGAAAGGGGGGCAGATTTATTTTCCCTGTCAGGCTGGATTGGACACCAGAAATTGTTTTTCCATTCTACATTCCCTACCTTACCAGTATGGAATTGTTATGTCTTATAAAACACTTTGGGATACAGTGTGTATAAATGTTTTATATAAAACCAAATTTTACTATATCATACAGTCCTTGCACTACCAGATCCTAACTCCTGTGCTCTGTGAAGCATCAGAGCTGTCATAGGTTGGGGGGACAGTGGGATAGATGTGTTTTTCCTTTACAGGTTGGGTTGGCACCCAATCAGTCAGGTAGTTGGGGAGGAGGATTTTTTTTATTCCCTGGGAGGAAATGATTGAAAATTGATGGTGCCAAAGAACCCATTTCAAATGGCCTCACCTACAGCTTGCATTTCTAGTATGTGGTTTTAGGTTCCAAATAAAGTTGTCAAGCCAGAGTCTGTCAGTTGAACAAATCCAGAAGCAGTCAATCAAACTGCACAAACACCACAGCAAGGTGAAAGGCAGAAAGTTCGGCATATAATAGAAAGTTTATTCCAGAGTACATCTAGTATTTACAGTCAGAAGGTACCTTCAGTGGAAAAGATTTTTAAATATTGTGACTGGCAGCCTTCAGTGACTTGAGTCATTAATTACAAAAATCATTATAAAAGGTGTTTTTTTAATATCTGATGGAACTAAAATAATACTGATTATAAATCAAATGATGTCAAAAATGTATGTTTACTAAAAAAATATCAGATGAAAATTTTTGCCGATAAATACTACTGCTTTAAATGAGCCTCAATGCACTTTTTCATGGAAAGAGCAGTAAATAAGTGCAACACTCTGCCTGAGGAGGTGATATTGTGCAGAACAGTGGGAGGAATTAAGAGCGGGTGGGACAGAGTGGGGAAGTGGTTATGAGGTGGGGAAGGGGAGGATGGGGCAGCTGCAAGTTTAGGGGCTAGTCACACAATTGAGCAGACTTGATAGACCGTGAGGCCTGTTTCTGCTGGCATTTCATATGTTCGTATGTTCACATTGATGGACCTCTGATGTCCCCAGAATCACCTCTTAACCACATTAAAGAACGTCTGCTTCTGCAGTATCATGTAAAACAAGCCTGGAAACAACAAATTGGGTTGAGCATTAGATCTTTGGCTATCATACCTAGCAGCATGCAAAATTATGTCCATGTTACGCTGGTACCTGAAAATCAGTAGTATTACACTCAGACCCTCATTCTCTACCAATAGCAACCCTTAAATCTCCTCCTCATCCTGTGCCAAGCAGTCCTTGGTGTCCAGTACTTATCCAGCCCTTTCACCATTACCTGTTTGGAGGTTCCTTGTGCCCAGTAGTAATCCTGACTTCTCCATGTTTCACTCCAAGCAGGCTCTGGTGTCCAGAGGCAATAATGACTGCTTCTTATCCAGCACCAAGAAATCTCAGGTTTCCAGTGGTGACCTACCTCTCCCTATCCCCAGGACATATCTGAAATCAAACAGTAGCCTGCTCAGCATGCCTTCCTGGTTAAATACTTAAATAAATAAATAATATAGTGTCAATAAGTCCCTGGTGTCCAGTGGTAGCCCTAGCCTCTCCACATTTTCTGGCAAGCAGTCCTTGTTGTCCAGTTTCACACCATCCCAAAACACTCCACGGTAAGCAGTTGCTGTTGTCCTTCAGCAAGCACCTTCTTCACCTCATTCCATGACAAGTAGTAACTGGTTCTCATTGCCACCTCCTCCTTCTTCCTGTCCTGTTCTAGGCAGTGACTAGTTGTCAGTGCCTCCTTCCCCCATCCTGTACCATGACTTCCATGGTGTCCAGTGGTACCACTCTTCCTTTTTAATTTTTTTTATTTTTTTTATTTAGTTATTAACCAGGTGAGACACACTAAGCTGAAAGTTTTTTTACAGGTGCAGCCTGGGAGCACAGGGAAGTTAAGTGATTTGCTCAGGGTCACACAGTATGCAAGTGGAAGCTGTGGGATTCAAACCCAGGCCTGGTCTGCTTGATGTCTTCAGATTTGCAGCTCAGAGCCTTAAACCACTGTGCTATACTGCCTCTTTCTTACTGTATCCATGCCAAGAAAAACTTGCTGTCAAATGGCACATCCTCCTTTACTGTTACCCACACAGTCTCTGGTGTTCACTGGTGCTCCAGCTGTGCATAACCCCATTAAATACCTCCCTCCTGTAGATGACACCAGGAACAGCCCTGCCACTAATATCCATGGCTGGCTGCCTTTGCATTTTATTATCACAAATAGACAACACTGAGGAGGGGCTCCTGGTGCTGCAGTAAGTGGCAGTGAAAGGTAGTATTCAGTAACTCATGGATGGGATGGGCAGAGATATTTACTGACACCAGGGATTGCCTCCTGGTGCCACAGTGTGGCAGGGGTGAGGGTGTACAGAGTACACTAAGGGAAGACTCAGTGAAACATAGATCTCTTTCTGCCAACAGTGTCTAATGTTTCTGTGTATTCAGTGACATTGGGATGGTCTCCTGGTAATTCAGTTAGTGGTAGGGGTGTAGGTATTCAGTGATACCAGGGATGGACTTCTTGTGCCACTATCAGAAATAAGGAGTGTGATGGTCTTTAGCTACACTGATGGGCCCTCTGTGTCACAATCAGTGGTGATGGATGTCCAGCAACACAGAAGATGACCATTCAGTCTCACTACCGGTTCACGTGGTCAGTAGTCAACTGAATATGGATTAAGTACTGCAGTTGTTTCCTTGTCAAACAGTATTGAGCTTATCCATCTTAAACTGGATTTGGCTGCTGAGTACTATCAGTAGCTGCTGAGTACTGCCAGTAGCTCAGTGATGTAATTAAGGTTATCAATGTCATCAATGTTAGCAAATCATGTGGATTGTGGTAATTCATAAACTTTTATTAGGTGCATGTGACCTTTCAAGCTCTTTCTACAAAGAGGACTATGTATCTTTTTGGGTATCAATGGCACATTTAAACAATATTAAAGAGGGTTCTACCACTAAAGGAGCTGCAGCACTGTGGGTCATTTTGGCTTCAGGTACCTTAGGGAAGAGCCTGGAAAGAAAGAGGAAAGGGAGGAGGTAGAGAGGATGGTAGGAGAAAAGGAATGAGCATCAGAAGGAAGTTTGAGTCATATGCATTCAAGTAGCACTCAGTGGGGTTGTTGTATAATATGAGTCACCCCCTGCCCCATTGAACCCCATGCTTACCACCTGACAATTCACTGGTTCAACAGGCAACTATGTATGAATTAACTACTGCAGTTGCTTTCTTGCCCATTGTAGCACAGTGCTTGTGCATCTTAGACCAGATGAAGCTGCTGGTATGGTGACTGATGTCACCAAATTGTTACATTATTACTGCAGACTACTGTTATGTGTAGTCCTTTATGCACTCTGTCCCCAAGGGGACTACCACACGTTCATGGTACCAACAGCACAGCACAGGAACCACTCTGAGGATATCTCTACCTCGTGAGGTGCAGCAAGACTACAAGACGTTTTGGCAAAATGTACCTTAACAAACAGCCAAAGATCAGGACTGAAGGTATAGACAGAAAAGACAGAACATTGACTTTCACTAAGAAGAGAGAGTAGGCCATGGAGCAGAACAAACAGATATGTATGAGTGTCACCATCTGATTTGTGCATCACCATCCAAGATTGCAGTTTAACCAGTGGATACAGCAATTAATCAACTAGCAAACTAACTACATAATTAAGATCTTTGACATGTATTAAAAAAAAACCCTTGTGTAGGAAACCTCTGGAAATCCAAGGCCTTAGGTGAAATCACCGTAGGCATAATGCAATACAATTAAACTCTAAGTGTGCAGATGAATGTGTGGCATGCTGCTGAAGCTAGGTCCAAAGAAGATGCAGGAAACTGTAAAACATGTGCTTGAGTGTTGGTAAAATTAAAGTAAGGGAATGGCAGTGAAAGGCTTTCACATATTTTTTAAATCACTCCATCCTTTGGATAGGATGATTGTCCTCGCAGGTGTCACAGAGCTGATAGCGTATGACTAAAGGGATCTTAAAGGAGAACTGCAGTGAGAGTGTAAGTCACTTTTTCATGTGGCAGCTGATTTTTAAATACTGATTCAAATTCTGTTATTTTTCTATCTATACAGGCTTTTTCATTATCTCAGTAGATGTTTCTGATTTACACTATTGTGGGGAGTACATTTTAGAATAGTATGATATAGTTCAGTGTTTGTGAAGCTCTGCCATTGTTGGCACAATGAATCAATGTTCCATTATAGAACTCAAAAGGTTAAGAGGGACATAATCCAACTCACAATTTAAAAATGATGCTCATCATCAGTCTATATATCAGAAACACACACTTAGGTTAATAAAAGACCCATACTGATGGAACAATATGAAAACTGGAACCAGAATAAAAAAAACAGCTTCTACAAGAAATAGCAAGCATTCCGCAATGCTGAATTGTGCCTTTCTGGCATTGGCATTGGTAGTGTGGGAGATAGAGAGATGCATAATAGGAATGGCAGTGAAATAGTTAACTGCCGCCAACCTCACCCAACCCTACAGATACTGACAGGCATTGAGGTGTGCCTTTGGGTTGTCAGCCATAATGCTCATGCCATTTCACCTCACCCTACCCTGCAAACACCGACAAGTGTTGCGGTGTGTATTGGGGTCTTCAGGCCTTACACTCAACCCATTCCATAAGGGAATACTCTGAGATAGGTGCAGTATAGAAGAATGGCGTGAGCATTAGGGCTGAAGAATCCAAGGCACACCTCGATGCCTGTCACTGGCTGCAGGGTGAGGGTGGGGGTGGAAAGGCGTGAGCATTACAGCCGACAATCCCAAGTCACACCCCTGATACCTGTCAGTCTCTACAGGGTGGGGCATTACAGTTGGAAGCCCTAATGCCCAGAGCATTTGTTCATATTTTGACTCCAAATTTTCAACATGGGCTTTTTGTGACCCCACCTCATGAACAATGGCACTATCAGTTTGTTAGCCAAAAGGTGATTTTGCACAGCAACTGCGCCATTTGACACCACAGGTGTGAAAACACATTTTGAGCAGGATGTGAAAAATGACAGCTGTAGTGTTTATGAGGAGGTGTACAAAATGGCAGTGTTGAAAATCTGGAGTGAAAATATGAAAAATTGGTGAAGTCACGAGCTTGCATAGAAACTGCGCAACGCACACCCATAACACAATTATTTTGGGGATTGTTTTAACCAGATTTTCAACATAGGCATTTTGGGACCTCCTCTCATGAACAGTGTCACTGTGATTTTGTTACTCTGTCCTTAACATTGAGTTCCCCACAGCGACAGCGCCATTGTGTGCCACATTTGTGAAAACACATTTCAGGCAGGATGTGAAAAATGACAGCTGTACTGTTCATAAGGAGGTGTGAAAAAATGGCAATGTTGAAAATCTGGAGTGAAAATATTAAAAATTGTCAAAGTTATGAGTGTGCATGGAAACTGCACAACGCACACTCATAACACAGTCATTTTTTTTACAATTTTTTCACCAAATTTGCAAGATAGGCTTTTTGGGACCCCATTTCATGAACAGTGGCACTGTTGTTTTGTTAATCATTCCAAAAGGTGATTCAGCGAAGTGACCGTGAAATGACCTTTCAGGATCGAATAACGAGATGACAGTGCATGTGTTCATGAGGTGAGGTTCCAAGAAACCCATGTTGAAAATTTAGAGTTAAAATAAAAAAAATGGATTAGCTATCCACCTAAGTGGACCCCCCCCCCCATTTATGCCATTATACAGCTTACCGGCATTTCTTCAGTTCACGCTCGACTTTGAAGAGTCCAGATGTGTTTCTGCTCCACCGAAGATCACAGTGCTGACCTCAGGAGGTAAGTATGGGGTAAGGGGGTTGTAGGGAGGTGGGGTGCACAGATGGTGGGTGTGGGTTGGGAGAGACAATGGACCATTTTCTTTTTTTCAGGTACAAACAAAAACAGACACTGCACCACAGGAAAGTTTTCTTTATTTGCAGGTGAAACAACACAAATGTTGGGCACACTGGGGTGGGCTCCCACTGTGCCCCGTGACTTTCCAAGGGAGCCTGATGTTGGCAACACTGGGGTGGGCTCCCAATCTGCCACACAATGGGAGGTGGGGCGGGAACCTGGGGAAGAAACATGCTGACACTGTTGGCTTACTGTCAGCTGCAGCACACTGGGGTGGGCTGTCAGTGTGCCACACATGTGGGGGAAACAACATGCTGACATGGGGATTCCACCCCCAGTGTCAGCTTCCATTGGGGATTGTGTGACGGTGGATTCGCCCCAATGTTTATTGAAATGTTTCACCAGGAAAGGCATGTCAGGAGGTGTATCATCTGTTCTGCTGCATAACGAGCTTGTCTCTGATTGCAGCGACACTTTTCTTACAGGTTGTGTCCACTTTACATATTCTTGTGTCAACACTAGCTTTCTGGCTTATTGGGGAACATGGGATGCACCTACTAAATTGGGCCCTGCATTCGCCAACACTGACACACCTCTGAAATGTGCTACTAGCTCAAGATGTTGCTTGTGCCTGCGCACAAGCCAACCTAAAAATGACTTACAGGTTCAGAGCAGTTCTCTTGTAAGTTGAAGGCACCACCCTTGGAGAAAGGAGGCCCAGCTCCATTAATTAAGGCTGACTAGCCGCTTTGAGGAACTGGATTCTGTCATGGAGGAATGCCTGACCTCTGAACCAGTAACAAAGGTTAAATTTAGGATGATGTCAAAGAGTTAATGTATTTAGATTTTGGTAACCAGGAAAGTATACTAGGCAACAAGGCATCTATTTTCAGTAATTACCTTGGGAGAACAGAGCTTGGAGAAGGATGATGTCACAGCAAAACCTTAGCACATCCCAGTGCGCAGAAAGCGGTGCACATCTTTTTCTCCTGAGCTGACAATCCACTGTTTTTGGAAGTGTGCCAAAAGAGTTTGCTTTCAAGGCTGGGTTCAACTGGCAATTATTTACAAAATGGTGTGACAGTGAAGACTTTCATTTCTTTTTTTTCAATTGTTTAGTTACTCTTTATGCCCCCTTCCTTCACCTTGGCTGCTACTTCCATTGGGGTCCCCAATACAACCACACATGCTGTGCCAGCAGGACACCTGTCCCCATTAAATGCCCTACTCCTGGACATTCATGGATCCTGGATGACTCTCTGGGTGGGGCAGGGGGACCTCCCCTACCCCTTCGAACCACAAGTGGAGCATACACTCAGAGCTGCTCCTCTGGCTCCCCCTCTGTCACCAGAGCAGAGGCCCATTTCCTGGCACAGCTGTGAGGTGTTTTCTGCATTTCTGGTTTCACCTCCCCCCGCAAGTGCCAGCACTCAAGGAGGGCCAATGAGATGAAGGCATGTGGAGACGTGCCATCACTCCAGAAGCTCATCTGACATCTGCCCCTTCCTGCATCACTGTCTTCTCGACTGCACCTCCACCGGTGGTCACCCAGGTGGTAGTATTACAGTGAGGACTGCAGCCCACCCTCCCTGGAGAAAGAAAGTGGCCCTATGGGCTCTTGATCCATCTCCTCCTGGCCGGCCCTCCAGAAACCCATGCTCATTACAGAACCCAGGTCACTGGCATTGCGAGCGGTAGCACTACCACTGTGCCAGTGGGCTGGCCTAAGACTTTTATTTCTGATATCAAAAGCCATAAAAGGAGTGTTTGAGTAGTGATGGTATGTTTATATACATATTATTGGGGTTTTGAAACTAAGCTGAACTCAGTAAAGTGTTTTTGTACCTGTATGTGAGTTAAAGGACCACATTGTATGAACCAATAATTTATCTCCAAAGTGACAGTACTACAGTGTGCAGCACTGTGAATTTCAGACTGTTGAATCCCTGTGCTGTGCACCTACGTGCAGGTCATATGCATTTAAAAAAAACAAAAACATAATGCATTTGCACACTAGTGTTGTACAAGGCTCGTGGATTTAAGAAAGAGATGTCAACTTGATGGGCTCTGCACCCTGCAGTACAAGCCGGGGGGTGGGGTAACAGCATGATGAGTCCCTAAGGGGTGGTTGTTAGGGCGAGTGTTCTTGTCACTGGGATATGTGCTCGAATATTAGTGGGGTGGGTGTCCAATTGTCTTAGTGACCATAGACCTGTAAGTCATATATGAGTAGGCAAATTCAGAATAGGAGCATCTAATAACCTTTGGAAAAAATCACCAGGAATAAAACATAGCCTAACCACAGAGGAATATCTGGAAGAATGCCCAGAAGCCCAATGTCAACAGAAAGGCAGGCAAGACCGAAGAAAAGCCATGGTAAGTGTGGTAGTGTGGGCTCCAATAACAGATCTTACAACCAGTTTAAGATGCATAAAAAAAATGCATACTTCTGCGTTTATCATTTTATTGTCTCAATAAATCAAAAAAAAAAATACTTGTATACAGAAAGGAAAATAAATGGTGTTAGTCCTTCATACCTTCAGAACACAGGATATTATTCTTCTTCCTTCAGACAACATAAAAGAATTCCTGCAGTCTCTCCTTTCCATGGAACAATGTGAAAACTGGCACACTCACTAGAACCTTATCTCACTGTGATCAGCAAGCTACTGATCACCACACCTGTCTGAGCCCCCTAGAGGAGCACTTTTTAAGTCAATCGGGGGTGACCTCATAAGACATGTGACACCCTTATTAAGGCAAAAAGATCTACTGGAGCCTTTGGATACACCATCCATATGTTTTACATCATCAAACAATGTGTTCAGGTCCTTATCATTTGAACATATGTTCATTTAATGCAGCACACCAAGACAGAAGGGAGCTAAATGCTTAATTATAGGGCTAATGATGTCAGAATATTAGCTTAGCTCCTCCCCCTCATGACATCACTCTCTCCTGGGTCTATAAAACCTGTCAGTCTGTGGGCAGCCAGCCCTGTAGCAGTACCTGTCTCAGCTACTGAGGACCTATCTCAGTAAACAAGGTAGCTATACTTGATATTTCTATGGAATCGTTACCTTTTATACCTTTTTCCTTTTTTACTAGAAGAAAAGGGCATTTATCTTGGAAACCCAAACAGACAAGGGCACACTCCTTTATCTGTTTGTTTTTGCAAGGGTATGACTTTCTATTCCAGAACCATTAAGAAGGCAGAATCAACATTTTCATTTGCAAAGGACTTAGGATACACATGGCAGCTTAACTAAGCAAAAACCATGTCTCCTTTCTTCATTTGGAAACAGAAACCTAATGATAACTTTTTGAACAGTAGCCTTGGACTCTTAGTACACAGATACCTTTGTTTTCTTAATTATGACTAAGGAACTTGTGTAATGGGGAACATGTTTTAAGGATGTCTTTAAGACAAAATGGGAAGGGGGAATTCAGGCTGCATTTCAGACAAGAGATAGATAAGAATGAAGAGTATCAGGTTGGCCACCCTGATATGAACAAAAGGATAGTCAGAAAAAGGAAAGAAGAAAGGAGAGAGTGAAAATGAAGTTGACATTTTAAGCTATGCCTGATGTTTGTTTATTAACATCCTAGCACAGTAAGTAAGGCAGAGAACGGTCTGGAGGAAGTTGGGAGTCAGGATACAGGCACAGCCACAGTGAATGTGCAACTAGCAGTGGTGTTGACAGTGAAGAAAGAGTGCAGGAGCCAGCAAGCCAGGAGCAGTGGTGGGAAGCCATGAGCCATAAAGGCCACTAGAGGTTGGAAAAGAGTGTCACTTCCAGGCAGGGAACTAAGACAGCATGCTGAATGAGGGTGCAATCCCAGATAAGCAGCAAAGCAGAGGAAGCAAGGATCCAGCAGATAGTTGAAACATGAGTCATTTGGGTGAGCAACGCAAAGAGGAAGCCATACAGGAACCAGGATGTGGCAAATAACCAGGAAGCTGGAGCAAAGGCAGCAGTGCCATGGTAACAGGTAGCTGGAGGAAGCAGTATGTTCCAGAAAATGGCAGCAAGAGGGTAAAGTGCAGGAATCTCAAGCAGGAAGGCCAGGAGGCAATGCAATCCAGAAAACTAGCAGAAGCAGGAACATCCTGAGCTGCAGCTGTGTGGCAGGCAAGATACGAGAAATTGGGAGTGTGGGTGGAGAGCTGGCAATTGGTTGACCTCAAGCAAAGATATA
Source organism: Neoceratodus forsteri (assembly GCA_016271365.2). Taxonomy (NCBI): domain Eukaryota; kingdom Metazoa; phylum Chordata; order Ceratodontiformes; family Ceratodontidae; genus Neoceratodus; species Neoceratodus forsteri. The sequence continues at coordinate 1,236,557,180 of CM057452.1, forward strand.
AGCTTCTAAAAGATGTTTGGAGAATGGGCACTTATGTAGCACTTACATGGTTGTAGTCTGGGTCACCCACCGTCTGCCCTACTAAACCCATGCCTTACAGCCTCCCAGTTGGGGAGTGGACAGACCTTCAGCTAAAACAAAAATGAGATTCTGGTGTTACAGCTAGTGATGAGGGTTAGTATCTTCCACTACCCTGTGCATAGTCTTCAAATATCAGTCAGAGGGACCTTAGTCAGGGTGTGCAAGAAACAAACAATAATTATTGAAATAGGTACTTGGGCCAAATATGTAGTATTTGTTTTGTACTGTTTACTGTATTCATACTCAGGAAATCGAAAAAAAGGTGAAATTAATAAAAAATAAAATAAAACTTTTCCCAGGGTGCAAAAGCTTGTTCTGTGGCTCCTTCTCCCATCCTCCCATTGAAGAGATATGAAATTCCATGAAAACTAATCCTGGAACAATGAACAAGAAGCCATCTTTTAAAATGGCCCACCCTCCTTAACCCAACCCCAACAAACAGCCAAAATCAGACAGACCTCCTCTTGACCCCCAGTCTATGACTAGAATGAGCAGTAGTGGGCAACATAGAGCCTGCTCAATGGGCCCTCCTTCCTGAGCAGCAGTACACTACAATATTTTTACGCTAATCTCTCAGACAGTTGGCTGACAGCCTTCTGTGTATTTGGGAAAGGGTAATATTCATATTTTTTGGTAACACTAAACAGTCTGCCTAGCATTATTTTTTTTAATGTAAGTAAACTTTATTAAGATTGTAAAGAAAATACAGAATCGGCCAAATGAGATACAGGCTGTATATATCAACATACCATCTACAAAAACAAACATCCAGTAGTACACATATACAACTTCCCTTGATAATTACAGAAAGAGACTGATTCTAATCGCTCTGTGAAAGAAACAAACAAACATAAAAAGAAAAAGAGTTTAATCTTGCAATACCAAAAAATGACAATGCCTAGCATTATTAATGACATGAAGACCCCCCTCCACTCTCACTCAGGAGTGTGTTGCAGGTGGTCAGCTGACTGAAAGATTAGAAAGAAAGCAGCACACTGTGTGATAGGGTTAGATAGGGGACTGCAAAGCAGCCAGTTTATAATCTGCTATTACCCCACCCATCACAAAGTGAGTGTTGTGGGGCTACATGCATGAAATTAAGGCTGGAAGGGGGGGTCAGACTAGAGATGGGAACCTTTCAAAAGACAGTTATTGATCCTGGCACTGTGGCAAAATTATCTTTCATGAACTCGCAGATCTCTACTGTGGGAGATTTTAGGGTAAAGTGGGAAATTAGTGGTCATTAGGGTGGAGGGTTCCCACTGTGCTAGCCTTGTCCACCTGCAAAGGGCTACAGGGTTTATTTTCCTTTTACTTATTTTTGGCCATATAATGAATTAGAGTATTCAAGTATTGGGGGTTCCCAAGCACAAGTATTTGTTGAGAATCCATAAGAAAGTACTCCCAAACCATGAGACATTATCCATACCAGATAAGAGACTCTTAAGGGGTCATGACACAATGGAAAGGACCGCAACGTGAGTAATACCTGCCAAGGAAACCGTCATCAGCTGCACTAAATACCGGTTGTGAAAGCTGTGTGCTGAATTCTTAGGAATAATAATCCCTGTAGGCATAAACACACCCACTGTATTGTAAGTTTTGCCAAAGTACATTGAAGTATGAAATATCACTGCATAATGGTTTCCAGAGCAACTACAAAAATATCCCACCAGCTGTGTGCACCTAAGTTATTTCAATACTGTCACAGTAAAAATAATTATCTACTAGTGTGTTTAAACAACACACTGTGGATTATTCCTCCCAGTTTTCTTTGATCTGCCCGCTATTGTTTCACCTGTGGAAGAAGAACAAATAAAACAACACTGGGAGTAAATACACTTTGCACATTGTTATGCAGAGGACTGCTTTTTATGTATCTGTAACATAATGTCTGCATTTGTCAAAAGAAGGAAACATTTCTCACATGACATTTAAATATTTTTTTTACCTCTTGCATGTCTGTACATGATGACATTTATAGTCATGTACTATAATTTAATTTTTTCTTTCAGCTTTTGATTTTGTTAGTTTATTATGATGGCAATGCAGTCACGCTACAGTATGGAAGTAATGGGGTTCCCATACAACACCATACTTCTTTATTACTGTAGTTAGGGCTGAGTAGTCCCTTGAGTGTTAAATGCTGATTTAAAAACCACTTATAGCTTTAAATTGTCTGTCTGTGGCCCTGCAGACCTGAACATTATTACACAGCATACCACTTGAACTTTGGTGTGGTAGTTTTACAGTTGAGGAAGCCCAAACATGACAGAGTATTACTTTAAAGAGGTTTTTCTATATACCAGCATTGAAAATTGACTGAAAGTTGAAATGTGAAGCTTTCAGGTTCATTAGATCCTGCCAAATAAAAAGCGTTGTGTTGGTATGTTACATAACAAAATTATTTGACATATTTGTTATAAATTAAATAGTATCTCCCAGCTGTGCATGTGATGTGCATTTATTTAATAGTTTTTCACACTAGACATTTACAAGTATTTGAGTGCTGAACAACTGGCAGTTAACACGAACTGCCTACCCACCCCAGTAGAACACAAGGAGCCTATACACCGTGCCACTGTTCTAATTTTTTTTTTATTTTACCAGCACTGTTCCCAGTAACAGTAATGTATTCTTCGCCACCAGTGAGTTTGCCACCTGGAGCACACCCCGGTATAACAAATTATGGACCCCACCACTGCATGTATATCAGAAGATCAGCTCTGATGTCACTAAAGCTCCCCAGCCCCACACTGTGATTCTGACACTGGGAGACCATCCATGGTGATGTTCCATTTGAAAAAATAAAAAACATGTACCACAGCTTACAGAGACCACAGCGATACCATTACTCCACCCCTAATGCTACTGAAGAGCCTTTCCCCCAGATGAAGCAAACCCTTCTGTCACCTCCTCAGCTGGCTGCCACCTGGGAATGTTGTCATGCAGTGTAATAAAGGAAATAGAAGCCACTGAGTCTATTTCCTAAATTGCAGCCAAAACCCAAAATTCATGATCCCTTGCTTGTGACATCAAAATCATATCCCTGGTAACAAAGTATAATGTCATAAGCAAAGGATGATGACTTCATGGCAGGCATAAGTAACATGAACAGATGAAGTCTACGGGAAAATTAGTTTATAAATCTCTAGAGTAATAAAAAATGGAAAGTCTGGAAATTAGGATTTTAAGGGATTTTTCTTCAACTGAGTATAACTGGTGGAGCCAATGGAAGCTCTTCGGGTGGATATAGTCGAGCCAAGAAACAGTTATACCCATTTTGGAGAACATAGAACTAGGTGGGTCAAGCCAAAAACAATAAAATGAGCAGCTTAGGTGTTATTTGAGAGAGGCAGAAGCCTACTGTCAGTAGTCTGATGCCCTCAGAAGTCCAGAAGGAGGATCTGCTGAGTTGTTCCATAATTGGCTCCTTGCTGGCTTTAAGGCCAGGATTAGCATCTGTGAAGAGATTTTAGTACCTGGAAGACAGAGTCACAGAATGTGCAACATGGGTTCACTATGGAAACCACCCAGAGACCAGCAGGTAAGGAGCAACCTCTGTAGAACAAACTTTCAGTGCATCACAGACTTAATGAGCTGAGGGTGCTAAGAAAAAAGGGTCTACTGTCCCTCTATATATCTTATAATGAGAAAGGATTCTGGCACTCTGGAACACATGGATTACTCAGACACCCTTTGAAGCTGCAGAACTATGTTTTTATTTCAACATCAGAACTACCTGGAGAAAGATCAGCTTCCCAGCACTTAAGCCATTCTCAATGGCCAGAGTTCTTGGGGAACTGATCTTTCTCTAGGTTGTTCTGATGTTGAAATAAAATCACACTTCTGCAGCTTCAAAGGAAGCCTGAGTAATTTCTGTTCTGGAGTTCCAGTATCCTTTCTCATGAAAGGAGCAACCTTTTCAAGTGGTTGTGGGGTGGGAACCAATAAATGTATTGTCCCATAGGGCAAAGGGCTCATATCTGAATGCATTCCCTATCTTCATGGTATGAAGGCACAGTTGTCTCCCATTTGCAGGTGGTGGCACTGGAGAATGTACTACAAAAGAAATGGGCAGTGTAAATGTCTCACACGCTGGCTTAGCCAGAATCTTTCTGAACAGAAAGAGGATGTGAAACTCTGAATCAGTCTTGTACACAGCTGAAAGCTGAAACTAAGTCACACCACTGTTATAATGAAATGTATCCACCGAAGTATAATTTCAGGAGAATCTATTGCATCTTCTGCAAGTATGAAGCATGTTTCTTTAATTATGGTGAAGAGGGTGATTGATGAAACAGCTAATTTGCAGATAGGGCCCTCAGCCCCTTAAGTTCCCAACATTCTAGTTTCCTGGTGGGAAGCATTCTTGCATGCCAGGAATGAAAGCAGAATGCAGTGCTGCCTAGTGGTTAGAGCACTAGATTGAGACGTGGGAGAACACAGGTTCAAACCTCAGCAGAACTAAATGCTTACTGCTTGACCTTAAGTCAAGTAATTTAACCTCCCAGTGCTCCATTCCACTCAGCAGTTGAAATTGGTAGCAGCAGGACCACATTAAAGCTAGATGTTGCATCTCTGATAGTCTAACCTGGCAAATTAAATTACTAAACAAATAATAAAGAGCAGAGAGCAGTAAGTGCAGTCAGTAAAGGGACACAAACCCTGTCACAACAGACTGTTATATTCTGAATTGGTTTTCCACCCTTTTTGCCTGCTGCAGGCCATGATCTCATTCTGATCCTAATGTTCTGTAGCTCAGGTGAAAATTACCAGCACCTGTGGAAGCTGTAATTAAAAAAAAAAAAAAAAAAGTACTGTGCCTAGGCCACTGCTCACTAAAACAAGTGACAAGTTAGCATGTGGCTGGTGGCCTCAGTCTCCTGTTTTCCCTTACATTTGATGCTGGCTGTCAACATCCTCTGAATTTCTAACTCTGTACCTCAATAGTAGGCAGTAAGAGGAAATGTGTTTTCCATCATCTTCTTTGGCTCTGCTCTAATTCGAGGACTCATAGCCTGGTTGCTGTCATCGGACAGTAGCAGGTTCATGGAATTTGGATGTAGTGGAGCTATGGGCAGCTGAAAGGCAAGGGCAGTCATGATGAGAAACAGAGATTGCAAGAAGCTAGTAAGGAAGTGGGCAGCAAACAAAACCCTTGGAGTGGCAGGAAAGAAACCAGTGCAGGAGTCAGCAGAACAAACATGCTGAATGGACAGTAATGGAGTCACCACAGGTGGCAACTGAAAAATCCTACTTAGTGGGCATTAAAGAAGCTAAGACACCTGGCAGCAGAACAAGACTACCCAGCTGACAGTAAAGAAGTTATTGTAAGTGTTAACAAATACAGCCGGCTTGATAGATACAATAGCAGCCTCTGTGGGTGGCAGTTGAACCACCCCTCTCAGCAAGCTACTGGCAAAAGTGGAAGAAGTACATTTATCAGGCAGTACTGGAGCCACCATAGATGCTGCCTGTTCTATGTGCAATACAGGAGCTACCAGACAGCAGAAGATGCCTGCTTGGCCAGCAGTAGAGGAGCTGCTTCTTTGTGTCAAAAGAAGAAGCCCACTTGACAGGAAGTAAACAGACATCGATGGGCTGTAGTGGAACCAGCATGCTTAGCAGGCAGTAAAGGATCTATTGGTGCAGCTGTAAAAGACATCCACTGAGAAGGTAATGGAGGAACCACAGCAGGTGGCAGTAGAAGCTCAATCAACGAGAAGTAGAGTCTCACAGAAAGATTCACCCCACAAGTAAGGAATCACTTTGAAAAGCAAAACAGAAAAATGTTTAGGTAGTGACATGAATAATTTTACAATGTGATAAGCTACTGCTGAGTGACCAGTCACATGTATTTACTCAAATGGGCCCATAGGCCCACAACACATTGGATGACTAGGGGGATGAGACTTTATTCTGTATGCCTTACCGGCTGCCACCCTGACACACCTACTTGGAGCACTACTATCCCAAAGTGTTTGCTTTGTAATTTGCAAGCAAATATAAAAAGCTAGGTCTGAAGGATGTGATGAGAAAAGCAGGGAGGTGTAACTAGGATCATCCAACTGAGGTAGGCTTTTTAAGTCAAGGAGGTCTTTGTTGTTCCCCATATTTGCATGTCTTTATGTTCTCCTGCAAATCATGAAAAATCCATATGTATTTTAAGTAGTAGATCCCAACTGTTTGATGGGGACCACTACTTCATGGATCCATTTATTTCAACCTTAAGAAAATAGGTGACTTTCACTGTTGCTCAGAATAGTCACCTAATCTCCTTTTTGCTCCTGTACTCAGCTTTCCAGTTTCATCCCTCTACCCCAATTTTCCAGCCCACATCCCATGTTCACATTTTATACCACACCACATTATCTTTCACTCCCTCTCTGCCCTAGTTTTTGATGAGTGTCCCTTCACCCCAATGTACAGCACTTATACTTCCTGAGGTAGAAATAAGCGTTGTAACTAATTGAAAAATGTTATTTGAAAATCATGCTCACTATTTCTTGCCTGTTCCCAATTATTCTGGCAGTTGCACTTTTTAGCTTTTTGTACTGTTGGATATTGATTTATCATTTTAAGATAAATTAGTGGGTCTGGTTGGAGGGCCTGTTATGGACATAACAGTGTTGTCTCTCACTTTTTTTAGAACCAGAGAACTGCGAAGCAAAGGTGAGTAGTTCTGTGGTCCTAAGGATGTGAAAGGCAGTACTCTTAGATCCATAAGAAGCCCTCCAAACTGACCACTAAATTTATTATAAATCGCTTGTTAAAATTAAAAAAATAATTTGTTTTATTTAAAACACTGATAGTGTAAGCAGCCAGCAAGGAGCCCACTACAGTGGCTCGACACAAGAGATACTGTTACTATAAGAGTGCAACTGAAGGAAGCACTGTGATTAGTCTGGAATGTTCTCATGATCTATAATAGATATTCAAAATCAGTGTTTTTTGTAATGTGTTACTATACCAGCAGACAATACTGTTTAATAAGCTAATTTGCATGAAGGTCCAGGGGTTTTAAGCTATTATGCAAAATACCCCCTCACCCCCCAAAAAAAAACTTATGCAATAAGATAATTGTAATCAACAACCAAGAAATGAAAAGGACTCTACAATCAGTTATAGTTTATATAATTTATCTTACATAGATTAAAATATTGCTAAAGGTATGAGCTCTGACACTGAGGCTTACATTGCAGTTCTAGTAATGAGGGGTTGAACATTTAAATGATAATTTATTAGCATTAGTTCTGAATTTCAATACCTATATGTGAGCCTTGAACAGCTTCTATACTGATACTTGGATTTAATTAGCGCACAGTAAGTTTGAAATGTACAAGGGAAGCTTGCCTATAAATGCATTGAAAAATCCTCAAGAAGTAATGCTGCAAATGCCTGCTGGCTAAGGAGGACCAGTCAGGAGATAAATACAACAAGCCGTGGTGGACTGAGATGTTCTGTCTGGTTATGAATCTAATGGCTCTATTGTATAATGCTTCCAGTTTAGTAAGGTATACATTACAGGAGAACTGAAATCCTGATAATTGAGGAGAGGAAGAAAAGTGGTTTTGCTCAAAATGCTATATTCATGGGATATTCATTGCAGACATATCATTGGACATCAAGAGCAAGATCAGTCTGTTTGCTGATGATACCAAGGTAGGAGCAGTGGTGGATGACCTAGAGGGATGGCAGGGGTTGCAGGATGATCTGGCAAAGCTTGAAACCTGGTCAGAGACCTGGCAACTGGGGTTTAATGCCAAAAAGTGCAAGGTGCTGCATTTTGGGATGAAGAACCCAAGGAGGAGTTACCAGCTGGGGGGTGCAGCTAGTCCAGACAGAGGAGGAGAAGGATCTGAGGGTGCTCATTACAGGGTCAATGAACAACACAGCGCAATGTAGGATGGCAGCTGCAATGGCCAACAAAATGCTGGATTGTATTGCAAGGGGTATATCCTTGAGGAAAGAGGAGGAGATTCTGCCACTGTATAGGTCATTAGTTAGACCACACCTGGAGTACTGTGTACAGTACTGGCACCCGTATCTGAAGAGGGACATCGAGTTACTGTAGGGGGTGCAGCACAGTGTGACAAAGATGATCAAGGGGCTGGGGGACTTATCATATGAGAGAAGGCTGAGGGAGTTGAACATGTACTCACTGGAAGAGAGCAGGGACAGGGGGGGCATGATTGAAACCTTTAAGTACATGAAAGGAATAAACAAGACATGTACAGAGGGGCTGTTCAAAGTAAGGGAGGGGAGGGACACCAGGGGCCATGATATCAGACTGGAGGGAGGAAGGTTCAGGAGGGAGATGAGGAGACACTTTTTTACAGAGAGGGTGGTGGCTGGGTGGAATGCATTACTTGCAGAAGCGGTATCCAGTAGAACAGTGGACTGCTTCAAAAGGGGATGGGAAAGGACAAGGGGGAGGGTCAATGAAGAGGAAGGGAGGAAGAGAGGGGCAGCTGCAGAATAAGGGGTGCTAGCTGCACATTCAAGCAGACTTGATAGATCTCTAGGCCTATATCTGCTGGCAAATTCTGTATGTTCGAATGTTACCTACTGGGCTGATCAAAACAACCCTTCTTTCTTAAGAAAAACCTTTAGTGCTGTTTTAGTTTTTTACAAAATTGTTCAATATGTGGGCCAAAGGGAAGGGGGTTGTCCAATTAAACTCCAAGGTACTTGTAGGTGTCAATTAATTCTAGTTGTTCCTTAAGAAATGTAATTAAAGTATATTAATGGTGTTTAGTGAATAGCATAATTTCTTGTTTAATTCATAATGAGACAATCATTAATTAAATTATTTTTGCAGCGCATTGATGGCTGACTGACAGTCTGCCCTAACCTCAACAAGTAAAGTTCTGCTCAAACAAATAGCGATATAATCTACATAACAATGTATATTCACCCTAAAAATGTTGGAACACTTGTTATTAACATAAAGTGTAAACAAAAAGTGGCAGAATGCAGAACTCTGTGGCACACCTTTCTTTAATGCAGCACTGTCAGAATTAAAGTTATTAATATGAACTTTTTAAGAAACAGGCAGCTAAGGAGTCATGTGATGTGCTCTGCCTGGGTTCACCCACTTCAAGGCGAATTGTCCAGGGTGTGGGACATTAGGGTGCAAGCACAATGCTGCACTGAACAAGAGCAGCTGCAAATTGTGTCACCCTCACGTAATGGCACATAGCCCACTGAAGCAGTCCCCATTGATTTTCTGTGGGGGACACTGCCCCCACACCCAGATAATATTCCATCCATGGCTTGCTCTAGAGGAGCACACAACCTGGGAGAGGGGGCACACCCCAAGACTCTCACCATGAGGGATGCTGTGATATCCTGGTCGACATTTCTGTTTTCACCCTCTCTCCAATACCCAAATTGTGATGCCTATTCTCTGAGCACCATTGACAGGATACCCTCTGCCTGAGAGAACTCCTTTGGATTGGCTCTGCTACCCCAGCTACAAGCACACTTAAACTTCAGAAATTGAAAGATAACATGGTTTAAATCAGTCTGCTAATGGGGCACCACAGTAGCAGAGGTTAAAATTTCAGCATGTCAAAAAGGAACCATTTATGTCATGGTTAATATCCCAGAAAAAGCAGAAAGCACAGATACAATAGCATCTGCCCAGTGTCTGGTGTGCAATATCTCCCCCATAAGTGGACCCCAGTACCTGATAGAAATGGTGCATTACTCCCTGTATCCCACTCCAACATCAGGACCATAACCAAGAGCAATTATCCTCCATTTCCTGAATTTTCAGGGCAAAGTATCCACCAAAGCAGAAGAGAAGCACACTCTTATGAGAGAGGGACATACATTCCATATGTTTAGTGATGTTGCCATCCTGGTGAGGAATATGCAGCTTGCCTTTAAAGAAATTAAGTAGAATCTCCTTGTAACTACTTGAAAAGAGAATAAAGAATGTTATACTCAGGCTGTTTGGTGGTGCACTCAGTATCTGGACATGTAGAGTATGAAAGTGCTAAACAAATGTGTCAGAACTTACCAAACTTACTACCTGGGACCTATTGTCTGAAACCCAGCTCAAGAGTGGCTGCATGCTATTACCATGCTATATATAGACTGTACATGAACAAGATATCCCTTCCACTATCCATTCCACTAACAGACTTATGAAGGAACACTAGAGCATGTGTAGTAGTTCTTAACCGACTAAGCTCTTTTAAAGCTTCTTAAGCCCAGAAAAAAAGTGGCTCCAGACCAGGTATACTGTGGGCTCCACTGGACTTTTACACAAACAATATGAAACAGTAAGACATGGGTGTACTTCTGTCTCTCATGTTGCCCTTGTAACTGCTTTTTGTTGTTTCTCACTAACAACATTTTTGTTAGAACATTGAGGGCACCAACATCAAGAGACACATAACCAATGATACTGGTCAAATTCCAAGGCAACCTCTGGTGCTCGGAGACTGTATCTCCCTCCCGCCATGCAGAAGAATCTTATTTCACTGCACCTTTCCAAGAGGACATAGACAAATGAGACAGCCTTCACTCTTTCACGTTCAACAGCTGCCCTATGCTGATGTACCTGATCAGAACCACTTGATTCTGCTCAACATGGCATGGGAACAAAGAAGCGAGGCACAACTTGGGTCTCTGGACATTTTTTAACTTTACAAGCTCATGACTGACTGCAGATTCTCCCACCAAAATGTAAAGGCTTGCAGCAACTACCTTTTCATACTGGATTCCCAAGGTAGGAAACCTACTATCCAAGGCCTGCACCAAAATAGAGTTGACACTGTTTCTAGGCTCCGCATGTAAATAGGTAATGACACATTGACATTTGCACAGAGTCTCTGTTTTCTTCAGTACCAGAGGCAAGTATTTGAATTTCCACCAACAAAATACAGTGCAGAGACTGTGGCTCACATGTTCTGAAATGGTCTTCTTCTAGGAGAATTTGTTAAACGCACATGTTTGGACTGGGGACCAGTATTAAGTGGCAATGAAGATTTCCTTTTTAAGCTAGTGAATCATAGTATAGGGAGATTACTGTCACTAAAATATCACAGGGAAGAGATATATTTGGCAGTGATTCCATCACATGAGTCACACATTGTTGACACTGCAGTCAACTCACTACAAATGCGGCCTCTCACCCATCCCTCCCAGTGTCACAGAGAACCTACGCACTTAACCATAACTCCCCAGAAAAACAGGAAATAATCATGGAAAGTGAAGGAGGACTAGCAAGAACACAAAGTGAGGTCAACAAAGCTAACCAGAAGCACAGCAGAGTAGTACGCTTACTGGAAAGGGACTAGAGGAAAAACACTAGATTAAGGGAGGAGAATTAAAAAGGAGGGGTAGCATAACATGGAAGGCCAAGTGCATGAATGCCCGCAGCCTGGTAAATAAAATTTCACATCTATAATGGCCTTGATGTCTAAGGCAGACCTGGATATTGTTGCTGTTACAGAGACGTGATCCACAGGGAACCATGACTGGGACATAGCCATGCCATCATTTTAAGAAACTAGGAACACAGGTTGCCTTCATCCAAGAAACTAACACTACGCAGAGTTAAGGTAACCTCTGGTGCAGTGAGTGGGAGAAACAAGTTTTTGCATCAGGTTGTAGTAACAAAAGAGCAGATATTGCTACCTCATTTCAAGAAATATATCCTTCATTACACTCAAGGCAATATATGATCAAGACTGGGCAATATGTATTCAAACTGGATACACTGGGGATGGCTAAGGTTATCCTGGGGTGTATCAACAGACCAAATAGAGAGGGCTTACTTGTTTCACCCAGATCACGAATCTGCTGGCTACATATGCCCAATTTCCCACTGTCTTTTGCTGGGGAGTTCTGTGCATACCCCCGGGATTAGGCTGGGCTCTTTTAGAAAAGGCCTCACACCTGCACAATGAGCATTATCAGAAATGACAGAACTCATCGGGCTTAAACGGCTCTTGGAAAGCTTTCCATCTAGTGCTAAGGAATACATATTTCACTTACAACCACACAACCCCTTCTACTGTTTGGATTATTTCCTTATCAGCCACAACTGCCTAATTAGGACTCATAGTTGTTAAATACCAACACAGTCCTTTGTGATCATACCCCAGTGTCCCATGAACATATATTTTATAATAACACAGATAGTGGTAGGACCTGGATTATCAATAACCATATCCTTAAGGATGAACAAAGTGCATACCACCTTAAAGAAAAAGCTGCACTGTTCTTCAATGAAAATAGCTTTTCAGTAATACAACACCTCCACCTTTTGGGCATGCTGAAGTGCACCATTAGTAGGGAACTAATCAGGCTCACCACAACACGTAAAAGAATGCTGGAGGCTGAATGCACTCAAGTATTAAATAGTATTAAAAAAAACTGGGAAAGACTGCCTTGCAGCACCACTAATGGTGAATTAAACTAACACCACCAAAGCTCAATACATGACTTACTAAGGGAGGGAGAAGAGTATGCCATCTGAAGAGTCAAGCTCAAGTATGTAGAATCAGGAAACAAGGCAAGAAAACTGCTTGGTTTAAGACAAAGGCATCTGGAAATAATACTACTGATAATAATAATCTTTATTTATATGGCACCATTCCAATGTCAAGGTGCTTAACAATAAGACAAATAAAACAATAAAATAATTAGATCAATAAAATACCCAATTTTCAGAATGATTACGTAAGTAAAAACAATTAGTCAGGGTACACTATGTGCCAGATGTGTGTGTTCAGTGCTTTATTAAAGCCCTCCATGGTTGTGCATTCATGTATCTGATGGCGTAGAGAATTCCTCAGGGCAGAGGCCATGTACTTTAATGAACGGGCCCCCAGATGACTGAAGACTCACCCTGGGAATCTCTAGCAACCCCATGTCAGCTGAGCCGAGTGATCATCCAGGGGAATAAGTACCAGAAGCTCTATCAAATAGTCTGGGACCTATCCATGTAAGGCCTTATATGTCAGATGCATGACCTTGAAGGTGATTCACCACTGAATCGGTAGCCAGTGCAGTTCGTGCAGCACCGGTGTGATGCAACATGCACACGGGGTCCCCATCAACAACCGGGCCACAGCGTTCTGCACTAGCTGCAAGTGGTGGATATCAACCCCCAGAAGCCCTAGATAAAGAGAGTCGCAGTAGTAGAGGCATGAGGTCACAAAGACATGGACCTGTGTTGGAAGTTCTCCAGAAGGAACAAGGTGCTTATCCCCTGGTGATGTGCCTCAGATGATAGAAAGAGGACTTGATGACTGCCGACACCTGCGAATGCAGATTCAGCCCATTGTCAAGAATCACTACCAGGTTTCACACCCATTCAGAGGTAGGAAGCTGGATGTCCCCAAGAAAAAGTCTGGAGGGTTGACCAGCCCCTCCCCCCCCAATCTGGAGACCAGGATCCACCACCATCATCACCTCAGTCTTACCAGAATTCAACTATAACCAGCTGGAGCTCATCCAATCCTGGATTTCAGTGAGGCAGTTGTTAAATACTGAGCATGCACTATCCTGGTCAGGTGCAAAAGACAGGTAAAGCTGGGTATCATCTGCATAGTAGTGAAACCTCAGCCTATACCATCTTACAATGTATCTGATGGGCAGGACAATCAGCAGGATAATCACAAACACCTGGAACATATACTCACCTTTCCTAGAAAGATTTCACATGCTTTCCATGAGTACTGTATAGATCTACATGAAAAAGAGGAACCTACTTTAGTAGCTAACATAAAAGATGTTCATAGAAAGGCAGTCTTTCCAGTTTAACCCAGAGCATAGGAACATTTTACAAGCTCCAATATCAACAGTAGAAGTACACAAAACTATTAATGATTTGCAATCAGGCAAAGCTCCTGGCCAAGATGGCTTCTCTCATAATTTCTGGAAACTATTGAGAGAGGTGGTGGCAGGCCTCCTGACAGACCTTTTTAGTGACGACTTTAATGAGAATACATTGGACCCCAGACTGCCAGAAGCATTTATATCCTTCATTCTGAAGCCTGGAAAGGACCAACCTACTGTATACACAAAACTTCACATATTTTTCCTTCCTAAATTTAGACATCAAAATACTTGAGAAGGTCCTGGTTTTCTGAGTAAGCAGAGTGAGGACACCACTTAAAGCAGTCAAACAGATAAGTTTCATGCAGGGCTGGATGGCCTCTGAATATCTTTAGAATATTCTGTATGTCCTTTCTGCTGCCTGAACTCCAGAGTCCCTACAGTTCTTATGTCCCTGGATGCAGAAAAGGCATTTGAAAGAGGGTCATAGGATTTCTTGTTCAATACCCTGGCAGAATTTGACTTCCCAGAGGAGTTCATCTCATGGGTGCAACTCCTATCTTCACACTCAGCAGGCCAGATCTTGTGCAGTTGTATCTTGTCATCCCCATTTGCCCTTGAATGGCATTAAACAGGAATGCTCATTGTTCCCATAGCTATTTAACACCTATCTTGAAACCAAGCAATTCAAAAGGCAAATCTTATTCAAGGAATAATGATCAGAAACAATGTTAATTTTGTTTCCACATATGCACACCATATCATTCTCCATGCCCAAAACCAAGAAACTTTTCTCCCTGTGACTCTAGAAATCAACAACTGATTCAATCAGCTGGCAGGATATAAACTTGAATCTATAAACTCATATTATTATACCCCTTAACTCATTCACTTGCAAAGAAAATATAATGAAATGGGGAGGCATATGGATGCCCAACTATGTAACATACCTTGCAATAAAGTTATGGAAATGCAAGAAACAATCAATAACAGTTACTGTGAAGACTAACATTACTGCAAATCTACAGTGGTGGGACACTCTTTCTGTCTCTTTGTGGGACATGATCAACACCCTAAAAATGAACATTTTGCTCCATATATTATATCCCATTATCATGCAAGGTGTAGTTCACCCAAATTCTTGGTTAATAAAACTTAGGACCATCTTCTCCAAGGTTCTGTTTGCTACAAAAATGCCTAAGAGAGGGGCATACCATAAATTAACAGTACCAAGGGATAAGGGGGATTACAACTTTCCAATGTACAGATCTATTACCATGCCACACATGTGAAATAGTATATCTGGTGGAGATCTACCTATTCCCAAATGGGCAACCCAGATTATATATTTCATTGAAAGCTGATACTGAAAGATAGAGGAAGATCCACTACAGACTTATACAGGAAGAGTATTGATAGGATTACTCCTCTACATGCACCAATTTTACATTTCCTCAATTTAATCAAAAGTATTCTGTTGCCAGTTTTTGCAATACAAAAGAAACAGAGTTACAGAGGAAAAAGGTTAATAAAAAAAAGCAAGGGCTGGATAGCAATATTTAAAATATTGCGTACAGCAGGAGAGTACAGAGAGAGGCTGAAGACAAGGTCACATAGATCGACAGACATAGACTTACTGGAAAATTAATCAAACAACAGGGAGAGTTGTAAAATTTCAATGACCACCACATATATTGACCATTTTGGTGGAATTAAAAATAACATTTTTAAACATTTGCTCATAGTCATACCACAGAGTGCTGACATTGGAAGGGAGGAATTCACAGACAAACCATGGATCAAGATGAGAAAAATAGGGAGTTTGAGACAGAAACTGGTAAAGACCCAACACTGGAAGATACCACCATCTATAATAACATGGCTTGGAAATAGACAGACAGGGCTTTTCAGTTGTTTACACTGTGTGCATCACTCCAATGCAGTGAAGATGAAAGAAATAGTGAATTTCAGCAGGGGTGGAAATTTTGAGATTAAACAACTCATTACATGTGATTCAGACCACGTGGTTTATGGTACAAAATGCCTACGTTGGTTAATTTATGTACAAAAAACAATTAGAGCATTAAAAATGTGCATAAGTAAACACTAATGTGTAGTTCAATATGAGGACAAGAAATCTGTTTTAACCAGGCAATTTTTGCAAGAGATACATCGGATCTCTACGTTGCCTTGTAATTAAACAGATACAAAGAACAATATGTGGAGGTAAGTGGTATAGGGCATTTGTGAAAAGTGAGGGCTGGTTGACTGACTGGTTGAACAACCTCAACAGGAGACATGATTAGAAGAGGAAATTGGGTGGGTTTTATATAAATACACACTAGATCTACAATATATACTAATTTATGAGTCTGTGGTTGGGTTCTTTTCTCTGGCTTTCTCATGTAACTGGTCATCAGAATTTTATGGTTATCAGCACATTGATATGTCCCCAGTATCTGTAACTCGGGACCCTGGACCCCAATATTCCTTACCTTTCCCATAAGTAGAAAGTAGTCAAAAAATCCAGCAAAATTATAGGCTGCTTAGAAAGATCATTCTCAACCAGAAACAGGGCTTGCATCCTCCCACTTGCATCCTCCCACTGTGTAGAGCATATGTGCATCCACATTTGGACTATTGTTCACCACTGTGGAGCCCGCATTTTCAAAGGGATGTAAAACAAGTTGAGGGTATCCAAAGGAGTGTAACAAAACTGATGGATGGCCTCCAAAACATGGATTATGAACAGAGACTCACTGACTTAAATCTGTACACACTTGAACTCAGGAGGATCAGAGGGGATCTATTACAGATATTCAGAATTTCTAGAGACAAACAACTAATGGCAGACCTTGGGTTAAAAGTAAATCAAGGGGACTTCTCTCTAAGAAGTCATGGTCACCAGCTAATTCTGACTTTTCTAAAAGAGACAGTAGAAGATTTTTCTTTACCCAAAGGATAGTTTGCATGTTGAATTCTCTCCCCAGCGATGAGGTGGAAGTGGATTCAGTTAATGCCTTCAAACTAAAATTAAACACCTACTAAATCCAATGGTAACTAAATAATCTACTTTGTGGGAGATGTATCATAATGGGCTCTTGCCTCCTGTACATCTACTATATCTACTTATAGTATAACTCCTAATATATAACCAGTATAATGTTAATAATGTACTATACACAGATTTTTTGAACCAGGCACATGGATTTATTATATATGCCCCCCATCTGTGCAAATACAAATGTGTAAATACTAGATTTCATTTTTAGGAGCTGTTTTCTTCATTGCCCATGTTAGTTGGTGATACAGGGATCTGAATGATGGGCTTATGTGAGTATGTAAAAGTAAGAATCTTGGTTAGGGTTGTCTCACATGTGCCTCTGTGCACAGCCAGTGTTTCAGCAGCTTGGAGTGTGCTGTCCCTATTGTGATCATAGAATTAAAGGGGCACTGTCAGCGTTTGACCGTAATTTCTGCCTAAAATCAAACAGTGTGCATCTTGATGCAAACCACTAAACATATGCTGCAGAATACTCCTATGTATAATAAAGATATTTTTTTAACAGTTTGGCACTTTTAAAACGATATTGTCACTCATCCGATCGCAATGCCCCTTAATTCGGAAGCACATCAGGTCAGAACCCCTGGGAGCGTTACATCTACTGCAGCGTGGTCCCAAGCACATTTATAAACATACACTGCATATGAAGTTACATTGTGCCTGTACCCTACATGATTAAATATGTTCCGTTTATCAGCGCTAGCAAAATGAGCCTTGGAATAGTTTAATTCTTATTTTTATGTCATGGCGAAATCCTGTTAGCATGTGCACTGATGGCATGCTCTTACTTTGTTGCGAGATCTTTAGTCATGCCTTTGGTGCACATGCGCCGGGATTTCGCCACGACTTGCAAAATAAGAATTAAAGTATTTCCAGTGTCGTTTACTACGACAAAGGGGCATTTAGAATAATGTGGGGTTTAGGTACATTATAACGCCATATGCTGTATATGAAAAAAATGCACTTCAGGATCGCGCTCATGGCAAGTGCATGGTCCCGACCTGGATATACTTCTGGAATTGCGGGGCTTTATGACCGGGATGGGTAAAAAGGTATTTGTTTTAAAAAGTGCCAAACTGTTTAAAAAAAAATTACCTTTATCATACATAGTGGTATTCTGCAGCATATGTTTAGTGGTTTGTATCAAGATGCACACTGTTTGATTTTAGGCAGAAATTACGATCAAACTCTGACAGTGCCCCTTTAAGAGACACTAGAACGGAAGCCTATGATTAGTGATGTGCATCTATGCTGGGTCTCTAAATACCCATGCAGATGTATTTCCACCTCCATTGACTTACACACAGCCTGGAACCATGCATCCCCAGGTAGCATAAGCGTAGTCTGTGAGTATACATGGTGGTCAGATTTCCATTCTAGTCTCTCTTAATTGTATACTTATCACCAGGCAGTGTGGCCTGTCACATACTTCTGCATGATAATATGATGGTGCTGGTGAGTCCCCTGGCACTGCAAACATCATGTGTTGCTTGGAGTGTGGCCAATATCATCAATCGATAAAGGAATTGAAACTACAAGTAGATGATAGTAGTAATGGTGGCAGGACCACATTGAGACAGGATGCCACAAGTGAGGGTTTCATGATACAGGGTGCATGTCAGAAATCTAGTAGGAGAGCAGACTTTTGAGCATAAAAGTTTACACTACTTCAGTAGATGAAACTATTTAAAATGAAACATAAACTAAAACACAGTGTATTACAATTTACAGCATCAACACAGACAGGAGCTACTTTTAAAAGTCTTGGTACTACAAGGTGTGAAGTACACAGTTATTAAACATCAACAACAGGATTTAAAATATATATTTTTTTTATTGTTGTTGCTGAGAGGTCATACAGGGACTCAGAAGTGTGATTACCTAAATGTATACGATGGCACAGGTATAGATATTACTCTTGTAAGTTTTATTTTTAAATGTTGTTATTATGAAAACTGAGGTGTATAAATGTAGCAATATCCTGTAATGTACATGTTGCTGTCTAGAAAGAGCACAAACAAATGGATGGAGGCTGTTTGATTTTTAAGGGAGCAAGAGTAGTATTTTGAGTAAGTGCTAAGACAGTTAATACACTTGTAGCCCCTAAGACAATGATGTAAATCATATTAATATATTCCAGTTTAATTGTTTATTTTGAAGGAGGCAAGCTTGATAAAGGGATTTTAAATTGTGTTAGAGTCGTCAAGATGCCATTCCAGTATCACATTAAGTACAACTGAAAGTAATCCACACAGATGACTATTATTTTAGATTTTTTAATGAAATTTGAGACAGTATTATTACTTAATATTTCTCTCTCTGTTTATTTTTAGCCTCACCCTGATGATGAGACATATAGTCTCAAAATGTTGGTATTTCATGAAAAAGTCCATGGGCCAGATATTCAAAACTGTGCCCTGGGGCTAAATTAGCACTGCCCAGCGGGCAAACTGTGCCCAGAGCAAAAACATAGCTATATTCAAAACGAATAGCCCAGTGCAAAACCAGCTGAATATAGCAAGCTAAGGAAGCAGGGCAAACAGGCCCAGGGGTGAAGGGCAAACATTGCCCAGGATTAAGACAGCACAGAATATAGCAGAGAAGACAGCACTGAATATAGCAATCAGACAGAGGCAGTGCAAACACCCACAGAAACAAAGTGTCAGAGGTGTAAGCAGCTGTCCCGGAACACAGAAAAGCAAAATAGCCCAGCTAGATACAACTGCAGTACTAGTGAAAGGCATGGAATAACCTGGACCCACAAGTGAAAACAGAATACCACAGAACACTGTCAAATCCCGAGTCCACCCCAAAAAGACACAGGACACAGGAATGTCAAGCATAACAAAGTATAATGCGAAAAGGGAACAAGTAAGGCACAAAGGCAACAGGAACAAATATACAGAAAAACAAAGCAAAACACAGCAGAACACCATTTGTAAAAATGGAGTACAAGAAAAGCATAATGAAAGGGAAAGGGCAGGCTTAACAAAGGGACTGAAAACAATGGGGAAAACAACAGTAAGAGTGCAAACAGGCAAATGTGAAATATATCTACAGTACAATGAGGAAAGAATGTGGAAGGGAGAGGGATGTGGACATAGGAAGCAATGGAGGGAAACAGGATGGCAGACACAGGGCCAGGGACAGTGGGCCAGAGACAGGAAGCAGGCTAACAAAAATAGTAGGCAGGAGTTAGATGCGGGCAGGCGCTGGCAGACGTTCGTCCAGGATGGCCGCAACCTGCCTCATCTGAGCAATCAACACAGCCTGCTGTTTGATCAGAGTACGCTGTTGCCGCACCACCCTCCTCAACAGCTCCTCCATGCCTTCACCCTCTTCTGGAAGGGTGGCCCACAGTGATGCCTGACGTGGACCTACAGGAGAAAGGGGGACCATATCAGAACATGACAATGACACAAAGGCACCATGTACCACCACATGTTGGACAGCATGCCCCAACAACCATGCCCATGTGCCAGTACAGAACACACCACAACGCACACTAACATGTGCCTGCAGGACAAGGCAGTATGTAACAGGCAGCATGCAACACCCCAATGTACATGGATATGCATAGATGTATGCTGAGAAACCTAACACAGTGGAATCCAGCCAGCACAGTGGCATGCAGACTGTAACAGTGCAAACAGACAGCCACCCCCTGAGATGTGAATGACAAGTGTACACTGAATGACATGCACATGGGATGACACATGGTGGGACATGCTGCCCACAAAACGCACAGCTATGATACACAATACAGATGACACCAACTGGAGAAGGTGCCACAGCCCCAACCAGGTGTGTAATCAGACATGCCTGTCTCGTACTCCCCCAACAGTGGCTCACCCTCACTGCTGCCCTCCACAAGAACTGTAGAGACCCAGCCAAACTGCCACCCATGATGCTATAACACAGCAGCTGTACAAATGATGACAGGAAGCCCTGAATAGGTGGGTGACTGACATAAGTGCGGAACAGTGGCAAGTGACACAGATAGAGACTCGACATGGACCACAGAGACCTAATGACCACAGAGGACAACGACACTAGCAACAGAACAGTAGGGACTGCAGGATAGGTAACCAAACAGTACACAGCCAGGGAAAGTGCCAATGCCCACCCACACCACTTGCCACAACAGAAGGATAAGGGGCCCACACTAGTGAAGAGCATGGCACAGGGCTGTGCCACCACCCAAAGTGGCAGCACCTTGAAGGCGCACATTCAAGAAGACACACACACATGTGAAACAGAGACACAGGCCATGGTCCACCAGTGGCAGTGCAGCAGTAGGCCAATGGTATGCACAGGACAATGTCACCCTAGTGGTCAAGGCATGACGAGGCACACACCCACACCTGTGGGAGCAGCATCTGCCATAGGGCCTGACAACCAGCACACCATGCTACCACAGAACAACCCCTGCAGCACACCTGCATAACCTGCGCACAAACACCATGCACTGCAGGGACTGAGGGACAGCACCCTCTAGGGGACAATGGCCCCCACAAAAGAGCTGGAGCCCACAGGCAGGGGTGTACCCAGGGAGGTCACAACTGCTCACCATGTGGACACACTGCTACCTCTCTTCCTATCGTTAGGGTGAGCTACCCCACCCTGGAGTGTAGCCAGGCAATATACAAATGTACACCAGGACTGTGTCTGTTGCCACCAGTGGCATAATAAATACAACTTGTGAAACCCATGACAATGGGTGCTGCCCTGCATGTGTAAATACAAAGCCATGCATTGCTCCCCAAAACACCCACATACCAGCCCACAAACTGTACAGTTGTATTGTCCATGGGATACACAGACAGTCATAGTGACCAGTCCTCCTAGAGTAGACCCCAATGAATTAAATCACAGAAAGGTACAACATTGTCTTTGTTAGGCTTCATAGAAAAAGTAAGCAGTTCAGAGCCTATTTGCCACCTCCCCACCAGAAATCAAATAGCACACCATTGAGTGCTTGGAGGATGCCTGCCTACACACATGCCACAACAGGCACACATGCAATGCACTGCCACACAGGCCCATGTGGCACCATAGTCCCAGAGGCTCCCTCCCCAACAGCCCTGTGCATGTCCGCCACGGAGGTCGGACAAGGGCACACAGTAACATACCTGTGTCCTCACCATCTTGACAGTACACTGGCAGGGAGATACAGGCACCACATGACACAGTGTCCCCCCGTACACCATAGTGTGCATAGCCCTGGCATGTGCTTACATGTCCTGCACAGATACTGACATGTTATACATGGTACTATGAATGAGACATGCCATGAGAAGTGGAGAACAGTGTTGCCGTGGCAGACAGGACAACAGCAGCAGCAGTAACAGGCAGCATGACAGGCTGACCCCAGTAATCCCCCACCACCAGGCATGACGACTGGCCTACAGCCATGCACAGACATGCAGCATCCCTCCACAATGGTGGACATAACAGCAACATGACGCACATGGCAGTACAAGGCAGATATCAGTGCACATGGCGGCAATGGCAACAATAGATAAGGCATACAGTAAGCCATGTCTCAGGCTTCGCAGCAGAAGGCAAGGCACTGGAGGCAAGGAAGACAACACAAATGCATGCAGCCATATCACATCTGGCCTAGATTACCTAGCCAACTGTTCCACGACACCAGACACAGCTCTCTAGTGCAGGGGTGTAGCCAGACATTCACATGATGTACACACAATCCCCAACAGCCACACTCCCCTTAAAAATTATGTACTCATCAACTCCAAATGGTACCTCCCTTCCAAAAGAGTAGGATGGCTGTCAGATGATTCCCCTACTCTCTAATGAGGTTATACATGTATCTGTCTCCTACACAACAGCATTTCAAACAGAGCCACACCCCAGTGGCCTACAGTGACCCAAATAGTACGGAATAGTTAGTAACCGTTAACAGAAAGGCATATAGTTTGGGACATGCACTCCACAAAACTGTACACAAATGTGTACAGTGCATATGCCTACCTACACCCTTGCTCTACTGCCTGCCCTGGAAAGTCAGACACATAGTAGAAAAGCACAATATCACACAGTGCTCACGCAACACACTCCTGTCACCATCACTGCTCTCCGCCATGCACTGCGCCATTGGAGGCACCCTGCGCCTGTCCATGGATGGCCTCTGTTCAGCCTGCGTCTCGCCCCTCCTGTCTCCGTTGTGTCCTCGGTGCTCTGCAGTGGGAAGATGGTACAGCAGCATTACTACAGTATCAGCCACCACGGTATGCTAAAGACCACCCTGTACCCCAGTGGTGTAGCACAACACACGCATCACTGGCACACAGGTGCAGTGCACCATCAAAGCCATGCCAAGCATGACACTGGTCAGTGCACACTGTCTCCCCCTGGCCCACACAGTACACACAGAATGGATAGGAGGACCCCATGGCATAAGAGCAACATGTCCAGCACAGCAACACACACGCACACAAGCACACCACTGAACACACATCCCCACCACCCATGCCAGCAGCACCGTGAGAGTCATCACTTACCTGGTACAGGCACAGTCCCCT
Organism: Neoceratodus forsteri; assembly: GCA_016271365.2. Classification (NCBI taxonomy): domain Eukaryota; kingdom Metazoa; phylum Chordata; order Ceratodontiformes; family Ceratodontidae; genus Neoceratodus; species Neoceratodus forsteri. Next base: position 1,236,580,673 of record CM057452.1, read on the forward strand.
CCAGAACCATCGCCCTGCAGCATTGAAGCAGTGGGCGCTGCCTGCACCTGATATCAACATATTAATGGTGGCACTTCTCACCATCACGGGGTATACCCGTGATAGCTGTGAGGCGACGGGCAATTGAAGCCCAGACCTGGCTATGGGGATGGTCACCCTCCCGGACCGGTCCAAATAGGCACCGATGGCGCCTCTCAGTTAACTTCACCAGGTTGACCATCTCCACCTCATCCCAATGCCTGTCATGGCCCACCACTGCTCTTTGCCTACGTCTCCCAGACATGGCTATTGTGGAAGGGGGCAAATTAATTACTACAACGGTGTAAGAATGACTGTCCACACACCCTGACACTCCCTAGCACTGCAGTCTAGCACCACGCAGACATATGCCGTAGCGCTGTGCTAACAGGAAGTGTTTGCAATGCGCATGCGTGACCGCTACCATGACCCTGAGCTCATGTACCACGCACGCGTGTAGTACCGTGCTATGCTGTGTAGCGCTGTGCTACATTGCGCTAAGACAGGGTGATAGCGCGGACATGGGGGCCTCATGAGCATGCGTGTAGTCCGCGATAATGCACATAGCGCTGCGCTAGTTGGATAGCGTGGAGCTAACCCTGCATTAGCCCTGTGCTGGGCTTTGCACAGTGCTGCTGTGCTAGCACGGGGCTATTCAGAGCCATATTCAATGGGTGTATGCAAATGGAGGTACTTGTGTATGCATGGGGCAAACCGTGTGATTAGCATATCATTATGTGCTCATTTACATGACTAACAGGCGTGATTACCTGGGTGGGCTATAAAAGGGCAAGCAGTGCACCACCAGTGTTGTGCTGTGGTACTGTGGCATAATTACAGCAGTGAGAATCTATGACATGGATAGAGATATGCAACAGGAGGATGAGCAGCGAGAGGCAGGTATGTATGACCGCCGTGGGACACACCTGCATGCACTGTGCTGACGGCTGCATGGGACTACTACCATCCACTGCATTGTGCACGTTCCCCTGCAGGTAACTGTTCCATGTGCCACTGCCTGCACAATGTGTCTGCTAGCCAGATGCACTAGTGCACTACCGTGCTGTGTCCTGTGACACTGGCCCACTGACTTGTCTCCCTGGATGTGTGGCGTGATGGTCTGTGGCCCCCCTGCAGGACATACATAGTGTACCAGTGATGTGCCATCTCATGCAGCATGGTGTCCTGACATTGCTAGCACACTTGTCCACGCAAACACAGTGGTGCTCAAAAGGGGCACATCACAGTGCAAGGTGGTTAGTGTAGGGGTGGGACCAGTCATGGGGGTACATGGCAGACACAGACCACAGCAGTGCACATGTGTGTACACCGCTCACTGTCCATACACGGGACAGACAGTGACTATGTGGCCGTGTACACCGTACATGCACATGCAGCAATCTGATATGTCCATGTGGCCTGTGGCACTGTAAGGGGTGACATCGTGATGCCTAATGTGTGATGCACTGCAGCACTGATACAGCCAATGACACCTGTCCCCTTTCGATTATCCCATAGGTGTGGTGGCATGACAGGAGTGCATCCATGCCCACAAATTCTTGCAGGATTAGTTGAACACCCTTGCACATGCGGTTAAGGAGAGGGAGCAGGTGTTACGCACACAGAGGGCCACTGATGCTGTGGAGTGGCAAGCTTGGGAGGAGGTAACTGCGGCTATGAATGCTGTTGGAGGCCATGGAAGAATGACAGAAGATATGCGAAAAAGATGGAATGACCTCCTGTGACATGCAAAGGAGGAGGCACAGCGACTGAGGGACAGGATGAGGACAGGTGGTGGACCACCTGAACACCAGCAGCGTGTGGAGGAGCCACACATGGCGGTGGTGGCATCAACACTGAGGATGATGGCAGTGACAGGTGTGCCGGGTGGTGGTTGTGAGACAACCCTCGCACTTCCAAAGCCAGGTCTGTATTCGCATGTGTAACCCCTGTATGTTGTGCTGGCATGAGTGCATGGTCATGCTGTTGGTGTCCTGCACAGGGTGCACTGTATCCTGCCAAACTGATGCCTGGCATGGCCATGGTCACTGTGGGTTGGGTGGGTACATGTTGTCACAGGCTTGTGTGGAGGGGGTACCTGTCCTGAGGACTGCATGGTGTGGTGTTGGTAGCGGTGGTGGTGTTTGGCCACAGTGTCCATAGATGGGTGACTGACCCTGTCCCTATTGTCTCCACAGTGCTGTCTGACAGGCCTGTACCACTACAGGATGTGCCACGGATGTACAGCCAGGTTCCGGATGTTGTGGAGGAGGTGTATGAGGAACGTCCATCAACATCTGGCCTCTGTCAAGCTCAGAGCCGCACGGACACCATGCATGTGTGGCATTCCCATGGACAGGGTGTACAACTGCCTGGGAAGGGGGGTCACACCACACTAGGGGTATTGGGATACAGTGGCCACCTGGATGCTGCACAGACAGAGGATGATGGTGTAGGGGAGGTCCTACTGGTCACTGTCACCAGTGTGGATGACACTGATGTATCCGACTATTCACAACACCTGGCTGTTCCTGTGCCAGGAGATGCAGGGGTGGGGCTGCTTGCAGGCCATGGAACAGTTCCAAGTGATTTCGTAGGTGTCACCAGTGTGGCTGTACCTGAGCACATGGTGGCGGGCGGTGTGGGGGATATTGCAGAACAGCAGGGTGTGCAGTGTCAAACACGTGCTGGGGTCAATGTCCATACGGTGCCACGGACCACCACCAGTAGTAGCTAGCAGCAGGATGTACCAGTTGCTCCATTGCCACAGGCACCTCTGCCAGCTGCAGCTGAGGGTTCTGTACCTCTGGGGCACGATGGTCATGGTGCCCTGCCACTCCTGCAGACTGCTGTCACCTCCCAGCAGGAGGCCCATCTGGACCTGCATGGCATGCGAAGGGAGCTGCGACATGAGCTGGGACAGATAAAGGAGGCCATCTCAGTGGGCTTTGTCCATGCTGAACAGCAAGCGGAGGACAGGTTGGGCCGCTGGGTGGGTGCCATCGACTGTGGCTTTTCCGGACTGACTGCTGCAGTGGTGGACATCAGGAATGCCCTGCGTGGTGTGCCTGTTGGTTGCCAGCATGGGATGGTTGGCCATGGTGCAGATGGCAGAGGGGCACACAGGCAGGCACACTGTGGCCGCAGGGCTGCCAGTGGTTCCAGCTCAGCAGCATCACGCACTCTGTCTGCAACCCAGCACCGCCGTGGCCATCCATCAACCCTCTCAGTCTCCACCATGCCCCAAGGGCACAGGAGGCAGACACTGCCTGCCTCCCCTTCCTCTTCAGCTTTCTCCTCTGCCCAGAGCACCCCAGGGTCTATGTCCCATGGTACTGGTGCACAGTGCATGCGTGGGTGTCTGCGTCAGTGATGCCCACAATCGGTCTGCAGTACTGTGCATGCCTCTCCCACATGAATGTGCAGATGTGCACACACACACACACACACACACACACACACACTCCCACCACCAAAGTTGCCCCATTACCCTCACAGCACACATCATACTTCCCCACCAACACCACACCATTTGTGTGTGTCCCCCCCACATGTGTCCTGCACAATAACGACCTCACACCACATGCACACATTATTTGTCTGTTACACTGAGTTTGTTTACTGGTGTGATTGTTGGTGTCAGTGTTATGTTTGTCTGTGCACATTAAAATGATAATCACTTGTACTCTTTCAGGTTGTTGTGCAGTCTGTACTTACCCTCTGGTCTGTTGCAGTGTCCTGATGATGTTGTCCCGGTGCTGTATGGCCCTGCGTGCCATGAAAGGGTCCCTCCTCTTGAGTTGCTCCACTATCCCCCTGACCACTGGCTCTGGCTCACTGTCAGACTGTCCCTCAGGTTCAGGTGTCTGTATCCCATGGTTCATTGCCATGTTGTGCAGCATGCAACAGGCTAAGAAGATACGGCATGCCTTCTGAGGTGTATACTATAGGGCACCGCCTGATGTGTCTAGGCATCTGAATCGCATCTTCAGGATGCCAAACACCCTCTCTATGATGTTCCTTGCTCTGGCATGTGCCTCATTGTACATCTCCTCGGCCACTGTGGCTAGTCGGAGTACTGGTGTCAGCAGCCAGTCGCAGGGGATAGACACTGTCCCCTGTTGAGAGATGTATACCTGTTAGTGCCATACTGGGGTCTGTCAGCTGCTGTCCTGAACCTCTATGTGGCCCTCCCACACCCCTTCCCTGGCCTGCAATGCCTGCCTCTGTCCATGCTGTTGTGTGTATGCCTTGTATGCTACTACTCACTGACTAGTTGACCACTGGCTATCCTGCCCTCCGCAAAGGCCTGGCACAGCTGGGACTGGTGCCAGATGAAGGCATTATGGGCACTGCTGGGGTACTGTGCATAGACATTGCTGATGCACCCAGCTGCATCGCAAACCACCTGGCAGTTGATGGAGTGGTACCCCTTCCTGTTGACATACACGTCACTGCCATCGCCAGGTGGTGCATGGATGGGGACATGGGTGCAGTCAATGGCACCCAGTACGGATGGTAGGTGCGCAACTCAATGGAACTGCTGCATTGTTTCTCTGCACTCTGCTGCTGTGCTGGGGAATACTATGAATTCCCCAGCATGTGGCAGGAGAGCCTCTAGGAACTGGGTCAGGAGGCGTGAGGTGGCAGACTGCATTACCCCAATGGTGTCCCGTTGGTCGTTGGAACATCCCTGTGGCAAGGAAGCACATTGCTGCTGTCACCTTCTCCTCCACTGTCATAGCATGACTGCATCTGGTATTTGGGTGCAGCTGCTCATGCAGGAGTTCACAGAGCTGCATCAACATTCCCCTTTTCATCCTGTACCAGACAAAGATGTGGTCATCAGGCAGGGACTCAAAGGAGACCCTGGGCCGGTACAGTCTATTTGCAGCATACCATCTCCTTGGCCTGCGTTGTGGCCCGTGTTGTGCCTGCTCCCTCTCCTCCTCCTCCTCCACTACAGCTGCCATCAATGGCAGCATCACTGCTACTGGCACTGCACACATTCCCACTTCCTGTGCTGGTCCCTCCTCCTCTGTGTTTTGCCCTGTGTTTAGACCAGCCTTTTATAGGTGGTAACTAGAGCAGCGCTACGTGCCACGCTATGTATCCTAGAGTGGCGCTGGACCTTTGAATATCCCCTTGCGCGTCTCTCTTGGTCCCCCCCTTCCTTTTGCCCCTTGCATACATTAGTGGTTTGCCCAGCTCTAATGCTGTTAGTGTGCGCTAACTGGTCCTTCGAATATGGCGGCTCCGCGCTATTGCCGTGCTATGCTTTGAATATCTGGCCCCCTGACTATTAAATAAAACACAGCACCTGGAACCTGAGATTTCTAGTAGTCTAGACTGTTTTTGTATGGCTATACTGCACATCAACCAATTGTTGGGTCCCTCACAACCCCTGAAGGAAAATCCCAACTTTAAGGTAGACAAATAGGTCCTCTTATTTAACTTTCTTGCCCTAACACTCATCCTTACTGGGCCAAATCTTAGGTGGACTAAAATTCACTCCTTTACTAACCTTCAGAGAATACCATTCTTGAATAATAAACAAATGTTCTCTTTTTTACATTCACAATATATGTTTTTATTGGCATATGCAGCCTACCCCTGGCCTTCTCTACTCCTGAGATCTGGTCAGAACTGACAGTCTTAGCACACTAAAAGCACTCATTTCCCTCTTGTATAAAAACATCTAGATATATTAATGTAGCTCCCAGGTGGCTTCTGCCCCCCAGTAGGCTCTCAAACCTCAGATGGTTAATTTTTGCCAGCCTGTAAACTCTCTGCAAGCTGGACTAGCTGAAATTATCAGAGGGTGTGGCCAGCTACTGGCGATTGAGGAGTTATTATGTGTGTGTTTTTTTAGTTAGTTCTTGGAGAGGAGTTGAAGAGAGCCACAACATGCAGCTAAAGGAAATAAGGCCTTGCTAAAAGTGGAAGCTCCATAGCTTTGGGATCATGGTGGCCTGCAACATGAAACCTGCAGTGGGGTGTCTGTCCATTCAGTACCTATCCGCAGGGGAAGTTATTTTGCACACACAGCTTAGTTTGCAGCCCCTGTGGTAAAATGTGATTGTTCTGCACATTGAAAAGAAAAATTATTAAGGTACCTTGGTACCTCCCCCACTGCTGGGTAGCAGGGGATTATCCTGTAATGGGGTGGCACTATCATTTGTCTAGAGACCTTTTGCTCCATAGGGGCTGATGGAGTAGTGGGTGAGGAGGCAAGTCTCTTGTCAGTAGCAGTCCCCTAGTGAGAAGTGCCCCATGTGATCCGTTCTAAATCATGTGCTGTGCCACACAGGTCCCAGATAAGCTGCAAATGAAGCATGGAATAGATAAAGATTAGTTTGGCTCTAGGTCCCCTAATTTGGGTACTTTAATTCCAAAGGGTGGTGAATATGCCAGGAAACAGGTCAGGCTATAATGGATTCTCCCTTGAAGGGCAGCAATACACTTGGTACTGAGTCTAGGGGATAGTTGGAAGGCTGGAATACCCAGCATACCTCTCAACTGTCCCTGATTTTGCCTCAGAATTTTCCTCTGTCCCTCTTAAAATTTGTGTTTTTGTAACAGAACAGTGGTGATTAAAAGCACAAAATAATGTCAAACATTAAAGTTACAAATGTTGTTTTCGTTAGAAAATGCATCTTAACACAAATCCTTTCACTTTATCAGCTTTCTGAGTGAATAGTACACATTTTTAAGATGTGTCCCTCATTTGGGGTCTTTGTCCCTGATGTTTTTAAGCCTTGTCCCTGATTCATGAGGCAAGAGGTTGAGAATTATGATACCCAGGAAGCATCCAAGTGAAATGCCCCTTACATAGAAACATAGAATTTGACGGCAGATAAGGACCGCTTGGCCCACTCAGTCTGCCCATTTCCCTACCTACTGGATAAGCTGCAGATCCTAGTTAACCAGCAGCCTACTTCTTCCTACCCCAACCCCCTAGAATGGCCTAATGACTGTCCCATGCATGCTTGAATTCCACCACTGTTTTTGACACCACAACCTCCTCCGGAAGGCTGTTCCATGCATCCACAACCCTCTCTGTGAAAAAATACTTCCTTACATTACCTCTGAGCCCTTCATCATATTTATATTTCATTGCTAATTCTTTGACTCCTCAGCCTGGAGTATATTTCATGCTGTGTCATTTTAGTGTTTTGGGTATGAAATCCACAGCTATCATTCATGTTCTAGTGCCCTAGAACTGTCCACAAGTCTACAAGTTAGGAAGATGCTGAGTAAATGGTCCATGCCCTGATAAAGTGCTTGCCAGAGTGGGACATTGGAGTAGATTAAAGATATCCCTCCCTATAGGAAGTGATGTTCCTAAACCCTACTGGCTGGGACTTATGATTTCTCCCATTGTAACAATATCTTCATGAGTTTTGCTTTTATTAAAATGGAATCTGTTGGACTTTATATTTTATGTAGCCATTCAGTTACTAGTTGCAAAGTGTTTGCTGCTAACCTGTTGATTTGCAGCCTTCAGCAGTCAAAAAATATCTGCACCCCCAGTAGGCCACTGCAGGCCTGGGAGATCAAGTAACTGATTAATTATTTCATGTTCATATTTCATATTTCAAGTAATTATTTCATGGGGTCCCTTCTTATGGAACCAGTCAGATGGTTACCCCTAGACTGAGGATAGGTAATATGTGCAGCCTAGACTCCATGATTCGAGTTACCCCCTAGGTGTGGAAGTGGCATCTGAGGTCTTGCTGCACCTGGTTGACAAGTTTAAAAAAATTAAACTGTGAGTGTCTGAAGTTACAGTCAGCCCTGAAGAGCCTACATAATGTGCATAGTGTGGCACAATTGTTGGGGCAGGACAGTTAACATGCTTGAAAGCACTTATGCCTCATTTGAAATTTGCATAGGAGCCATTTCATGGAAGCACTGGAGCAGTGCTTGAGTATCAGGAGAGTGCTCATGCATGATTCACACAAGCTAGTCATGTTTATTCATCAATAGTTTTAATGTATTCAAGTGTCCTGGAGACTATTTACTGCCAAGTTGTCTGTGCTGAAACATGTGCTGCTGTCATGAATATTAAAATTTGGAAAGCATCCACACCCAGTCCATTTTTGGTGAAAAAGCCCCTAAAAAGAAACAAATGTGGCATAATAACAGAGGAAGTTTTGAGGAGGTCTTGGCATTTTGTTACTTAGGTATTACTTTTGATTTAAACCTAACATGGAATATTCACTTAAAAATATAAAGGATTCAGCAAATAAAATATACCTGGGAATCATGAGTTTTAGAAACAAAATTTGCTGACAACTCCTTTAAGACTCTGTACAAGGTATATGACGCTAAAGTCATGAATCAGTTGTGATGTGGGTGTGAAATATGGAGTATCAATAAGCATTTAAATAATCTGGATACTATTCACTAATGTAACACTATGTGTTATTAATATGTTTATGACAATGCCAGTTAGCTGCATTTGCTATTACCAACTCATATAATTGTTCCCCTTCTTTGGTTTATGAGGACCCTCTGTAAATGAGCTCTTAGCTCAGGTTTGTAATTCTGATTCTTTCATAAATAAATAAAAAAATATATAAAATTCAAAACTTTTTTATTAGACATTCCCTTCGTCTCCCAAGAGACACGCTGTCTGCTTTCTTGAGATTAGAAGCACAAATATCATCCTTGGAATACAATGCTACCAACAGATCTGTTAAGTTATTAAAACAAATTTTGTCCATGGATAATACCAGATTGCCCAAAATGTGCTGGAGAGATTCACTTTTAAGTCCTTTAGTGAACTGGTTTGCAACTTCAGATAAAATTCTGTTGTGCTATGGATTATATAATATTTGGCATTTCCCAAAAAGATACTTCGATGGGAATTATCTCAAGGAAGTTGCAGAGAGAATTAGAGATGTTTTAACTAAAAAAGACATGGAAAGAATTAATAACATGGACAAGCTAGGAATTTACTCAGGCATTCTGGGTGATGATGAGTCTCATTATTACTTGTCTTTTTTGTGAAAAAAAGAACACAGAAAGGTCATAGCAAACTTTAGACATGGCTTGCTACTTGGCCATCTTCCCAATATAAAATCCAATTATTGTCCATTCTTTGTGAGAAAATGTTTGTGTAACAATACCCAGTTTATCTCAATTGAGATCCTTCTTTGGATTGCACTGTCTTTACTAAGGAAAGAGAAAATGACTACTGCCTATTCAAACCACAGATAAAAAAGGGGCATGTTTCTAATATAAAGAAATTGAAAACCCTTTTTTCTTTCTCTAAATTCAATAATATTTACACTGTAGCCTTGTTTGGAAACAGCGTGGTGAATAAGTTACTACAGATTAAGTAATATCAAAGACCTTTTGCCTGAGATAGGTACAGTGTAAGCCGCTTAATGCGGACACATTGGTGTACTGCAATTTTGTCTGTGTTACGCGATGTCCGTAGTTGCCGGCAGGTGGTGTTGTAGGACAATCTGTGGGAATGTATTCATAGTACAGCATTGTATGCTATGGCTACGGTACTGTGTGAACATTATGAATGTGGGAACATTATTGTTCGCAGTGCTGTACTGGCTTTTCATTTTGTTCAATCTTTTCTGTTCTGTGTGCTTCTTTGGGAGGGGTGATGGTTAAAACCATACAGTACACAGTGTGCTTCATTAGTGTTCGTCAGCAGGGGGACTGTGGTTAAAACCTTTTTTTACTCCTCTCTCAATGCAGAGAACACCCCGAGGTGTTGTTCTGTTCCCCACAGCTTCTGCGATTTGCAACATAAGGGGACCAGTGGATTGCAAAAAGCTAAGAAAATCACTCAGGAAGCAGCAAAGGACTTAGCAAGGAACACATCACAAAGATCTTCACACACACAACAGGAAAGTGAAAAGCTGCTGCCAAAACCAAGGTCAGTTAATACTGCATCAATTAACACCTAATTTGGCATTTTTGGCTATGGAATGTAGCACCTAATTGTCTTCTGAACTGTCCGCATTTGCCAGTCTGTAAGGTCCGTGGTACACGGTACATTTAGCATCGATTTAAATGGCTTTGGTTTGGGTTAGTACTTTTTGTCCGTGTAACCCGATTGTCTGAATTAACCATGTCCGTCTTTCGTGGAGTGCACTGTAATTAAGTAATAATGCACGAGAGGGCATGTACTGTGGGATTTACACACGACTTGTGTGGTGTGTCACGAGGCACAGCCGAGTGACTGTAACCACACAAAAAGTATGTAATTCCTACTACTACACATGCCCTGAAGTGCATTATTGCAATTATAACATGAATCTATTATTACAAATTAAAATAACAAGCATTTGTCAATGCTGAATGTTTGCTTGCTGGCATTGGCATTGGTAGTGTAGAAGCTACAGAGCTGCATAATAGGAATGGCGACGAAGTATTGAACTGAAGCCAACCTCACCACCACCCTACAGAGAGTGACAGGCATTGGGGTGAGCCTTTGGATCGTCAGGCATAACGACCAAGCCATTTCACCACACCCTACCCTGCAGACACTGACAAGTGTCACGGTGTGCCTTGGGGGTCTTTGGCCCTTATGCGCACCCCATTCCATCAGGAAATACAGTGAGATGGGTGCGGTATAGGAGAATGGGGTGAAATTGGGGCCCGAAGAGTCCGAGGCACACCTTGATGCCTCTCACTGGCTGCAGGGTGTGGGTGGGGGTGGGGGTGGAATGGTATGAGCATGACAGGCAAGAATCTCAAGTCACACCCCTGATGCCTGTCATTCTCTACAGGGTGGGTCATTACGGTCGGAAACCCTAACGCCTCAGGCATTCGTTGGTATTTTCACTCCAACTTTTCAACATTTTGTTTTGTGACCCCCACCTCATGAACAGTGGCAATATCAGTTTGTTAGCCGAAAACTGCTTTTGCACAGTGACTATGGCATTTGTCACCACAGGTGCAAAAACACATTCTGAACAGGATGTGAAAAATGACAGCGGTACTGTTCATGGGAGGTGTAAAAAATGGCAATGTTGAAAATCTGCTGTGAAAATCTTAAAAAAACTGGTGAAGTCACGGCGTGCATAGAAACTGTGCAATGCACACTGTAATTTAACTAGTTTGGGATTTTTTACAGCAGATTGTTAACACAGGCATTTTGGGACCTCCGATCATGAACAGTGTCAGTGTGATTTTCTTTATCTGTCCTGAACAATGATTTCCCACAGCGACCATGCATTTCTGTGCTGAAAGTGTGAAAACACATTTCAGCCATGTTGTGGAAAATGACAGCTGTACTGTTCATAAGGAGGTGTGGAAAAATGCCACTGGTGAAAATCTGGACTGAAAATATTACAAATTCATGAACTTACGTGGGTGCGTGGAACCTGTGCAATGCTCACTCATAACACAGTCATTTTATGGAGTTTTGTCACCAAATTTTCAACATAGCCATTTTAAGACCTCTGCTCATGACCAGTGTCACTGTGATATTCTTAATCTGTCCCAAACATTGTTTTCACACACCGACTGTACCATTGTGTGGTACATGTGCGGAAACACATTTGGGGCAAGATGTGAAAAATGGTAGCTGTACTGCTCATAAAGGAAGTGAGGTAAATGGCACTGTTGAAAATCTGGTGTGCAACATATAAATCGCAAACGCAAATCCTACAGCGCATGTGAGGGAACTGTGCAACGGCGCCTCCTAAAACAGTAATTTTTGGGAATTTTTTCACCAAGTTTTCAACATAGCCATTTTAACACCTCTGCTCATGACAAGTGTCACTGTGACTCTCTTAACATGTCCCATACATTGATTTCGCACACCAACTGTGCCATTGTGCGCTACATGGGCCGAAACACATTGTGGGCAAGATGTGAAAAATGACAACTGTACTGCTCATAAGGAGGTGTGGTAAAATGGCAATGTTTAAAGTCTGGAATGAAAATATTGAAAATTTGCGAACTTATGAGCATGCTTAGGAACTCTGCAACGCATGCTTGTAAAACAGTCATTTTAAGGAATTTTTCACCAAATTTTCAACATAGCCATTTCAAGACCTCTGCTCATGAGCAGTGTCACTGTGATTTTCTTAATGTGTCCCGTACATTGATTTCGCACACCGACTGCGCCATTGTGCACTACATGGTCGGAAACACATTTTGGGTGAGATGTGAAAATGACAGCTGTACTGCTCATAAGAAGGTGTGGTAAAATGGCAATGTTGAAAATATGGAGTAAAAATATTGAAAATTCATGAACTTACGAGCTTGCATAGGAACTGCGCAATGCACGCTCATAAAACAGTCATTTTTAGGAATTTGTCCACCAAATTTTCAAAATAGGCTTTTTGAGAGACCACCTTATGAACACTGGCATTGTCCTTTCATTAATCAGTGGCTGTGAAATCACCCTTCGGGCCCGAGTAACACCATGACAATGCAAGAATTCATGAGGAGGGGTCCCAAAATCCCCATGTTGAAAATTTGGTGCAAAAATTCCAAAAAATGCCTGAGATATGCAACAAAGTTGAAAAAACCCTATCTATCCCATTATGCAGCTTACTGGCATTTCCTCAGTTCGTGGTCAGCTTTGAAGAGTGCAGACGTGTTCCTGGTCCACCGAAGATCATTGCGCGGGACTCGGAGGTAAGTATGGGGTGGGGGTGTGTGGGGAGGCAGGGTGCACAGTGGGTGGGTGCGGGTTGTGGGGGGACAGGGAGACTATGAGGACCATTTTTCTTCTACAGTTTTTTGTTTTAAAAGAGCGACGCAGGACGTTCCACATGTTGGGTGGGGCTCCCAGCCTGGCAGAAGGATGGCTGGGGGGGCGTGGAACTGACAAGGGATTGGGCACCCCCATCAGCCATGGCATCTGTTGCCACACTGGGGTGGGCTCCCAGCATGGCACCCTGTACTCAGGGGGGAGACACAGCGGAGACGATGGGGGATTGGGCACCCCCATCAGCTATACGATGTAGCCATGCAGGGGTGGGCACCCAGCATTGCATATGAAGCTGTGTTTCTGGGGGAATGCAGCACAGCCAATGGGGGATTGGGCACCCCCATCGGCATACAGCGTGCGCTGGGGGAGCAGCAGCATATATGTGTGTGTGTGTGTGTGTGTGTGTGTGTGTAGGGGGGGCGCGATGAGCAAGCGATATCTGATTGCTGCTCACTGAAGCGTAGCTCCCCCTTTCAACTGTATTCCACTGCATTTTGGAGCTGTCATAGACAGCTCCAGCAGGCATTGGAGAACTGCGGCCGTGCCAGCAAACACACTGACTGAATTGGAAAAGGGCTGACACACCTCCGAAAACTCAGATGATGGCACTATGTTTCTTGCACATGCATGCAAGCAAACATAAAAATGAATTAGCTTTAAAGAAAGTTAACCTTTGATCAGCAGGATCTTTACCAGTTGTCTGTTGCAGGAGTTACACACGGTCAATTTTTTGACCAATGAGGATACAGAATTTTCTAGAACCATTTTATACTGTCTGTTTCAGCTGTGTGTTCATAGTTGTTTTTATATTTGTACTCTAATAATAGTCTTGTGTGGCAGCGATTGGAATATATATTATAACCTTTTAATTTTTAATGGATATTATAACTTACTGTGTTCTTAAATTGTTGTTTTGCACATGAAAAACTCTATGTTTGATATATGTCTTTCAAATAAATATATCTGAGCCTGAACCAGTCTGTGAGCTGCTATTGGCTTTGATTTCAGAGGTGGGTATGGCTGAGAGTAAGGTAGTGCTTGGTGCATGTGAGCTGGTGACCGTGTTGGGTGGATCCTTTGGATTAGAAAGAATCTAGGAAGGCTTGCTATCACCCATCTGCTGTAAAACTGTTTTACCATCAAATCCACATTAAACAAGATGTTTATATTCCCCCGGTGTACCTGCTTTTCGGGTCGCAGAGTGAGGTGAATCCTGTACCCCCCCTTGGGGTGAAGACTGGTTTAGAGACTGCAAATAAACTAAGAGTTCCAGTGAAAGGGAGGGCACAGAACTTTTAAACTTAGTCAAACTGAGCTAGATAGAAAGAAAAGTAAAGTGTGCTTTGTGAAATAATGTCTGAGACTGATCTGTGTGTATCGATGCAAGGGGAGTTTCACAGCAATCAAAAGCAGCACATGGCAGGCATCAGGGGTATAAGCAGAGTGTGAAGTGAGAGTGTGAACAATCAAATGATTCAAAGCAACAGTGAGCACAATAAGGACTGGATCTGTGCACATTTTAAATCAACTGCAACTGTAGTTGAGAACTTCAGGATGAAAGTAATCAGGCAAAATAAGTGTACAGACAGGCAAGCAAGGAAGATGCAGACAGCAAGAGGACTGGGAATAATCAGTCTTACTTTTGTTTGAATTACAGTGCAACATCAAGTGGATGCCAGGGTAAAAAAGAAGAGTTTCACTAGAAGACAGCATAATTTAAAAGCAGACAGACCCCAAGCAATTTTCCCAAAATGCAGTGTGAATCCATAGCTAGCCGGTGCAGGTCAGAAGGGGGAGAAGGCTCTGCCCACACTCTTGGCTGAGTGGCTGGTGTTAAAAGTGGTGTCGATCAAGGAGATGGCCCCCTTCAAGAATATGCTGATGGTCCACATGTTAGTTACCTGGCCAAGGTGGTGCACCCTAGTATGAGATGTTCTTCACCATAAAGGTAATTTAGTAGCTACTTTGTGCTGCCAGAAATGTATGAGAAGGTTGTGGAGAAGGCTCCCCACCACCAATGCAGAAGAATATGAGTGGCACACAGCTAACTCAGGGTCAGAGGGAGAAGAAGGGTCTCCGCATACTGGCTGATGGAAACATTTGTCCTTGAGACCATCCCACCGGTCAACATAGCTCCCGCTAGGGTGGTTACTGCACTAGAATAATTGCCAATATCACCAGCAACTTCCATACCCCATGTCATCCTCACTGGGTCCTGGTTGAAGGGGGAAGTGCAATGAATAAATGTTCTTTTACCAGTCACCCTGCAACCACAAATTCCTGGTAACTTACTAATGCTGAATACAAAACCATTTCCTCACCTGAGGCACCCTCAAAACCCTTTTCTAAATCCCACCCTTCTATGATGTGATGCCATTGGAACGAGAAATGCCCTGGGCTTGGACTGCCACCTTGCAGTCACCCAACTCAGAGCCAGTGGATCCTGTCCAAATCACCTAAAGGAAGCCAGGGATGTCAGCCTCACTAATGACCCCCAGGACACTGAACCAGTGCCAGAGGTAGAACCATCCATGGGGCCTGTGAAGGGAAGGACCTTGCTGCCTGCCCGAAAGAAGAAATTAAAATGGATCCCACTCCAAGTAAGTCCTCTGAGACTGAAAATATTGCATTTAAGCAATGCCTCATGCAGGGCTTCCAAGAAGCTCCAAGGGGGAGAGGATTTGCCACTCAACGATCTGCCTGTCAGGACCCATAAAATGGGCTGAAAAGAGCCCCAGGCAGATGGGCCTGCTTCCACCTCAGCTCTCAGTAGACAAAAGCAAAAATAAATTATAATCTTCTGAAGCTCCCCCTGTAGTTAGGGGCAGGGAGCAAAATCACCAGCTGAAATGGAAAACATACCCACATGAGATCCTGGCAGTGGAGAAGTAGGAATGCAAAAACTCAAGCCAGCTAACCCCCGGAAAGGCTCCCAAGGGGGACTATGCTAAAAAGACACCAGCTTGTTCCCAGGTGGAGAGGATGGTCCATTGCAGGATTTGGGCTGAACACCTCTGGCTGAGTTGCTCATGAAACCCAAAGTGGCTGTGGGACAAAATAGAAGTGAAATGAGACATTTGGCTCTATGAGGAAGCTGTAGAGACGCTTCAAGGGAAACATGTGTAACCCCCCGTTACCCAGGGTTACTAGAAGCCCAGTAAGACCTAGTGGTAGGCAGGGAAGGCAGCTTGTGAAACTCCAGATAAATGGATTTCACACTGTCTCACTCTGTTCTCAGTCCCAGCTGAGACTGAGGGATGACATCACCATAGAACTATCGCAGCTGCATGAGCCACATTGGAATCTGCAAATGGGAGTTAGGTTAGAATGTTGAGAGTTTTTGAAAGGAGTTGTGTGTGAGCAGTCTTGAAGAGAGGAGCACAGCAGTCTGTGCAGAGGCTCTTGGAGCCTAAAGCTCTGATATAGAGCTACTTATAGGGAAAGGTGTGTGTTTCTGCCGAAAGAGGAACACAGTAAGCTGTTCTTGAAGTGGTGGAGACCGCTGATACTGGTCACTGTGCCCCATCCCTGAGGGGATGGGGGGAAAAAGGTTTGCCTGTTATTCCAGGGGCAACCTCCTGGTTCCAGCTAGGGAAGAAGCTGCCTTATTTTCTGAAATGTATTGTGGCACCAGAAGCTGTCAAGAGTCGCCTGTGGGGCACCTGCAACCAAAGGGTGAGTTCTACTCTTTCCATGGGGCCTATGTTTCACCTGAACTGTTGTTAAAGTGGGGATTGGACTGCTGAATCAGAGGGAGGCCTAGAGGAATAGCTAAGCCAAAGTAAAAGTATGTTCAAGTCCAGCACAAGGGGAAAGCCAAGAAATGTAGAGGAAATGTGCTATATATTTACCCTTTAATGTACACTGCCAAGCTTTTCAGAAAGAGATGTTTAAGTATGTTTGAGTCTAGTATAAGGGGAAAGCCAAGAAATGTAGAGGAAATGTGCTATACATTTACCCTTTAATGTACACTGCCAAGCTTTTCAGAAAGAGATGTTTAAGTATGTTTGAGTCTAGTACAAGGGGAAAGACAAGACATGTAGATGAAGTGTGCTATACATTTACCTTTTAATCTACATTGCCAAGCTTTCAAAAAGAGTTGTTTAGGACTTCCGGTGACGTAGCTGGTGGAAATGGCTGCCTAGCTCCTCGCTCTGATTCTCCAGTGTGACTTCAGAAGAGAATTCAATATTCAGTGGTGACATCCCGGGGTTTTAAGTAGCGATATTGGCATAATATATGCCCTGGAATGGTTCATACAAAGAAAAGAGGCTCCTTGATAGCCAAAACCGTCTCGAAGAACTTACGAGGCAGACAGATGGCTGGTCTGAGCCCAGCTCCCTCGCGCTCCTCAGTGCTGTCTGTGTCTGGAGACGATGATTCATGTTCGGACTCAGGATTGACCAGTACGAGAGCAGAATTAAGAAAAATCATTAAATTACTGCACAAGATAGATGCAAAAGTTACGGACATCCAAAAGGACTTTGAGAAATTGGAATCAAGAACTACCTCTGTCGAACAACATTTAGAGGGGTTGCAGTCAGAACATATGGCCTTTGGAAGATCGTTTCGTATCTATATGTGAGGGAGAAAGTTTTAACAGCAAGGGCTGAGGATGCAGAGGCTCGTTCCAGATGCAACAATATAAGTGTGGTTGGTATACCAGAGGGAGCCGAGCAGGCAGATGTGGTGGCCTTTATGGATTGTTGGCTAAAGACAGAGCTGCAAATTGGAGAAGAGCCTCCACTGGAGATCGAAAGAGCACACAGGGCCCTTGCCCCAAAGCCTAGACAAGGCGTCCCCCCCAGAGCAATTATTATTAAATTCTTGAGATTCCCAACTAAGGAAAAGATACTGGGACTGGCATGGGTGAAAAAGGATTTGAACTTTGATGGTATGAAGGTATTTGTGGACCAAGATTTTCCCCCGGCTCTGGCCCAACATCGGAAGGCAGTGTTGGGAGTGGTGAAACAGTTAAAAGAGAAGGGCTGGAAGGCCCAAATGCGATATCCGGCCAGACTGTGGGTAGAGACACCTGAGGGTCTGAAAAGCTATGACTCCTTATTGATGGCTAGTGATTTTCTGGTTGCCAGGGACATTTCAGTTCCCGACATCAAAGAAGAGATCGCAGAGAAAGAAATCGAATAACTACTTTGGGCGGTGGCTCCAGGTTCAAAAGATGCTAATCGATCCCATTCAAGAATGGACTTGGTGTTACCCCTACACGCGGACCTATCCAAATGGATTGCCAGAAGGAAAACTTCTGAGGAGACTGGCTGAATTACAGCAAATGTTCATTTAATGTTCTACCCATTTTACCAAGGCCTTGACGGTTGAAAGCATATTATCCTTGACCCGGCAGTGTTTTTGTTAACATTTAAGCTTAATATGTTTAAAACAAAGAGAAAGAGTGGTTAAGGGGTTTACCTGTTGGCCTTCCTTGTGGTTTTGTGTCCCTGGTGGTTTCCCTGGTCTTGGGTGGCAGGGGGGTCTCTGGGCGGTGGCGGGTTTTGGTGTGCGGCGTGGGGGTCCGGGTGGGCGCACCTCTTGTTCTGGCTGGCTGGGTTACACACGACCACATTTCTGGATGACCCCTTCCTGGAGTCTGTTTATAATTTTGGTCCCTTTGATTACATGGAGGCTTCTCGGCCCTTTTCTCCCCACCCTACCACAGTGGTAGGTGTTTATAGGAGGGGTTGAGGTAATAAGATGGTGAAGCCGTTGGAGGTTGACATAATAGTCTTGGGGGTGGGGTTTCCTTCATGATCAAGGGAGAGGAGACGTTATTTTTGGAGGATTGGGGAGATTCTCACCACCTACTCCCACTACATGTTCTAAGGCAACAAGGGCTAGTTTGATCCAGCTGGGGCTTTGGATACGTGAGATGGGAGTGCAAGGGGTGATTCAGAGTGGACTGGCTCTCGTGTTTTCTCCCCCCTGGGTTCATGGGGGGGGAGGAGTGCGAGATAATGACATCTTCTTGCAAAATGGATTAATGCCACTGGTTGTTTACAATGGGGAAGCTTATTCTGACCTCCCATCCTGCCATAGGCTACATCCTGCCAGAGACCCCCCGGCTTCCTGAGGTGTAACTGGAATCAGGAGTACATGACCCCCTATTTTGATGACGATGCCAACAGGGCTGGGTTTCTCGGCCTCGGGGAAGGAAATATGAAGGGGATGGGGAGGAGGTGGTTTGGAGGGTTGGGTTTTTTTTTTTTTTCTTTTTCCTCTCTCCCTCCCACAGATTCAGTTGAACTGGATTCTCTATCAGGATTAACAAAAGGGGGGAAATAAAAAGAGTTCACGATAGAGTTAACACTGGAGGATCCAGGGGTGCTTCTCATTCCCAGCCCTTCCCGGAAGTTCCTTAATGCATAAACAGAGGGCACAGGCTAGCGACTCCCCTGATAAGGGGAGCCTTCTAACCCTTCCACCTTGGGTGGAGTGTTGTTCCCTCTAGGGGGGAAAAAAGTTTTGTTTCCCCCGCAGTGCACCTGAGGGCTGACTGGGCCGAGATTTATCGGCACAGACGGCGGCTTAGGTTGCTAAGGTTCTCATTAGTAACAACTGTTTGTTGTTGCACTCCTGTATGGGAGGTAGGCCCTGTGCGTTAGGTACTGGGCCAGCAATCTCTTTAGATTTAGGGTGTGTTAGAGTGGTTGCAATGTTGGATGCTCTGTTTGCTATCTATTTCTTCCTTCTCTTCTGTGTTTTTTTTGTTTTAGGGAGAGTACCTCTTTGTATGTCTGGGTATCACTATCGTATGGATGGACATAAGATGTGTAAATATGCTGAATTTTTTTTTATAAACAAAACATGGCTGACTTGATAATAGGTTCTCTGAATGTTAAAGGAATTAATAATGTTGTCAAACACACTAAGATATTAGCAGAATTTAAGAGGGAAAGATGTGATATCGCCTGTCTACAGGAGACAAAGCTTACTCTGGGAGAACATATGAAATTGCGCAGAGATTGGGTGAGCACAATTCACTCTGATGAGCACCCGCAATCTAAAAGGGGAGGAGTGGCAATCCTATTCCGGAGGAGCCTTCCGTTCCAGATTTAAACGGTAGCTAAATCAGGCTCTGGCCACCAACTGACAGTTTCCAGTAATTATAAAGGGCGATAATCCACTTAGTGGGAGTGTATGCCCCCACCCCACCCTCTGGAGAGTTTTTCCGATCTCTCTTTGACTCAGTAGCCAATTTACCTCCCGGGCAAGTTATTTTAATGGGGGATTGGAACTGTGTCATGGATGTGAGTATGGACAGAAGCTCTACTAAAACCCCAGGGTATAAGTCCTGCTCCCGATTACTCCATAACTTGATCACAGAAGCCGGATTAACAGACCCATGGAGGCAGTGTTATCCCTCAGCGAAAAATGTCACCTTTTTTTCCCCAGTTTCAAACACATATTCAAGACTGGATAGATGTTATACCAAGAGGAATGCTGTGCATTCTTTTAGAGATGTGTCTATCCTTCCTATTACAATTTCTGATCATGCAATGATCAAGGCAAAGCTTGCTTGGGACACGGCGGGAGGGGGGCCTCTGGAGATTCGATCCGGGGTTACTTAACGACAAACAATATATTGAATCTACTAGAAGAGTTGTCCAATGCTATTTAAATGAAAATACTAAGGCAGTCTCTAGACCCAAGTTCCTGTGGGATGCCCTTAAGGCAGTGGTGAGAGGACATACGATAGCCTTTGCCTCCCACAGAAACAAGCAGTATCTGGCTTGTATGAGGGAAACTCTTGCCTCCATTACAGATTTAGAAGCAGTTCATAAGCGCACGGGGTCCCACAAAGTACTTAAGAAACTAAAGGAGGCCAGGGAGATATATAACTCTTTGTTACAGAGACGGGTGGAGAATTCCCTTAGATATGCCGGGCAGCATTATTATGAGAGGGGAGAGAGGGCCGGCAAATTGCTGGCGCTCAGACTCCTCAAGCAGGCTGCCAAAAGGTATGTAGTCAAGGTTAGCTCCGACCCTCCAAATCCCCCTTATAAGACCCTTCCGGGGGAAATTGCACAGGAGTTCGCAAAGTTCTACGAACAGCTGTACAAGAAGGAACAAACACAAGATCATAGTAAAAAAATTGCAGATTTTTTGCAAGGTATAGAGCTCTCCATACTGTCAGACACTCAGAGGGATGCCTTGGAGGCCCCCTTTACCGAAGCTGAGGTAAGGGCAGCCATAAAATCTCTTGATTCTGGGAAGGCTCCTGGGCTGGATGGGTTCACTTCTGAATTCTATAAGTTGTTTCAGGAAGATTTGGTTCCTTTACTTACTAGAGTTTGTAATGTGGCTCAGGAACTGGGTGCCTTGTTGGAGACATGGGGGGAGGCCCTTATTTCAGTGTTGCCGAAAGCAGGGAAGGATCCGACCTCCTGTGCAGGGTATCATCCCATCTCATTACTTAACCAAGATGCAAAAATTTTTGCTAAAATTATTAGCTCATGGTTGCAGGGAGTAGTCCCTGTCCCGGTTCACCCAGACCAAACAGGGTTTATACCCGGGAGACACATCCAGGACAACATTAGATTACTTTTAAATGTAATTTCTTCAGCCCAGCTCCCTATTGACTCCCCTCTTTCGGCAATATTATCGTTAGATGCTGAGAAAGATTTTGATTGTCTAAATTGGCAGTATTTGGATTCGGTACTGGGGGTTTTCGGGTTTGGAGAGAGATTTGTGGCTTGGATATCCAATTTATAAACTAAGCCAAGAGCAAAAGTCTGGGTGAATGGGACAATCTACAAGCAATTTGGGATTGAACGTGGTACCAGGCAGGGCTGCCCTCTCTCCCCTCTCCTATTTGCTCTTAGTTTGGAACCCATGGCTGCTTATATTCGGCAATCTGATTTTTTCCAGGGCTTGCAGGTCAGAGGGGTGGAAGTAAAGGTTTCGCTTTACGTGAATGACACCTTATTATATATTTCAGACCCGGTAGAAGCAGTACCCAAGATTTTCAGTTTCCTCTCGGAATTCGGAACCCTTTCCGGTTATAAGGTTAATCCAGATAAATCTGAGTTATTCCCACTGGGGGGGGCCAGGAATCAGTCCTTGGCAGGGGTGCAGCAAATTAAATGGTGTAAGGCGGGGTTTAGATATTTGGGGATATGGATACCCAGGGATTTTAAGGCCCTTTACTCCACGAACCATTTAAAGATCCTTGGGGACATCAGGGAGGATTGCAATAGGTGGAGAGAACTTCCTCTCTCCATCTCAGGTAGGGGTGAATCCATTCACATGAATATTCTCCCCAGGCTATTGTTTATAGTGGGGGCCATCCCCCTGAAACCCCCCCAGGAATTTCTGGAGAGACGTAAAATCTACTCTCTCCAGGTTCTTATGGTCAGGGCAGAGGCCCCGAGTGAAGTGGAAGATTATGGTGGCCCCAAGGGAAAGGGGAGGTTTTGGGGTACCGGATATCCAGAAATATTTCTGGGCATCTCAATTGTTACCCTTAGTGACCATGGCCTGTGATTCCCCACCTAAGTGGGTTCAGATTGAAGTGGCTGACTCCCCTCTGGGAAATATCACAGATCTTATTTTTCTGGACGCACCCAGGTTGAGCCAGCTGAATTTCAGAAACCCTTTTACAAGGTTGATTTCACAGGTGTGGAAAGATATGAACTCAAAATTAAGTATTAGTTTAAAGCTTAATCCACATATGACCATCCTGAGCTGTTTGGATTTTGGCCCACTCAGGTGGGACATGGGCTTTCATCGGTTGGCCAGAATGGGGTTGGTTAACCTGGGTCAGCTTTTTGACCAGAAAATATTTAAATCATTCCAGCAGCTAAAGGCCGAATTTAACCTTCAGGGTACGGATTTCTTTCGTTATCTTCAGTTAAGGCACTATGTTCATATAAATGAACAACAAATTGAGGTGGGTACAGAACCATCAGATAACCCCATGCTACTTACCCTCTCCTCCCTGATCAGGCTGCCAGATCAAAAGAAAAAAATAATCTCAAATTTAGTTACAGAGATGAATTTTTCGGAGGGTGACTCCTTGCTACAGGTCAAAGATAGGTGGCATGGAGACCTGGGGATGGTTCTGTCTGACACTGATTGGACTTCCATTTGGAAATCCATTCACAATACCACATCCTCTTTTTTTCTGGTGGGAATTCCGTTGGAAGTTAGCTATTAGATTCTTTAGAGTCCCTGTGATGACAAAATACTTTGGATTACACCACTCAGACCTTTGTTGGCAACACTGTTGGTTGGTTGGCACTTATTTTCATATATTCTGGGAGTGTAAAGTTATACAAGAGTTTTGGAGGGAAGTAATAGACACTTTCAACAATATTTTCAAATTAATACTGCCAAGGTCCCTGCAGTACTGGTTATTAGGATTGCCACCCCCCCAGTTGATTTCCAGATCCTTCCGCCTCCTGTTTGGAGCCTTGGTGTCAGTGGCCCTTAAAGCTATTACCCTTTCATGGCTTACCCCAGATAAGCCCACCATCTCTACATGGTATGGCATCTGCACCAGGATTTTAGACATGGAGTACTTGACAGCCAAACTGAGATAATCCGTAGATAATTTTAAAGTGAGATGGCTACCCTTTCTACACTTCATGGCCTCACAAGAGGGGAAGCCAGTAGTGGACTTGCTCGCTAGGTATGCCTAAGAAGAAACTTTGGGCCTCATTCGGGCATACTCTTCCATGCTTGTCCATTGTAGCTGTCTTTTAACATCAGCTACTGTAGCTGCTCATCTGATGTTGTCTTTAAGATACAATAATATAAGTAGAATGATTCTGTACATGGAAGCCTTCTGCTGCAATGGATATGACCTCGAAATATACCGGGGGCCAAAACTCGGTATTCGCATTAACAGTGCTATAGTCTTTCCCTCCTTTTACTCTCTTTTACTCTCTTATTCTTTTTTAACTGTTGTTTTTATATTTGTGATGGTACTCTCCCTTTATTGTATCTTATTTTACTTTATTCTCCTGTATTTTATTTTTATTTTCTCCCTTCCGCTCTTATTTTATATTACTCTAATCTTTTCTTCCTTACTTAACTGCTAACTATTGTCTTTCTCTCTCTCTCTTCTCTTACATCTTTGGTCCTATTTCCTTATTTTCCCTTTATAGATATTAATAGTTGTAATGGCACTTAATGAGAGTGGTATTGTAGTGTTGATATGTCTGTTTTTATGTGTACTTTATATGGAAAAAAAAAAGAGTTGTTTAATGTCCAGAGAAATAGCCGGGTATGGATTGTGGAAGCTGGAGGTGGGAGACCCCCCATCTTTAGTAACCAGGTTCACCTCTACGGATTTGCTCTGTGCCCTTTTACTTTGCCTCAGGCACTCGGCCAGTGCTGAGGGAAATACCCAGACGTGGGATTGAAAGGAAATTTCCCTTAAGGAGTCGAAGGCTCTAAGGTGGTTTAGGGAGCCACCAGGAAGATGTGTCCATTGCCAGATGGATGGGGTTTGAGTGGCCGGCAGGGGAGCCGGACCAGAAAAAACCCAAATAGTGTACAAGTCGGGCTGTGTACCAAAAGCAGTGTGCAAATTCGGCTGTGTGCCTGGTGGGTTCAGAACCTGAGGTCTGAAGTGTTGAAGAATTGTTCTGTATCTCTTATCTGCATTACCAGGAATGTAGCCCCGTGGGAGTCCGTCTATGCTTTGTTTGTTCAGTTTGGATGTGAATAAAAGCCACACTTTAGAATCCCATTCCTGGTATTGGACATTACAGTTATTGCTTCCTGTGTTTGGATTTACTTGGGTGCCCCTGTGCAGAGTAGTCAAACCTAAGCCCCTGTGCCGAGTAACCTAGTCCTCCCTGAACCCAGTCCCCACCTGGTACTGCTGTCAGCTTCAACGGCATACCACCTGTCATTTGCAAAAAGACAGGGTTGTACGGGTTACACATGGAATGGACAAACACACAAATAATCCTTTTCATTATAGTAATGAGCAAGTTTGCAGTATAGCCAGGTCCCTTGTCCCTCAGATGTACAAGGGCCTAACTGTCATAAAGCGCCATTTGCAATTCATGTATCTGGAGGGGGCAAGTGCTGCTACTTCATGGATTCCAGAGATAGTGAGTGGAGAGCCCACAGAAAAACAGACTCACACTACTGCTACTGAAGAGCATGAAGGACTGAAAGAGGAAGCCCTTCTTGACTTCTCAAGCTAGATGACAACATTGGGGTAGCCATTCTTGGCCACTAAAGGACCACTGCTAACCTGCCAGCAAGCAGCTGGTGTTTTTGAACCTCCACTAGGGGTGAGTGAGACCCCCTCAGCTGTGATCCAGTGTCTTAAAGTTCCAAAGATTCCCATATTCTCTGGTATGAAAATGAAGACAGTGAATCAAGGAAAATTATTTGATCTCTTGTAATGTATAGACTAGGTGGTTGAGGTCGTTGCCCAAGGACAAGAGACTAATCCCATTGGGGTATTGTTTATTTTTGCTAAATACTTCTCTAAATAGACAGGATCCCATTACCCCTTGTTATTCTATGAAAATTCTAAAATGAAAAAAGAATGCTGTTTTGTTCTCCACTGACCTGTTGCCAATAAACCAGTAATTTTCTCAACATGTTTCGGATGAGATGTTAAACTGAGGTCCCATCTGCCTGGATTGGTGGTAGTTCAGGTGGATGTTAAAGATCCCATGGCACTTATCAAAAAGAGTAGGGGAATGTCCCCGGTGTCCTGGCCAAATTTCCCTCATTCACTAAAAAATACCACCAACAGCTTAATCTGGTTCAAGGTCTGTTGGCATTCATTTGTATCCCCCTCCCCCGGGTCGTGCCTGAAAATAGGCAGGATTTGTCTAGTGCACTTAACCGGTCAACAAAAACTAAATAAATAAATGTTTAAGTTGTGGGGTGGCTACTGACTGTTTTGTTTATTCTTAAGTGTTTTACTACTGATAGAAAAATAATTAATTTCTAAATCTGGTTTTTGAGTTTTCATATCCATCTCCTGTTTCAGTCATCTAAATTTGAGTAGGTAACAGTTGTAGTAGAGTGCATTGTCTAAGTCCTATGTGCTATTTTGAGAGTTCATGTAATGAGGCTCAAAAGTATTTTCTGATCATTTTGTCAGTTTTGGACCCGAAGGGTACCATCCTAATAACGTGGGCCTGGAGTCCTCGGTGTTCACTTGGAGTGTGCCCTCAGGGTATCTGAGCTTCGGCCCGCAGGTGGCAAGGGAGATTCCATTTCTTTCAGTATTATGAGTCACTGTCACTACTCTCATAATGCTTGCAAGTTATAGCCGTGTTTTCTTCCTGTGGCCAGGTGGGCAGGAAAGGGCCTTTGCCTGCACACCATGACCCAGTGTGGAAGGCTAGTCCATGATGTCTGACCAAATGCTGAGGGCAACATTTATTTCAAAGGGGTGGTCTGTGTGTAACTCCTGGGTGACTTCTGCCCAAAATGCAGGTTCACAGACCTCAATGGGTTAACACTAGCCAGCCAGGAGAACACCTGCAAGCTGGAATGGCATAGGGCCAAATGAAGATGCCAGCAGATAAAAGCCTTACAATCTGTTTTGTTTGCTCAATTGTGCAGGTCACCCCTGCATCCACAGTGGGACCTGCCCTCCTTCCCAAGCCCCTCCTGACTCCCCTCAGCTCTGCCGTTCCCCTCAGCAACTTTCCCCTTCATTCTGTCAAATCTCTTCTTGAAGCTATCCATCATATTCAGGGAGACTACCTCTTCTGACAGTGCATTCCACTTGATCACCACTCTCTTGGTAAAAAAATGCCTTCTCTTCTCCCTCCTGAATCTTCCCCCCACAAGCTTTAGGCTGTGCCACCTAGTGGACTTATTCCCATTCAAACTGAAGAGGCCCTCTGTACTCACCCTATTAATACTGTACCTTTAAGGTATTTGAAGGTCTTAATCATATCTCCTCTCTCCCTTCTTTCCTCCAGGGAGTACATGTTAAGCCCCTTGAGCCTCTCTTGATAGGTGTTGCTCTGCTTGCCCTGGATCATCTTGGTCACCCTTTTCTGGACTGTATCCAACAAGCTGACATCCTCATTAACATAAGGGCACCAATACTGCATGCTGCACTCTAGGTGCGGTCATACCAGTGACCTGTACAGTGGTAGTATGATCTCTGCATTCCTGCTGGTCATCTCCCTGACTATGCAGCCCAGCATCTGATTCACTTTTACTGTAGCTTTCCTGCAGTACGCCAAGTGCTTCAGTGCACTCTTGATGATAACCTCCAGGTCCTTTACTTCGTCAGACTTGGTGACCTGTACACCACCTAGCCAGTATTTGGTCTTTGTGTTCTTTGCCCCAAGAGCATAACTTTGTACTTTTTAGCATTAAACCAATTACCAAATGCCAGACCACTTCTCTAACCTAGCCAAGTCTTCCCTTAGTTCAAGCATCAGTGTGCCGACCGCAACTCAAAACTTTCACGGCAAAATCCCTCACAGCGACAATCTCAACAGGTTTCAAGATTTTCTCTGTGAGGGACCCGTGGGATAAATTTTGCCCTTTCACCATGTTTTGTCTCCCTCTTCAAATTAACACTGACTCAGAGTTGAGACTCTATAGAAGGGGTTGTGCGGGGGGCACAGACCTCTAAGAGAAGCAGACCAATGTTGGATAGGTGAAATTTCACCTGTCAACATTGGGGATCTCACTGTGCCAAACTTTGACAACAGTGTTGTTGATTCAGCATAGGTAAACCTCCTGCATCCCCTCCTACATGTCCACCCTCCCACAGAGCTTCATGCCATCTGCAAACAGGCAGATGTTACTCTTGATCTCATTTACTATGTTGGTCTTGAAGATGTTAAACAACAGTGACTGCTCACCAAGCCCTGAGAGACCCCACTGGTCACTAGCCTAGAATCTGAGAATTTGCCTCCTACCACCTTCTTAGGCTTCTGTCCTTTAACCAGTTTTTTGACCTATCTAGTGAGCCTGTCCCCCAGCTCCAGATCCTCCAGCTTCTTGCCCAATCTCCTGTTAAGTACAGAATCAAATGCCTTTCTGAAGCCCATATACAGGATATCCATGACTTGGTGCCAGTCCAATGTGTTGGTCACCCAGTAGAAAAAGTCAATCAGATTAGCCTGGCAGGACCTTCCAAACACAAATCCATTCTGCCTCTGTTTTGGCAGCCTGTTTTCCTCAAGAATGCCCACCAGTCTCTCCTTCATAATAATTCCATCAGTTTCCCCTACTACTGAGGTGAGACTGACTGGCCTGTAATTCCCTGGTTCATCCCTTGGAACTGCTTTTATGGAGAGACACCACATGTACAGTTCTTCAGTCCCGGGGTGCAGTCCTGGACTCGAGAGGTGTTAAACAGGTATGTCAGGGGGCCCACTAACACCTCTGCCAGTTCCCTTATGACCCTTGGATACACACTGTCTGGTCCTGGGAATTTCTCCACCTTCAGGGCTTTTAAGCCATTTTTATTTATATATTTATGTATTTATTTAGGTAGTTAGTTATACAGAAACAACCTTTGAGCAAGAGCTCTTTTTCAAAGTGTCTATGTCATGAAACACAGTACAATGCACAGACATAAAATAACACAATTGGCACCCTGTCCACCTTTATTATGCCATTGATGACACCACCTTCCCTGCCCCCAACTCCCTGCTCCCTTGTGGCTCTGGCCCATCCTTTTCTCTACTAAAAACAGAGCAGAAGTACTTATTAAGTACCTCTACTTTCTCCTCACTTCCTTCTGCCCAACCCCCCTCCTTTTTTAATCTGTCAATTTGATCTTTAATATCTCTCTTATCTCTTATATTCTTGTCTGATTTTACTCCCTGTGCCAGCCTTACTTCCCTAACAGCCTTTCCCTCTATAACCACTCTGCACACCACCCTTGATTTATCATATAGACTTCCCTATCCTCCCCATTCTATGTTCATGTGTACCTCTGGAAGGCCAACTTCTATTCGCTTATAGCATTTGCTACTTCCTTTCCAGAACAGCTGGGCTTTTTGGCCTTGGATTTCTAGCTTTTGATTTTGGCACACTCACTAGTGGCCTCTATCAGTACCTCTTTTATTATGACCCATTTCTGTTCCACCTCCATCTCCTTATTGATTCCAGCAAGGCACCCTACCAGAATTTTTCCAATCTTATTAAAGTTAACTTTCCTGAAATCCAAACCATCTGCCGTGTCCTGGTGGAACCACATTGCACGGTGGTCACTCTCTGCTAGTGGCACTTCCACCTTTCCATCCTGGACATATCCACAGTTAGACAGGACCAGGTGCAGTATGGCCCTCTCCCTAGTGGGTTTCATGACACCCAGTGTCAGGAATCCACTCTGGAATGTGTCCAGTTGTAGGTGTTTGCTGGTGCTAGAGCAAGCCAGGATTTTTCAATTCACCCCAGGTAAATTGAATTCCCTCACAATTACTACCTCTCCCTTGTCTGCCATCGTCATGATAGACTGAGAGTTTTCAGGAAGTGTAGCCAGCTGCTGGTGACTGGGAAGTCATAAGGTGTGTTTATTTACTCAGTTCAAGGAGGGGAGTTGAAAAGTGCAGCAGTTTACAGCTGAAGGAGAAAAGGCCAAGACGTGGAACCCACCCAAGCCTTGAGAAGTGGTAGCAGCCTGCATCAAGGAGCAAATAGTAGGGTCCACTGAATGTAGAGCCTCAAAGGTAGTTATTTTACACACAATGCTAAGCTGCACCCTCTGAGGTAAAATGTGATTGGTTCCAGACATTGAAAAGAAAATGTATTAAGGTACCCTGTTATCACCCCCTCTTGCTGAGTAACAGGGAGGACAACACCGTAATGGGGTGCTGCTACATTTGGCCCAAGAACCTTTACCCTATGTGGCTGATGGAGTAGCAGATGAAGAAGCAAGTCTTTCGGCAACTGCTATCCCCCAATGAGAAGTGCCCTCTGTGAATCTTTCTAAATTGTATAATGAACCACACAGGTCCCAGATTAGCTGGGACAAAAGCATGGAATAGGTGGAGATTAGTTAGTCTCCAGTGCCTCTAATTTGGCTACTGTAATTCCACCTAAAGTTGGATGCACCAGAACCAAGGTCAGACTTTGGTGGGGTAGCTGAGAAGTGGACACTGAGCCAAGGGAATGGTTGGAAGGTTATAATCTCTGGGTAACTTCCCAGAGGAATGCCCCTTATTCACATTTATATTTCATTGCTGGTGCTTTGATTCCTCAGCCTGGAGTCTGGGTTTTGATCTACTTCATGCTGAGCCATTCTTGTACTTTGTATGTAAAACCTACAGTTACTGTACATGGTCTAGTGCTGGGTACTGGACTGCCCCAGAAGCTATGAAGATGCTGAGTAAAGGGCCAGTGCCCTGATGAAGTGCATCCCTAAATGGGACAATGGAGTTCATAAGATATGTTCCTTCCTGTGTGAAGTGAAGTACCTGGAACTCTCCTGGCTATGACTTGAGATTTTTTTCCTTGTAATAATATGCTCATGAGTTTTAATTTCATTAATATGAACTCTGTTGGACTTTACACCACTTGAATTGTAGCCTTCAGCAGTCACAAAGATGTTCATGTATAGCTTGGCAGAAGACACCAGGAGAAAGGACTGCTGTGTGACTGAACTTCTCTGCTGGGACTAAAGTAGAAGAACTTTTGTACTTGGACCTTTAATTTAGGGTAAAAAAAAACCTAACATACAAAAAAAAAAGTTTGTTTGGGTTAAGTGAACTGAATGGGTATCTGAAGAGTTATCTAGGTGTAAATCTCAGGTGACTGAAAGGACTTAACTGCTGTGAGGTTTAAATTACTTGTAGAAAGATCTGGTAAGTGGGGGGGTGGCTTAGCTAGAAGGAAGCTACATTTAAAGACTGCCTTAGAAAGATTCTGCTAATAGCTTGGCAGAAGACACCAGGAGAAAGGACTGCTGTGTGACTGGACTTCTCTGCTGGGACTATATTGCCCTTCTTCCCTCCCCTCCACCACCCCCACCCAAAGCTAGTTCTATTTTTATAGGCACAGGATTTGACTGACAACAGGAACTTCCTGTTTGGGGGCAGGAAGTGAGTGATCACAGAACCACCAAGGACCGACCATCCTAGAAGGGCAAGAGTAGCTCTCCAGCCCCCTCTAGCTGCTGGAGGTCTGCCTCTGAGCAAGTAAGTGGTCTACTGAGAAATATAGGATATTCTTGTCTCAGAACAGGACAATCAGGAGTTTAAAGGGCACACAGGCAGAAAGTATGGAGAGGGAGAAAAAAAACAGAGGAAAGAGTAAGGATTGCAAACAGTTAAGGGGCCAGAAATAAGACATGATTGGAGTGGTGCAGTGCAGGGGCTGTGGAGCAGCAGTCTTCTGGGAGATGTTCTGGAGGCTGTGGTGTTGTCCCATCTGCAGGCACCTCTCTGAGCTGAGGGAGGAGGTTGATCATCTCCAGGCTGAGTTGGCCAGGATTTGTGGGACCTCCTCTTCCATCCAGGGACCACCAGTGCCACTGCCGTTGCCTCAGAGGTTGCAAAGAAAGAGAAGCAGTTGGACCACAGTGGGCTCAGGGAGGGTGAGGGTGGTGGAACAGAGGCGCATCCCTCCAGTTGTATCTCTCCACAATTCCTATGCCATTCTGGCAAAGTGTGGTTCCTCTGGAGGCACCCACAGTGGAGACCAAGGAGGATGCTGGGAACCTCCACAAAGGAGACCCACAGGAGGGTGGCAGGGGACCCTGCAGGGGAAGGAAACAACTCGGTGGGGGACTCCATTGTTAGGAAGGTAGAACTGGGGGAGAAAGGGGAGAGGGAGGTAAGGTGCCTGCCTGGCGCCATGGCTTGGAGGGACAGGGAGCGAACCCTCAGGATTGCCAGAGCAGCTGCACAGGGGAGGGAGCTGGATGTCATTGTCCACCTAGGGACAAATGACCTGGCTAAGAAAGGGATTAGAGAAATTCAGGAAGAGTTTGTGGAATTGGGGAGGGGCCTTAGTCAAGTAGCACGCACGGTAACCTTCTCGGAGGTGCTACCCATCTATGGCATAGGAGAGGCTAGGGTGTTCCGCACCATGGGATTCAAACAGTGGTTGAAAAACTGTGTGGAGCTCAGGGATTGGCTTCAATGGGGACTGGGGTCCACCTGGAGTGATGCAAGCCTATACTGGCATGATGGACTGCATCTGTCCGGAGGGGAACCAGAATCCTAGGTGATAGGTTTAAATGCTTCATTGGCAAGCTTTTAAACTAGCCAAGGGGGGAGGCACTGGAAAGGAGCAGGGAAATCCTAGCCCCAAAATAATCACGGTAGTAAGTGTGGCAAGCACCAACATAGAGGTGTCGATAGGGAGAAGGGCAGGGGTAAATGGAGAAAGTGACAAAGGCAAGAAGGACAGGGATGGGGCAAAAGGGAGTAAGGCCACCAGGAAATGGAGGGTAATGAGTACCAATGCCCATAGTCTGGGCAGCAAGCTCCCTGAGCTGGTGGCCTTAATGGAAGAGGGATGCCTGGATATCGTAGCAGTCACAGAAACATGGTACACAGAGAACCATGACTGGGATGTTAACATACCAGGGTACATAACCTACAGGAGAGACAGGAAGGGGAGAAGAGGGGGAGGAGTAGCTCTCTATGTAAAGGAAGGGATAAAAGCAACTGAACAAAAGAGTAAACAGGGAGGAGAGGAGGCACTGTGGGTCACCTTGGAGACTGAAAAGGGCACCACAGTCCGCACAGGGGTTGTGTACAGACCCCCATGTCAGGGGGAAGGAATGGACAAGGATATGATAGAAGGCATTCTTAGAATGGCAGAGAAAGGGGAGATACTGTTGATGGGAGACCTGAATATGCCAGATGTTAACTGGAGCACATTTGCTGCAGCCACATCCAAGAGCTGGGCCATTCTTGATGCCCTACAGGTGGCAGGCATTAGACAGCTAGTTTCGGAACCCACTCATGAGGGAGCAATCTTAGACCTCGTACTCTCTAACTGGGGCAGTGAGAGGATCTCAGATCTAGAAGTGGGTTGCCATCTGGGGACAAGTGACCATCAAACAGTGTGGTTCACGTTAAACTCAGCTACAGAGTCAAGCCATACAAAAGTGAGGGTACTGGACTTTAGGAGGACTGACTTTGGCAAGATGGGAGAGTGCCTCAGAAAAGCACTAGCAAACAGGCTAGAAGGAGGTGTGGAGCAACAATGGGGAATTATCAAAACTGCCATCACAGAGGCAACAATCCTTTGTGTGAAGCAAATAAACAAATCAAAATGAAAGAAAAAGCCACTATGGTTCTCAAAAGAGGTGGCTATGAAAGTCAGGAAGAAAAGATAGCATTCGGAAGTATAAGAAACACAGAAGGAGCAGGACAGAGGCTGTACCAGTTAGGCAGAAGAAAGCAGGAGGGAAGTCAGAATAGCAAAGGCCCAAACTGAGGAAAAGATAGCCAACTCCAGTTAAGAGGGGATAAAACCTTCTATAGGTACATCAGCGAGCGTAGAAAGACAAAGGGAGGGATAGTGAGGCTGAATAGAATGAACGGTGGGTGGGCAGAGGGGGACAGTGAAAAAGCAGGAATACTGAACGAATATTTCTGCTCAGTATTCACAAAAGAGGAGGGGGACGTGCCTAATCCAATTAACAGAAGCACTCTTGGTAGTGGGGTCGATCCCAGTCCTTTCACAGAAGAAAGGGTTCTGCAAGAACTCCTAAAACTGAAGGTGGACAAAGCAATGGGTCCTGATGGAATTCACCCCAGAATTCTAAAAGAATTAAGGGAGGAACTAGTGAAACCACTGGCTACTCTTTTTAATAAATCATGGGAGCATGGTGTGGTACCCGAGGACTGGAGGAAGGCGGATGTGATTCCCCTTCACAAAACTGGGACCAAGACAGAGGCAGGAAACTACAGACCTGTCAGTCTGACCTCTGTGGTAGGGAAAGTGATGGAGTCACTTCTGAAGGAAAGAATAGTTGAGTACCTAGAGGCCAGTGGAGCACAGGACCCAAGAGGCAGCATGGGTTCACAGCGGAAGGTCATGTCAGATGAATCTAATAGATTTCTTTGACAGGGTGACAAAGTAGTAGACCAGGGAGGGGCTGTGGACATGGCTCTACCTAAACCTTTAGCAAGGCATTTGACACAGTCCCACACAAAAGATTAATAGTCAAATTAACCAACCTGGGAGTGGGTCCCAGGGTGGTAGCCTGGTAAAACATTGGCTGGACAACAGGACACAGAAGGTAATTGTAAATGGAGTCAACTCTGAAGAAAGGGGGTTACTAGTGGGTACCGCAGTGTTCAGTATTGGGTCCAGTCCTTTTAATGTCTTCATCAGTGACATTGCAGAGGAATGGAAGGAAAAGTATGCCTTTTGCAGATGACACAAAATCTACAACAGGGTTGATACACAAGGAGGCGTGGAAAGGATGAAAAGGGACTTGGCAAGGTTGGAGGAATGGTCAGAAGTATGGCAGCTAGGATTCAATGCAAAGAAGTGCAAAATAATGCACCTTGGAAACAAGAACCCAGGAGAAGAATACACAATGGGTGGGGAGGTAGTAACAACAACAAAAAAGGAAAGGGACCTGGGGGTAATCATATCAGATGACCTCAAGGTTAGCAAGCAATGTGAGAAGGCAGTAGGGAGGGCTGGGGTATACTGGGATGTATAGGAGAGGCATCAGCAGCAGAAAACAGGAAGTTGTTATCCCTCTGTACAGACAGTTGGTGAGACCCCATTTGGAGTACTGTGTCCAGTTCTGGAGACCCCATCTCCACAAGGACATAGACAGGATAGAGGTAGTCCAGAGGAGGGCAACTAAAATGGTGCAGGTTCTGCAAGAGAAGCCGTATGAGGAAAGACTAAAGGAGCTTAATATGCATACCCTTGAGGAAAGAAGGGAGAGGGGGGACATGATAGAAACTTTTAAGTACCTCAGTGGAATCAACAAAGTCCAAGAGGGTAGCATTTTTCAGAAAAAGATACTTGCAAGAACAAGGGGACACAATTTAAAGATAGAAGGAGGGTGGTTCAGGGGCAATGTGAGGAAGTATTATTTCACAGAGAGGGCAGTGAATGCATGGAACAGCCTTCCTGAGGAGGTTGTGGGGTCTAAAACTGTGGGAGAATTCAAGAATGCATGGGACAGACATAAGGCAATTCTTGTGGGGGGTAGGAAGAAATAGGCTGTTGGTTAACTAGGATCTGCGGCCTATCCTGTAGGTAGGGAAATGGGCAGACTAGATGGGCCTAGCGGTCCTTATCTGCCATCAAAGTCTATGTTTCTATGCACCTCAAAGGGCACTACTGGCCCAGAAGGTCAAGTATGTGATTTTTATTATTTTATTTTATGATCTCCTTCCCTGTGGAAGGGCTCAGATGGTCATCCCTAAGTCAGAGAGGGGGTTACAGTAACCAGAAGAGTAACACATCAGTGCCCATATTGGGAAAAACAATCCTGAATTTGAAAGTGACCCCCTCAGAGACAAAGTATGCCTTAATAGTTACAGGTATCTCAAATTCGATAACTTAAAATGTTAACATCACATTCTAATATATAACATATACTTCTCTCCAACAAAACTTTACAAGATTGATAAACCTGACTCTGCAATCTACTCCAGGTGTAAATAACAGACTGGAACTTCTGCAGGCTTGCCGATAAGCACCATCACTCTGGCTAGATGTGCAAGGAAAACTAGACCCATTATTAAGTCTATAGGAAGCTGTCACCCTACATACCTGCCTCCTGAGATTAAGCACTGACCAGTTTTTGGGGACTCAAAGATACTACATTTCTTTAATCCCTGCAAAAATCAATAAAGTAATTTTGAGACATTGGCTCAATAAAGACTTACTGTACCTAGTTACCTACCTTTAGGGAATGACATTGCACCACATTAGAAGCCTTGCACATGGAGAACTCCATGGCTAGTATGAGATATTTCCATATAGTGTACCATTAAAGATGGGAGACTACACACATTAGTAGTTCCCATTCTGAGTCTCCCCCTCGCACACATACACACACACACATGCACGCACACACACACACACACACGCACGCACACACACCAGGGCTCACAGATGTAAAGGGATTCCTTTATTTTACAGGGAAATAGACACATTTACAGGAGAATTGTTCC
The DNA here is from genome assembly GCA_016271365.2 of Neoceratodus forsteri. Classification (NCBI taxonomy): domain Eukaryota; kingdom Metazoa; phylum Chordata; order Ceratodontiformes; family Ceratodontidae; genus Neoceratodus; species Neoceratodus forsteri. Next base: position 1,236,616,466 of record CM057452.1, read on the forward strand.
CATAGATTTGCATTGTTTATACAGGAAAACAGAGCCATATGGCTTCCGTAAAAAAACAACAAAAAAATACAATCTACAGGAAAATATACAAGAAAATTGCAGTGGAGTTACAGAGAAAATGGCAAATTAATCTGGGAACATTGACACACACACACGCATGCATGCACACACACACGCACACATACACACACACACATACACACACCACACACACACCTGGGTCTCCTTATAACTTTCTGTATATCGTATTGCCCTCATTATCTCTAACACATAGTGTAAAATTAACTTTGTATGAAGGTTGTCCTTGAATGCTGATAGGACTTGTCTATATTTATTGCACCATCCTATTTTATTTATTTTTTAGTGTTTTGTCCTGTATTGCGATTCCAAGCAAACTTTGAGAAACACTACTTGGATTAAATATGTGTAACTGTATTTAACTGCATTGCATATGCTGTTGTTTGCACTATGATGTGGAACTTTTGAAAATTGGCATTTTTTTCTCAAAGGTATTTCCTAATAAATAGCAAATAAATAAATATTGTTTTGAGTGTTCATGTTCTGCTTTTCTCCTTTCATGTTGCATACAGTAGATTGAAAATCAATAAAACATATCTGAGCTCAAAAAAGAAAAATGCTAAATGTTTAAACCACCCAATTGCTCTTAAACTTAGTTAGACCATAGACAAATTCTTAGAAATTAAATGTTTATGATTGACTTATCAAGTGGTTTTTACAAGTCTAGAAACTAGTTCTCACTGAAGAATTTTGTATCAGAGGCAGTGAATCATCTACCACTCTCGAAGACAAACACTGCACTGTGATCAGAATGAAATCCTGACTGATTGTGTGTGTGTGTTTGGGTGGGTGGGTGGAGGATACAAATTATAAAGTATAATAAAATGTTAAGATACATAATATGAGTTTTGAAGCCAGCATAAGCAGGGGGAAAATTACACACTGAAATATTCTTTTATATGTATTACAAACATAGTAAATACTGCCTTTGTGTCTGAAGTGGGAAAAGAAGTCAGGAAATGTCATTAGTTGTACAACATTTCCATCAAGGTGGACTTTCAACTGATCACTTGGCACTTACCAGCTTTTTTAACGGTTATACAAGAACAGATAGATAAGAAATAGGTGTATACAGTAGTTAGCTGCTCAAGTGGGTCTTGTTTACTGACTTGAACAAAGGTGACCCAAAGGCTAGTTTCCAAAAATTGTACATGGTAATTCATTTGTAGGCAGATAGATAATTGAAATGACCAGGACAAATATTTCTTCCCTATTTTATAAGCCTATATATAGTAGGTTTAGTTTGGTCAGGGCCAGGGAATTTTTTAACATAAGAACATACAAAGAAGTTAGCAGAAGAAGGTCTATCTAATTTGCTCATATTGCAGGGTCCACAGCTTGAGCTACTGTCCTTGCCCCATCACTCCTTCCATCCTCCCTACCCATGATCCTTATCTTCCCCCTATGCTTATCCCAGCCTCTGTTGAAACTGCCCACTGTCTTCAATGAGACCACTTCTTCTGGCAGTGCACTCCAAGTGTCCACCACCCTCTGTGTGAAGAAGTGCTTCCTGACCTCCCTCCTAAACCTCCCCCCTCCAGCTTAAGAATGTACCCCCTCCTGTTATGGTTGACACTCAGCTTAAAGAGACCCTCCTTATCCACCTTATTTATCCCTTTCAAGTATTGAAGATCCCAATCATGTCCCCTCTCTCTCTCTCTATCCTTTCCTCCAAGGAGTACATGTTCAGTGCCCTCAACCTCTCCTCGTATACCTTACTCTGCTGACTCACTGTCATCTTTGTAACCTTCCTTTGGACCTTCTCCAGCAGATTAATGCCCATTCTGAGGTGTGGGCACCAGTATTGAATGCCACACTCTAGATGTGGCCTCACCAGTGACCTGTACAAGGGTAGTATAGCCTCCTCTCTCCTACTACTGATTTACCTAGCTATGCATCCCAGCATTTGGTTTGCCCTTGCTGCTGTTTTCTTACACTGCATGGAGTGATTTAGGTCAGTAGTGATCATCACTCCCAAGTCCTTCTCCTGCTCTGATGCAGATACCTGGACTCCACCTAGGTAGTACTCCATCCTGTGATTCTTGGCTCCAATCTGTATAACTTTGCATTTTTTGGCATTCAACCCAAGCCACCAGATCCAGGACTACCTCCCCAGCTTTTCCACATCATCCTGTAGGTCCTGTATCCCTTCAGCTGTGTCCACTCTCCTGCAGAGCATGCTGTCATCCATGAATAGTCACATTTTGCCTTTAATGCCATCCCCAATGTCATTGATGAAGACATTGAACAACACCAGCCCCAGTACAAAGCCCTGTGGGACCCAATGGTGACAACTCAGAGTACCAGATAACTCTCCCCCCACAACCACCCTCTGGATTCTGTCCCCCAGCCAGTTTTCCACCCATCTGGACATCTTATATCTAACCTTGAGATAAGTCATCTTCCTGATCAACCTGTTGTTGAGCACAGAGTCAAAGGCATTGCAGAAATCCAGATACAGGATGTCTACTGTTTGGCCCCTGTCTACTGTCTTAGTGGCCCAAACAAAGAAGTCAATCAGATTAGTTTAACATGATCTCCACTCCATGAATCCATACTGCCTCGCATCTTGGAGACCATGCTCCTCTAGTATTCTACCAGCCTTTCCTTAAGTATAGTCTCCATGATCTTGTACATGATTGAGGTCAGACTGACTGGTCTGAAATTCCCTGGGTCATCCTTGGGACCACCTTTGTGGAGGAGTGCCACATTTGCTATTCTACATTTCTGCGGTGCCATGTCTGACTCTAGTTAACTATTAAATAAGTCTGTCAGTGGCTCTGCCAACTCCTCAGTCAGTTCCCTTAATACCCTTGTATATACTCCATCCGGGCCTGGTGATTTGTCCTACTTTAATGCTAGCAGCCCCCTCCTCACTCTATCCTTCTCTATCACTACATCTGTGTTCCCTTCCCCCCCACTCCTCTTCTCCCTCCTGAAGGCACTGGTCTATCCTCCCTGGTGAAGATCGAACAGAAGTATACATTTAGTATCTCTGCTTTTCCCTCATTATCTTCCACCCACTCCTCCCCTTTCTTAAGCCTAACAATCCTGTCCTTCTTGTCCCTTTTCTCACTTATATAGCAAAAGAAGGCCTTCTGCCCCTTCAACGTAGCTTCAAGAAGCTGCACTGTATGGCCACAGTGCTTATCAAACTCACTAATGACATCAAGCTATCAATGGATAAAGGGCTATACACTGGAGTGATTTTCGTGGATTTAACTAGAGCGTTCGACCTGGTGAGTCACTTGTTGCTATTAGATATGCTGGCCACATTTGTATTCTCCCATGGCTCCTCAACATGGTTCAGCAGTTACCTATCAGTTTGTTCAGATTGACAGTTACAAATCTGATTTTTCTCCTACCAGCATCTCTGTACGACAAGGCTCAATTCTTGGACCACTACTTTTCTCCCTGTTTGTGAATAGGCTGCCTCAAATGTCGAGAACTACCTCTACCATCTTATATGCAGATGATATAGTGTCATACACCAGCGCCAAGGACATTGCCTCCATTAATATCACACTTGAGTCCCACTTTGCCTGTCTACGTGAGTGGCTAGTTCAAAACAAACTTCTTCTGAATACCAAAAAGCGGTGATAATGCTGTTTGGATCAGCACTAAGGGTCAAAGCCAGCTCTGCAACACTGGCCATACATGGCTCGGATGGCTTGCTCCTGGATTTGGTAGACTCTTTCAGACACCTGAGTATAGCCCTTGACCCTTCATTGGGTTTCAACCTCCCATATCACTAACACTTGTAAGGCGATCAATATTAAGATAGGGCTGGCCTACAAAGTCAGAACATCCTTAAACTCTAAGGCAAAATTAGCCATCGCGCAGGGGCTACTATGACCCAACCTGACTTATGGAATCACTTCCTATAAAGACGCTAACAAGGGACTATTGCAGAAGTGAGACACCTGTTATAATAGTAGCTTTCACTTCACACTATCAGTATCTAGGCGCACCCACCATTGTGTACTTTACTCCAGTCTGGGCTGGCTCTCTCCTGCCTCTTACCAAGTTTATAGTACAGGATACACAACTGACAGTATCATCCAAACTGGAACACCAATGTCCCTTGCATGCTTGATGAACCTGGCCCATCAGACTTACCCACTGAGATCTACCGAAAAGTCACTCCTTAATATACCCAAATGCACCACTAGGATGGGTGAGCAGACATTTGTGGTGTCTGCCCCAAGGCTATTGAACTTCCTGCCTTCAACTGTGAGGAACTCCACTGCACACCTGATCTTTAAAAATGAGCTCCATGCCTGCCTCCTGGCCTCTGACAGCTGCACTTGTGATTTAACCCCTGGGGAGGACACCTAGTTAGGCTTCCTTTGCATGACCCTTTGCATGACCCTTCAGCACATATTTAGGCACTTATCACTCTCACCCACTTTTAAATAGCAGGCAAAGACGGGCTGTGAGGTATCACACTGCGAGACTGTCTGGAATAGTTTATCTATTTCTTATACCATATGGTCTAATTCCTTGAAACTGTATTGTGTATTCCTCTACATCTATGGCTAGTCTAGTGTAATTTCTCATTTCTCCTGTACAGTAGGTATCACCATACCTACTGAACTTGTACATACTCCTCTCCCAACACCTCCTGCCACTGATTCAGCACCATCCTCTTCAACCCATCCCTCTCTCGCCCCCCCCCAACTACTACCCATCTGCCTACTCCTTCTGCCTTCGCTCTTTCTACTTTGATACCCCCACTTGCACATTGCCTTCACCACCTCCCCTTTTGGCTATACTAACTCCCAATAAACAGAAGCCTTTAGCACCTGATAGGATAATGACATGATGTTAGCTACTGCTCTGAACATCCCTGATTGTACTTTGAACTGGTGAGATGTGTATGTTTACGACTGAGGGTACTGTTTACCAATGTACTCTGAATCCATTGATGTGGCTATGTCTTGCTGTGTATGTATTATTATGTTATGTATTATTGACTCCTAACTGTTGACCTTTGACAAGGCCTTTGGCTGCTACTGTGTCCCCTACTCATGTATTCGTCCCCCCCTTTCTTTTGTTTCATGAGGATCCTTTGTAAAAAAGCTTTTAGCTCAAAGACTGAATTTCCAATTACTCAATAAATAAATAAATAAATAAATCACCATGCCTGTTTATACTGTAATGTGCTTGACCCAAGTCTGTATTATGTAATAGTAACCATTGTTATGTGATATGCTTTTACGTATGTCTGTCACTCTCCCAGGTTGTGACTGAAAATAGGCAATTTCTTTATCTAGAACACTTACCCAGTAATCAAAAACTAAATAAATAAATGAATAATTCCTTCAGCTATCTGCAGCTCCTTCTGTGCCTTAGCTTGCCAGAATTCCTTACTTGCCTCACTAGCCAACCTAGGTAATTTTCCCTATCCACCTCTGTCTTGGTCTTCCTGAATTTTCTATAGCCTATTCTCTTTTCCCTTACTGCCTGGGTGACCCAAGAACTCAATCAACCAAATCTTTATCTATCCAGGTGAACATCATTGAGCACAGCTCATTTGCAAGATGGACCTGGTAAGGTCAAGGTTCAATTTACATAAGCACATAATATAATTCAGTGTACACATATTCCAAGGATACATTCTAATCAGACTATACACTAATTTCAGTTGTAGCAGTACAAAGGAAGGGTACAATAAAAGAATAAGATGAGTTAATAAACAATTAACACCAAGTTTTTTCATATGTACATAGATTGTGGAGTATACAGCTTGTTTGATTGGTAGAAGAAGAATTTAGGGTATGATTTGAAATGTAGTATATCGGGGGGTTTCGGGGGTTTTGGGAAGGAGGAAGATGTGATGTCTGGTCAGCTGCTAAGATGTTTCTGCAAGGACTGATATGTGAGGGGTATATACGAGAGGGACAGGTGATAGAGGAGAGAGAGACAAATTAGGGTCTTAATAGTGGTTGTAATTGGGGGTGAGGGGAAGGGGAGAGGGAAGTGGTGTACATGGCAAGTGGGGGAGGAGGAAGGCGGGGGGAGGCCGATACTGTGGTAGGGATCAACAGTGGGCCTATGAAGAAGGAAGGAGGCCAGCACTGGGGTAGTGTATAACAGGGGTATTAGGGCGGTGATGTATAATAAGGGATTAAGGGGAGGTGGATGGATGGAGAGGTGTATGGAGTGTGAGGGGCGGAGACTCTTGGGAAAGGTGGATAGCTTCCGCAGATGAGTCAGCTATCTGGGGAGGGAGATGGATAAGATTAGGAATACTCTACTGTTTGTGGAAACAATTACATTTTTCTTTGATAAGCATAGAATACAGATATTTGAAGGATGTAATTGAAATGTGTCTGTTCACTTTCAGTGTCTTCAACATCGTGTTCCATAAGGCAGATAACACATAGCTGATGGCAGATCTACCATATCGAGAATTGAATTTGGGCACTTTAAGCATGATGAAGTTTAGACTTCTTAGGGCATATTTACCTGACGAGGCTTGTGTGAAGCAGTCTGAAACATATTTTGGTAGCATCTGGGTTATTGCTCTGTAAGTCCATAGTGTGGCATTCCTGTCTCTTCTAAATTGGAGCGAGGTCCATCCAACTGCAGCATAGAGTGAACAATGGTGAGTGCTGAGAGGTAGATCTGTAATAAACCTCAAGGATCTATGGTAAAGTGTGTCCAGTTTGCTCAGATATGAGATGGGGCAGCAACCAAGTAGGAAATCTGCATAATCTATTACTGATAGAAATGTGGACTGGACCAGCTTCTTTTTAGAATCGCTTGTGAGAAAGTGCTTTATTCTGTAACAGAGTCCAAGTCTCTGTTTGAGATTTTTTAGCAAATCTTCCAGATGTTCTAAATAGTCGAGTCTGCTGTCTACCCAGCCACCCAGATATTTGAATTTTGTGACATATTCAAGATTTTCACCAAGAACAGTGGATATATGAGGGAGATTGTTTGGGATGTAGTGTCCTGCTTGTATTTGGGGGGAGAAAAACATTGCCTTCATTTTTTTTGCATTTAGCAGAAGTTTTTTTCCCAGTAGTTGATGTTGTAATAGGTTGAATTCTGCTTGTTATTCTATGCATGCTGTTACAAGAGAGGGGTGACTGACATACAATACTGTATCATCTACAAACAGGTGTACAGTGGCTTTGGTAAGGTTATTGTTGATGCTATTGATATAGATGGCAAATAGGATTGGGCCGAGGATGGATCCTTGGGGTACTCCTCTTTGTAGTGGTTTGAGTGGGGATAGGTCTCCTTCAGCCTTCACCTGCTGGGTCCTTCCCATGAGATAGTTATTAAACCATCTAATGGAGTTTGAGTCGAGTCCTATGGATTTCAGGGAGGAGAGGAGCAGTTCTTGGTCGACTGTATCGAATGCTTTACTCAGGTCTAAAAATACAGCACAGACACAATTTTTTTGTCCAGTTTGAGTTGCCAATCATTGGTTACTTTTGCAAGGGCTGTGATAGTACTGTGTTTGGCTCTAAATCCAGATTGTGCTGGATTTAAAAGATTAGCCTCTTCAAGGTATCCTCTTAGTTACATAGAAACATAGAAACATAGAAGTTGTCGGCAGATAAGGACCGCAAGGCCCATCCAGTCTGCCCATTTCTTTTTCTACCTTATAAATGTGCTATCGCCCTTTGCTCTGTCAGTGGCCTATCTATTCATAGTCATTTGTATTGCTCCCTTATGCCTATCCCATGCCTGTTTGAAGCCCTGCACTGTATTCATAGCCACCACTTCTTGTGGTAAGCCATTCCATGCATCCACCACCCTTTCTGTGAAAATAATTTCCTCACATTCCCCTTAATCGGCCTCCCTCTAATCTCATGCTGTGTCCTCTTGTCCTGCTATTTTTCTTATATTTAAACATGTTAGACTCTTTCACCTTGTTTATGCCCTTAAGGTGTTTGAATGCCTCGACCATATCACCTCTCTCCCTCCTTTGCTCAAGGGTATACATATTGAGCTCTGTTAATCTGTCCTCATATGTCTTCTGATGCAGTCCCTGCACCATTTTGGTTGCCCTTCTCTGGACTGCCTCAATTTGGTTAATGTCCTTGTGAAGATGTGGCCTCCAATACTGCATGCAGTACTCCAGATGGGGCCTAACCAGTGTCTTGTACAGAGGGATTATTACCTCCCTCTTACGACTTGTGATACCCCTACTAATACACCCTAACACCCCCCCCCTAGCCTTACCTACTGCTTTAGAGGTCTGCTTGGATGATTTTAGGTCATCAGTGATGATGATGCCCAAGTCTCTTTCTTCCTTTGTGACTGCTAGCAACTCCCCTCCCAGCCTATAGGTGGCTTCAGGGTTTCTCTTCCCTATGTGCATGATTTTGCACTTCTTTGCATTAAATCCCAGTTGCCACTCTTCTGACCATTCTGCTAGTTTATCCAGATCTCTTCTCATTCTGCCCACCCCATCTGGATCATCTACTCTGTTGCAGATCTTGGTGTCATCTGCAAACAGACAAGCCTTACCCTCTAGTCCATCTGCAAGGTCACTAATGAAGATGTTGAAGAGACTGGCCCCAGGACTGATCCCTGAGGTACCCACTTATGACTTGCATCTCTTCTGACTGTATACCATTTACCACCACTCTCTGTTTTCTGCCCGTCAACCAGTTTGCCACCCAGTTGACCAACTTCTGACCCACCCGAGCCTACCCAGCTTATTTATCAATCTTCTCGTGGAGCAGTGTCAAAGCTTTGCTGAAGTCAAGGTGGGCGATCATCTACTCCCCTTGGTCCACCACTCTGGTTACCCAGTCAAAGAAATCTATGAGATTAGTTTGACAGGACCTTCCTTTGTAAACCCATGCTGTCTTGGATCCTGTGCCCCTATGGATTCCAGGTGTTGCACTATCCTTTCCTTAAGGAGTGCCTCCATAATCTTGCCCACTACTGAGGGTAAGACTGACCGGTCTGTAGTTCCCGCCTCCTCCCTGCTACCACCTTTGTGGAGCGGATCACATGAGCCCTTCTCCAGTCTTCTGGGAGCTCTCCTGTGCTCAGAGACTCACTAAACAATTCTGCTAATGGCTCTGCTAGTTCCTCCTTTAGCTCCGTAAGTACCCTGGGATGTATGCCATCAGGTCCCATTGCCTTATCCACCTGAGCTTAGCAGCTCTTGTAGGACCCTTTCTTTTTGTGAAGGAGTAGTTCCACCTCCCTCCCCCTGTGTCCATTACTGAGCTGTGGGCCCTGCCTACCTTCTCTTCAGTAAATACTGAGCAAAAGTATCTATTTAGGATAGATGCCTTTACAGGGTCCTCCTCCTCACATGCTCCCTTTTCTCCATTAAGCTTGGCAATACCCCTCTGGACTTTCTCCTTTCACTAATGTATCTATGAAAGTCTTGTCACCTTCTTTACTGTTCGTGCTAGTGTTTCCTCAGTTTGGGACTTTGCCTGCCTTACTGCCTTACCTGCTTCCCTTAGGGCAGTTTGGTATGCCTCCCTATCTTCATCCCGCTGTGTTCCCTTATATTTCCTGAAGGCCAGCCTTTTGGCTCTGACCTTTTCTGCTACTGTATTTGAGAACCAAAGTGGTTTCCTTCTTCTTTGCACTTCCTTTTCTGTCTAACACAATGGGATGTTGCTTCAAGTATTGCATCCTTAATGCTTGCCCACTTTGCCTGTACCCCTCACGGTGTTTCTTTTGCCAGGGCTAGCTTAACTCTGTTGGCCATCTTATCAAAGTCAGCTCCTCTGAAGTCCCATATTTTTGCCTTGGAATGGGATGATTTAGATGTAGTAGCCAAATTGAACCATACCATGTGATGGTCACTGGCCCCAGGTGACCTTCTACCTGGAGATCTGTGATCCCTTCTTTGTTAGTCAGTACTAGATCTAGGATAGCCCTGTCTCTTGTGGGTTGCTGTACCAGTTGTTTGAGCCCTCCCCTGCAGAATCCACTATGAGTCTAGTTCTAGCAGATGTTCCTGCTGGTATTGACCAATCTGTATCTGGCATGTTGAAGTCTCCCATTATCAGAACCTCCCTTTAGCTGTCATGTTTTGTATATCTTCTAACAGTAATGTGTCTATGTCCTCCTCTGGTCTGGGGCCTGTAGACAACCCCAGTTCTTATGGCTGTCCCATTTCCTGTTTCCAGGGTGACCCACAGTTCTTCTGGCTCCTTATGTGTATTCTGAATTTCTGTAGCTTTGATATTTTCTTTAACGACAGGGCCACTCCTCCCCTTTTGCACCTCGGTCTCTTCTGAACAATACATAGCCAGGTACTGAAGTCTCCCAAGTGTGGTTACTGGTAAACCACGTCTCACTAATTGCTACTATGTCCAGTTTAGCCTCTGACATTATGCCTGCAGGTCTGGGATCTTATTTCCCAGGCTGTGAGCATTGTGTATGATTTTCCATTGGCCAGATTTTGGTGTGTTGGTTGTTGGGTGAAGTTTGGCATTACCTGTGCGTCGTGTGGGGAGGCAGACCTTTTTCTTACCTGGTGTTGCAAATGAGCGGCAAACATGCTGAATTCCTGTTTGACCACTAGCTGAGGGGAGGGTGTTCTTCCCATTCGGCGTATGGGGTGCTGCACCCTCTCCCCATTTGCTAGTTTAAATATTCTGCAAAGACATCAAACTTCTGCCCCAATGCACTGACTCCTCTTTAGTCAGATGCAGTCCATCAAATTTAAAGAACTTTCGCTCCCAGAACTGTTGCCAGTTCCCTACAAATCTGTGTCCTTTTCCTGGCACCAGTCCTTGAGCCACGTGTTTAGCTCCCTATCTCCTTCTCTGACCTTCCGTCCATCTGCTCCCCTTTTCCAGATTGGCAGGATCTCAGAGAAGGAGATGCCGGGCGAAATAGATGATAGTTTGTCACCCAGCCTAGTCAGGTGTTCCTTGGTCTCCACAACTGACTGGCTGGCGAGATCATTAGTCCCTATGTGTACTAGGACATCAATGTTTTCTCCTGCTTTGTGAACAATTTTAGCAATGCGGTCAGTGTGGTAGTTGGGTGCTCACAATTTTTTCCAGCAGCTTGGATAGCACAGGGAGAATGGAGATTGGCCTGTAGTTGTTGAGGTCCATGGGGTCCTCTGCTTTCAATAATGGAATAACTTGGGCGGTTTTCCAGATCTATGGAATAGATCCTAACTGTAATGAGAGGTTAAATAGGTGTGTTATTGGCACTGTTAATACTTGTATGGCAATTTTTAAAAAACAGGGGTCAAGGGAGTCTGCACCTGCACTTTTTTTGATGTCCAGCTGTGATATTAGTTCTTCCACCTGTTTCAGAGTGGCTGGTATGAAGTAGAAGGTGGAGTCAGTTACCCGTGCTTCAGTGTACTTTATACCTAACTGGGATTGCATTTGGTTAGCCGGAGAGGTGTTGAATGCTAGACCAGCGGTTGTAAAGTGATTGTCAAAGGACTCCAAGACTTCCAGTCTATCAGAGATGGTTCCCTTTCCGTTGTGTATTTTGTCTAGGAGTGAGTTACTTGGATCATGTCCTGCTATATCTTTTATAGCGCTCCAGAACTTGGCAGGGTCATGGCAGGAGGAGTTTAGTTCAGCCATTTAGTAAGCAGCCTTAGCGTCTCATATTTTTCTGGTGCAGATATTCCTGGCTTTTTTGAACAGCTCCCAATCAGTTTATATCTTAGTTTTTCGTGCCTTTTTCCATAGCTTGTCTCTGTCAAGGAGGGTGGATTTAAGGTCAGGAGTGAACCAACGACAGGTTTTATTTTCGATGCGTACTTTAGAAACTTGTGCATGGATATTAAGGGCACCTGTAATAATGTCATTTAGCACCTCGTATGCTGTCTCCACTGTGTTTGCTAAGTAAAACTCTTGCCATCATGTGGAGTGATTTATCTCTTCCAGATATGCCTCAATGTTACATTTTTGTTTTGATCTCCTCTTTGTGAACTTAGTGGGGGATGACAGCTTACATGCTGATCTTACTCCCGCAATAAGGCAGTGGTCGCTGATGTCATTGATCAGTACTCCAACATGCAAGAAAAGGTGAGATTTATTCACCAGTATAACATCTAATAGTGTGCTGTTGCTTGTATTCTTTTTGTTGATTCTGGTAGGTTCATTTATGAGCTGTGTAAACTCATATGTATTGTAGAATGATATTAAGGGTGTAGCTGCCTTGGAGAGCCAGTTTAGGTTTAGGTCTCCTATAATTATAGTTTCTTCCATCCCCTTTTTGATTAAGTCACCCAGATGGGATAATGGCTTGAGATCAGCTGAGAGAGGCCTATAGCAGCCAATTAGCTGCAACGATGCAGTGTGGGAGAGAGCTACTTTGAGGGATAGGCATTCAAATTCTTTTGCCATGGAAGATGAGTCGAGGCAGGTTACAGATAGGCTGTCCTTTATGTATATCGCAACACCCCCTCCCCTAGTTTGGCAGTCAGCTCTGAATAGTTGATAATTGGGTAAATTTATGTCTTTGTTGGCTGTGGCAGGCCTGAGCCATGTCTCGGACACTATTAGTATATCTGGTAGGGTATGGTTAACCCAGGCTTGGATCATCGTGATATTTTTTAGCAGACTGCATACATTAATATGGAAAGAGCTTAGTCCTTTAATCTTGGCTAAGTCTGTTGGTGCAGTGATGGCCTCTGTGGGTCCTGGGTTAAGTTCCACATTTCCTGAGCATATTAACGGGACACTGTCAACCCCCTTAGATCTGAAAGTGTCCCTAGATTAAAAAACATATTGTATGATTGCCAAAATTCTGTAAAGATTGTTGATGTAGCTGGTAGTTTGATTCTGACTCTTAATTTCATTAAAAAAGTAAAAAAAACAGACTTCCCAACATACTGGTGTTATCATACCAAAACAGGTTTGTTTACATTCCTTGATCAACTCCAATTGCATCTTTTCTGGACTTGGGAACACCCACAAAACAGTCTAGCCCTCATGATTCATTGGGAGATTAGGAGGCTACTGCCTCATGAGTGACTGCACTGTCTGTGTGTGTTTCTAACGCTCAGGACATATGCAGTAAGAACAGAACCATGATTGTAAACAAAAACAAGGTTGTTTATAAATATACATGGCCATGCATTTCAGTTCTACTAAACAAGAATACAGACAAAACAAACAGCAACATCAGTGAGTTTTAGAGAGGGTAAGCAATCATAAAATGTGGGGTTTCAACTAGAAATAATGTGATGAAAAACAGGTTGACAGTGTCCCTTTAATAATAATATCAGTATTTTCATAATTGCCTCAAGAGATAGGTTAAAGAACTGAACCACCCAAGTGCTTTGTCCTTTGTGTTCTTCTTCCTGAACCTTATGCAGTCCTCTGTGGCAACCATTATTCCTTCTTTAATGGTGAACCACCTTTGATCCACTCCCATAACTGCTCTGATGCCTGCCAGGTGACTCCTTAGTACTTTGCCTATCTTCCTGAAGTCCACCCTCCTAAAATTCAAGATTTTGGTCTTAGTCAGGATGCTTTCCCTGCCCATATCCAACTGGAACCACACTATGCAATGGTTATTGCTACGCAGGAATTCCCTGACTATTATTTCCTGTACATGCTCCCCATTTGTGAGCACCAGATCAAGAATTGCCTCTGCTCTTGTTGGTTATGTGATGCCCCAGAGTCAGGAACCCATTTTGCAGTCCTTCCAGGATCACCTGACTTCTAGCACATGTTGTGGATGGTACGCTCCAGTCCACCATGGGCAGGTTGAAGTCCCCCACAATTACCACCTTGCCTTTCCCCATAGCTTCCAATATTTATGCGCTCATTTCCCTGTCCCTCTCCTCATCCTGGTTGGGTGGTCTGTAAACCACTCCATCTTCAACTTTCTCCCTCTATTGGACTGTAACTGAACCCATAATGCCTCCACCTTCCCTTCCTGTGATTCCTCCCTTGTGCAAGTTGTTCTCTCCCTGATGTAAAGTGCCACCCTTCCCCCCTTCCTGACTACCCTGTCCCTCCTGTATAGTTTGTATCCAGGGATCACAAGATCCCAGTCATGGTGTGGTGCTGCCCAAGTCTTGGTTACTGCCACTATGTCCACCCTCCTGTCTCCTAATAGTACCTGCAGGTCATCCATCTTGTTTCCAAGACTCCGCACATTCAGAGACAGCACCCTCCACCTAGAATTTTTCCCTTCCTTCCCTTCCGTCTATTCTTCTCTTCACATTTCTCCCCTCTGTGTGCACTCCCCACCTACCTTTGTTATGTGTTTCTCACCCCCTTCATCTTTTGCTGCTTTGCCACCCCTTCCACCTCCTCCTTCCTCTAGACCTCTTCCATCAGTATGGGGGGGAAGGTTCATTGACCTCCTCCTCTTAGAGTCTTTGGGCCTGCATGCCCCCTGACGCCCACCCCCTTAGTAGTTTAAAGTAAGTGTGGTGGCTATGTATTCTCCCAGTTTGTCCCTGAGTACCTTAGAACACTTTCCACTGAGGTGTAGCCTATCTGGTGAAAAGAGTGCTTTGCTTGACCAGGTCTCCTCCCAGTCCCCAATACAGGTGAACATCCCCTCCCTGCACCATTTCCTCAGCCAGTCATGAAAATCCTCTATTCTTCTTTTCCTAAATGTGCTGGCCCTTGGTACGGGCATCACCTCTGAAAGGGCCAGCAAACTTACTTCCTCCTTGCAGATCTTACCTAACTCCCTGAACCTACTCAGTATTTACTGAAATTTAATACTTAATTCACCTTCTTACTCCTGTAAAAACACAGGAGCTGGCTGATTCTGCTCCCTCTCTCAGATGAAACATAATGTAATCCCATGTATGATCATGACTGTAAAGTACAGGGTGGGCCTTACAAGCTGCAGGCTGAAACCATGGTTTTCCCACAATATGTTACTCCTAACTTACAAGAAGACCAAAACCATGCTGATCACATGTTACCAAAAAAGAACAAGTTCCAGCCCTTTGGTATCACTAACCAGGAAGGAAAAGCCCTGGAACAGGTCAACACCTTCAGATATCTAGGTGTCTACCTAGATAACAATCTTTCTTTTGCACACAATGTTGACCAAGCTATAAAAACAGTAAATAAAAAACTGGGTGCCCTTTATAGACACAGACTGTACATGAACAAGGAGGTCAGATGGCTAGCAGTCCTCCCTGTGATAGACTACAGGATAGTGGTCTACAGTGCAGCCACGGACTCAACTCTACACAGAGTAAAGTTTGCTCTTAACAAAATGTGTCGCCTAGTCCTACATGACTGATGCACACCTGCAACCTCTACACCAATACAGGATAGCTACCTCTTGACCTACATATCAAGTATCAAACGAGCTTTCTGGCTAAAAAGACCTTCCTTGGTCTCTCCTCCCACTCTCTTAACTCTTTTATCTGCCAGTGCATCACAAACACCCCACTGAAGTGCCCTCAGGAAATCCCTACTAGTACCTTTTTGTAGGAGCAACCTAACTAAGCACTTCTTCCCTGCTAGATCGCCAACTTGGCTTAATGAGCACCCAACCACTATACTGGACTGTCCACGCCTGGTCATTTTAAATCTGCCTTGAGAAAGTACTTTGCATCCAAAATGACTTGCAACTGCACTTCAATACCTAATGTAACCCCCTTATGGGACCACATCATCCAACTCACCCCTCCTTCCCTCCTCTCCCCCTCATCTCCTCCCTACACCTGCTCCTTCCCACCCTTTCCATTCTATCCTATGTTCCCGATTACCCTGACAATGATACATTGTAGTGGTTGTTTACTTGTTTCTAGATCAAATGAAGGTCATTTTGTTGAAATGCTTGTCCAAATCATTGGATTGCTTGTGTCTTATCCAAATACTGCTCAGTAGTGTATGATGTGGAACCTTTCTAAATGAGCCCTGGCTCAAAGGTGTATCTCCAAAATATTAATAAATAAAATTAATAAATAAGAAACCAGAATCAAATGTTTGGAACTGTGGATGCATACTGAATATGCCCAATTTTTGCTTGGCTTGCTAATGAGCACACATGGCATGCAAGGCCGCAAAGTGCCATTTATAAGTCATTTTGCACCCATTAGCATCTCCACACAATGCCACTGTGTATGAATGTGTGGAGGCATCTAGCACTGCCTTGGTCACCTCCATTTCAAGTGACATACCAATCTACAAATACAAAAATGCCCCATTCCCTGGTTGTTTAGTGGATCTCCATACCATGCTGTCATATAGTTAGATACTATTTCTCTGGTAGCCTAGTGGACCCCCCCCCCGCCAATTTCCATACTGTGCTGTCAAATAATAAAATAATCAACTACCTGGCAGTCTAGAGGAGCCCCACTCTCCAATCACTGTTAAAACTCTCTCCCTCAGCCCACCCACTCAGTACCCACCACTCACTCTCCCCATCTGTCCCTGACTGACCCCACCAAATGTTGTAGTAGCTGCTGCTAGGTTCACTGACAGCTGCAGGCACAGACCACCTAGGCAGATCACCATCTGAGTGACAGGGATAGAGTTCATGGGTACTGCAAATAACTATTTCTAAAGTAAGTGCACACTTACTTACTTTAATTACACAGCAGCAGACCAAGGTGGTGAGCAGAGGGGAAGTGCTGGTCACGATCTTTTGGCCTGGAAGCAGATATCTTTTAATATTTGAAGGGGTGAGTCAGTTGCAAGGGGAGGGAGTGAGTTATGGGTGCTAAGTAGGTAGCTGAGGTGGGGGATTTTGGCAGCAATCAGATGTGGGGGGGAGAGGTCCGCCAGACTAAATGGCAATGGGTTATTACATTATTTGCCAATGTGATCTGGTGATTGGAAATGTCCACTAGACTACCAGAGAATGGGGTATTTTATAATTTGACAGCACAGAACTGTGACCTGGAGTGGGTTGGTGGACCACTAGACTACCAATGTGGGCAAGTAACAGTATAGGGCACTATCAGTACAGTGATGGGAGGGGGGGACTTCTAGACTACTAAAGAGGGCAGGTTACAATATAGGGAACTTTTAACATAGTGATAGAGGGTGGGGTGACACTAGTCTGACAAGGATTGACAGCTCTCACTGTCAGTCAGCTACTCAGCACTCAGTCAGAGGTGAAGGTAGGGTCAACGTGCACCACTATGTTCTTTAATAAGAGCAGGGTTTTGAAAACATTAAACAGCACCATGACACTGGCTGATAAACCTCTGAGTATACTACTGCACCCTGTATGCAAGAGTGGTTCCCCATTGGCAGTGGTACAATGGTAAATTCTGTGTTTACATGCTGTCTGCTTAGTGCCACACTCTGGGGTCCCCAACTATTGCCCAAGTCCTGTCCAACCTCACAAAATCCAGTTAGAGCATTGTTAACATGTTTAGCAATATGCTACCCTTCTGAAAACGTGGGCCATTGTTGTCTAATAGTTTGCCCAAGAGGCCACTGGTCAACATTGGTCAGAATCTCAAGCTGTTCACATTGGTGTGAATCTCAGATTGGTCACTGACTCTCTTTGTTACCTTTGGCACTTGACCTCCTTCTGTTTCTGTCTTTCCCAACTCTAACATGATGTAGAGCAGAAAGATCTAGCAGCTAAAGGCACCAACATCCTATCCTGGGATTCTCATACTTTTTATGTTCGCTTGTGGGCATGCACAAGGAAAGTCTTGCAACAGCAGGACTTTTGGAGGTGTGAAAACCTCCTTGCCAATGCAGTGCTGAGTGTAGCAGGCATGACTCTAGGGGACCAATATATGCCAAGCTGTGTATGACAGCAGTTCAGCTGTGTTGGTCTTCACTTTTAAGAAAAGGTCTACTGCAATCAGTGGTCATAGCTTGTGCAATTTGTATACCTACGTCAACCGAACTGCTGTCATGCACAGCTCAGCGGCTGCAGCCCCCCCCCAAAAAAACAAGCAGTTGGCATGCTGGGAGCCCACCCCAGCTTGCTCATGCTTACGCTGTCACACTGTATGGCGAGCGGGGGTGCCCAATCCCCACTGGCTCCAGTCTCCCCCCAACAAACATGTAGGCGGCATGCTGGGAGCTCACCCCAGCATACCAACAGCATCCGTTTTTTTTTGTTTTCTTTCAATTCCTGTAAAACAAGAAAATAGTCCCTCGGTGAAAGCCTCGCCCACCCTCTGCACTCCCACCTCCCTCCTCCTCACCTAGGTGGCATGCTGGGAGCCCACCCCAGTGTACCAAAAGCATCCGTTTTTGTTTTTGGTTTTTAAAATCCTGTAAAATAAGAAAATGTTCCCTCGGTGAGTCCTTGCCCCCTTCCCACCAAACCATGCCCACCCTCTGTGCACCCACCTCCCCAAACCCTCCCCTCACCTTATACATACTCTGGAGCTTGGTGTGACGATATTTGGTGGACCGGAAGCATGTCTGCACTCTTCAAAGCCGACCACGAACTGAGGAAATGCCGGTAAGCTGCAAAATGGCATAAATAGGGTTTTTCCAACTTAGGTGTATATCTCGGTCATTTTTTGACTTTTGGCATCAAATTTTAAACATGGGGTTCTTGACACCCCTTCTCATGAATTCAGTCACTGTGATGGCATTATTCTGTCATAAAAGGTGATTTTGCAGCCACTGCACGGAATCACTTTTCGGGGCCGATTAACAAAATGACAGTGTCGGTGTTCATGAGGTGGGCTTTCAAAAAACCTATATTGCAAATTTGGTGAAAAAGTTCCAAAAATAATGACTGTTTTACGAGTGTGCATTATGCAGTTTCCACGCATACTCCTCAGTTTGTGAATTTTTAATATTTTCACTCCAGATTTTCAACATAGGCATATTTCCACATCTCCTTATGAACAGTGCAGCTGTAATTTTTCACATTCTGGCTGAAATGTCTTTTCATGCTTCTGGCACAAAATAGCATGGTTGCTGCTGGAAATCAGTGTTCACTACAGAGTAAGACAATCACAGTGATACTGTTCATGAGCAGCGGTCTTAAAATGCCTATGTTGAAAATTTGTTGGCAAAAGTCAAAAAAGTTTGGCAGTGTCAGTGGCTCAGTAGGTAGCACACTCGCATCTGAGGCCGGGAGATCAGAGGGCTATGGGTTCAGTTCCCACATCTGGCACTTGGGTTAATATCCCAATACTGATACTGTAGTGCAGCATGAGGGGGTGCTGCACTTCTGAGGTGCTGTCTTTCGGATGAGACGTTAAACTGAGGTCCCATCTGCCTGTACTGGTGGTAGTTCAGGTGGATGCTAAAGATCCCATGGCACTTATCGAAAAAGGGTAGGGGAATTTCCCCGGTGTCCTGGCCAAATTTGTCCCAGTCACTAAAAAAAATACCACCAACAGCTTAATCTGGTTCAATTTTAGTTACTTACCATCTGTACCCCCCCTTCCCCTGGTCACCACTGAAAAAGGAACTTCTAGGTCTAGTGGGCTTACTGGGTCAAAAAAATTCAATAAATAAATAAGTCCACAAAATGGCTGTGTTACGAGCGCGTGTTACACAGTTTCAACGCACACTCATAAGCTCATGAATTTGTAATATTCCCACTCCAGATTTTCAACATTGCCATTTTCCCACATCTCCTTATGACCAGTACAGCTGTCATTTTCCATATCCTGGCCGAAATGTGTTTTCGCACTTCCAGCGTACAATTGCTATCTCTTGTTGGGAGCTGCAATACTGAACATAGGATTTGCAAGAAAGCGAGTTTTGCTCACAACAGAGGGAGAGGAACCTTTCAATTGTCTTTTGTTTGTAGCAGATAGACTGCAGGTGGAGGCTGCTTCTAACTGAAAGGTGAAATAAGGAATTTACAATTATCAGAAAAAGACAGTCTTGTTACAATTCTTAAGATTTTCAGTGCAGGAAGAGTTCAAAGCACAGCTGACTTATTTTGGGCTGACTGCTTTCAGAGCACAAACCACCAGGCTGTTTTGGGGCTGGGAGGTTTACCTGTGTCTGACTTGGATGTCTGGATTTTTCTCTGTTTGATTAGCAGGGGATTTTCTCTGTCAAATTGTTGTATAGTATCTTGCAGACAGGAAGGCACTCATCGCAGCGGTGGGTCAGAGCTCTTGCGGATTGTTTTGTGAGGGCACAGTTTAGGCCCAACCCTTCCACCCTCACCCACCCCTGAAATAGTTCCTTTATACCTGGGGTTCTGACATCATTTCTCAAGAGTGCAAGGTGCATATCAATGTCATATCCTCTCTAGCACACAGCACTGAAAATATCACATACACATTGTATAATATATATATATATATATATATATTTCTATATAACAAACCAAGCACTCACACACACACACACACACACACAAAAAAAAATACATAGTCATGTGGGGAGTAGTGCAATGTAATGGCTGTGGGGCAGCAGTCTTCTGGGAGTCTTTCTGGAGGCTGAGATGCTGCCCTATTTGCAGACAAATCTCTGCCCTGAGGGAGGAAGTTGCCCATCTTCAGGCCACACTGGACAGCAGTAAGAGAACCTTCCCCCAGGCCAGACTGGATGGTAGGAGGGACCCCCTATCCAGGGAGCACCAGACCCACCACCACTACCTCAGAGGTTGCAAAGAAAGCACAGCAGTTGGACCACAGTGGGCTCAGAGAGGGTGAGGAGGGTGGAACAGAGGCACACCCAGTCAGTTGTTTCACTCCACAATCCATACACCATTCTGGGGGAGCACAGCTCCCCTATGGAAGCACCCACGGAGGAGATTAAGGAGGCTGAGGACACCTGTCACAGGAAGGAGGCAGAGGATGCCACAAGGAAAGGAAGCAGCTCCTGGTGGGGGACTCAATTATTAGGGGGATAGAACTGGGGGGAGCAGGGAAAACTGAAGTAAAGTGCCTGCCTGGTGCCATGGCTTGTAAGGACAGGAAGCGCATCCTCATGATCATGAGAGCAGCTGCACGGGAGTCTGAGCTGGATGTCATTGTCCACCAAGGGACAAATGACTTGGCTCAACATGAGATTAGAGCAGTGTAGAAGGACTTTGTAGAACTGGGGAGGGGCCTAAGACAAGTAGCACACACAGTATCCTTCTCAGAGGTGCTGCCTATAAATGGCATGAGTGAGGCAAGGGTACTTTGCACCATGCAGTTAAATGAGTGGTTGAAAAAATGGTGTGGAGCACAGGGGTTTGGCTTCATTGGGGACTGGGGTTCCACCTGGAGGGACACCAGCCTATACTGGCAGGATGGTCTGAATCTGTCCAGGAAAGGAACAAGTCTTTTGAGCAATAGGTTTAAATGCTTCAATGGCAAGCTTTTAAACTAGTCAAGGGGGTAGGCACTGATAAGCAGCAGGAAAATCCCAGCCTCTCCCTACAAAACAGGGTACTAAATGGGAAAAAGACTGAGGTAGAAAGGTCAGTGGGGGATGCTGCAACAGAAAGTAAAGCCATCAAAAAATGGAAAGCAATGAGTACCAATGCACATAGTCTGAGTAACAAGCTTCCTGAATTAGTGGCCTTGATGGAGGAGGAACATCTGGATATCGTGGCAGTCACAGAAACATGGTTCACACAAAACCATGACTGGGACGTAAACATACCAGGATACACTATCTACAGGAGAGACAGAAAGGGTAAAAGAGGAGGAGGAGTAGCTCTTTACATAAGGGAAGGAATCAAAGTAACAGAACAAAAGAGAAAACAGGGAGGAGAAGAAGCACTGTGGGTAAATTTGGAGACCGGCAATGGCACCACAATCCGCAGAGGGGTTGCATACAGACCCCTTCTCAGGGGAAGGAAATGGACAAGGAAATGATAGAAAGTATACTTAGTATGGCAAAAAAAGGGGAGATATTGCTGATGGGTGATCTGAATATGCCAGATGTTAACTGGAGTGCAGTTGCAGCAGCCACTTGAAGAGTGGGGTTATTCTAGATGCCCTACAGAGGCATGCTCTTAGACAACTAGTATTGGAGCCCACTCGAGAGGGAGCAATCTTAGACCTGGTTCTCTCAAATGGAGATGAAGAGAGGATCACAGATGTAAGTGGGTAGTCATCTGGGAGACTAGCGACCATCGAACAGTATGGTTCACAATAAACACAGCAATAGAGTCAAGCTACAAAGGCAAAGGTACGGACTTAGGAGGGCTGACTTTGCCAAATGGGTAAGTGCCTAAGGAATGTATTAGCAAATGGGCAGGAAGGAGGGTGGAAGAACAATGGGGAATAATAAAACTGCCATCACAGAGGCAACAAGCCTTTGTGTGAAGCAAATAAACAAAACTAAGCGATGTAAGAAACCACTATGGTTCTCAAAGGAAGTGGCAGTGAAGGTTCAAGAGAAAAGAAAGCTTCAGAAGCACAAGGAATCACAGAGGAGCAGGACAGAGAACTGTATCAGTTAAAGTAAAAGGAAGCGGAAGGCAGTCAGAACAGCAAAGGCCCAAACCGAGGAAAGATAGCCAACTCAGTTAAGAAGGGGATAAAACCTCTTATAGGTACATCAGGGAGTGAAGGAAGACCAAGGGAGGGATAGTGAGGCTTAATGGGGGAGGGTGGGCAGAGGGAGACTGTGAAAGGCAGAGAGATACTAAACAAATATTTTGCTCCAGTATTTACAAAGGAAGAGGGATACCTAGAACAAACAGTAGAAACACACTGGATACAGAAGTTGATACCAGCCCATTTACAGAAGAAAGAGGGTTCTGAAAGAACTCTTAAAACTGAAGGTGGACAAAGCAATGGGGCCTGATGGGATTCATCCAGAATTCTAAAAAGAACTAAGGGTAGAATTAGTGACACCACTGACTACCCTGTTTAACAAATCATGGGAGGATGGGGTGGTACCCAAGGATTGGAGGAGGGCAGATGTGATTCCCCTTCACAAAAGTGGAAGCAAGGCAGAAGCAGGAAACTACAGACCTGTTAGTTTAACCTCAGTCGTAGGGAAAATGATGGAATCACTTCTGAAGGAAAGAATTGTCAAGTATCTAGAGGCCAGAGGGGCACAGGATCCAAGGCAGCATGGATTCACAGCAGGAAGGTCATGCCAGACAAATCTGATAGATTTCTTTGACTGGGTGACCAAAGTAGTAGATCAGGGAGGGCTGTGGACATGGCCTACCTAGACTTTAGCAAGGCATTTGACACAGTCCCACACAAAAGATTAATATACAAGTTAGCTAGCCTGGGAGGGTCCCAAGATGACAGCCTGGGTAAAAATTGGCTGGAAAATAGGACACAGAGTAATAGTAAATGGAGTCACTCTGATGAAGGGGGGTTACTAGTGGGGTACCATGAGGGTTCAGTATTAGGACCAGTCCTCTTCAATGTCTTTATAAGTGACATTGCAGAGGGACTGGAAGGAAAAGTATGTCTCTTTGCAGATGACACAAAGATCTGCAACACAGTTGATGCACAAGGTGGGGTGGAAAGGATGAAAAGGGACTTGGCAAGGTTAGAGGAATGGTCAAATGTATGGCAGCTTAGATTCAATGCTAAGAAGTGCAAGGTAATGCACCTGGGAAACAAAAACCCAGGGGAAGAGTACACAATGGGGGGTTAGATACTAACGACAACAAAATGGAAAGGACCTGGGGTAGTCATATCAGATGACCTAAAGGTGGGCAAGCAATGTGAGAGGGCAGCAATGAGGGCTGGGGGATATTGGGATTCACAGGAGAGGCATCACCAGTAGAAAACAGGAAGTTATTATCCCTCTGTACAGACAGCTGGTCAGACCCCATCTGGAGTACTAGTGCAGTTCTGGAGACCCAGTCTTCACAAAGACATAGACAGGATGGAAGCTGTCCAGAGGAGGGCAACTAAAATGGTGCAGGGTCTGCACCAGAAGACATATGAAGAGAGACTAAAGGAGCTTAATAACATATGGCCTCAAGGAAAGGAGGGAGGGGGACATGATAGAAACTTTCAAGCACCTCAAGGGAATCAACAAAGTCCAAGAGGGTAGCATCTTTCAAAAAAGAGGTGTGCAAGAACAAGGGGCACAATTTGAAGATAGAGGCGGCTCAGAGGTAATTTAAGAAGTATTTTTCACAGAGAGGTTTGTGGATGCATGGAACGGCCTTCCGGAGGAGGTCGTGGAGTCAAAAACAGTGGTGGAATTCAAGCATGCATGGGACAGTCATAAGGCAATTCTAGGGGATGGGGGTAGGAAGAAGTAGGCTGCTGGTTAACTAGGATCTGCAGCTTATCCAGTAGGCAGGGAAATGGGCAGACTGGGTGGGCCAAGCGGTCCTTATCTGCTGTCAAATTCTATGTTTATTGCGCAGTCGCTGTGAGAAATCACTGTTCAATACTGAGTAACAAAATCACAGTGACACTATTCATGAGTAGATGTCCTAAAATGCCTATGTTGAAAATTCAGTGAAAACATTCTATAAAATGACTGTTTTATGAGCGTGTGTTGCGCAGTTTCCATGCGCACTCGTAACATTGCAAATTTGCCATATTTTC
The DNA here is from genome assembly GCA_016271365.2 of Neoceratodus forsteri. Lineage (NCBI taxonomy): Eukaryota > Metazoa > Chordata > Ceratodontiformes > Ceratodontidae > Neoceratodus > Neoceratodus forsteri. The sequence continues at coordinate 1,236,640,869 of CM057452.1, forward strand.
ACTCTAGATTTTCAACATTTGCATTTTCCCACACCTCCTTATGAACAGTACAGCTGTCATTTTTCACATCCTGGCTGAAATGTGTTTTCACACTTCCGGCACAGAATAGTGCAGTTCCTGTGGGAAATCACTGTTTGGTACACAGTAAGAAAATCATAGTGACAGTGTTTATGACCAGAGGTGAAAAAATGCCTATGTTGAAAATTTGGTTAAATAATTCCACTGAATGACTGTGTTACAAGCATGCATTCCACAGTTTCCACACAGGCTCGTTCCCTTGAGCACAACCAGGGTGTTAGGGTTCCTAAGACAGACACTTAAGAAGTATGAGGGTGGAATGTTAATCAGATGCAAGAGGAGATGCAGAGAGGTACTCTGTTGGGATATGGATGCTGTAGAGACATGGATACAATGGAGGGGGCCTCCATAAATGCCAAACACCAATGCAAATACCAGCAAGTGAATGTTCGGCATTGACAAATGTTTGCTAAAATTAGTTAAGGACACACCTTCGTTCACTTAAAATGGATGAACTTCTGTACTTTTGAAAAGCACAAAATGGCTATTGTGCCAAGAGAATAAGTCTTCTCCTTTGTTTCAGTGCTGGCAGGTAAAGAAGTAGTTTGTAAAAATACCTGAATGGCTTAATTGAAACCCTGTTTTACTAAGGCTTCTGGACTGATTGGCACAAATCCAGTAATCCAAAGTCGGATGTAGTTTGTAATCACAAAGGGAAATCCCTGTTCATTGTGAGCCAAAAACAAACAATGAGCTCATCTTTGCGTAGGCTTAAACTGCTATGAGTGCTAGTTGTGCAATACAATCAGCCTCTTGCTCCTACCTGCACCTGTGAAGACACTGAGATTTTATTTCAACAGCAATATGAGTTTGGCATAAAGCAGTATGTTCACTATTCATACTCATTGACCATATTAAAGAATTGGAAATAATACAATGGAACCACAGAAGTAGTTGTTCAAAGAATGCATCTGTTGAAAGACCTAGTTTGTCATCCACCACTTTAGGCTGCTGCAGAACGGAGAACCTCTCAAACAAATATCTGGTCATGAAATACAACTGTTAAATGAAAAAAAAAAATATTGAGGTTCCACTTCTTGATATGAATCATTTCTCATGAGTCAATCCCAGGAGAACAAGCAGGTAGTATGACAATCATTGCATAGAAAATACAAAATCACACATGCCCCCACAATGCAAAGCATCATGGGCTGCATATGCAAATCACCACAGAATGTTATGCTGGTCCAACTTTAAGCAAAATTACATGGTGCCGAAAGGCCTCTCACACAGTTTGCAAAGGGTGCTAACAGAAGACATAGACACGTGTTTCGTCCTGCCAGGACTCATCAGTATGCCTCGTCTGTTTGACACCCCCAGTGGAATGGACCAGCTACCCCTAAGGCAGTGTGCCTGAGGTTTGTTAATGGTGAACCCATTAAAATAAAAACTATTTAAAGACAAAAGAACCTCTGTGCGTAAACACTGAGGCAAGGGTTACCCAAAGGGCATTTGGCTGGGAAGCCCAGTTTCAAGAAAATACAAAATCACATGCCCCACAATGCAAAGCATCATGGGCTGCATATGCAAAATCACCACAGAATGTTATGCTGGTCAACTTTAAGCAGAATTGCATGGTGCGATAACTGCCCCTTCTGTCCTGCCTCCTGACTTTCTCAGCCAGTCATCTGTTGCCACCTCACTGTTCCCACCCCTCCCTTGCCCACCCATTTTGTGACCTCACCAAGTCCTCCCTGTTGTGACCTCAAGGCCTTCCTGGGTCCCTCCTCCCTCTGTCCCCCTTCCTGAGCTTCTCACACTTATTGTAAGGGCCTTGAGACAATGGGGTCTGCCCTTTTAATTGGGCAACCCTCTATGTATACTTTTTTCACCAGGACTAAAATAAACTCAAAAAAGAGCATTAGCTATTAAATTTAGCAATGGGTCTAAAGTAATTAATGTTAAATACTATAAATACCTGAGATGTCTTATTGACAATAGGTTAACATTTACTAAACATGTAAACTCAATAGTTAAGAAACAGAATCAAAAATTAGGTGCACTGAGAAGAGTATCAAATTGTCTTATGAATGAAGATAGGATAAACCTAGTTAAACAGCTGCTAATTCCAGTTTTAGAGTATGGTTCACTATTATACATGAATTAATCAAAATCAGTTCTATGCAAAACAGACCAGATGCATTATAAACTAGCAAGATTTGTGACTAAGAGTAAATACAGGACACATCATTGTAAGGTCTGTGTAGCTTGGACTGGTTAAGGCCTGAGTAAAAAGACAATGTCTTTAGTTGTCTTGGTGTCATAAGCTGATAAATTCAAAGTGTCTCATCCACTATATCATCTGGTGAAACTGAGCTTCCAGGAGATAACAAATACAATTTAAGATGCAACTGTTTGAATTTGCCTGTATGTAGGAAATACTGTATAATATATTTGGTGATGCTACTTTACAAATGGAGTATCACCAAGTCCTGAATGTTTACCTAATGATTTGAAGGCTATAAATTCATTTCACAAATTTCAGCTGGATATGATGACATTTTTAAGTTTCTCCTGTGAATGTTATTCATAGCCCAGATGAAGATACATTGTTATGTGCAACTCTGTGTATAAATGTTACTTGAGTTTTAAATGTATTATTGTGTCATATCATTCAGTACAGGATGTTGTTAAATAGGGTTTCTACCCTAACAAACTGTTTCCTGTATAAAAATAAAAATGTTATCATTATCATCAAAAGCGCATCGATCCTCAAGCTTTTCTGCAATATCCCCTATAAAGGATATGAAAAGGCAACAACAGAGAGGGTAAGGACATAATTAAAAAAACTAAATGTAGATAAAGCCATGGGGCCAGACAGAGTCCACCAACACATATTGAAGGAACGCAGCCATGAACTGGCAGCACCTCTAGTGGATCTTTTTAGCAGATTCTTGAGAGAAGGGACAGTTCCCCAGGACTGGAAAACAGCAATAGTGGTCCCCATACGCAAGAGTAGTAGCAGCGAGGAGACAGGAAACTATTGCCTTGTCAGCCTCACCTCTGTGGTGGGTAAGATGATGGAGTCGCTGCTCAAAGAAAGGATACTAGCATTTCTGGGGGAATATGGACAACTGGGCACCAAGCAGCACAGTTTCACAATGGGAAGGTTCTGCCAGACTAACCTAATCCAGTTCTTTGACTCAGTTACTAGGGCTGTGGACCAAGGGGGGGGCATTGATGTTATCCACCTTGGCTTTAGCAAGACCTTCAACTCTGTACCACACAGAAGGCTGCTAAACAAACTCAACCCTATAGGAGGTGGCAGGAAGTCATAGCATGGATGACTAGCTGGCTTAAACAGAAAACTCAATCCATGACAGTAAGTGGGCAGCATCAGGTAGAGGTGGTCAAGTGGGTGCCTGGGTCCATCCTTCTAACAATTACTCTTTAATATCATCATCAGAGATATCACAGAGGAGTTGAGCAGGAATGTGTGCCTGTTTGAAGATGACACAGAAAGCTCTGCAACAGGGTAGACACTGCATAGGGGTTAGAGCAAATGAAAAGTGACCTACTCAGGCTGGAACATTGGTTCAACTTGTAGCAGTTAAAATTCACCGTGAAAAAATGTGAAATTGTGCATCTGGGCAGAAGCAACCCAGAGACAGACTACTATGTGGGAAGGGAGAAACTAACAACCACCCATCAGGAGCGGGATATAGGGGTTATCATATCAGACAATTTGAAGAAAGGTGGACAATGTGAAAAGGAAGCAAAGAAGGCCAGCAGGATGCTAGGATGCATAGAAAGGGGCATCACAAGTAGAAGAAAGGAGGTGATCCTGCCACTGTACAGGTCCCTGGTGAGACCCCACCTTGAGTACTGCATCCAGTTCTCAAGACTTTATCTCAGGAAGGACATAGATAGATTGAGACAGCACAGAGGAGGACAACAAAATGATACACAGTCTCCATAAGTTGCCATATGAAAGCAGGTTACCAGAATCTCAAATGTACCCCTGGAACAACGATAGATAGAGTGGACATGATTGAGAAATTCAAGTTTCTGAAGGGTATAAACAGAGTTCCACCAGCAGCTGTTTATGTCCAGTAGCACCAGTAGGACAAGAGGACATGAGATGAAACTTGAGAGGAGGAAGATTCAGAGGCAACATGCAAATGTTTTCTTCACAGAGAGGGTGGTTACCCATGGAATGGTCTACCAGCTGGAATCATTGGCTCCAGAACAGTAGGGAAATTCAAAGCAGTTTGAGACAGACACAAGGGGATTGTCTTACAGAAATCCTAAAGAGGGGAGGTAGGGCTCAGAGCAGACTAGATGGATCTTTGGTCCCCATCTTCCATCAATTTCTATGTTTCTATTTTTCTATGACTGGTCCAGTAACTCTCTGGTACCCCACTGGTCACTCTCCAGTCCTTAGAGTATGTGTCATCAACAGGGGTCAAAATTAAGTTTTGCAGCCACTAGCCAGCAGGACTAGTGACTGTAAAATCTACTAGCCACACCTACCTTTCCACTGTCCCAGCTGGTATACTTACTGAAATATGACCCTCCAGAATAAGCAAAGAAAAATTGTGCCAGCCATTCCAATAATACTTTCAACAAATTTCTTATTTATTTTTCTATTTTTGTTTATTCAAATAGATTCTCCTAAACAAACGTTTCACCAGTTAAGGCTTCTTCATGGTCAACGATCTTTAATTGTTATCATAAAGTATCTTCGGTTTATACATGAGTATTGCTGCTGTAAGGCTTGTAGACAGTGTCTGTAATTCTCTTAGTGAGGTATTTCTAATAGTTTTCATAGTGCTTGTCATTTTGACTTAACAGCAGGTTCAAAGTATTTGTTGTCTAATGAAGCTATTCAGTGTTGTTACACTTGTTCAAGTTTGCTCAGTATTTTGCTTCAGTGTCACAATGGTAACTGTTTTGGTGGCCCAAGTCTGCTGTGTAACTGCTGATTTTGGCACTGCAGTCCGTTGTTTGTTCTGAACCCAATTTACTAATCTGAACCCTTTTTTCTAAGCTGGTCAACTTCCTAATCAGCATCCTGTGTGGCATAGTGCCAACGGCCTTGCTGAAGGTTATATCACAGCCCTCCCCCAGCTATATTCTTGTTCACCCAGGTAAAGAAATCTATCAAATTTGCATGGCACCATCCTCTTCTCCCCTTCCCCTTGAATCCATGTTGCCTGTGGTCTTGTAGCCCATCGGGTTCTACAGTAGATGCTCAACCAGCATCTCTTTTAGTTGTGTTTCCATAACTTTCCCTCCACTGAAGTTAGGCTGACTGGTCTATAATTGCTAACCTTGTCCCTGCTGCCACTCTTATGTAGATGGACTGCATCCGCATTCTCCAGTTCTTGAGAACAACAGTGAGCTGTTGAACAAGACTGTCAGCATGGCAGATAACACTTCCCTGAGTTTATGTAGTACTGTAGGGTGCATGTTATCTGGACCCAAAACTTTATCCACCTTCAGGGCTGTGAGTCCCTTAGGAAGTTTTCTCTGAAAATGGACATGTGTCCACCTCCCCCCTCCCTTAATCTTGCTTCTCCCTGCTGTTCTGTCTCCTCTTCCCTCTGAAACTATCTAAATATGGGGCCATGCCTCAATGTCATTAGGTGACACAATAAAGCTAGCAGCTGGCAAATTTAATGGTAAGGCTAGAAATGAAATTGGGATGCAATATTTTCAATGAGTGACAGCATGGTTCAAGTATTATTGTGTGCTAGCATGATGGCAGATTACATGATATAGAACATAATGGGAATGCAAATTGTTTAGTGAGTAAATTTGTTGAAGTAATATATTCAACGCTGTAAAGTCATAGCATGTAATTATGACTACAGTACTAAAGGAAGAAATATAGAAACATAGAATTTGTCAGCAGAAAAGGACCACTTGGCCCCACCCCATCTGCCCAGATGGTCCCTGCATAGTTTGTCACTGCAGACCCTATGTTTGACACATATTATCTGGTAGACTGGTGGACCCCCCAAATGATCACACAACTCCTTCCTGACCAGCCCACTCCTGAACCCTGACAACTCTGTCACCTCAAAGATCCAGCAGTAAGCCCAGAAACCAGGCAGTCATCCAGCAGCTGGCACAGCCCTCCACTAACCACTTAATCTGGTTGCCATCTGATGTTCACCAAGTGATTGCAAGTGCTGTGCTCATGATCACATGGTAAACTTTAGATGGTGGCTGGTGGAGGTCTATGCCTGTCACAATCCTTCCTGCACAATTTCTAGACTTTCTTTTTGTGCCCATATTCAAGGTTAGTGTGGTGCTAGCCATTTGCATATGGAGGCCTAGATGTCATAAAAATCTTGCTTCATTAAATAAAACTTCAACTCATGTTTAAATCCTCTCCACTGAAGGGGACCCCATGAGATGGCAAGCTAGAATTCATGTAATCAACAGAAAAGACCGGGCGGGGGGGGGGCCAAGTATGTTTAATGAGCTTATGGACACAGCTTAGAAGCAAGCACAGAATGTTCATACCAACCACCAACCCCATCATAAAAGTAAGGAATGGAAATTTGGTTAAAAAAAAAATATAAAATATAACAGTAATGAAATTCCACTCTCTCAAAAGTTCAATCATGGAACAAGGGGAAGGGTATTATTTCTATGTACCTTGACAGACTTTGTTTAAGTTTTATGTCCCCACTTCTTATTCCATACCACTGTGTAGATGCCTGAATTGGCATTTACTGTTCAAATTAAAATTATAACTAGGTTAACAAAAAATCCTGAGAACTGATTACTTTATGCAGTCATAGTAGTGACACCCTCAGTACATCATGGTTGGAAACTAATCTAAAGAAAAACCTGTATGAAAAGCCTTTTTTTAAATTTAAAGAATTTGTTTTGTATTTGCAATATGGCACTCCACGTTATGTGTTATGCTGATTGATGTCACTGTTTGGCTGGTTGAAAGCATTAGAATGCACATTGTACTTAACAAAGCACATGAGGCATGAAGTTATCACAGCATAGCAGCTGCCCTGTCATGCCTTATTACTTAAATGCTTCACCATTTGGTAGGTGCAGGGCACTTGTTTAATATGGACTACATCTTCTAACTAAAATAATTTTGGGTAAGGAATTACCAGTACCCTTCCCATTCATTTTGCTAGCCTGCTCCATGCCACAACTGCACAGTATGCTACACCGAATATTCCTCTCTTGGTTTACAGGTTACAGTAATAGATATACTGTAGCAGTGATTGTAACTATGTATTGTCAGTGCTTACTAGATCCCTGGAGCAATGGGAAATTGATTTTCCACTGGTGAACTGCAATTTTCCATTTTACAATATGAAAATGTTCTTGTGAGTACACAGAATATTCATCAAGTTTACTTCAAGGCAGCCTAGTGGCATGGCAGGCTGAAGTGCTGGCTGCCTTACCATCTGCCACACTGCTCAGGGCTGGCTGGGAGTGGAAGAATTGAGTGTCCCAAGAACAGCTCTCCTCCCTTCAGGACTGGGGTTCTGAGTACCACCACCACCTGGCGGAGGCCATGTAACAGTGCCAGCAAACCCAGCAGACATGGGCCAGTAGTCTGCTGATGCAGCATGCAAATTTGCACATGTGAGCCGTGTGTCACATGCAGGCACCAGGGAATACAAATGGAGGAAAATGCCCTGGCTCATGGGGTATCCCCCACAGGCAGTTCTTAATCCTGCATCGTTAGGTGACCCACCAAACATGACTCTGTGTAAATTGTGGTTAACCTGTAAGTCCACTGCACAAGGCAGTGACAGAGCTCAGGGATGCTGCCAGGGTACAGGGACAGAAGAAGGAAAAATGGAATAACAGACTAAATGCCAAAGATGTGTTGTCAAAATCAAATGTAAGCATTTATTCTATAATTGGATGAGACAACAGTAGCTGCTCAAGAAACTGTGAAGCACACATTAAGCATGGGGCTTCATGTTTAGCTGCACTTCATTTACAACACGACGTCCTGTCTCCTGCATGATGACAACTCCTTCTCACCCGTACAACCTTCGCTCAGTGAAATGAAGCTCATTTCCAACCACAGTGTCTGATGACGACACAGATATGGGCGCTTGGAGCCGCCCAGAGTCCTACCTTCACCCACCTCAAGGGCCTGGGCTACAAAATCCAAACAATCCTCCATGACATCTAGTCTTCAATTTCTGCTCAGGGAGCACCAGCTATGCAAGCTATTCAAGATGACCTGGCCTACATTAAAGCCATTTGCCACAATCCACAGTCCATACTAGCCTACAACCAGTACCCTTCTCAGCCTTGCCTCACGAAGATGCTGTCAACTGGCTGGAACAATTCCAAGCCTGGATTTCCTTGCATGGTTGGACTGCTCCTATGCATATCTCCAATGCCCTGCGCTTGCTTCTGAGAAGGGCTGACATTTCCTTGTTCAATGCAGTTCCAGAACAAGTCAAAGGAGATACTGCCACACTGTACACAACCTTCAAAGCCCATTTTCTCCAAGCACACCCACCCTGGTTATTGGAGCAACAGCTGTGGGAACATACAATGAAACCAACCGAATCTCTTAAAGCCTTCATAGTAGACATTGAGTCTCGCTGCAAATGCTTACAGAAACCTGAGAAAGAACAAATCACAATATTTGTTTAGGGATTGCGTCCTCAACTCCGTCTTTATGTAATCCAGCAGAAACCAGCAAACTTGATGGACACAATCCAAGTGGCACAACTTGCACAGCAATCCATAGCAATATCCCAGGCTACCAGTGTACAATCACTTCAGGCATCGCAGTTAGCCACACTCGCAACATGTGTCCAGCAGCAACAATCAATGATAGAGATGCTCACTACAAGTATCAATACTCTGCACCACAGCTCAACTGCTTCTTCTACTACCTCTGTCAATGTCCTTCGCCCAATTCAACAGCGACCTCATCCACCTCCTCCTTCACGAGAACCAGTGACCTGCCAGTGGTGTGGATTTAGGGGCATACTGCTGCTGTCTGCTGAAAGCTAGTACAACAGAAATCAAGAGAACCACAGGCGCCACTGCTGCACAGTCAGCAAGATAACCACAACTACTCCCAGCACCAGGGAACACAGCAACTGACCACCCCTCTGACTCTCGCAATTCAAACAAAACTCTTCCTCCAACTGCGAACTCTGGCACACTCTCACTTATTGGAGCAAAGGTACCTGCCATCTGCTTACCTCTTCTAGCGAACTATGTACCTGTAACCATCGGAGATTGGTCTATACACGTCTTGGTCGACACTGGAGCAGAAATTTCAGTTATCAATAGCAGTATTAGAAACAATCAAGCTATTCTGCACATACCTAGTGTCTCTCCAGCCAACATAAAGTACATTATCACAGCCAGTACATATACAGTACCTATCACAGGCATGGTCCATCTCAAGCTCCACTTTGGCTCACAGCAAGCTATTGTCAAGTTTTATATCGTGCCTGATTTTCAACCTGCAATAATTCTAGGCCTGGACTTTCTTAAAGCTCACAAAGCCATCCTAGACTTTGCCTCTAGCAAACTGTCGCTAGATCCTCAGAGGCAACTCACAGCTATAGACTTAGTCACTGTGCCTCCTCAGTCAGAAATGGTTTTGATTGCCAAGATTTGAGGTGAACCACTTCCATAAGGTGTTGTTGGCATCAACATGGGATCCCCTGTGCTGCATTCATTAGGTCTCCTTCCAGGAAATACCTTATCAGCGGTACATGATGGTGCAGTCTTCCAAAAATGCTGCAACTTCACAGATAAGCCAGTGGTCATTTCAAAGGGTGGCAACATCGGAAAGTTTGTCTGCTTGTCTTCAGGGAATCAGCTTCATCTCATGCAAGAACCTCAGCCTGGTTCCACCTACTCTACTCCTGTTAATACTATGATGACCACTCCAACTTCAACAGAGTTACCCTCAGCCTATCCTCTTCCAAACTTCCACATCTCCAACAGAAGAGCAACAACTTTTGAAATTCCTGGAAAATTAACCAGATGTCTTTGTTGGTTTAGATAATAGCTTGGATGATGTGATATCCTGCAACACACCATCAAGTACAGCCCAACCAGAAACCAATCTATCAGTGAACCCACAAAGTGGGACATAAACAGAAACAAGTCCTCAAGGACATAATTAAAGACATGCTTGACCAAGACATAGTTGAAGAATTTACAAGCCCCTTGGGTGCACCTTGCTTGCTGGTGGTAAAGAAGGACAAAGGGTATCATTTTGTGGTAGACTACAGAAAACTCAATGCCTAAACGGTGCAGGATGCTCATCCCTTACCTACAACCGAAGATGCTTTAGAGAGTTTTGGTGCAGCCAGTCCTGCTTATTTCACCATGCTAGACCTTCAGAGTGGGTTCTATCAAGTTTCCATTGATCCAGCTTCTCGTCCATACACCGCATGGCGCTGCCACTTGGAACTTTTCCAGTTCAAACGTCTGCCAATGGGTCTTCAGAACAGTCCACCACATTTCAACATGTTATGGAACCCGTACTAAGTGGGTTATCCTGGAAATCTTGCCTAGTCTACCAGGATGATGTGATTGTCTTCAGCAGAACTTTGCCAGAGCACCTCCAACATCTCCAAGAAGTGTTCGAACATCTCAGACAAGCCAATCTCAAGCTTCGCCCAGAAAAGTGTTGTTTTGCACAGCATCAAATTCATTACCTGGGACATGTGGTTAGTTCTCAAGGCATCTCTCTAGATCCAGACAAGCTCTCAGCAGTCAAAGACTGTCCAGAGCCTAACAATCTCAAAGACCTTCGGGCTTTCCTGGGCTTGTCTGGCTACTACCTAAAGTTCATTTGCAACTACGCCAAGATTGCAGCACCACTGTACGCCCTCACAAAAAAGGGATGTAAGTATAATTGGACTTCTGAATGTAAAGAGGCCTTTGACACCTTAAAACAAACCCTAATCTCTTCTCCTGTATTGGCCTACCCATGGCTCGACCAGCCATTCAAGCTCTACTCAGATGCTAGTTCCTTTGCAGTGGGCGCTGTGCTCTGTCAAATTCAAGATGAAACAGAACTAGCTGTCTCCTATGCCAGGCGCTCTTTTTCCTCAGCTGAGCAGAACTATGGCATCACAGAGCAAGAATGTCTAGCCATGGTATTTGCTATGAAGAAATTTTACTGCTACCTGCGCTACTCTTTCTTTACAGCTACCATTGATCACTCGCCCTCAGGTGGTTATTTGAAATGAAGGAGCCAGTAGGCAAGTTCGCCCGATGGATCACCATGCTTCAATCCTACACCTTTGAAATTCAATACAGATCAGGTCAAGTTCACTCAAATGCTGATGGTGTAAGCCAGAGATGATATCCCTCTGCATCCTCCTCAACAGATGACGAATTCTGTTTACAAGCTGTTCCCTTCCATGCCACAGATGTGCTTCCTGTGGACACTCCTTCAACACCTCAGGTTGCTTTGTTGCTACCAACTGCCTGCTCAGAGACACACAAATCCTCAGTTACTAAAAGCCTGAAGAGCTTTTCATCCTCTGCATCTATCTGTCCTTGGCCACTGTTAAAATGCAACAAAAACTGACACTCAATTTGTGGACATCATCACCTACTTAGAGTCTGAACATTACTGCAACAAAAGCAACATCACCTAGATGTACTTTTCCTGCTTCGCAGTACTTCCTGAATGACGGTGTGCTCTTTCACATTTGGACCAAGGAAGGCAAGGGTCATCGTACAGATAGGACTCATGTACAGCTAGTTGTGCCAGCCTCTCTCATCCCTCACGTTCTTCTCTCCACTCATGCCTCTCCACTCTCTGGAGGTCATATGAGAATTCACAGAACTCTGGAAAAGACAAGGCTTCACTTCTTCTGGCCACACATGAACAGAGACATTGTCCAGTTCATAAAATCCTGCCAGACCTGCTCCCAGAGAAAGCCTCCTGCCAAACCAACAAAGGCACACATCATCCCCATGCCTGTAGCCACTGAACCATTCCAAAGAGTCTGCACTGACATTCTTGGGCCCTGGTGAACATGCTCTGACTCTGGTAACAAGTACATCCTTGTCTTTGTAGACTACTTGACAAAATATTTGGAACTCATCCCTCTGAGAGACATTAAAGCTACCACTGTGGCCAGTGCATTTCTCAACACAGTCATTTGTTGTCACGGTACCCCATTGTACCTACATTCAGACAGAGGCACTAACTACCTGTCCAAAATTTTCTGAGAAACTTGCAAACTTCTTGACATAAAAAAGACACATACCACAAGTTACCATCCACAATGCAATGGACAGAGTGAAAGAATGATGTCCACTATTCTCGGCACACTCTCCAAGTATCTGGATGAGACTCATGACACCTGTGACCGGTTTGTTCCTTTGTGCAGTTTGAGTAAATACCAGTCCTTCTGTCGATAGCACAGAATACATCCTTCTTCTTAGTCCATGGACATCACCCAAGAACTCCACTTGACAGGGATCTCTTGCTGCTAGAGGTGCCTAGGTCAGCTTGTTCTTTTATTATCCCTCTTCTGGAACAGCTGGAACTTGCCCAATGAGTTGCAATCACCATGTTGGGCCAGAAATAATCAGCAATGAAGAAAATGTCTGCAGCCAAGGCGCATGAGCCTTCATTCTCTGTTGGGGACATTGTCTATTTGCACTGTCCTGTTCTTGTTCCTGACACCAACAAGAAAATGCTTTGCCCCTGGACTGGTCCCTTCTACATTGCAGGAAAGCTCCCTCTGGTCCACGTTCATCTGCGATGCAAGTTGGATGGCAAGCTGGTAAACAACAAAGTCCATATAAACCGACTAAAGCATGGGTACCTCAATAACAACCTTCCAGATGACCCCAGTCCTCCCACAAATGAAGCTGCCCTTGAGCCTGCCATCCTCTCTGAAGCTGAGATTCCCCCAGATAACTTGCAGCCAGTTCCTACAGATCTTCCCACTCCTGACACTCTCCAGCTGGATTCCAGTTTACCAGATGATTGCCTGGGATTTCCTCTTCTTCTCAATCATCTTCTTCTTCTTCTTCTCAAGCAATGGCACATTTATAAGGTAGAAAAAGAAATGGGCAGACTGGATGGGCCTTGCGGTTCTTATCTGCCATCAACTTCTATGTTTCTATGTATGTTCTCAGAACTCTCTTTCACACACCCCAGTGTACCAGATCAAGAAGATCCTAAGAAAGAAGTTTATCAATGGATCCTGGACTTACAGAGTAAAGTGGTGTGGATTCGATAGTGCTCAGAACTCTTGCATTGCTTTTAACGACCTGAACCCCTCCTGTCAGGAAGTGGTGCAGTCCATGCATGCCTTCATTCCCACTGACCAGAAAAGTCGACGGAGGTCTTGAACTTTGTTACTGGACCCAGTGTGTTTTGGGACTGAATCTTCTTTCTTTGGTGATAGTATCTGTGTTTAATTATTTTGCAGTAAATGTTCTTGTACCCATTTTATGCAACTGTTTATATGGTACTATTTACCTGAACGAACGCTTTTCCCCTTAGGAATGTCTTTTTACATGGACAGTCCATCTATTGTTATGCAACTGTTATTAAAGTGTGAACCTGCATTCTGGATATCCTCCTGCTGCAACCCTTCCCTCTCTTCCCTTTTCCCTTCCCCCACATTTTAGCACTTGTGGCATAACCAAGTCTCAAGTACTATTGTGTCTCCTTCCTCTCTGGTGCTACTCTGACTGGTCCCCAGTGTAGTCCAGTTTCTTTCCACCCCCATCCCTGCAGCAGAGTACTGTTCTGTTTTGGGAAATCTAATGCCTTGTAATGCATGGCAATGGTTTTTTGCCTTAAATTATTTACTTAAAAATTCTTAGAAATATATAGATTATTGCTTGTTTGAGTGGTGCTCACTTTCACTGTTCCGGCGGTGATGTGAAGCACACATTAAGCATGGGGCTTAATGTTTAGCTGCTGCCCCTTTAAGAGCACTTAGAACTGCATGTATCTAATTGTTGCACTGCCTGGCAGTACCATGTTGGTCTGTCAGTCAGAGTTTTAGTCAGTGTGGGGCTTGTCCTCAAGAAGAGAACACCTACTGAACTGAATAAACCTGCCTTATTCTTTATTTTATGCATCCAACTAGTTATTCACATGGTCCAGATGGGGTCCTCACCAGCAGCACCTGCAGCAACCAAAGGGGCTGGCAGACCACAGAGAAGTTAAGGGGTCTTTTAGTGGTGAATCATGCAAAAAAACACCACAAAACCAACATTTGATCCCAAAATCACAGATCACGTGCCCTGGCACTTTGCCAAGTAAGGCTACATGGGGTGGGGACATACTGTATGCTGATGAAGACAATGATGTCATAATGACAAAGATAAATCAAATGTCTATCAGCTGTGTAATCAGCTTGCCAAAGTGGAAAGTTAACACAGCTCTAGTGGGACTCACACATTACACACATTCAATATGGAAACAAAATTATGCAATCAACAGCAAGAAATGAACTGACAGATTTGTACCTTTTTCACAGCCTGAACTCAAAATGGCTGCCCAGATTGCAAAATTGCAAACATTGCAATTCCACACTTACACATCCACTCTGCCATTATTGAGATCCAAGTATGGGAAAAATCTCTGGGTGTGAAAAACATGACTTTTCTTCTCAGTATACATAATATGAAATCTGATATTGGGATTGTTCCATGTAATAGACATAGGCCCAGATATTCAAACTGCACCCGGCTGTGGCGCAAGCTTGGGCGCAGCTCAGCTTGGCTGTGAAGGGGTGTGGACTGGGAAATATTCAACGAAGCTGCGCCATGGCTCAGCAACATTGAATATCGCACCCTGGCCACCCGCAGTGTGCATAGCACAGTGGCACTGTGCCAGTGCAAGTGGCCAGAGTGGAGCATGGGGATGCGCTAGCACAAGTTCCATTGCGCCATGCACAGCAATCACGATATTCAAAAGTTAACATGCAAATGGGGCCATAATGTATGCAAGGTGCACATGGGGCCATTTGCATGTCATTATGGCCCCATTAGCATGCAGGTGCGCCGATCCCTGACGACTTGTGCCTGGCGCTGCCAGGCAGCAGCCAACTGGGACCAATGCCCCTGCAGCCGAAATGTGCTCCACAGCCCAATTGCAGGCATTTGTATAAATAAAGAATTCGTCAGTATACGACTGGTGGTCCAGTGGATTGCTATCTGCCAACCGCTGGCATTCATAACAAAGAACAATTTGAATATCCTCGGTGGCTATCTGCTCATTGCTGGTATTTGCATTGTACAAGACTATAACTTATATTTCTGCGGTTCAGGGTAATTTCATTTCCATCCACCGAGTTTCAGTGCCCGGCCAGTCAGCAGGCAGCAGCCACCCGCCTCACGCCCCGCCTGCCCGCCGACCGACATCATCAGCAGGGCTGTACGCCCATTGCTTCACAGCATGAGTCAATGGGCGCAGCCCATACCGCATTACACATTCCAGATATGTGAATGAATCACAGCGTGAACCAATGGTCGACAGCCCTACCAACGGTGTCAGTCGGCGGGTGGCGGGCGGCAGGCGGGTGGGTGCTGCCACGCTGACCTGAGGGGGAGCGGGGCAGGGGCCCAGTGGGCGTGGTGGGGAGGTGGTACCCAGACCACTAGGACATAGGACATAGTCCTATTTTTAATTACAATGCCCGTGATTGGGCAGATAGCTTCCACTGAACCACCAGGGATATTGGAATTATTCTTTATTTTTACATATGCCCACAATGGCAGATAGCGGTCCACTGGACCACCAGGGATATTGGAATTATTCTTTATTTTTACAGATGCTCACGATCAGGCAGATAGCGTCCACTGGACCACCAGGGATATTGGAATTATTCTTTATTTTACAGATGCCCACAATCGGCAGATAGCTGTCCACTGGACCACCAGGGACAGTGGAAGGAATTATTTTATTTTATTACAAATGCCCACGATCAGGAATGGGGGCGCCGCCAGTGCAGCCAGAGCTCGGTGGCCTCCCACAGGCGGAAGCTGACGGTTACGCCTGCATTGCGGAAGCTCACCTGTGGGTGGCCATCAGTTGTTCCTTTTTTTTTTTGGATCAACTTTGTGCTGGCTCAGGTGGAGGTTGCGCATGCATGGCTCTGCACATCCTGGGCTGAATATCGGGCTGTACAGGGTATGCATGGGCACGCCCCTCCTACCTGGGCCTGCATACATTACTGATGCGCTCTGGCACATCGGGATTTGTGCCGTGCACTTTTCCCTTTTGAATATCACGGCGGGATGCATCAGTTGGTTGCGCATGGCACTACACTGTTGCACCATGTGCAACCCTTTTGAATATCTGGTCCATAGTGTATTAATTTATAGTGGAGAGGTTTTTTTTTTTCAGTGTTTCACTCTTTTCTTTCTCTTTACAGGTATTAAAGGAGATGTGGAGAGTGCAGGATATCATGCAGTAATTCCCATTAAATAGCATGGAATGTATTTGGGGCAGCTCCCAACTCTACTTAATACCTTCCTCTTTCCCTCTTCCTTTTTGACTGGCCAGTCATGCTTTTTGTTTAAATATTAAAGGTAATGGTTATATTGAAGCTGCTATGTATTTGTACAGTATACTTTATATACTTTTGGACTGTACTTAGTGGTTATTTTTCACTTCCATTTCAATTATTGCATAATTTTCTTTTCATTTTGAATGTGTGTGCTTGTGTGCACTTTGATATTCTTGTTAGAGTCCCACTAGAGCTGTGTTAACTTGCCTCTTTGGCAATGCTTATTACACAGCTGATAGAAATTTTGTTTTATCTACATCATAACACTATTAAAGAGAACTTATTTCTGCTGGGTTTGGGACATTTATCATATGAACATTTTTTACAGACCAAATTTAGAAGTTATTTCTCAAATAAAGAAAAGGGTCAGAGATACAACCATTTCAGGACTTTCTCCAGCTTCTTCTCTTCAAAATTTCAAATGGTATAAGCACCTTGAAACTGTACACTGTTTTGAACCTTACCTGGCCTGTCTATCTAATCCTTTGGACTGGAAACTTCTTACTAGGTTCAGAATGGAACTTTATTATGCAAATTACAGTATATACAGTTCAAACAGAGATGACTTGATACTAAAATTCCTCACTGTAAATGTGGGATGAAGGTTGAAGATTGCCGTAAGCATTTATTTTTATTTATTTGAATATTTGGAAAAACCTTTGAGTGAGAACTCTTTTACAAAGGTTCCATGTCATGAATACAAAAACAAACAATACAGACAAGAATTTCTTTATGATAAATAGGGTTACAAGCATGTTGTTTGTACAGATAAACAGATTCACTACCAAGGCTCAACACATAGAAGATGCTGATGACATCATGAATAGACTAGTGCTAGGTGATCATATTGCAGCCAAGGGCCTTGTCAAATAGTAGCATTGGGATAAAGGGGTGGACAACATTTTTGTAAAGATGGCAAAAGGCAAAAGAGGGTGTGGAGCAGACATGCTGTAATACAGGAGAGGGATATATTGGCATCTGGGGTAGGGGAACTGGAATAAGGGCAGAGACAGAATTGGAAGCAGGTATTGAGGATTGATAAGTAAAGGTGTTCTCAACACTGGTGGGCTAGACAAAGATGGTAACAGGAAGGATACAAATGAGAGATGAGACAAGGAGTATGGGGAGTGGATTAGGAGTAGAGATCATGGGATATCGAGGACAAGTGGGAGAGGTGCAATCGATGGGAGAAACAGGATCAGTTCAGGCATTCACAAATGTTCATGCTCAAGGGTTCTATGTCATAATAGCAAGCGTGTTGGCGATCGCTATTATGGTGAGAGTATATTACCAAAAAGCAATTCCAGCGATATACAATTGCAGGTGACGGTACACACAGTACATTAAGTGTGTTTGTGGGGAGGCTGCCCTGCGTCTCCCCCACCTTGATTAAGATTGTTAACTCCAGGTGGTGCATGTCAAGGAGGGTACAGTTCGTTTAAAATATATATATATATATATATATATATATATGTCCCGCAGGCACAGGAATAAAACAAATCTTTCCTGCCCCGAACCCAAACCCAGGACCTGCTCCATCTGAGCCAGTCTCCCTACCCAGCAAACCACATGGTTGGCTCAGTGGAGCAGGCACACTAGACGGCAATAACACTTCCCTTCCCCTCACTATTTTCTTTTTCCGCTCGCCTTTACCTCCCATTACAGTCACAGTCTGAGCTACCCCAGTAGGTCACCCATGATAATAACGCAGTAATATGGGTTGCTGTTTTGACGGTCACCCATATACGATCGCTATTATCGCTGGATACCATGCTCAATAGATATTGCCTTAGTTCAGTTTCAAAGGCCTGAAGATTAATAGTGTTTAATGCAGCTGCAGGGATCTCATTAAGCCAAAGTGGTGCTCAGTAAGAGAAAGAGCGTTGCCCCAGTGCAGTCCTATGAAATGGGACACTAAGTGGGATCATAGCTGCTCTTCGGGTATTGTACTTGGAATTAGCTACCTTTACCAGTTTAGAGATGCAAGGAGGTCTGGTGAGCATGGCCTTCCTCCGTAGAAGGCAGGTTTGGTGTCTGATTCTATTTCTGAGAGATAGAAGGTTGACTGCTCATAAATGTGCAAGTATGTGAGGAGGTCCATTTAGCAGTAGTCTGCACACCTTGTTAAGGGCTGTAACTACCCTCTTGAGAGCCGAATCAGTGTCAACTCCATATACCACCAGACCATATATCATACACATATAATACACATAGAATATGTATACTATAAGAATATTACATTCATATGCCCCTTGTATTCAAAGAAAAGAGGTGATTGGTTAGGACCTCTACTTGATGACTACTAGTCTTCCCTTGGATCAGTTAATCCCAGTGTGTTGAGCAATGCTCGAGATGTGTCAATTTTAAACAAGTTATCTGTTTTTTAATCATCTTTGAAACTGTAAATAATAATAATTTAAACAATTGTATGCTATAGGGGACATAGGAGACTTTCTTCTTTTTTGCCATAAACTGTTTTTTTTTTCCAAAATTCAGTAGTTTTTTTGATTTTGGAATTTTGAGATTACTGCATGATACTTGGATGGGGGTATAGGTAACCAGACCAGAAGCCATCCAAGGCCTGCTTACCCCTTTTTTAGGATTGCTAAAGATTGTTGCCTCCTCTGTTCCCTTATTTCCTACTTTTTTTTTTTAAATATTACATTGGTATACTTAAATCATTTGTGGTATTTATGGATAAATACTTAAATCTTCCGATATTGTTGTATACGACGGAGATTTCCCTTTTTCTAGAATTCTATGTCTAACTGAGTAGTCAGACATTATGGCAGACTGCTATGTTTTCTTATCTTTACATCATTATCATATATACCTTTAAAATAACAATCTAAAATTATATTTACTTATACCCTGATTGTAATTATGCCAACCCTTCTGCATATTCAGATTATTCAATGTTATATTTTAACTGGTACTGGACTTGAGAGTGTGCATATTTGAGGGTGGCCCTTAGAGATAATTTTTTGTATAACTAGAACCTATTGCTGATTCTATGATGTCTTGTAACAAGGTGTTATATGTATTTTAAAACTTTGAACATAACTGTATATTCTGGTGCTATTCATGAACCTTGTATTTTAAAAGACCTTGACATTTTCTTGTAAAGGTTAAAAGCAGAACAATAAACTTGAAATTTATTTAAGTCGTTATGATGCTATTGTCGTCACCAGGATATAAGGGACTCCTTTACATCAGGTACCCACCCTTTGATGAAGCCTTCATGGCAAAGCACCAGGCAGCCAACGCACCTCAACTGTGGTTTTGGGATCAAATATTGGTTTCACATGCAGTTACTGATGTCTCATCCAATTGTAGAGATAAAAAAATGTTTAAGTTTGCTTTGAACAACACATCTTTGGCATTTCTTCTATTATTTCGGATGAAACTGTTTGACCATTTGAGTGCAGACCTAGCTGTCATTTCCTTTTCTAAACTTGGGGTTAGTCACCTCTGGTCTACACCCTACATTTCACTGTAGAGTATGAACCTCCACCTAGTTCTCATTTTTATTATCACACCCGGTTTAATTCTGAACTTGAGACAGAGCATGAGAGGGAAATTATTTTGGCCTTCTGTAGATAAGAAGATGGGAAAATTTTTACTCCTGGTTGGGGGGGAGGGTACAGAGGGGGAAGTCTGAGCTGGAGGAGATGGAAAGGGGATAATTTTATTTCATTTTGGAGTCAGGGTGAGAGTTTGAGCTGGGGATGCTGAAGCGGGAATTTTGTCTTCACTTGGGGTTTGGAACCTAGACTGGACTAAAGATTAGGGGTACACAATATGAGGAAGATTTTTATACCTCTTTGAAGGTAAAGGGGATTGTAATCTACTGGGGTGGGTTAATACTGAGGATCGGGGGTTACTTGCACTTTAGATGTTTTGATAAGGAATGCACAGATATACAAGCTATGAGCTGGTAAAGTAATTTTGTTATTAGTTATCCTAATAGCTTGCATTTTAAGAGTAAGGGACACTGTGGCATGAGTGCTGGTAGGAGGGATGGAAATTCTGGGATGGGCTAATAGGGAATGCTGATAAGTAGTTCTGTCCTATATATGTTGACACTGTGGTTATCTGGACTATTAGCATACATTTGTTTATTGAACTGATATTGGGAAAAGGATTTTGGGATCTGGACCCCAAACACAGATTTGCAACTTTACTCCTGCCTCGCCTTCTGCTGCCTTGCCTATAGTCCTACAGTAATGACATAATGCAGCGTGCAACAATGCCTGCCAATCTGTTATAACATCCCATTATCATTCTCCCTCTCCTTTGGCCCAGTCAGCATCTTTTGTCACTTACTGAACGCATGCAAAACAAGACAATCCTATTGGCAAGTACAAAACAGGCCCACAACTCAAATCTGGTGCCTGCAGGTCAAGTACAGTAAGCACTTCTGGTACAGAAGCTCACTATGGGGCAGAAAAATCAGTCAACAAAAAAACTCTCTTTATGATATGTTTATTTCATACTAATAATCTATACAGCTTGCCCATAATAAAAAAGTCCTTACATATTGAATTATTCATCAGGATCATGTATCTATTCCTTATTTGTGACTTTATGTCCCAATACTGCTAACAACTGATATGTTATACATATCCAGAATCTCTACAGGTAGCAAACAAAGCTTTGGAATAATTAAACTGAGGAATTATCAGGTGCTGGGGAGGAGAACAGTTCAGATTTCAGCACCTTTGATTAAGACTTGCAGCAGCCTATGAAGAAAAGTCTTCATCCTCCCCCAGTTGATATTGCATGATACTGACTGAAACTGATCCCCACTGTGCAAGGCTTTACCAATTATTTTAGCACTCAGTTTTTTTTGTTTAGGATTGTTGGCAAACATGCCCCTCTTACTAAGGTTGAAACAAAAAACAGGGCAATCCCCTGGTTCATGCACAATTTAAAATTAGCCTTGCGTGACAAGGGCTTTGGCTTGGCCAAAGCCAGGGCTGTACACAGTGAACATGTTTGGTCTGTCTAGAGGCAGATAAGGAACCTTTGCACTAGTTTAATAAGGCCTATAAAATCAAATGTGTACATGCTAGGAGAGAAAAAAGCTGATCCTGCAACGTTCTGGCAAATAGAAGGTTGGCCCACCCCCTCAGCACTGCCACAAAGAATCAATAGATAACAATATAGTGGTCAGGTTTACACATAGAATAATAGATGGGATACTGTGTACTAAAAGGCTATAATACCACTGAGAGGTTCAGGGGACATGCGAACCTTGAGTCTGAAGCTCGAGAGGTTCCAGTATGTCCCCAGCACCAGGAGATGGTATTTTAGCTGAGCAATCCCAGTCCCCTATTTTTATTTTTTGTAAAACGTATGGATCCAAGCTCATTTAATTAAATTAAGCCCATTCAGACTCTTTAAATTTAGCAGCAATTCAGCTTTCATCTGGCTGCTCCCACCGCCTCCTGCTGTGCTGCCCACCCCTGGAGCTGCATATATAGCCCTGTGGGGCATTTTAAGAAACAGTAGCAGGAGCAGCTTTGCTGAATGGTGTTTTCATAATTTTGAGCCAATTTAAAATCTGTGTTTTTGTCAGCTGTAGTGATGACTGTCTCTTACTGTAAATAAAAGGGGGCTCATGGGCATCTGTGGAGAGTGTGCATGTGGCACCAGGGAAGGATTCTTGTGGCAATGTGTTGGGAAATCCTTCGATAGTGTTACAGGATCTCTCATAATTCTATTGATGAACAGTGAAGGATAGTAAAATGAGATCCCTATTGATGGATTTATTTTATTATTTTTTTATTTTATTTTAGTTTTTGTTGACCGGGTAAGTGCACTAGACAAATCCTGCCTATTTTAAGGCACGACCCGGGGGAAGGAGATACAGATGAATGCCAACTGACCTTGAACCAGATTAAGCAGTTGGTGGTATTTTTAGTGAATGTGGGAAATTTGGCCAGGACACCGGAGAAATTTTCCTACTCTTTCAATAAGTGTCCTGGGATCTTTAACATCCACCTGAACTACCACCAATCCAGGCAGATGGGACCTTGGTTTAACGTCTCATCTGAAAGATGGCACCTCAGAAGTGCAGCACCCCTCTCATGCTGCACTACAGTGTCAGTACTGGGGTATTAACCCAAGTGCCAGATGTGGGAGCTGAACCCACAGCCCTCTGATCTCCAGGCCTCAGAGCAGTGTGCTACCTACTGAGCCACTGGCACTTTCTTCAATAGTATTATGGGAAATTTATTGTATACTTTTCAATAGTATTATTGGCACTGTCCATATATTATAAGGCAATAACCAGACCAGGGCTGATAAACACCAAGTCTGTAGGCTGAGGTGTTTATTAACCCACTGCTCCAGTTATTACCAAGTAAAGATCCCAACCACTAAATCTGCTATTCCTATTACTGTATACAGAGAAAAAAGAAAAAAAGTTTAGAAAAAAGTGCAGAAATATGTCTCTGTCTAGGGCTACTGTACATTTGTGAGACATATTGAAGTGTTGGGCAATTTCTAATAGATGCACTGTAGTGTTAGTCTTAGACAGTAACAACAAAGGGATTAACATTACAAACTTGTCTACTGCTCAGTTAAAGCAGTATGACTACACAGTAGCTATATGTTCTGATTGGCTGAGATGATTTTTTTGTATACTTTGTCATAAGATGATCACCAATAAGAATAAAATTGTGGAAGAGCTTTATGAACACTTTGCTTCTACAGGTTTGCGCTTTAAAAAAATCAGTAAAGTCCTCCAACAGCCCCCCTCCCACATTATCAATTAAGTTACCATAGATGGTGGGATTTGCTGGGGCCTGGTTATTTGAATTGGAGCCCTATATCTGTTAATTTCAAGCCTATTTTGATGTGGTGTTAGGGAAGCTGATTAAATTGGAGACCTGTTTCCTTTGGCAGCAAACATATTTTGGGGGCTTTGAGTTGAATTTTGATTCCTTGTTGCTGACTTTAGTAGCTGCAAAGATTACTGCATAGTGGGTGAAGGGTGTTAATGGTCTGGCCAGGTCTCGCTCAGCTAATTGACTGGAGGCAGAGCTGAATCAGGTTTGTGGTGTAAGCTGCTTTGTCTTCTCAGAAGGAACTGGAAGGGGACAGGATCAGTTGTGTTCCAGGACAGTAGCTGCTGCTTGTTGTTTTCACAGGGTTCTTGTGGATTTTACTTGGTAGAAGGTTATTTTTTTTTCTTTCTTACTTCTAAGGGGCTAGCAGGGTATTGTTTTGGGGGCTGTTGAATGTTTGAAAACTGGTTTGGTGGCTATAAGTGGGCTCATTTGTTGGATGTTTCACTGTGTAACAGGCTGTGCTGGTGGAGGCCTATTTCTTCTGATTTAAAACATCTTTGGTGGGATTTGCTGGGGCCTGGTTCTTTGGCTGCTGGGCTTGAGGGAGACACAGGGCTGATACACTTTCTCGAGTTGGGTGTCTGCCCAAACCCACCCTCCTCCTCAGAGTTCTGCTAATTTATAGGGGAACACCTGTCCTGCAATTGGAGGAAAAGGCTGCAGGTGCAGCTCATGTGATTCTAGCCACTGGGGGTTGGATTTAAAGGCTGGGAGAGAGAGCAGCTTTAGGGAGTTGCTTATTTCCTTCAAGTTTGTGTGTTGGTCTGCACCTAGTAACAGGGTTACCGTGTACTGTGGGACTGTATCTAAGATTAGTGGGTGACCTGATTAGGCAGTAAGGTGTATCTTGGACTAGGGGGAGCCTAGTGGCTCACCCAAGGAAACCTACTTGAAAGGGGATGGAACCACACATCATTAGGGCCGCATCTTGGGAGGGTGGTGGGGTACAGGGTGTGGAGCAGCCATGATACTGGACTGGGCTTGGAAGTTCTGTGGTTGCCCAGTGTGCTACCAGCTGGCACAGCTTAGGGAGGAGGTTCACGGGGATTGGAGGAGACAGCTGGGGAAGAGGCGGTATGGTTGGGGAAGGGGCTGGGGATCTCCCCCACGGTTGCACCAAGCACTGAGTGAGGGGCATAGGGAAAGGAGTGCAGGAGAATACTAGTCAGTACATAGAGACTGCCAGAGGGGGGTCCAAAAGGACACTACCAAGGAAGCAGGCAGGTAACTGGGACCCTCACAAAGGAAGGACAGAGGGACAACATTCTCAGGGAAGTAGGCAGATGGCTGGGGCAGGACAGAAGGAAGCAAGGCGGGGAGTTGGATCAGACCTTACACTCAATAACCGCTTCAATTCTCTTCTTCTGCTCGAGGATGAGGGGGTGATGTAGTCATGACAGGGGTGGTTAGAGATGGAAAGAGAGTGGGGGCAGGAGGCAGGGGCTGGATAGCAGGAAGAACTGGGGAACCTGGAATGCAGGAAATGGGGAGCTGTGAATCAGAGCAGGAGGGGCAGGGGAAGAGGAGGAAAGCGCAAGGAGAAGGACCAGTTGGGAGGAAAGGTAAAGGAGAAGGACCAGAAGTACAAGAAGGATTCAGTAAAGGGAGCTGAGGGTTTAGGCCAGGGAGCACGACAGGCAAGGAGGACTAAATGGAAACAGGAAGGAAGGGAGGATGAGCCAGGCTAGTTTAGCAAATGGGGAGAAGGACCAGTCACGTGAGCAGTGAGGGGAGTTAGCAAGGTACAGAAGGATACTCAGGAGGAGGAGAGGCATAGGATTGGAGGTGAGGGGTTGGGCCAGGGTAAATAAGGGGGGTGGCATGTGGCACCCAGATAGGGGAGGAACAAGGAGCCGGTTGGGTGGAGGGCTGGTAGAAAGGATGAGGGACATGAAGGGGGGAAATGGAGGAAAAGGAGTGGCTGAGTGCTCTATTGGGGATTCTATGATCAGGGGTATCAAATGGATAGGGAGAAGCCTGGCCAGTTAGAACAAAATGCTTCCCTGGACTAACGGTGCACAGGGCTAAGCATGAGGTATATCAGCTGGCAAAGGATTGTGGGGGTTACCTGGACATACTGGTCCACCTGGGTACAAATGACATTGAGGGAAATATTGAGCTAGAGATATAGGCAAGATTCAGGGAGCTTGCCAGGGTCTGTCATGACATAGGATGCACAGTTTTCTCAGAAATCCTACTGTGCTAAGGGCTAGTGGGGAACACAAAGGAAGATTAGGGTGATAAACCAGTGGCTCAGGGAGTGGTGGGGCCAGAGGGATGGGCTGATGGGGATTGGGGAGAGACCTGGGAGGATAAGGAGCTGTATGCTAGAGATAGGCTCCATCTCAATTTGGAGGGAGGGAATCTTTAATTTGAAAAGAGGGGTTCATTGGTGAAAGGTGGGGTTTAAACTTGTGAAGGGGAGGGATGGGAGAAAAGGCTGTCAAGGGGTGCTGATAAGGGAGGACTCTGTCTCCACCCCTGGGGAGCTGGAGGATTCTGAAAAGGCCGACTGGTAAAGTGCAGACCAGGGGAAAACAGAATCCCATGGGAACACGAGCAGGGAAATGGAAGTAGAGGAAAGGGTGAAGGTAGTCCTGCTAAATGCCAGGAGCTTGGGCAATAAATGCCTGAGCTCCAGGCGATGCTAACTGAGGGAGCAGGATGGGCAGCGGTCACTGAGACCTGGACCACTGCAGGACATGACTGGGACCTGAACCTGGAGGGTTACACTATGTTCAGGAAGGACAGGGGAGGAAGGGAGGAGGGGTAGCAATGATAGTCAAAACTGCATTGGCATAGGAGGAGTAGGAGGCAGAGGAACCGTGAAGGCAATTCGGTCACCTTGATAACAAGGGGCAAGAGAGTAAAAATAGGAGTGGTGTATAGACCCCTGCTCTGGCGGAGGAGCTGGAGGAGAGTTTGGTGGCAGATGTTGGGAGACACTGCAAACTGGGCAGAGGAACGGTGGTGGTGTTGGGGACTTAAACATGCCAGGAACAGACTGAGAGACTATGACATCCTCTGTGACCAGGAACAGAGGTTGTTGGATGTTTCTGGGGACACGCTCCTAACTCAGCAGGTGGGGGAACCAACCAGGGAGGCGCTGGTACTGGATGTGGTCCTGGCAGACAGTGACCAGATTGGGGGCCTGCAGGTAAGGGACCCAATGGTGGGAATTACCATGCCACGGTCTGGTTCTGCCTGGACCTAGTAGGGCTAGAAGGCTGCACAAAGACGGAGGTAACTGACTTCAGGGAGACAGATTTTAAGGAAATGGGAAGGATCCTTAAGGAGCATTTGGATGTAATTGGGTCAGACATGGACACTGATAGTAGGTGGGAAATCATCAGGAGAGGGGTACAGGATGCTACCAGCACCTGTGCAAGAGTAAGACGCAAATGCGTAGGGCCCAAACCCTGCTGGTGGACCGGGAGGTCCAGGAGGTGGTGGGGAAAGAAGGCAGCCTATAGGCAATTCAAGTGCTCAAGGAGTGAAAGGGACTGAGGGGAGAAGAGCTGATGGCTGAAGGCCACTAGGGTGGTGAGGGCGGCTAAGGCAAGGAAGGAGCAGAACCTGGCCAGGGAAATTAGGAGAGGAACAAGGGTTCTTCTGATACATTGGGGAAAAAACGAAGGGCTAAGGGGCAGATTAGCAGGATTAAATCAGGGAGAGATGGGCACAAGACCTGGGAGCAGGTTGGTATTAAATGAGCATTTCACCTCAGTTTCACTCAATGAAATGGGGTGCTGCATCACACATGGAGGAGACAGAGATACTGAGGAGGGGACCCTTACCGACCGGGCGGTCTGGGGAGAAGGGAGGCATCACTGGCAGGAGGGGAGGCTAGAGGAGAATCATGGGCTGCATATGCAAATCACCACAGAATGTTATGCTGGTCCAACTTTAAGCAGAATTGCATGGTGCTAAAGGCCCTGTGCATGTGTGATTTTGTATTTTCTTGAAACTTGGCTTCCCAGCCAAATGCCCTTTGGGTAAACTTTGTCTTGGTTTACGACAGAGGTTCTTTGTCTTTTTTAAATAGTTTTTATTTTAATGGTTCACCATAATATATCCCAGGCACACTGCCTTAGGGTAGCTGGTCCATTCCACTGGGGTGTCAAACAGACAGGCATACTGATGAGTCCTGGTAGGACTTAAACACGATTATGTTTTCTGTTAGCACCCTTGCAAACTGTGTGAGAGGCCTTCGGCACCATGCATCTGCTTAAAGTTGGGCCAGCATAACATTCTGTGGTGATTTGCATGCAGCCCATGATGCTTGTGCATTGTGGGGCATGTGTGATTTTGTATTTTCTGAAACTTGGCTTCCAGCCAAATGCCCTTTGGTAACCCTTGCCTCAGTGTTTACGCACAGAGGTTCTTTGTCTTTAAATAGTTTTTATTTTAATGGGTTCACTACAATATATCCCAGGCACACTGCCTTAGGGGTAGCTGGTCCATTCCACTGGGGTGTCAAACAGACGAGGCATACTGATGAGTTCTGGTAGGACAAAAACATTTGTCTATGTCTTCTGTTAGCACCCTTTGCAAACTGTGTGAGAGGCCTTTCGCACCATGCAATTCTGCTTAAAGTTAGACCAGCATAACATTCTGTGGTAGATTTGCATATGCAGCCCATGATGCTTTTGCATTGTGGGGCATGTGTGATTTTGTATTTTCTTGAAACTTGGCTTCCCAGCCAAATGCCCTTGGGGTAACCCTTGCCTCATTGTTTATGCACAGAGGTTCTTATCATTGCATAGTCAACATCATTCACAGAGGATTGCACATTCAACCATATGTATTTTTCACAATATATTACACAAGTCAGTCAAATAGCTTTTCAGCAAACACTAAAGAGATAGATCAAACATTTAAATGTGGAAACAGTATCTGTCATGAAAAAAGAATCGCTTGGCCCACCCAGCCTGTCCAAGTGTTTTCTGCATATTCTATATCCACAGGCCATCAACTAGTTTATGGCCTCCCTCCCTCCCTCCCTGCCTTTTCTCTAATAAATCTCTATGTTTATCCCATGTATGCTTGATGCCCCCACTCCCCTCAACTCCTACCATTTAAGCCTCCTCCATCACTTTGGCTGGCTGTCCCTTCTAGGTGTTTACCACCCTTTCAGTGAAAACATTATTCCCTCAGATGTCACCTGAACTCCACCCCACCTTTATCACATGGAACCTGGTCCTAGTGCTCATCCTCTCATGGAAGAGGTTCCTCTCCTGCACCCTGTTTACCCCTGTGGGTACTTTGTAGGTCTCATTCATGCCACCTCTCATTTCCTCCAGGATGTACATGTTGGGATCCTCAGTCTCTCCCCATAGGGTTTCCTTGCAAACTCTGTATAATTTTAGTTGTCCTTATCTGGGCTGCCTCTACCCTGTCTATGTCCTTCATGAAGTGCGATTTCCAAAACTTGAACATATTGCTTCAGGTGGGAGTATACTAGGACTGATTCAGTGGCAGTACTATCTCCATCCTTCTGCTGGAGATAACCTTTCCTATGCACCCGGCATCCCATTAGTCCTGCCCAAGGCCTTGTCACACTGCTGCCACCTTGAGGTTCTCTGATATAATAACCCCAAGGTTTTCTTTCCTGATTAGTGATTGTCAATGTCTAACCATCCCTCCCATCTATATTCAGCGCTAGGGTTCCTATACAATAGGTGCATGATTTTGAAATTTTTGGCATTGAACGCCCACTGCAAGGTCCTTGATCACTCCTCAAGTTTCCCTAGGTCTTTGTTCATTCTCTTCAGCACCTTCTTGAGTGCCAACCTATTGCATATTTTAGTGTCATATTCAATGCAGATTGGTCATAGAGTAGAGGACAGAAATAAAGGAAAGTATGGAAGTTTTAGGGCTAAAGCAAGTGATTCAAAGTCCAACCAGGTGCACCAAAATGTAAGCTTGGGTTTGATCCTTGGCATACTATTCATTTCACAGGACACTGAGTGAAGCACCTGTAAGTTATGCCCTGAATCATGGAGATCGATATCCAATAAAATGTTATTTGAACTGGAATAAACATATTAAGAATGAAGTTGAAACTTAATAGGTTACAAATTTTAAACATTTTAATTTAAAAGCATATAGGGATAGCTTATCTAAGTTAAGTGGGATAGGATAACACCAATACAGGACCAGGACTTGGCAGTTCAAGATTTTACAAATGTATTGATGATTATAACCAATCAACATGCGCCCAAGGTACTAAGAAAATGGATAAGAGAATTTTACCATGGATTACAGATAAATTAAACTCACATAAGAATTAAAAATTGATTATTAATAAAGCTAAAAATCAAGCAACTAGAGGATTGGACTACAGTTAAAAAATGATGCAATAGATGTACAGATGAAATAAGGTTAGCTAAAATAAATTTTCATAAGAAAACATAGATCAAGCAAAGGATCCCCAACATTTTGCAATTATGTAAGGAACCTTCAAAATCAATAAATACAAGGGCCCCAATATATTTGATTGAAGATAACTTATCAATAGGAGAACAAACTAAAGTGGCTGAAATATAAATAAGTATTTTACAGACCTACCAGATCTGAAAATACAAAACCCCAAAACTAAAGCATCTGATATTCATCTACAGGAAATTATAAAAGAAGGTGAGTTGTAGAAAGGGGAACTCTTGCAGACATATCCAGACCATGGTTTAGGTTTAAGAAATTGACAAAGAAGTGGAAAAATAACTTAATAGTTTAAAATGAACAAGGCTAAGGGTCTGCATGGGGTAGAAGCAAGCTCTGAGAATAGGTGTGGACATTCTGGCTCCTACTATAACATATCTATTTAATTGGAGCCTGTGTAATTCCACTTTCCAGAGTTCTGGGAGGTGAGGAAGATAGTCCCCTTTTTGCCCTCCTCGTGCTCACAGGCCCCCACTCCTTCAGGCTCTGCATGTCTCCTGCTAGGCCCTCCTGTCCTAACCCAGCCCTCCTCTTACTCCTCGTATAGCAGCTGATCCCTGGGATATCCCAGTGTATCCCTTATGGCCAGTCCCCTCCTCCTAGGGAGAAGGCACTGGGAGGAGAGGATGACCCAGCACACTCTTCCTATGGGCCCAAGGATGCTGCTGTGGAGAAGGAGGCCTCAGGAAGGCACTGTAGGCAACCAGGGACAGAGAGCCATTATCCAGAGGCCAGCGAGTGGTATTTCCATTTTTGGTATTCCTTCATGCGATCCTCTGTTGTACCCCGGTCTCCACTGGGGGCGCTACAGAGCGATCATGTGTCCCTAACCCTCCTCAGGGAGGAGAGCAGTCCTATGGATGCTAAATCCTACCCCTTCCCCTGCACCAATCCCCGGTGCGGAGTCCTTTCCGAGCCAGGTGTGGCGTCTTGAGTGGTATCCAGCGCCTCAGCCCTCTGTGCCACCAACAGTCCCTATTTTTAAGGGAGTGGAAGCTACTTCACCAACAAACTATAGACTGATTGCTTTGTTAACAATCTTGTCTAAAGTTATGGAAAGACTGTTGCACAAACAATTTTACCAGTATTTAGAACAGTATGGTTTGCTATCTGATTGTCAACATGGCTTTTGGGCAGGGAGGTCCACAGACACTGCCTAGTTGATTTTAATAACCTAGTTACAACATCTTTAAATTTGGGACAAGACACTGAGGTGGTGTTCATGGACCTTAGTAAAGCTTTTGACTTTGTTGATCATCAGATATTGTTACATAGATTGTATGGGATTGCGTTCACGTAAAATCATTACAGTGGTTCATTTCTTATCTTTCAGATAGAAAGCAATGTGTGGCATCTGGATCATTTGTATCACAATTGAAAGATGTAAAAGGTGTCCCACAGGATTCTATTTCAGGCCCCTTTCTCTTTAATGTCTATGTTAACAATTTGACTAAATCTGTAGTTAACAGTGAGGTCCACCTGTACTCAGACAAGACTGTCTTGATGGTATCCGCTGATAGTCAAAGCTCACTGGAGCAGAAACTACAGGAAGATTTTACTCAATGGAATCTTTGTTTAATAAATCAGGTCTCCTACTTAATGGGGAAAAAACACTCATTGTCCCCAGAACCCTCCAATAAGGACACTGACAAGGTGTGTGTGGTTGCTCAGTTTGGCAATTTACTGAATAATCCAAAATCATTGTTCACAATAACATAGTCATACATGATACATTTTCCATTTCCATTTTATCATCTCCTCCCAATAATCTTTATATACAGTATATACATATACATTAATGTTCAATGAATACATTCTATCATTTCTTCTTTTCTTCTGCTCCCCAGATGTACATCATGGAGGCTCATCCTCTTCCTCATATGTTGTCAAGGTGCGAAAAGCACAATCAGACTCTGCCTCTTGCTTATCCATGCTGTGTCCTTTAATTGTCTTCCATTTTCCCCTTTTCCTTTCCTCCTCCACCCTTTTCCTGCCATCCATCTTCGCAGTCCATTCCTGCAGCCTGCCACTGTGCTCCACCTGCCACAGTGGCGCCCTGTCTTCATCTATCACGACCCTCTGTTCATTCCTTCAGGGTGGGTGGGTGGAAAACTTCTAGGAGCAATTTTGTGAGCTTCCTTGTTGAGCAGCTCCTTATAACTGCCCCTGTCTGTCCTGCCTCCTGACTCTCTCAGCCAGTCATCTGTAGCCACCTCACTGTTCCCACCTCTCCTTATCTGCCCTTCATGACCTCACCAGGTCCTCCCTGTCATGACCTCATGGACTTCCTGGGTCCCCCTCCTCCTCCACCCCCTTCCTGAGCTTCCCACACTTATTGTCAGGGCCTTGTGACAATGGGGCCTGCTCGTTTAATTGGGCAACCTTCTTTGTTCCCAGAACCCCTCAATAAGGACACTGACAAGGTTGTGTGTGGTTGCTCAGTTTGGCAATCAATTTACTGAATAATCCAAAATCATTGTTCACAATAACATAGTCATACATGATACATATTCCCAACTTCCACTGTAACATCTTCTCGAATAATCTTTATATGTAGCATATACATATACATTCATGCTCAACGAATACATTCAGTCACTTTCTTCTTTTCTTCTGCCCCGCCAGACATACATCATGGGGGACTCATCTCTTCCTCTTATGTTGTCAAGGGTACAAGCATGTACACACTCCATACTCCTGCCTCTTGCTTATCCATGCTGTGTCCTTCAATTGTTTTCCATTTTCCTGCTTTCTTTCTGTCCTCCTCCCCTTTTTCCACTAGTTCACCACCAGCTTGCGATGGGCAGTGGACTTCCCCTTCTGTCCCCCCTTCCTCCCACCTAACTGCCTTTTGTCTTCTCTCTATACCTGTTCTTACCTTACCTCTGGTGTAGCCAGACCTCTATGGCATTTGCTATCTCCGTGTTAAACATGGCCAGGCACAGACCTGAGAGTTGCATCACATCCTCTATAATATTCGTCCACCCATTCCAAAATTCCCTGGTGGATGACTATTCCACCCATGCCCTCAAATAATCTGCCCATCAGTGCATTCATATGTGTCTGGGCCCTGTCCATCTCTTTGTGGCTCTCCGCCTGTTACCACACCCTCCAAGGTGATCTCAGACCAGGCTAATGTGACCTCTGGCCACCACTCTTTTATTTTCTCCACATCCTTTTTATTTGATAATATATGTCTAGCCAGGGCCTTGTCCCAAGATCGTTGCCCTACAGGTGTAGCACGATTAGGTCTGGTCACCTATGGTCCTTCCTGATCTCCTGAGTTCTGGTAGCAGAGGCACCCACTTTATTCCCCAGCCTCCTTTCCACACTAGCTGGATTGTGTCACTATCCAAGTACAGCTGCTTTCCCCTTGTCTCCTGGCTGCCC
The DNA here is from genome assembly GCA_016271365.2 of Neoceratodus forsteri. NCBI lineage: Eukaryota > Metazoa > Chordata > Ceratodontiformes > Ceratodontidae > Neoceratodus > Neoceratodus forsteri. The sequence continues at coordinate 1,236,674,116 of CM057452.1, forward strand.
ATTTCTCTGTCAGTGTATAAATGAATGCCTGAAAATACAAGCTTGAGCCTCCGGGCAACCCTATATAACCAAAAGCAGATTGTTTGGTATCTTGAATCTCTTTGCCCCCATCTCCCCTCCCTCCCCATTCTTCCCATACTCTTGCACCTGCTATGGGAAAGAAAACAGCGACATCATCATTGTGTTAATTTGCGATATACTTTTTATAACAGTCGAAGTCCACCTGCCTTTTCCTTGATCTCTCTGGGCCTGTTGCCTTGTGCTGCCATCATAGAGGTGGTCCCAATCCTGAACGAGTGGAGGAATATCCCCCGCTCTAATTCTCCCAGGAATCTAATGTGTTTGTGCAGCACTGTCACCTGGTACCCCAAAACTGGCCTGCCATCCCCATGTATGAACAGTGGTGAACTTCCTACTTTTGGACGTTTACCACATACATAGGCAGAGCCTCCACTGGGCAAATGCTTGTGGTAGAATGTTTCCTTAACCACACTCTCATGCCCTGTCCCTGTCGATCTGTCTTTGATCTCCTTAATAGCACTGCTATTGCATCCTGGCCCATTCTGTGTCATCCCATTGCTGCCACCTACCCTCCATCTTTTTCCCTGCCTGACCACTCTGCTCAATCTAAAAGCCCCACTATACATGGTAGCGCACAAAGCTTTAAACAACATTGCTTCAGTGCTGAAGCTGCAGGACGGGGTAACACTCTCATCGACCTCACCAGCAAGCCCTCTGATATCAGTTTTCTGGCATCCTCAGCTTTCCTTCTCCTGCACCCAGCCCAGCATCATTCTATGGACCAAGTTGCTTTTGTTGGATACTCCCACCCCTCAGGGTACAGATCTGCCCTATGGCTGCCAAATGCACCCCCATGGTCAAGTGCACCATGTGCTGGTTCCACCGGCTCACAATGAATCGAACTACCTGCTCCTGTGTCACTGACCCACTTACCTGACTGTCATAGAGCTGCTGGAATTTTTGAAATACCCTCCAAGAGGTTTCTATAAGCTTCAAGGGTACTGGGGCTTAGAGTTGTGGAACAGTACTTCAGCTCTCCCAATCCAATAGTCCAGAAGTACATCGGGATGGTGGTCTGCCTGAACTCTACTCCAGGTGTGATGGTGCGGAATTTGTCCATCTGCCATCAGGAGAGACAATCAGCAATCATACTGTCCACACCATCAATGTGCTTGGCTCTGAATGACATGTTTAAGGTCAGGCCTAGACACACCATCCTGCCTAAGACCCTCATGACCCTGTCTGACTTAGTCCTTTTCTTGTTCAAAACTTCTACCACTGCCCGATTATCACTCCAGAAGTTTACTTTCTTGTTCCTGAGTCCCCAAACGAGCATTGCCATCCATATGGGAACCATTCCAGGAAAATGATGTCTTTCATCACCCTTTCCATACCCATTTGTCCGCCAAGGTTCTGCAAACCGTTTGTCTTGGAAGTAATCTGTCATGCCAATTCTGCTGGCTGCATCCGTATACAGCTGCAGATCAGTATTGTATAGCCACTCATCCTGCCAGATAGTCTGCCCGTTGTACACCTGCAGGACATGTTCCCAGATCAACATATCCTCTCTGGTCCCCTTATTAATATCCATCCAGTGGTGGGCTGTGTTGCCCCCATGTCACCCAGGCTAAATGCGCATAAGCGTGCATACTGGAGTGATGGCTCTACATGCAAAATTCAGGTGCCCCAGCAGCTGTTGGGCCGGTTGTAGCTGCACCCTCTTTGAACCCCAATCTTCCCCAATAACTCCCTTAATCTCGCCACCTTTTGCCTGGTAACTAGTACAACTCCTGGGTTGTGTGCAGCTCCAGCCCTAGGAACTCTATCATTTGACTGGGCCTCTGTTTCACCCTCCACTAATGGCACCCCGGATCTTGGCATAGCATCTTGAAATCCTGAAGCATGGCTTCAGTCTCTTTTCCCCTTCCCGATAAACAGGAAATCATCCAAATATTGCACCACCATCTGATACCTGTACTGTGTCTGAAACACCCATTGCAGCCAGGTACTGAACATCTTGAATGTGGGCATGCTATCGAAAACTCTATGGCATGTCCTTATCGGAATAATACTGCCCATCCACCTGAAATCCTAGTAAGTCCCAATCCTGGCCTGACTGGCAGTAAGCAAAATGCTGACTCTTTGTCTGTCTTTCCCAACCAAGCACTCTGTTTAGCTCTAATAAGTCACACTGCCTCCAGGATGGCGATGACCCACTGTCCTCCTCCCCATTGCATCACTTACTGAATCCTCTTCTGGGTAGGATAGGTGATGTATCACCCAGTACTTTCCTGTTGTTTTTGGGCACTAAACCCAATGGGAAATCCTCAGGTTTGGCAGTGGGGATGTACCTTACGCTCCCTGCTGCAACCTCCTTTGACTTTTGTGCCAAAGTGGCCTCCTTACCTTTGTAGACTTGAGGTTCATTGCCTTCATCACTTTCCATAAACCTTGAAACTGTAAACTAAAACCTGACCTAAAACACTTCCACAATTTACTGGCCACCTCCCTGTCCAGATAACACCCGACCATCTTTCTACTGCCTCACTCTTTTGGGTGTCTGAGCCAGGTGGACAACTCCTCCTGCTGGTCCTTCAATTGTCCTGGTGTCAGTTTTGATAGGTGTGTCCCTCCCCTCCCACTGCTCTCCCATACTACCCTCCCCACTATTTCCCAAAGAAGCCTGGGTTGGCTGAAAGGGCTTCTGATAAGAGCTATCCTGGTTATGAGACCCCTTCTCCCAGCTGTACAGGCACTTGGATGCTGGATGATGTCCCCACACTTAGAGCAGTTGTGTTGGAATGACAGTTCAGCCATGAGCAAAAGCTCTGTTGTATCCCGAACAGGCCTCCCACTTTACATCCCCAAAATGTGGCATCTTTTTCATACATTTCTCATCATACCTTAACCAGCTGTGACCCCTTTCTTATACGCTGCCTAATAATGAGGGAATAGGTGAGAGCAGGGTAGCTAGCTCTGCATGCTTCTCAATGACCATGGCAGTGAAATAAGTAAAGCACATGGCCCAGTTGTCCCAGGTTTTACCTCTCATTGATTTGCCATCATCTTCCCTTTCCCAACAAAACCACTGCCGCTGCTATATCCTTCTTCTTGAAACTATCTTCTCCTCATACTTGTCCCATTATGTTGACATTTGCTAGAACAAAGATGTCAACGTACTCCTTTCATATTTTTTCTTTCATGGCCATAGGGACATGGTCTGCCAGCCAGACCCCTGGTGACCCTCTGCCCTAAAATGGGAGGCCCCACCACCCTCCTGTCCCCTCAGTCCCTGCCCCTTGATTTCACCTAGTGCCTTCTAGCTGCCCCAAACCATTCTCTCCCTTACCTTTAAGCATCTGCTCTACATAGTCTTGGCAACTGCCTCCAGCTTCACCCCTTGATTACCTGTTATTCCTGGAAGAGGGGTGCTGGGCCCTGGCTGCATCACTCCCATTGGGCCAGGTATAGGTATCGGGACTTGTCTCAGCAGTACCAGTTCTGGCAGTGGCAGCGATCATCGGCATGAGGAAATCCTGCACTGGCCCCGGTGCTGGGACCGGCTCTAGGTAGGCTCAGGATCGGGTCACTGGGAGGCAGAACCAGAAGAGCAGCTGGTACCACATTCTTAGGCTCCGTACCCCGGCCCCCTTAGCACCCTCTTATTCCTCTCCTGACCCTTCCCTTGCTTCGCCTTCCACAATGTGCCTTTCTCCCCTCCATCTGGCTCCACCACTTCCAGCAGCTAGTTCACCTTTTCTACCAGGCCCATCACTACCTGGTAGCATTCTTCCTTGCTGGGCTTCACACTCTTGGTGCCATCCTTCCACTCATCAATATTGCAATACTTGATAAAAGAAATTATGAGAGGTCAGCCTTTACTACTTTGTTGCTTAAACCCCAGTGTCTTAGCATGCTCCATTATGCTCCTTTTATCCCCCACTCCCAGACTTCCCACCTTGCTTGTGAGGTCTGGGCTTCCAAGCCTGCTGCCCATTCCTTCAGGTGTTCCTTCATGCCCTCACCCCTGACCTATGTTCCAGATTGCCGCTCCAGGGCCAATTGGCCCCATAAGACTTCAATGCTGTGGGGTGAGATGGTGACCTGCCCCTTTCTTCCCCACCCCCTTGGTGGTCCCTAGTTGCTTCCACTCTCCAGCAGTAAGGCCCTGTGCCCTTCTATGACTAAACTGTTGACCACCCTTAGCAGCCCCCTCGGAACTTTTAATTGGCCCCAGTCACTCTGGGCAATAACCCTCTGCCATCTGCTGTGGCAAATCCCCTGCCCTTAATTCTTCTCTTGGTCCTGAGCATCACATGAAAGAGGTGGCGGTTCCCCATTTCTCTGGTCCTCTGTTCTCTTGATGCCCCGAGGCTGTGTTTCCCTTAATAGATCCCAATCGTTGAATCGCCCATACCCTTCTTTAATAACTTATTCCTGTATCCAAAATGCCCCAAAATTCAGGAAAAAACTAACTAGCTGTAGGGTGGGAGTCCACTTGCTATCCCTTGCTTATCTGTCCCCGTGGCCCTGAACCGTGTGGTGATGATGTCAGATGCCATCCCACGCAGTGTCTTCCCTTGGGCCCTTCACCTCATTTCCTTCCTGTTTTGTGGGCAAACTCCCCAAATGTAGGGACCATCCTGCACCCTATGCTATGAGCAGGAACCTCTTGTTGCCCCTTGTCTATCAGTAGGCACTTGCCTTTTGTTTGGGCTGGTAACCCCTCTGATCTCCCCACGACCATCCGCTTTCCATTTTTGTCTAAATTCACCCCAAATCAGTGGCACAGCCTTCTTCATCCACTGGAGTGCTTCACTCCTCACTGCTGTGCCACTACTCTTGCTTTCATTCCCCCGGCCTACACTGCATGGTGATGACGCCAGATGCTGTCCCTCGTGTTGGGCTCCTTCCATAAACTTCCTTTTCACAAGGAAGACACCATTTTATCCACAAAATCTCCCAATGAAGCACTACTTACTTTTTGCTCATTTCCCAGCTGAAGCTGGGATCTGACCCTGCCGTCTCGATCTGCAGTTTGTGCTGCCACTACTATGTCTATTGCCCTACTGTCACTTCCCAGCGCCCACTCTTCCTTTCCTCACTCTTGAGTGCTCAGCCTCCTAATCCCTTTTACCCAGCCTGAACCATGAGAAACCGTCCATTTCTTTGAGGAACCAGCCATTTCTTTAAACTTTCTGGTGGGTTGCTTCTTCTGCCCTGCCTATCCTTGCTCTGCCTGATGCAACGCGACCACGCAGCCTACCATTATTATCCAGAGGGACTTGCAACACTAAATCAACAGAGACAGCAACCTTGACAAGAGCAAATAATCATAAATAGTTCATCAGTCATAACTTTAATCTATTCTGTTCCTCTCAAGCCTTCCTCTCCTTACCAAACAGTCCATTTTGCACATAAAGCACATCATGGTTGCTTACCTTGTCCCAATCGTTGCCTTTGTTTTACTCACTTGAAAGCCTCTAAAGTTCTCTACCTTCACAGATCCACAAGTTTGCAGGCAATATTAACCTTAATCTATACAGTATGTAGGTTTTTTAAATTTTTTAATTGCCTCACTAGTCAAATGCCCATTGGCTCAGAAAAAATTTTGCCAAACTGATATGCTTCCAGAGTAAAACTTCTTGAGGCAATTTTGTGAGCTCCTCTTGTTGTGCAGACCCTTATAACTGCCCCTCTGTCCTGCCTCCTGACTTTCTCAGCCAGTCATCTGTTGCCACCTCACTGTTCCCACCCCTCCCTTGCCCACCCATTTTGTGACCTCACCAAGTCCTCCCTGTTGTGACCTCAAGGCCTTCCTGGGTCCCTCCTCCCTCTGTCCCCCTTCCTGAGCTTCTCACACTTTGTAAGGGCCTTGGACAATGGGGTCTGCCTTTTAATTGGGCAACCCTCTATGTATACTTTTTCACCAGGACTAAAATAAACTCAAAAAGAGCATTAGCTATTAAATTTAGCAATGGGTCTAAAGTAATTAATGTTAAATACTATAAATACCTGAGATGTCTTATTGACAATAGGTTAACATTTACTAAACATGTAAACTCAATAGTTAAGAAACAGAATCAAAAATTAGGTGCACTGAGAAGAGTATCAAATTGTCTTATGAATGAAGATAGGATAAACCTAGTTAAACAGCTGCTAATTCCAGTTTTAGAGTATGGTTCACTATTATACATGAATTAATCAAAATCAGTTCTATGCAAAACAGACCAGATGCATTATAAACTAGCAAGATTTGTGACTAAGAGTAAATACAGGACACATCATTGTAAGGTCTCTGTAGCTTTGGACTGGTTAAGGCCTGAGTAAAAAGACAATGTCTTTAGTTGTCTTGGTGTCATAAGCTGATAAATTCAAAAGTGTCTCATCCACTATATCATCTGGTGAAAACTGAGCTTCCAGGAGATAACAAATACAATTTAAGATGCAACTGTTTGAATTTGCCTGTATGTAGGAATATGTATAATATATTTGGTGATGCTACTTTACAAATGAGTATCACCAAGTCCTGGAATGTTTTACCTAATGATTTGAAGGCTATAATTCATTTCACAAATTTCAGCTGGATATGATGACATTTTAAGTTTCTCCTGTGAATGTTATTCATAGCCCAGATGAAGATACATTGTTATGTGCAACTCTGTGTATAAATGTTACTTGAGTTTTAAATGTATTATTGTGTCATATCATTCAGTACAGGATGTTGTTGTAAATAGGGTTTCTACCCTAACAAACTGTTTCCTGTATAAAAATAAAAATGTTATCATTATCATCAAAAGGCGTATCGTCCCCTCAAGCTTTTCTGCAATATCCCTATAAAGGATATGAAAAGGCAACAACAGAGAGGTAAGGACATAATTAAAAAACTAAATGTAGATAAGCCATGGGGCCAGACAGAGTCCACCAACACATATTGAAGGAACGCAGCCATGAACTGGCAGCACCTCTAGTGGATCTTTTTAGCAGATTCTTGAGAGAAGGGACAGTTCCCCAGGACTGGAAAACAGCAATAGTGGTCCCCATACGCAAGAGTAGTAGCAGCGAGGAGACAGGAAACTATTGCTCTTGTCAGCCTCACCTCTGTGGTGGGTAAGATGATGGAGTCGCTGCTCAAAGAAAGGATACTAGCATTTCTGGGGAATATGGACAACTGGGCACCAAGCAGCACAGTTTCACAATGGGAAGGTTCTGCCAGACTAACCTAATCCAGTTCTTTGACTCAGTTACTAGGGCTGTGGACCAAGGGGGCATTGATGTTATCCACCTTGGCTTTAGCAAGACCTTCAACTCTGTACCACACAGAAGGCTGCTAAACAAACTCAACCCTATAGGAGTGGGGCAGGAAGTCATAGCATGGATGACTAGCTGGCTTAAACAGAAAACTCAATCCATGACAGTAAGTGGGCAGCATCAGGGATAGAGAGGTGACAAGTGGGTGCCTCAGGGTCCATCCTCTAACAATTACTCTTTAATATCATCATCAGAGATATCACAGAGGAGTTGAGCAGGAATGTGTGCCTGTTTGAAGATGACACAGAAAGCTCTGCAACAGGGTAGACACTGCATAGGGGTTAGAGCAAATGAAAAGTGACCTACTCAGGCTGGAAACATTGGTTCAACTTGTAGCAGTTAAAATTCACCGTGAAAAATGTGAATTGTGCATCTGGGCAGAAGCAACCCAGAGACAGACTACTATGTGGAGGGAGAAACTAACAACCACCCATCAGGAGCGGATATAGGGTTATCATATCAGACAATTTGAAGAAAGGTGGACAATGTGAAAAGGAAGCAAAGAAGGCCAGCAGGATGCTAGGATGCATAGAAAGGGCATCACAAGTAGAAGAAAGGAGGTGATCCTGCCACTGTACAGGTCCCTGGTGAGACCCCACCTTGAGTACTGCATCCAGTTCTCAAGACTTTATCTCAGGAAGGACATAGATAGATTGGAGACAGCACAGAGGAGGACAACAAAATGATACACAGTCTCCATAAGTTGCCATATGAAAGCAGGTTACCAGAATCTCAAAATGTACTCCTGGAACAACGGATAGATAGAGTGGACATGATTGAGAAATTCAAGTTTCTGAAGGGTATAAACAGAGTCTCCACCCAGCAGCTGTTTATGTCCAGTAGCACCAGTAGGACAAGAGGACATGAGATGAAACTTGAGAGGAGGAAGATTCAGAGGCAACATGCAAATGTTTTCTTCACAGAGAGGGTGGTTACCCATGGAATGGTCTACCAGCTGGAATCATTGGCTCCAGAACAGTAGGGAAATTCAAAGCAGTTTGAGACAGACACAAGGGATTGTCTTACAGAAATCTAAAGAGGGGAGGTAGGGCTCAGAGCAGACTAGATGGATCTTTGGTCCCCATCTTCCATCAATTTCTATGTTTCTATTTTTCTATGACTGGTCCAGTAACTCTCTGGTACCCCACTGGTCACTCTCCAGTCCTTAGAGTATGTGTCATCAACAGGGGTCAAATTAAGTTTTGCAGCCACTAGCCAGCAGGACTAGTGACTGTAAAAATCTACTAGCCACACCTACCTTTCCACTGTCCCAGCTGGTATACTTACTGAAATATGACCCTCCAGAATAAGCAAAGAAAAAAATTGTGCCAGCCATTCCAATAATACTTTCAACAAATTCTTATTTATTTTTCTATTTTTGTTTATTCAAATAGATTCTCCTAAACAAACGTTTCACCAGTTAAGGCTTCTTCATGGTCAACGATCTTTAATTGTTATCATAAAGTATCTTCGGTTTATACATGAGTATTGCTGCTGTAAGGCTTGTAGACAGTGCTCTGTAATTCTCTTAGTGAGGTATTTCTAATAGTTTTTCATAGTGCTTGTCATTTTGACTTAACAGCAGGTTCAAAGTATTTGTTGTCTAATGAAGCTATTCAGTGTTACACTTGTTCAAGTTTGCTCAGTATTTTGCTTCAGTGTCACAATGGTAACTGTTTTGGTGGCCCAAGTCTGCTGTGTAACTGCTGATTTTGGCACTGCAGTCCGTTGTTTGTTCTGAACCCAATTTACTAATCTGAACCCTTTTTCTAAGCTGGTCAACTTCCTAATCAGCATCCTGTGTGGCATAGTGCCAACGGCCTTGCTGAAGGTTATATCACAGCCTCCCCAGCTATATTCTTGTTCACCCAGGTAAAGAAATCTATCAAATTTGCATGGCACCATCCTCTCCCCTTCCCTTGAATCCATGTTGCCTGTGGTCTTGTAGCCCATCGGGTTCTACAGTAGATGCTCAACCAGCATCTCTTTTAGTTGTGTTTCCTAACTTTCCTCCACTGAAGTTAGGCTGACTGGTCTATAATTGCTAACCTTGTCCCTGCTGCCACTCTTATGTAGATGGACTGCATCCGCATTCTCCAGTTCTTGAGAACAACAGTGAGCTGTTGAACAAGACTGTCAGCATGGCAGATAACACTTCCCTGAGTTTATGTAGTACTGTAGGTGCATGTTATCTGGACCCAAAACTTTATCCACCTTCAGGGCTGTGAGTCCCTTAGGAAGTTTTCTCTGAAAATGGACATGTGTCCACCTCCTCCCTTAATCTTGCTTCTCCCTGCTGTTCTGTCTCCTCTTCCTCTGAAACTATCTAAATATGGGGCCATGCCTCAATGTCATTAGGTGACACAATAAAGCTAGCAGCTGGCAAATTTAATGGTAAGGCTAGAAATGAAATTGGATGCAATATTTTCAATGAGTGACAGCATGGTTCAAGTATTATTGTGTGCTAGCATGATGGCAGATTACATGATATAGAACATAATGGGAATGCAAATTGTTTAGTGAGTAAATTTGTTGAAGTAATATATTCAACGCTGTAAAGTCATAGCATGTAATTATGACTACAGTACTAAAGGAAGAATATAGAAACATAGAATTTGTCAGCAGAAAAGGACCACTTGGCCCACCCCATCTGCCCAGATGGTCCCTGCATAGTTTGTCACTGCAGACCCTATGTTTGACACATATTATCTGGTAGACTGGTGACCCCCAAATGATCACACAACCCTTCCTGACCAGCCCACTTGAACCCTGACAACTCTGTCACCTCAAAGATCCAGCAGTAAGCCCAGAAACCAGGCAGTCATCCAGCAGCTGGCACAGCCTCCACTAACCACTTAATCTGGTTGCCATCTGATGTTCACCAAGTGATTGCAAGTGCTGTGCTCATGATCACATGGTAAACTTTAGATGGTGGCTGGTGGAGGTCTATGCCTGTCACAATCCTTCCTGCACAATTTCTAGACTTTCTTTGTGTGCCCATATTCAAGGTTAGTGTGGTGCTAGCCATTTGCATATGGAGGCCTAGATGTCATAAAAATCTTGCTTCATTAAATAAAACTTCAACTCATGTTTAAATCCCTCCACTGAAGGGGACCTCCATGAGATGGCAAGCTAGAATTCCATGTAATCAACAGAAAAGACCGGGCGGGGGCAAAGTATGTTTAATGAGCTTATGGACACAGCTTAGAAGCAAGCACAGAATGTTCATACCAACCACCAACCCCATCATAAAAGTAAGGAATGGAAATTTGGTTAAAAAAAAATATAAATATAACAGTAATGAAATTCCACTTCAAAAGTTCAATCATGGAACAAGGAGGGTATTATTTCTATGTACCTTGACAGACTTTGTTTAAGTTTTATGTCCCCACTTCTTATTCCATACCACTGTGTAGATGCCTGAATTGGCATTTACTGTTCAAATTAAAATTATAACTAGGTTAACAAAAATCCTGAGAACTGATTACTTTATGCAGTCATAGTAGTGACACCTCAGTACATCATGGTTGGAAACTAATCTAAAGAAAAACCTGTATGAAAAGCCTTTTTAAATTTAAAGAATTTGTTTTGTATTTGCAATATGGCACTCCACGTTATGTGTTATGCTGATTGATGTCACTGTTTGGCTGGTTGAAAGCATTAGAATGCACATTGTACTAACTAAAGCACATGAGGCATGAAGTTATCACAGCATAGCAGCTGCCCTGTCATGCCTTATTACTTAAATGCTTCACCATTTGGTAGGTGCAGGGCACTTGTTTAATATGGACTACATCTTCTAACTAAAATAATTTTGGGTAAGGAATTACCAGTACCCTTCCCATTCATTTTGCTAGCCTGCTCCATGCCACAACTGCACAGTATGCCATACCTGAATATTCCTCTCTTGGTTTACAGGTTACAGTAATAGATATACTGTAGCAGTGATTGTAACTATGTATTGTCAGTGCTTACTAGATCCCTGGAGCAATGGGAAATTGATTTTCCACTGGTGAACTGCAATTTTCCATTTTACAATATGAAAATGTTCTTGTGAGTACACAGAATATTCATCAAGTTTACTTCAAGGCAGCCTAGTGGCATGGCAGGCTGAAGTGCTGGCTGCTTACCATCTGCCACACTGCTCAGGGCTGGCTGGGAGGGAAGAATTGAGTGTCCCAAGAACAGCTCTCCTCCCTTCAGGACTGGGGTTCTGAGTACCACCACCACCTGGCGGAGGCCATGTAACAGTGCCAGCAAACCCAGCAGACATGGGCCAGTAGTCTGCTGATGCAGCATGCAAATTTGCACATGTGAGCCGTGTGTCACATGCAGGCACCAGGGAATACAAATGGAGGAAAATGCCCTGGCTCATGGGGTATCCCCACAGGCAGTTCTTAATCCTGCATCGTAGGTGACCCACCAAACATGACTCTGTGTAAATTGTGGTTAACTGTAAGTCCACTGCACAAGGCAGTGACAGAGCTCAGGGATGCTGCCAGGGTACAGGGACAGAAGAAGGAAAATGGAATAACAGACTAAATGCAAAGATGTGTTGTCAAAATCAAATGTAAGCATTTATTCTATAATTGGATGAGACAACAGTAGCTGCTCAAGAAACTGTGAAGCACACATTAAGCATGGGGCTTCATGTTTAGCTGCACTTCATTTACAACACGACGTCCTGTCTCCTGCATGATGACAACTCCTTCTCACCCGCACAACCTTCGCCTCAGTGAAATGAAGCTCATTTCCAACCACAGTGTCTGATGACGACACAGATATGGGCGCTTGGAGCCGCCCAGAGTCCTACCTTCACCCACCTCAAGGGCCTGGGGCTACAAAATCAAACAATCCTCCATGACATCTAGTCTTCAATTTCTGCTCAGGGAGCACCAGCTATGCAAGCTATTCAAGATGACCTGGCCTACATTAAAGCCATTTTGCCACAATCCACAGTCCATACTAGCCTACAACCAGTACCCTTCTCAGCCTTGCCTCACGAAGATGCTGTCAACTGGCTGGAACAATTCCAAGCCTGGATTTCCTTGCATGGTTGGACTGCTCTATGCATATCTCCAATGCCCTGCGCTTGCTTCTGAGAAGGGCTGACATTTCCTTGTTCAATGCAGTTCCAGAACAAGTCAAAGGAGATACTGCCACACTGTACACAACCTTCAAAGCCCATTTCTCCAAGCACACCCACCCTGGTTATTGGAGCAACAGCTGTGGAACATACAATGAAACCAACCGAATCTCTTAAAGCCTTCATAGTAGAACATTGAGTCTCGCTGCAAATGCTTACAGAAACCTGAGAAAGAACAAATCACAATATTTGTTTAGGGATTGCGTCCCTCAACTCCGTCTTTATGTAATCCAGCAGAAACCAGCAAACTTGATGGACACAATCCAAGTGGCACAACTTGCACAGCAATTCATAGCAATATCCCAGGCTACCAGTGTACAATCACTTCAGGCATCATAGTTAGCACACAGCAACATGTGTCCAGCAGCAACAATCAATGATAGAGATGCTCACTACAAGTATCAATACTCTGCACCACAGCTCAACTGCTTCTTCTACTACCTCTGTCAATGTCCTTCGCCCAATTCAACAGCGACCTCATCCACCTCCTCCTTCACGAGAACCAGTGACCTGCCAGTGGTGTGGATTTAGGCATACTGCTGCTGTCTGCTGAAAGCTAAAGTACAACAGAAATCAAGAGAACCACAGGCGCCCACTGCTGCACAGTCAGCAAGATAACCACAACTACTCCCAGCACCAGGGAACACAGCAACTGACCACCCTCTGACTCTCGCATTCAAACAAAACTCTTCCTCCAACTGCGAACTCTGGCACACTCTCACTTATTGGAGCAAAGGTACCTGCCATCTGCTTACCTCTTCTAGCTTAACTATGTACCTGTAACCATCGGAGATTGGTCTATATACGCCTTGGTCACACTGGAGCAGAAATTTCAGTTATCAATAGCAGTATTAGAAACAATCAACTATTCTGCACATACCTAGTGTCTCTCCAGCCAACATAAAGTACATTATCACAGCCAGTACATATACAGTACCTATCACAGGCATGGTCCATCTCAAGCTCCACTTTGGCTCACAGCAAGCTATTGTCAAGTTTTATATCGTGCCTGATTTTCAACCTGCAATAATTTAGGCCTGGACTTTCTTAAAGCTCACAAAGCCATCCTAGACTTTGGCCTCTAGCAAACTGTCGCTAGATCCTCAGAGGCAACTCACAGCTATAGACTTAGTCACTGTGCCTCCTCAGTCAGAAATGGTTTTGATTGCCAAGATTTGAGGTGAACCACTTCCATAAGGTGTTGTTGGCATCAACATGGGATCCCGTGCTGTATCTATTAGGTCTCCTTCCAGGAAATACTTATCAGCGGTACATGATGGTGCAGTCTTCCAAAATGCTGCAACTTCACAGATAAGCCAGTGGTCATTTCAAAGGGTGGCAACATCGGAAAGTTTGTCTGCTTGTCTTCAGGGAATCAGCTTCATCTCATGCAAGAACCTCAGCCTGGTTCCACCTACTCTACTCCTGTTAATACTATGATGACCACTCCAACTTCAACAGAGTTACCCTCAGCCAGCGTCTATCCTCTTCCAAACTTCCACATCTCCAACAGAAGAGCAACAACTTTTGAAATTCCTGGAAAATTAACCAGATGTCTTTGTTGGTTTAGATAATGCTTGGATGATGTGATATCCTGCAACACACCATCAAGTACAGCCCAACCAGAAACCAATCTATCAGTGAACCCACAAAGTGGGACATAAACAGAAACAAGTCCTCAAGGACATAATTAAAGACATGCTTGACCAAGACATAGTTGAAGAATTTACAAGCCCCTGGGGTGCACCTTGCTTGCTGGTGGTAAAGAAGGACAAAGGGTATCATTTTGTGGTAGACTACAGAAAACTCATGCCTAAACGGGCAGGATGCTCATCCCTTACCTACAACCAAGATGCTTTAGAGAGTTTTGGTGCAGCCAGTCCTGCTTATTTCACCATGCTAGACCTTCAGAGTGGGTTCTATCAAGTTTCCATTGATCCAGCTTCTCGTCCATACACCGCATGGCGCTGCCACTTGGAACTTTTCCAGTTCAAAGCGTCTGCCAATGGGTCTTCAGAACAGTCCACCACATTTCAACATGTTATGGAACCCGTGACTAGTGGGTTATCCTGGAAATCTTGCCTAGTCTACCAGGATGATGTGATTGTCTTCAGCAGAACTTTGCCAGAGCACTCCAACATCTCCAAGAAGTGTTCAACATCTCAGACAAGCTAATCTCAAGCTTCGCCAGAAAAGTGTTGTTTTGCACAGCATCAAATTCATTACCTGGGACATGTGGTTAGTTCTCAAGGCATCTCTCTAGATCCAGACAAGCTCAGCAGTCAAAGACTGTCCAGAGCCTAACAATCTCAAAGACCTCGGCTTTCCTGGGCTTGTCTGGCTACTACCTAAAGTTCATTTGCAACCACGCCAAGATTGCAGCACCACTGTACCTCACAAAAAGGGATGTAAGTATAATTGACTTGAATGTAAAGAGGCCTTTGACACCTTAAACAAACCCTAATCTCTTCTCCTGTATTGGCTCACCCATGGCTCGACCAGCCATTCAAGCTCTACTCAGATGCTAGTTCCTTTGCAGTGGGCGCTGTGCTCTGTCAAATTCAAGATGAAACAGAACTAGCTGTCTCCTATGCCAGGCGCTCTTTTCCTCAGCTGAGCAGAACTATGGCATCACAGAGCAAGAATGTCTAGCCATGGTATTTGCTATGAAGAAATTTTACTGCTACCTCGCTTACTTTTCTTTACAGCTACCATTGATCACTCGCAGGTGGTTATTTGAAATGAAGGAGCCAGTAGGCAAGTTCCTCGATGGATCACCATGCTTCAATCCTACACCTTTGAAATTCAATACAGATCAGGTCAAGTTCACTCAAATGCTGATGGTGTAAGCCAGAGATGATATCCTCTGCATCCTCCTCAACAGATGACGAATTCTGTTTACAAGCTGTTCCTTCCATGCCACAGATGTGCTTCCTGTGGACACTCCTTCAACACCTCAGGTTGCTTTGTTGCTACCAACTGCCTGCTCAGAGAGACACACAAACCTCAGTTACTAAAAGCAGCTGAAGAGCTTTTCATCTCCTCTGCATCTGATCTGTCCTTGGCCACTGTTAAAATGCAACAAAAACTGACACTCAATTTGGACATCATCACCTACTTAGAGTCTGGAACATTACTGCAACAAAAGCAACATCACCTAGATGTACTTTTCCTTGCTTCGCAGTACTTCCTGAATGACGGTGTGCTCTTTCACATTTGGACCAAGGAAGGCAAGGGTCATCGACAGATAGGACTCATGTACAGCTAGTTGTGCCAGCCTCTTCATCCCTCACGTTTTCTCTCCACTCATGCCTCTCCACCTCTGGAGGTCATATGAGAATTCACAGAACTCTGGAAAAGACAAGGCTTCACTTCTTCTGGCCACACATGAACAGAGACATTGTCCAGTTCATAAAATCCTGCCAGACCTGCTCCCAGAGAAAGCCTCCTGCCAAACCAACAAAGGCACACATCATCCCCATGCCTGTAGCCACTGAACCATTCCAAAGAGTCTGCACTGACATTCTTGGGCCCTGTGAACATGCTCTGACTCTGGTAACAAGTACATCCTTGTCTTTGTAGACTACTTGACAAAATATTTGGAACTCATCCTCTGAGAGACATTAAAGCTACCACTGTGGCCAGTGCATTTCTCAACACAGTCATTTGTTGTCACGGTACCTCATTGTACCTACATTCAGACAGAGGCACTAACTACCTGTCCAAAATTTTCTGAGAAACTTGCAAACTTTTGACATAAAAAGACACATACCACAAGTTACCATCCACAATGCAATGGACAGAGTGAAAGAATGATGTCCACTATTCTCGCACACTCTCCAAGTATCTGGATGAGACTCATGACACCTGTGACCGGTTTGTTCCCTTTGTGCAGTTTGAGTACAATACCAGTCCTTCTGTCGATAGCACAGAATACATCCTTCTTCTTAGTCCATGGACATCACCCAAGAACTCCACTTGACAGGGATCTCTTGCTGCTAGAGGTGCCTAGGTCAGCTTGTTCTTTTATTATCCCTCTTCTGAACAGCTGGAACTTGCCCAATGAGTTGCAATCACCATGTTGGGCCAGAAATAATCAGCAATGAAGAAAATGTCTGCACAAGGCGCATGAGCCTTCATTCTCTGTTGGGGACATTGTCTATTTGCACTGTCCTGTTCTTTGTTCCTGACACCAACAAGAAAATGCTTTGCCCTGGACTGGTCCCTTCTACATTGCAGGAAAGCTCCTCTGGTCCACGCTCATCTGCGATGCAAGTTGGAAGCTGGTAAACAACAAAGTCCATATAAACCGACTAAAGCATGGGTACCTCAATAACAACCTTCCAGATGACCCCAGTCCTCCCACAAATGAAGCTGCCCTTGAGCCTGCCATCCTCTCTGAAGCTGAGATTCCCCAGATAACTTGCAGCCAGTTCCTACAGATCTTCCCACCCTGACACTCTCCAGCTGGATTCCAGTTTACCAGATGATTGCCTGGGATTTCCTCTCTTCTCAATCATCTTCTTCTTCTTCTCTCTCAAGCAATGGCACATTTATAAGGTAGAAAAGAAATGGGCAGACTGGATGGGCCTTATGTGTTCTTATCTGCCATCAACTTCTATGTTTCTATGTATGTTCTCAGAACTCTCTTCACACACCCCAGTGTACCAGATCAAGAAGATCCTAAGAAAGAAGTTTATCAATGGATCCTGGACTTACAGAGTAAAGTGGTGTGGATTCGAGTAGTGCTCAGAACTCTTGCATTGCTTTTAATGACCTGAACCCCTCCTGTCAGGAAGTGGTGCAGTCCATGCATGCCTTCATTCCCACTGACCAGAAAAGTTCGATGAGGTCTTGAACTTTTGTTACTGGACTCAGTGTGTTTTGGGACTGAATCTTCTTTCTTTGGTGATAGTATCTGTGTTTAATTATTTTGCAGTAAATGTTCTTGTACCCATTTTATGCAACTGTTTATATGGTACTATTTACCTGAACGAACGCTTTTCCTTAGGAATGTCTTTTTACATGGACAGTCCATCTATTGTTATGCAACTGTTATTAAAGTGTGAACCTGCATTCTGGATATCCTCCTGCTGCAACCCTTCCTCTTCCCTTTCCCTTCCCCACATTTTAGCACTTGTGGCATAACCAAGTCTCAAGTACTATTGTGTCTCCTTCCTCTCTGGTGCTACTCTGACTGGTCCCCAGTGTAGTCCAGTTTCTTTCCACCCCATCCCTGCAGCAGAGTACTGTTCTGTTTTGGGAAATCTAATGCCTTGTAATGCATGGCAATGGTTTTTGCCTTAAATTATTTACTTAAAAATTCTTAGAAATATATAGATTATTGCTTGTTTGAGTGGTGCTCACTTTCACTGTTCAGTGGTGATGTAAGCACACATTAAACATGGGGCTTAATGTTTAGCTGCTGCCCTTAAGAGCACTTAGAACTGCATGTATCTAATTGTTGCACTGCCTGGCAGTACCATGTTGGTCTGTCAGTCAGAGTTTTAGTCAGTGTGGGGCTTGTCCTCAAGAAGAGAACACCTACTGAACTGAATAAACCTGCCTTATTCTTTATTTTATGCATCCAACTAGTTATTCACATGGTCCAGATGGGGTCCTCACCAGCAGCACCTGCAGCAACCAAAGGGGCTGGCAGACCACAGAGAAGTTAAGGGTCTTTAGTGGTGAATCATGCAAAAAACACCAAAACCAACATTTGATCCCAAAATCACAGATCACGTGTCTGGCACTTTGCCAAGTAAGGCTACATGGGGTGGGGGACATACTGTATGCTGATGAAGACAATGATGTCATAATGACAAAGATAAATCAAAATGTCTATCAGCTGTGTAATCAGCTTTGCCAAAGTGGAAAGTTAACACAGCTCTAGTGGGACTCTACACAATTACACACATTCAATATGGAAACAAAATTATGCAATCAACAGCAAGAAATGAACTGACAGATTTGTACCTTTTTTCACAGCCTGAACTCAAAATGGCTGCCCAGATTGCAAAATTGCAAACATTGCAATTCCCACACTTACACATCCACTCTGCCATTATTGAGATCCAAGTATGGGAAAAATCTCTGGGTGTGAAAACATGACTTTTCTTCTCAGTATACATAATATGAAATCTGATATTGGATTGTTCCATGAACAGACATAGGCCCAGATATTCAAACTGCACCTGCTGTGGCGCAAGCTTGGGCGCAGCTCAGCTTGGCTGTGAAGGTGTGACTGGGAAATATTCAACGAAGCTGCGCCATGGCTCAGCAACATTGAATATCGCACCCTGGCTACCCAGCAGGTGCATAGCACAGTGGCACTGTGCCAGTGCAAGTGGCCAGAGTGGAGCATGGGGACGCTAGCACAAGTTCCATTGGCGCCATGCACAGCAATCACGATATTCAAAAGTTAACATGCAAATGGGGCCATAATGTATGCAAGGTCACATGGGGCCATTTGCATGTCATTATGGTCCCATTAGCATGCAGGTGCGCCCATCCCTGACGACTTGTGCCTGGCGCGCTGCCAGGCAGCAGCCAACTGGGACCAATGCCCCTGCAGCCGGAATGTGCTCCACAGCCCAATTGCAGGCATTTGTATAAATAAAGAATTAGTCAATATAACTGGTGGTCCAGTGGACTGCTATCTGCCCAACAGCGGGCATCTGTATAAATAAAGAATAATTCCAATATCCCTGGTGGTCCAGTGGACCGCTATCTGCCAATAAGCGGGCATTTGTAATTAAAAATAAGACTATGTCCTATATTTCCTGGTGGTCTGGTACCCCCACCCATCCACTGAGCCCCAGTGCCCGCTTTCCCCGTCAGCGGCAGGCAGCAGCACCTCACCTGCCTGCCCCGCCCGCTGCCCGCCGACTGTCACCATCAGTAGGGCTGTACGCCCATTGCTTCACAGCATGAGTCAATGGGCGTGCAGCCCATACCGCATTACACATTCCAGATATGTGAATGAATCACAGCGTGAACCAATGGTCGACAGCCCTACCAACGGTGTCAGTCGGCGGGTGGCGGGCGGCAGGCGGGTGGGTGCTGCCACGCTGACCTGAGGGGGAGCGGGGCAGGGGCCCAGTGGGCGTGGTGGGGAGGTGGTACCCAGACCACTAGGACATAGGACATAGTCCTATTTTTAATTACAATGCCCGTGATTGGGCAGATAGCTTTCCACTGAACCACCAGGATATTGGAATTATTCTTTATTTTTACATATGCCCACAACAGTAGATAGCGGTCCACTGGACCACCAGGGATATTGGAATTATTCTTTTATTTTTACAGATGCTCACGATCGGCAGATAGCGTCCACTGGACCACCAGGGATATTGGAATTATTCTTTATTTTTACAGATGCCCACAATCGGCAGATAGCTGTCCACTGGACCACCAGGGACAGTGGAAGGAATTATTTTATTTTATTACAAATGCCCACGATCAGGAATGGGGCGCCGCCAGGTGCAGCCAGAGCTCGGTGGCCTCCCACAGGCGGCAGCTGACGGTTACGCCTGCATTGCGGAAGCTCACCTGTGGGTGGCCATCAGTTGTTCCTTTTTTTTGGATCAACTTTGTGCTGGCTCAGGTGGAGGTTGCGCATGCATCTGCACATCCTGGGCTGAATATCGGGCTGTACAGGGTATGCATGGGCACGCCCTCCTACCTGGGCCTGCATACATTACTGATGCGCCTGGCACATCGATTGTGTTGCACTTTTCCCTTTGAATATCACGCTGCATCAGTTGGTTGCGCATGGCATAACACTGTTGCACCATGTGCAACCTTTAACATTCAACATAGTGTATTAATTTATAGTGGAGAGGTTTTTTTTTTCAGTGTTTCACTCTTTTCTTTCTCTTTACAGGTATTAAAGGAGATGTGGAGAGTGCAGGATATCATGCAGTAATTCCCATTAAATAGCATGGAATGTATTTGGGGCAGCTCCCAACTCTACTTAATACCTTCCTTTCCTCTTCCTTTTGACTGGCCAGTCATGCTTTTTGTTTAAATATTAAAGGTAATGGTTATATTAGCTGCTATGTATTTGTACAGTATACTTTATATACTTTGGACTGTACTTAGTGGTTATTTTTCACTTCCATTTCAATTATTGCATAATTTTCTTTTCATTTTGAATGTGTGTGCTTGTGTGCACTTTGATATTCTTGTTAGAGTCCACTAGAGCTGTGTTAACTTGCCTCTTTGGCAATGCTTATTACACAGCTGATAGAAATTTTGTTTTATCTACATCATAACACTATTAAAGAGAACTTATTTCTGCTGGGTTTGGGACATTTATCATATGAACATTTTTACAGACCAAATTTAGAAGTTATTTCTCAAATAAAGAAAAGGGTCAGAGATACAACCATTTCCAGGGACTTTCTCCAGCTTTCTTCTCTTCAAAATTTCAAATGGTATAAGCACCTTGAAACTGTACACTGTTTTGAACCTTACCTGGCCTGTCTATCTAATCCTTTGGACTGGAAACTTCTTACTAGGTTCAGAATGGAACTTTATTATGCAAATTACAGTATATACAGTTCAAACAGAGATGACTTGATACTAAAATTCCTCACTGTAAATGTGGGATGAAGGTTGAAGATTGCCGTAGTATTTATTTTTATTTATTTGAATATTTGAAAACCTTTGAGTGAGAACTCTTTTACAAAGGTTCCATGTCATGAATACAAAACAAACAATACAGACAAGAATTTCTTTATGATAAATAGGGTTACAAGCATGTTGTTTGTACAGATAAACAGATTCACTACCAAGGCTCAACACATAGAAGATGCTGATGACATCATGAATAGACTAGTGCTAGGTGATCATATTGCAGCCCCAGAAGGGCCTTGTCAAATAGTAGCATTGGGATAAAGGGTGGACAACATTTTGTAAAGATGGCAAAAGGCAAAAGAGGGTGTGGAGTACAGACATGCTGTAATACAGGAGAGGGATATATTGGCATCTGGGGGTAGGGGAACTGGAATAAGGGGCAGAGACAGAATTGGAAGCAGGTATTGAGGATTGATAAGTAAAGGTGTTCTCAACACTGGTGGGCTAGACAAAGATGGTAACAGGAAGGATACAAATGAGAGATGAGACAAGGGAGTATGGGGAGTGGATTAGGAGTAGAGATCATGGGGATATCGAGTGACAAGTGGGAGAGGTGCAATCGTGGGAGAAACAGGATCAGTTCAGGCATTCACAAATGTTCATGCTCAAGGGTTCTATGTCATAATAGCAAACGTGTTGGCGATCGCTATTATGGTGAGAGTATATTACCAAAAAGCAATTCCAGCGATATACAATTGCAGGTGACGGTACACACAGTACATTAAGTGTGTTTGTGGGGAGGCTGCCTCTGCGTCTCCCCCACTCTTGATTAAGGATTGTTAACTCCAGGTGGTGCATGTCAAGGAGGGTACATTCGTTTAAAATATATATATATATATATATATATATATATGTCCCGCAGGCACAGGAATAAAACAAATCTTTCCTGCCCCGAACCCAAACCCAGGACCTGCTCCATCTGAGCCAGTCTCCTACCCAGCAAACCACATGGTTGGCTCAGTGGAGCAGGCACACTAGACGGCAATAACACTTCCCTTCCCTCACTATTTTCTTTTTCCGCCGCTTTACCTCCCATTACAGTCACAGTCTGAGCTACCCCAGTAGGTCACCCATGATAATAACGCGAGTAATATGGGTTGCTGCTTTTGACGTCACCCATATATTTATCGCTATTATCCGGATACCATGCTCAATAGATATTGCCTTAGTTCAGTTTCAAAGGCCTGAAGATTAATAGTGTTTAATGCAGCTGCAGGGATCTCATTAAGCCAAAGTGGTGCTCAGTAAGAGAAAGAGCGTTGCCCCAGTGCAGTCCTATGAAATGGGACACTAAGTGGATCATAGCTGCTCTTCGGTATTGTACTTGGAATTAGCTACCTTTACCAGTTTAGAGATGCAAGGAGGGTCTAGAGCATGGCCTTCCTCCGTAGAAGGCAGGTTTGGTGTCTGATTCTATTTCTGAGAGATAGAAGGTTGACTGCTCATAAAATGTGCAAGTATGGAGGAGGTCCGTATTTAGCAGTAGTCTGCACACCTTGTTAAGGGCTGTAACTACCCTCTTGAGAGCCGAATCAGTGTCAACTCCATATACCACCAGACCATATATCATACACATATAATACACATAGAATATGTATACTATAAGAATATTACATTCATATGCCCCTTGTATTCAAAGAAAAGAGGTGATTGGTTAGACCTCTACTTGATGACTACTAGTCTTCCCTTGATCAGTTAATCCCAGTGTGTTGAGCAATGCCTGATGTTCAATTTTAAACAAGTTATCTGTTTTTAATCATCTTTGAAACTGTAAATAATAATAATTTAAACAATTGTATGCTATAGGGGACATAGGAGACTTTCTTTTTTGCCATAAACTGTTTTTTTTTCCAAAATTCAGTAGTTTTTTGATTTTGGAATTTTGAGATTACTGCATGATACTTGGATGGGGGTATAGGTAACAGACCAGAAGCCATCCAAGGCCTGCTTACCCTTTTTAGGATTGCTAAAGATTGTTGCCTCCTCTGTTCCCTTTATTTCCTACTTTTTTTTTTAAATATTACATTGGTATACTTAAATCATTTGTGGTATTTATGGATAAATACTTAAATCTTCCATATTGTTGTATACTGACGGAGATTTCCTTTTTCTGGAATTCTATGTCTAACTGAGTAGTCAGACATTATGGCAGACTGCTATGTTTCTCTTATCTTTACATCATTATCATATATACCTTTAAAATAACAATCTAAAATTATATTTACTTATACCCTGATTGTAATTATGCCAACCCTTCTGCATATTCAGATTATTCAATGTTATATTTTAACTGGTACTGGACTTGAGAGGTGTATATTTGAGGGTGGCCCTTAGAGATAATTTTTGTATAACTAGAACCTATTGCTGATTCTATGATGTCTTGTAACAAGGTGTTATATGTATTTTAAAACTTTGAACATAACTGTATATTCTGGTGCTATTCATGAACCTTGTATTTTAAAAGACCTTGACATTTTCTTGTAAAGGTTAAAAGCAGAACAATAAACTTGAAATTTATTTAAGTCATAGATGATGCTATTGTCGCCACCAGGATATAAGGGACTCCTTTTACATCAGGTACCCACCCTTTGATGAAGCCTTACTTGGCAAAGCACCAGGCAGCCAACGCACCTCAACTGTGGTTTTGGGATCAAATATTGGTTTCACATGCAGTTACTGATGTCTCATCCAATTGTAGAGATAAAAAATGTTTAAGTTTGCTTTGAACAACACATCTTTGGCATTTCTTCTATTATTTCGGATGAAACTGTTTGACCATTTGAGTGCAGACCTAGCTGTCATTTCCTTTCTAAACTTGGGGTTAGTCACCTCTGGTCTACACCCTACATTTCACTGTAGAGTATGAACTCACCTAGTTCTCATTTTTATTATCACACCCGGTTTAATTCTGAACTTGAGACAGAGCATGAGAGGGAAATTATTTTGGCCTTCTGTAGATAAGAAGATGGGAAAATTTTACTCCTGGTTGGGGAGAGGTACAGAGGGGAAGTCTGAGCTGGAGGAGATGGAAGGGATAATTTTATTTCATTTTGGAGTCAGGGTGAGAGTTTGAGCTGGGGATGCTGAAGCGGATTTTGTCTTCACTTGGGGTTTGGAACCTAGACTGACTAAAGATTAGGGGTACAATATGAGGAAGATTTTTATACCTCTTTGAAGGTAAAGGGATTGTAATCTACTGGGGTGGGTTAATACTGAGGATCAGGGGTTACTTGCACTTTAGATGTTTTGATAAGGAATGCACAGATATACAAGCTATGAGCTGGTAAAGTAATTTTGTTATTAGTTATCCTAATAGCTTGCATTTTAAGAGTAAGGGACACTGTGGCATGAGTGCTGGTAGGAGGGATGGAAATTCTGGGATGGGCTAATAGGAATGCTGATAAGTAGTTCTGTCCTATATATGTTGACACTGTGGTTATCTGGACTATTAGCATACATTTGTTTATTGAACTGATATTGGGAAAAGGATTTTGGGATCTGGACCCAAACACAGATTTGCAACTTTACTCCTGCCTCGCCTTCTGCTGCCTTGCCTATAGTCCTACAGTAATGACATAATGCAGCGTGCAACAATGCCTGCCAATCTGTTATAACATCCCATTATCATTCTCCTCTCCTTTGGCCCAGTCAGCATCTTTTGTCACTTACTGAACGCATGCAAAACAAGACAATCCTATTGGAAGTACAAAACAGGCCCACAACTCAAATCTGGTGCCTGCAGGTCAATACAGTAAGCACTTCTGGTACAGAAGCTCACTATAAGCAGAAAATCAGTCAACAAAAAACTCTTTATGATATGTTTATTTCATACTAATAATCTATACAGCTTGCCCATAATAAAAAGTCCTTACATATTGAATTATTCATCAGGATCATGTATCTATTCCTTATTTGTGACTTTATGTCCCAATATCTAACAACTGATATGTTATACATATCCAGAATCTCTACAGGTAGCAAACAAAGCTTTGGAATAATTAAACTGAGGAATTATCAGGTGCTGGGAGGAGAACAGTTCAGATTTCAGCACCTTTGATTAAGACTTGCAGCAGCCTATGAAGAAAAGTCTTCATCCTCCCCAGTTGATATTGCATGATACTGACTGAAACTGATCCCCACTGTGCAAGGCTTTACCAATTATTTTAGCACTCAGTTTTTTGTTTAGGATTGTTGGCAAACATGCCCCTTACTAAGGTTGAAACAAAAACAGGGCAATCCCCTGGTTCATGCACAATTTAAAATTAGCCTATAGGACAAGGGCTTTGGCTTGGCTAAAGCCAGGGCTGTACACAGTGAACATGTTTGGTCTGTCTAGAGGCAGATAAGGAACCTTGCACTAGTTTAATAAGGCCTATAAAATCAAATGTGTACATGCTAGGAGAGAAAAAGCTGATCCTGCAACGTTCTGGCAAATAGAAGGTTGGCCCACCTTCAGCACTGCCACAAAGAATCAATAGATAACAATATAGTGGTCAGGTTCTACATAGAATAATAGATGGGATACTGAGTACTAAAAGGCTATAATACCACTGAGAGGTTCAGGGACATGCGAACCTTGAGTCTGAAGCTCGAGAGGTTCCAGTATGTCCCCAGCACCAGGAGATGGTATTTTAGCTGAGCAATCCCAGTCCCCTATTTTTATTTTTGTAAACGATGGATCCAAGCTCATTTAATTAATTAAGCCCATTCAGACTCTTTAAATTTAGCAGCAATTCAGCTTTCATCTGGCTGCTCCCACCGCCTCCTGCTGTGCTGCCCACCCTGAGCTGCATACATATAGCCCTGGGGTATTTAAGAAACAGTAGCAGGAGCAGCTTTGGTTGAATGGTGTTTTCTACAATTTTGAGCCAATTTAAAATCTGTGTTTTTGTCAGCTGTAGTGATGACTGTCTCTACTGTAAATAAAAAGGGGCTCATGGGCATCTGTGGAGAGTGTGCATGTGGCACCAGGGAAGGATTCTTGTGGCAATGTGTTGGGAAATCCTTCGATAGTGTTACAGGATCTCTCATAATTCTATTGATGAACAGTGAAGGATAGTAAATGAGATCCCTATTGATGGATTTATTTTATTATTTTTTATTTTATTTTAGTTTTTGTTGACCGGTAAGTGCATAGACAAATCCTGCCTATTTTAAGGCACGACCCGGGAGGAGATACAGATGAATGCCAACTGACCTTGAACCAGATTAAGCAGTTGGTGGTATTTTAGTGAATGTGGGAAATTTGGCCAGGACACCGGAGAAATTTTCCTACTCTTTTCAATAAGTGTCCTGGGATCTTTAACATCCACCTGAACTACCACCAATCCAGGCAGATGGGACCTTGGTTTAACGTCTCATCTGAAAGATGGCACCTCAAGTGCAGCACCCTCTCATGCTGCACTACAGTGTCAGTACTGGGGTATTAACCCAAGTGCCAGATGTGGAGCTGAAACCCACAGCCCTGATCTCCAGGCCTCAGAGGCGCAGTGTGCTACCTACTGAGCCACTGGCACTTTCTTCAATAGTATTATGGGAAATTTATTGTATACTTTTCAATAGTATTATTGGCACTGTCCATATATTACAAGGCAATAACCAGACCAGGGCTGATAAACACCAAGTCTGTAGGCTGAGGTGTTTATTAACCCACTGCTCCAGTTATTACCAAGTAAAGATCCCAACCACTAAATCTGCTATTCCTATTACTGTATACAGAGAAAAAAAAAAAAGTTTAGAAAAAGTGCAGAAATATGTCTCTGTCTAGGGCTACTGTACATTTGTGAGACATATTGAAGTGTTGGGCAATTTCTAATAGATGCACTGTAGTGTTAGTCTTAGACAGTAACAACAAAGGGATTAACATTACAAACTTGTCTACTGCTCAGTTAAAGCAGTATGACTACACAGTAGCTATATGTTCTGATTGGCTGAGATGATTTTTTGTATACTTTGTCATAAGATGATCACCAATAAGAATAAAATTGTGGAAGAGCTTTATGAACACTTTGTTTACAGGTTTGCGCTTTAAAAATCAGTAAAGTCTCCAACAGCCCCTCCCACATTATCAATTGCTACCATAGATGGTGGGATTTGCTGGGGCCTGGTTATTTGAATTGAGCCCTATATCTGTTAATTTCAAGCCTATTTTGATGTGGTGTTAGGGAAGCTGATTAAATTGGAGACCTGTTTCCTTTGGCAGCAAACATATTTTGGGGCTTTGAGTTGAATTTTGATTCCTTGTTGCTGACTTTAGTAGCTGCAAAGATTACTGCATAGTGGGTGAAGGGTGTTAATGGTCTGGCCAGGTCTCGCTCAGCTAATTGACTGGAGGCAGAGCTGAATCAGGTTTGTGGTGTAAGCTGCTTTGTCTTCTCAGAAGGAACTGGAAGGGACAGATCAGTTGTGTTCCAGGACAGTAGCTGCTGCTTGTTGTTTCACAGGGTTCTTGTGGATTTTACTTGGTAGAAGGTTATTTTTTTCTTTCTTACTTCTAAGGGCTAGCAGGGTATTGTTTTGGGGCTGTTGAATGTTTGAAAACTGGTTTGGTGGCTATAAGTGGGCTCATTTGTTGGATGTTTCACTGTGTAACAGGCTGTGCTGGTGGAGGCCTATTTCTTCTGATTTAAAACATCTTTGGTGGGATTTGCTGGGGCCTGGTTCTTTGGCTGCTGGGCTTGGAGGGAGACACAGGGCTGATACACTTTCTCGAGTTGGGTGTCTGCCCAAACCCACCTCCTCCTCAGAGTTCTGCTAATTTATAGGGGAACACCTGTCCTGCAATTGAGGAAAAGGCTGCAGGTGCAGCTCATGTAGTTCTAGCCACTGGGGGTTGGATTTAAAGGCTGGGAGAGAGCAGCTTTAGGGAGTTGCTTATTTCCCTTATAAGTTTATTGTGTTGGTCTGCACCTAGTAACAGGGTTACCGGTGTACTGTGGGACTGTATCTAAGATTAGTGGGTGACCTGATTAGGCAGTAAGGGTGTATCTTGACTAGGGGGAGCCTAGTGGCTCACCCAAGGAAACCTACTTGAAAGGGGATGGAACCACACATCATTAGGGCCGGCATCTTTGGGAGGGTGGTGGGGTGCACAGGGTGTGGAGCAGCCTGATACTGGACTGGGCTTGGAAGTTCTGTGGTTGCCCAGTGTGCTACCAGCTGGCACAGCTTAGGGAGGAGGTTATGGGATTAGGAGACAGCTGGGGAAGGGGCGGTATGGTTGGGGAAGGGGCTGGGGATCTCCCACACGGTTGCACCAAGCACTGAGTGAGGGGCATAGGGAAAGGAGTGCAGGAGAATACTAGGGTCAGACATAGAGACCCTGGCAGAGGGGGTCCAAAAGGACACTACCAAGGAAGCAGGCAGGTAACTGGGACCCTCACAAAGGAAGGACAGAGGGACAACATTCTCAGGGAAGTAGGCAGATGGTTGGGGCAGGACAGAAGGAAGCAAGGCGGGAGTTGGATCAGACCTTACACTCAATAACCGCCTTCACCCTTCTTCTTCTGCTCGAGGATGAGGGGGTGATGTAGTCATGACAGGGTGGTTAGAGATGGAAAGAGAGTGGGGGCAGGAGGCAGGGGCTGGATAGCAGGAAGAACTGGGGGAACCTGGAATGCAGGAAAATGGGGAGCCGTGAATCAGAGCAGGAGGGGCAGGGGAAGAGGGAGGAAAGCAAGGAGAAGGACCAGTTGGGAGGAAAGGTAAGGAGAAGGACCAGAAGTACAAGAAGGATTCAGTAAAGGGAGCTGAGGGTTTAGGCCAGGGAGCACGAAGCAAGGAGGGACTAAATGGAAACAGGAAGGAAGGGAGGATGAGCCAGGCTAGTTTAGCAAATGGGGAGAAGGACCAGTCACGAGCAGTGAGGGGAGTTAGCAAGGTACAGAAGGATACTCAGGAGGAGGAGAGGCATAGGATTGAGGTGAGGGGTTGGCCAGGGTAAATAAGGGGGTGGCATGTGGCACCCAGATAGGGGGAGGAACAAGGAGCCGGTGGGTGGAGGGCTGGTAGAAAGGATGAGGGACATGAAGGGGGGAAATGGAGGAAAAGGAGTGGCTGAGTGCTCTATTGGGGATTCATGATCAGGGTATCAAATGGATAGGGAGAAGCCTGGCCAGTTAGAATAAAATGCTCCTGGACTAACGGTGCACAGGGCTAAGCATGAGGTATATCAGCTGGCAAAGGATTGTGGGGGTTACCTGACATACTGGTCCACCTTGGGTACAAATGACATTGAGGGAAATATTGAGCTAGAGATATAGGCAAGATTCAGGGAGCTTGCCAGGGTCTGTCATGACATAGGATGCACAGTTTCTTCTCAGAAATCCTACCGTGCCAAGGGCTAGTGGGGAACACAAAGGAAGATTAGGGTGATAAACCAGTGGCTCAGGGAGTGGTGGGGGCAGAGGGTATGGGCTGATGGGGATTGGGGAGAGACCTGGGAGGATAAGGAGCTGTATGCTAGAGATAGGCTCCATCTCAATTTGGAGGGAGGGAATCTTTAATTTGAAATAGAGGGTTCATTGGTGAAAGGTGGGGTTTAAACTTGTGAAGGGGAGGGATGGGAGAAAAGGCTGTCAAGGGGTGCTGATAAGGGAGGGACTTGTCTCCACCTCTGGGGAGCTGGAGGATTATGGAAAAGGCGACTGGTAAAGTGCAGACCAGGGGAAAACAGAACTCCCATGGGAACACGAGCAGGGAAATGGAAGTAGAGGAAAGGGTGGAAGGTAGTCTGCTAAATGCCAGGAGCTTGGCAATAAAATGCCTGAGCTCCAGGCGATGCTAACTGAGGGAGCAGGGATGTGGCAGCGGTCACTGAGACCTGGACCACTGCAGGACATGACTGGGACCTGAACCTGGAGGGTTACACTATGTTCAGGAAGGACAGGGGGAGGAAGGGAGGAGGGGTAGCAATGATAGTCAAAAACTGCATTGGCATAGGAGGAGTAGAGGAGGCAGAGGGAACCGTGAAGGCAATTCGGTCACCTTGATAACAAGGGGGCAAGAGAGTAAAAATAGGAGTGGTGTAGACCCCTGCTCCTGGCGGAGGAGCTGAGGAGAGTTTGTGGCAGATGTTGGGAGACACTGCAAACTGGGCAGAGGAACGGTGGTGGTGTTGGGGACTTAAACATGCCAGGAACAGACTGAGAGACTATGACATCCTCTGTGACCAGGGAACAGAGGTTGTTGGATGTCTTTCAGGACACGCTCCTAACTCAGCAGGTGGGGAACCAACCAGGGAGGCGCTGGTACTGGATGTGGGTCCTGCGACAGTGACCAGATTGGGGCCTGCAGGTAAGGGACCCAATGGTGGGAATTACCATGCCACGGTCTGGTTCTGCCTGGACCTAGTAGGGCTAGAAGGCTGCACAAAGACGGAGGTAACTGACTTCAGGGAGACAGATTTTAAGGAAATGGGAAGGATCCTAAGGAGCATTTGGATGTAATTGGGTCAGACATGGACACTGATAGTAGGTGGGAAATCATCAGGAGAGGGGACAGGATGCTACCAGCACCTGTGCAAGAGTAAGACGAAAATGCGGTAGGGCCCAAACCCTGCTGGTGGACCGGGAGGTCCAGGAGGTGGTGCGGGAAAGAAGGCAGCCTATAGGCAATCCAAGTGCTCAAGGAGTGAAAGGGACTGAGGGGAGATGAGCTGATGGCTGAAGGGCCACTAGGGTGGTGAGGGCGGCTAAGGCAAGGAAGGAGCAGAACCTGGCCAGGGAAATTAGGAGAGGGAACAAGGGGTTCTTCTGATACATTGGGGAAAAACGAAGGGCTAAGGGGCAGATTAGCAGGATTAAATCAGGGAGAGATGGGCACAAGACCTGGGAGCAGGGTTGGTATTAAATGAGCATTTCACCTCAGTTTCACTCAATGAAATGGGGTGCTGCATCACACATGGAGGAGACAGAGATACTGAGGAGGGGACCCTTACCGATCGGGCGGTCTGGGGAGAAGGGAGGCATCACTGGCAGGAGGGGAGGCTACAGGGAGAAGAGGTACCGAAGTGGATATCACAGCAGAGAGAGTGAGGGAAGCCCTCAGCCCCTTAAGACAGAGAAAGCACTGGGGCCGGATAAATTACATCCCAGAGTGCTGAAGGAACTTGCAGATGTCCTGGCCAAACCCCTGGAGGAGCTTTTCACCATCTCTCGAGGACAGAGGGTGCCCCATGACTGGAGGTGGCGAATATAGTGCCTATCCACAAGGGGATCAAGGGAGGTGGCAGGGAACTACAGGCCTGTCAGCCTGACATCGGTGGTGGGCAAGGTGATGGAGGGCATTGTCAAGGAGAGGCTAGGGGGACCTGGAAAAGTCAGGGCGCCTGGACGATAGACAGCATGGATTCATCCCGGGAAATCATGTCAGACAAACTTTGTGGAGTTCTATGACTGGGTGATGAGTGCCTTGGACCTGGGTAGACCAGTGGACGCCCTCTTTCTAGACTTCAGCAAGGCATTTGACTTTGTTCCTCACGGGCCTGTTGGATAAGCTGGGAGAATGGGTGGGAACCAGATAATCAGATGGATAGGCAATTGACTCCAGGATCGGACCCAGAGGGTCATAGTTGGCGGATAGTCTCATCCCCAAGGAGGTCATTAGTGGGGTCCCACAGGGATCAGTCCTGGGCCCTCCTTCAACGCCCACGCCCTGACGAAGGACAGGAATCAGGAGTGAGATGAGTCTCTTTGTGGATGACTCCAAACTGGGGCGGTGGATGGGGAGGAGGGGAGGGTGGCCCTCACAGGGGACCTGGAGGCTCTGGAAAGATGGTCTAGAAAGTGGAAGCTGAGGTTCAATGCAGGGAAATGCAAGGTACTCCACCTGGGGCCAGAAACCCAGGCCAAGTGTACACCCTGGGGGAAATGCTACAAGTCTCGATGGCTGAGAAGGACCTGGGGGTGGTGGTGTCAAGATGAACAACTCGGAGACTTGTAGGAGGGCAGCAGCCAAGGCCAATAGGATGCTGGGATGCATCGCTAGGGGATCACCTCCAGAAGGAGGGAAGTGATACTCCATCTGTATAACTGCTTGGTGAGGCCCCACCTTGAGTACTGCATGCAGTTTTGGAGGCCACACTTAAAGAGGGACATTACCCTCCTGGAGAGGGTCCAGAGGAGGGCAACCAAAATGATTTGGGGCTTGGGGACAGGACCCATTAGGAGAGGCTCAAGAGCTAAATATGTTCACATTGGAAGAGAGAAGGGACCGGGGGACATGATAGAGGTCTTCAGGTACATGAAGAGGGTAAATAGGGAGGAACAGTCAGGGTGCTTCAAGGAAGGAGGAGAGGCCATTAGAGGGCATGGGTGGAAGCTGGAGGGGGAACATTCAGGGAGAAAGGAGGAGGTGCTACTTCACTGAGAGGGTGGTGGAGCCATGGAATGTGCTGCCTAGGGGCTGGTGGAGGCAGAGACGGTGGAGGGGTTCAAGAGGGTGGGACACTTACAGGGAAGGGTTCTGGAAGCAAAATCCAATGCAGCAAGAATATCCGGAAATGGGAAGGAGAAGCCAGAGGAGGTGAGAGGGTCAGCACCCAGGGTGGAGGCTGACCAAACGAGCAGACACGAAAAGACCGTTAGGCCTATTCTGCTGGCATTTTTATATGTTAGTATGTTAGATGCAGGTGTGAAAGCAGGCTTCTATTGGACATCAAACCTCTCTACAACACAAATTCTTATACCCCTTGAGGAATGTGGTATTAAACAAAGCAACTTGTACAGAATGATTGGATCCTTATTTCCTAAAATGGAGTAGGAATATTCTCAGCCCTGACTTACAGCTGCATGCTTATCTGTACCTAAATTACGTTATTATCCAAGACAATGTGGATTTAGATTGAAACATAGTACTATTTTAGCACTGGTAAAGGTCACAGATGATTCCCTAATCACAAAAACCAGCATGAGATACAGCTGGGATAAGTCTGTGCTTTTATTTGCTGCAAAAAGCAATGTCCACACTCCTCAAACTGCTCCAAAAGCTTTATTGAAGTACAAAATTCAAACATACCACTACATTAGTACACAAAGCAGGTTATCACTGGTAAGAACCCTGACTAGTTTCATACCTAGTACATCATCGGGGAATCCCCAATGACGCATTTAGGTAATAAATCGGTTGGGGTTCTTAATAGCGACGCCCCTGCTTTGTGTACTATTGCGCAGTATGAGGAGTGCAGGTATTGCTTTTTACTGTATTGACTGTTTATTCAGCACCGCCAGTGCAGCTGAGCTGTATTGTCTCAGAACAGTGTTTGTTTAGCAACCTAAATGACTGATAACAGCATTTGAAAGATGATGGCATTATTTTCTCCTACTCCCTGCCTGGTAAGGAGGTCCTTTATTATTCATCTATCTATCTATCTATCTATCTATCTATCTATCTATCTATCTATCTATCTATCTATCTAGCTATCTACTCTCTCTCTCTCTCTCTCTCTATCCCACTCACCCCATTCCCATTATGTACATGGTGGCACTGGGTGCCACCGTGCCATCAAACAGTAGATCAACACTGAGGTACCCAACTGCTCATGTTAAGTCACTTGAAATAAAGGGAAACCATCCTCATTGATTTTTTTTAACCTGTAAGATAGAAGACATTCTCTTGCTAGTCTGGCCCTCCCACACCCACCGCACTCCCAACGACCCACTAAACACTGACCACCCCACACCCCACACACACTCTCACTCATCTGAACATGTCCCACAACATAGATCCACTCTCTGATCAAAGACACATCTTGCTGCTGGAACTGGCAACTGTGATATGAGAAAATAAGGTAAGTCTGGTTTAACATATTTTAGAGTGTTTGATCTTTATATACAAACATAAAAATTGCCAGCAGATACAGGCCATTCAGTCTATCTAGTCTACTCAAGTGCACAGCACAATGACTATTAGACTGCAGCTGCCCTCCCTTCTGCCCTCTTCAGCTTAGTGCCCCCTATTTCTGACTTCACCTCTCCCCAAGTTTGACCTCCCTTTGCCAACATCCCACCCTCTCTTGAAGCTGCCCACTATCTGTAATGCTACCATTTCTTCTTGTAGTGCATTCCAACCAACCACCATCCTCTGCATCAAATAATGCCCTCATCTCTCTCTTGAGCCTTCCTCCTCTAACTTCAGACTGTGACCCCTGGTGTCCCTCCCTCCTTTTAACTTAAACAAGCCCCTGAATTAACTTTGTTTATGCCCTTTAGGTACTTGAAGGTCTCAGCCATGTCCTCTCTCTCTTCTATTTTCTAGGTGTAAATGTTGAGCTCCTTCAATCTCTCCTCATATGCCCTGTCCCCAGCCCCAGGATCATTTTCATCACACTACGCTGGAACCCTCCACTAGCCTGATGTCCTTTTCAAATAGGGGCACCAAAACTGCACATGGTACTCCAAGAGTGGCCTAACCAGGGACCTGTAGGGGGAAAATGACTTCCTCCTTCCTGGAAGTGATTACCTTGGCTATGCATCCCAACATTACAGATCGTGTTGT
Organism: Neoceratodus forsteri; assembly: GCA_016271365.2. NCBI lineage: Eukaryota > Metazoa > Chordata > Ceratodontiformes > Ceratodontidae > Neoceratodus > Neoceratodus forsteri. The sequence continues at coordinate 1,236,708,728 of CM057452.1, forward strand.
CTTCCTAGTGAAACATTTTCCAAATAAATAAAACAAATAAGAATTTTGTTCGCCTTTTGCTGCTGCCTTCTTGCGCCTGCCGAGTGTTTCATGTCTCCTGTCACCAGCATTACTAGATCTTTTTTTCTGCCAAAGTGGCTAACTGCATGCCCCCCAATCAGTAGCTGTACCTTGGGTGTTTTGCTCCCAAGTGCATGACCTTGTATTTTTGGACATTGAACCCAGCTGCCATGTGGCTGACCAGCACTCAAGGGTCACCAAATCCTCTTGCAGAACCTTATGCCCTTCATCACTATCTACCTCAACACTGATCTTAGTGTCATCTGCAAAGAAGCTGATCTTGTCCTTATCCCATTTGGAATGTCTGCATATGAATTTGTTGAATAGAACTGGTCCTAGCACCAACCCCTGTGGAACCCTCACTAGGTACTTCCTGCATCAAAGTTCCCCACCAACTACCACCCTCTGCTGCCCGCCTCCTGCAACCAGTTCATGATCCACCCAACCAGCTTCCTCCCTGTTCCCAGGCTATTTAACTTGCTGGTTACCTTCTGTGGGGCACAGAGTCAAATGCCTTACTGAAATCAAGGTATAGGACATCTACTGCATGGTTCCTGTCCAGTGACCTTGTCACCCATTTAAAAAGTCAACAAGGTTGGTCTGCCTTGATCTCCAAGACACAAATCCATATTGCCTGTCAACCTGCAAGCTATTACCTTCCAGGAACCTCACCAGCCTTTTTAAGTATAGTCTCCATTAGCTTTCCACAATGGCTGTAAGGCACACTGGTCTGTAGTTCCCAGGTTCATCTCTGGCTCAGTCCTATGAATTGACACCATATGCATCATCATCCCATCCATGGACATGCAACCTGTCCTCAGGAGATGTTGAATAAATCTGCCAGTGGTCCTACCAGGACCCCAGCCAATTCCCTGAGTACCCAAGGATGCACTCCATCTGGACCAGGTGCCTTGTCCACCCTTAGAAACCTTAAGCCCTCCAACACCCTTTCAACTGGGATCTCTATATTCTTCATCTCCTCCCCCATCCCCTCCACCACTCCCTTTAGGTATAGGGCCATCCCTCTCCTGGCAACACTGAGCAGAAGTACTTATTTAGTACTTCCACCTGCTCTGACCCTTGCTTTACCCACTCAACCTCCTTCCTAATCCTCACAATCTGGTCCTTGCATTTTCTCCTCTCTCCTATGTACCTAAAGAAACTTCTCCTTCTCTCATCCCCTGCACCAGCTTTACTTCTTTGAAGCCTTGGCTGCCCTCACTACTTTGCTCACCTCTTTGGATTTTTTCTTGTCCACCTCCTTATCCCTCATCCCAGCAGGATCTCTTATACTTTCAAAAGGATGCTCTCTTTTCCTCACTCTATCCACTACCTCTCCATTCACCCAGGTAGGTCTCTTGTTCCTAGACATTTTGCTTTGGCACTTGCTGCAGAAGATAGTGGTCTCTGCCAGACCATTCTATGTGATGTTCTATTTCTGCTCTGCATCCATGTCTGGTTCTGATACAGTCTAGGTGCCCTTTCAAGATGTTTCCCATCCTGCCAAAGTCTGCCCTCTTGAAACCGCCATTCTTGTTTTGATATTGGTTACTTTCTTCCACAGGTTGAGGAGAACCACATGGTGCAGTGGTCACTCCTGCTAGTGGGTCCTCCACCTTAATGTCTTTGACTAACTCTCCATATGCAAGTACCAGGTCCAGAATGTTTTACTCCCTCGTGGGCTCCAACACATTCTGCATGAGGAAGCTATCTTAGAAGGCCTCTAGAGGACCTGTTCTCTGGTACTTGAGGTGGCTGGGATGTTCCAATCACCCCTGGCAGATTGAAGTTCCAGACAACCACTGTGTTGCTCTTACTGCTATGCCCGTTAATTTGTTCTTCCAGTTCCTTGTCCATTTCCACACTCTGAGAGGAGGCCTTTACACCACCCCAATCTCACCTTCCTCCTCTTTGAATGCTGCAGGTGAATCCATAAGGCTTTGGTGCTGCCCTCCATGTCTTTCTCCCTGCTGCACACTATCCCTCCTTAACACATATAGCTACTCTCCACCTTTCCCTTTGTCCCTGTCCCAATGGTATAGTTCCACCCAGGGATCGGGGATCACAGTCCTGATATTGAGTGGCTCATGTTCAGTTATTGCAGCTATATCCCTCCCTTTCTGCCATCATCATCAAAGCCTGCAGTTCCACTATCTTATTACAAAGGCTTTTTATGTTCAGTGAGACCACCCTCCACTGCAAGATTTTCCCTACTTGAGTAAACCATCTTCATTTCCTCCTCTTTTGCCAATTGCTTCTCCTCTCCTGCCTGTCGATGGGGTGCCTGATTGACTTCCTTGTCTGGTGGCTTTGTTTGCTGCTCACCCCTCGCTCCCTGCCTAGTTTAAATTATATTTTTCTGTAATAAACTCTCCCAGCTTTTTCTTTAGAACCTAGAGCCCTCCTTACTCAGGTGCAGCATATCCTGTGCATACAGGTCTTGGATTCTTCCATGTGCTACCCCCCACCAGTCCATATTTCATGTCCTCGCATCATGTCCCCAGCCTTTGTTGAACTCTGTGATTCTTGGTTTTCTGGCCGTGCTAGCCCTTGGCACTGGGAGAATCTTCAAGAATGCCACTGTCCTCACCTCTCCACTGCACAACCTTCCTACTTCCTTGAAACTCACCTGCACTTTCTCCAACCTCTTCCCTTCCAGATCATTAGTACCCAATGCACTACAGTGTGAGGTTCCCCCAGACCTGCCCATATCATCTCTTAACATCTGCCCCACTTTTCCACCTCATACCCAGCATACGCTCCACCCATATGTGCTCTTCCTGGCTCCTCCCCCATCTCATACCTTTTATTATTGAGTCCCCAGGATGATAACTGTCCCCCTATCACACTCATCTCACTGGTGCTACCCCTTCTGCTGGCAACACTTCTGGTCTCCCACCCCTGATTTCATCCCTGAGGGCCCCCACTCACTAGATCCCTGTTGTACCCTTGCTCTAGATCCCCTTTGCTCCATCCTGATGCTGTCCTTGCTCCTAGTATTCCTACCTGCATCCCACCCCTTCCCTATTCCAATCCTCTGCTCTGTATTACCTCTCTACTTACCTCTGGCTGCTAGTGCCTCCCCTAATCCATTCCTTTCCTCTCTACTTGATCCTCTCTCCTCTCCTCTTGGTATTAGTGCTCTGATTGGGAGCCCCTCCTCTTTCTGTACCCTTCCCTTTTCTCCCATCCCTTTCCTGAGTCCTCTGGTCCCCTTCTGCCATCTCACCTCCACTACTTCTGTTGCCTCCCTGGAGGCCCTGCCTCTAGTCTCACTACTAGTTCCCCATTCAACAGTACTATCGTGTTCCCTGCTACCCCGGTGACTGTCTCTTCCCCTCATGCTGCTCCAGGCTTGTTATCACTGAGAACCTGTTCCTATCCTCCTCTCATTATCCTGAGCTGCTCCATTTCCCATGCCAGCGACCTCAGTTTGTGCTCTGCTCCTTCCCTTCTTTCCTCTTATATTTAACCTCCATTCAGTCTGTGGCCTCATGTCCCAAATGCTTCTTTGTAGTAGCCTGGTCTGCCCTCTGAATCATCCCTTTTTACTTAATCCTCCTTGTTTTCCTTTTGCATCTACTCTGTAGGTACACATGCCCCCACAGTGCAAAGCATCATGGGCTGCATATGCAAATCACCACAGAATATTCATGGTCCAACTTTAAGCAGAATTGCATGGTGCCGAAGGTCTCTCACACAGTTTGCAAGGGTGCTAACAGAGACATAGACATGTGTTTCGTCCTACCAGGACTCATCAGGTATGCCTCAGTCTGTTTGACACCCCAGTTTAATGGACCAGCTACCCTTAAGGCTGTTGTGTGCCTTTGATATATTGTGGTGAACCCCATGTGAGATTTTGTATTTTCTTGAAACTTGGCTTCCCAGCCAAATGCCCTTTGGGGTAACCCTTGCCTTAGTGTTTTGCACAGAGGTTCTTTTTTCTTTTAAATAGTTTTTATTTTAATGGGTTCACCACAATATATCCAAGGCACACTGTCTTAAGGGTAGCTGGTCCATTCCACTGGGGTGTCAAACAGACGAGGCATACTGATGAGAGTCCTGGTAGGGCTCAAACACGTGTCTATGTCTTCTGTTGGCACCCTTTGCAACTGTGTGAGAGGCCTTCGGCACCATGCAATTCTGCTTAAAGTTGGACCATGCACATTCTGTGATTTGTATGCAGCCCATGATGCTTGCATTGTGGGGGCATGTGATTTTGTATTTTTCTTGAAACTTGGCTTCCCAGCCAAATGCCCTTTGGGTAACCCTTGCCTCAGTGTTTGCGCATAGAGGTTCTTTTTCTTTTAAATAGTTTTTATTTTAATGGGTTCACCACAATATATCCAAGGCACACTGCCTTAAGGGTAGGTGGTCCATTCCACTGGGGTGTCAAACAGATGAGGCATACTGATGAGTCCTGGTAGACGTAAACATGTGTCCATGTCTTCTGTTAGCACCCTTTGCAACCTGTGTGAGAGGCCTTTCGGCACCATGCAATTCCTGCTTAAGTTGGACCAGCGACATTCTGTGGTGATTTGCATATGCAGCCCATGATGCTTTGCATTTTGGGGCATGTGTGATTTGTATATCTGTAGGTCCTTCTTCCTGGACCCTTCTCTTCCTCACTGCTCCACCTCCCCTCCAGCATGTCTCCCTTCTCAGCTTGTCAGCCTTCTCTAAGTTGCCCCATCTGTCTACACACTATACAACCCCACCCTCCAGCACTTCCTAGAAGATGGCCGCCCACAGTAACTGCAGGTTTCCACCCTTCCTGCAGTGGTGAGCTGGGGGCTGGGGGCGTCACCCTCCTGGCTGCCCCAGTGTGAGTAGTGGCACCCCACCACCATCTTTATACACTGTTTAGTGCCCATTGTGGAGCCTGTGATTGACTGAATGGCCCCTCCAGCTCCCAAATGATCCCAAACCTGGCTCTGCCACTGCCTTCCTGACTTCCTTCTGGCCTGCCACTGTTAACCATTCCCCATACACTTGCACTTCTCCATACCCCACATCTTTCTATTGTACCTAATCTCCCACACTAGTTTGTTTGCACCTATGGGAACCCACCCCATCAGATCCTGGTTCCTTCCTTCAGTATCCTTTGCCACCCTTTGTTTTGTATTACCTTGCCCAGTGTGGCCTGCATCCTGCTGTCTTCTCTGCTGATGCCTTGCAGATGGATGCCCCTTGGTCAGATGCCACACTCCTGCTTGTGGCACTCAATCTTCAGGGTCGCTTGGCTCCCTTGTAATATAAGTGGATCTAGACCCACTATTGGCGGTCCAAGTCCACGAACCATCCTTCCCCCATGTAGTCTCACCCTCCTCCTCCTCCTCAGTCAGCTTCCCCTCCTCCCAGCCCAAGACAAAAATTATTTGTTTTGCAGTTGCACATTTTAAATCCCACAGCACATATTGCAATCTCAGTAAATGCTACCACAATACTAAAAGTAAACAAACAGCACAGATGAAGTAATTCTTCCTTCAGCTCCTGCCTCTACAGGTCTTAAGCTCCAACTGAGAGCAAACAATTAAATTGATTCCTTATCAAGCATTCAATCCCAGCCCATTATTGGCTGGTCAGAGTCACGTGATACCCCTCTCCCTCCTGTGTAGTCTCACCTATCCCGTCCCTCAGACAGCTTCCTCCACCCAGTCCAAGACAAAATCATCTGTTTGGTAGTTGCACACTTTAAATCCTACAGCACATATCGCATTCTCAGTAAATATGTACTGTATGCTCTTCCCCAAAGGCCTGTAACATTTTGCAGGGACTCCCTTTCTCTGGGTCCCACATTGTACATCTTATTAGACATATGTGTTGTCCATACCGTGTGATTTTTATTTATTTATTTTATTTTATTTATTTATTTCAATCTAGGATTACAATATGTTTGAGCTGAGGTTCTTTACAAAGGTTCCACGTCAGCGTGTGCATACAGTCATCATTTTTAGTTACAAACACATAGTCATTGACTTATGGATGTGTAATAACCAGTACAAAGACTTGAGCTATGAACAAGACAAGGGAAGGGGGGTGGGTGGTGGGAAGTGAGGGGTGGGAGATGGGGACGAGATGCAGGGGGAGTGAGGAGGAGTACAGGAGGTGGTTGGGGTGGGGGCAGGGTGAAGGTACGGGGAGGTGGGCGAGGTGAGAGAGACAGTGCTGCCAGGGGCCTTGTCAAGATTGAAATGTGAATATTCTTCCTCACATGCCAGTAAAAGTATCTTGCATAGCATTCTTGAATGCATCTTTTGTAGATTTATTCCTTGTACTTATTATATATATATTGTATATTTTGAATTCACCCTTGAATTGTATCACACTATTTATCTTGTCTTTGTAAACATCCCCAACTATGCCTTGTTCAGAGCTGATAGATCGCGCAGAGGAGGAGGGGTAGCTATCTCAGTTAAAGACAAATTTTCTGCCTTCTGCTTATCCTCGGCATCTGTCACCAGCAATTCGAATGCCTAATCCTCAAAGTGAAAATTACACAGACTACTGCACTCTGCGTAGTAGGATGCTACAGACCACCGCCTGCTGGCCTACAGCTTGTGTCATATCTATGACAAGTTGGGACAGGGGCTGCCAGAAACTATTATTTTAGGAGACCTCAACTTTGACTGGCTCTCTAACATAGCTGCCCCTTCCATCCTTCTGTGATGAACATGGGCTGTGTAACTTATTACTGAACCAACAAGCCCAAACGTGAAGAACTCCAGTAAAAGTACACTTTGGATGTGCTAATGGTGAGCAAACCTCATCTCTTCTCCCACGTTGATGTCTTCTTCTCAGACGCCAGCGACCATTGTTTTATTGAGGGAGTAAGATCCACAAACAACCCAGCACCCATCAGCAAGTTCTCTATGAAAGATCCAGGCGCAACTTCAATGAATATGCCTACCTAAACGAGCTTAGTACTCCCTCAGTGGCAAGATTTCTACCTGGCCAAAATGATTACGTCAGCTTACAATATCTTCCACGACATTCTAATAAGGGTCCTTAAAAGTATGTTCCCTGATTAAAGTTCGAACTAGGACCAAAACCTGTAAATGGTTCACCCTCAGATCAAGTCCTTGCTTCTAGAAAGAGATAAGCTCTGGAAAAAAGCGCGCAGACTGAACACTGCAGAGGATTGGAACCAGTTCAGGAGATTACGAAATTTATGTACCAAAACAATAAGAGAATCAAGGCCACCTTCTTCAATCTGAACTCGATTCTGCCACAAAGAGCCGAATCAAGCTCTGGAACACAATCAACGATCTGCTAGGCCACTCCCAGGAAATTCACTCCCACCAAGATTACCTCTGGCAACCTCGACTATAACCGAAAAGTTGGATATACTTGACGCATTCAATAACCACTTTGCTACTGCAGGCATGGCATTTGATAACTACCCTGCAAACATACTTCGCTCCCAGACTGCCAGCCAACTGTCTGAAACTCCAATAACCTCGCCGCCTTTCTCGCTTCAACCTGCCTCACTGAAAGAAGTAGAGGACCTCTTGCTTCAGTTGGATACTAGAAAAGTGCTGGGCCGACACCCTTGACCCTTACTTCCTAAAATTGCCTACCACATACTAGCAATACCCATCACCCACCTTTTTAACTTATTCCTGTCTCAGGCACCTTACCACCTATATGGAAGACAGCACATGTCATACCACTGTTCAAATCAGGTGACCCTGGTGATCTCAGTAACTACAGGCCAATTTTCTGCTTCTGGTCCTGTCCAAGCTCCTAGAGAAAATTGTAAATGCACAGCTGAGGACTCACCTTGAGTCTAGGGAACTGCTAAACCCTATGCAATCCGGATTCAGAGCTAAACATAGCACTATCTCAGCCCCTCGCAAAGTTATTAATGACTGGCAGCGAATCTTGAGAGCAAAAACTTTATTTGTGCTGTTTTCCTTGATCTAAGCAAGGCTTTTGACACCGTTGACCATAGTCTGCTCTCTCTCCCTTCAAACCATAGGTGTGGACCCTCCCTCTCTCGCGCTGGTTTACTGATTATCTACAGGCGCCTTCAACAAGTTAAAGCAGGGGCTTGTCCTCTTAAAACTCTGCAAAGAGGGGTACCTCAAAGTTCTATATTAGGGCCCTTCCTTTTTAAAATCTACATTAATAACATTGACTACTGTATAAAGAAGCCAACATCCATCTGTCTGCAGATGATACAGTTCTCTACATGAGTTGCCCAACACCTGATGCTGCCTGCAATGACCTACTGTCAGAATTCAACCTTTTGCAAAGTCTACTCCTCCAAAAAAGCTACTCTTAACGCCAAAATAACTAAAGCGATGGTCCTCTCCTTTCATCCGGACAGCTAACCCTGTGTCCAGTAGGACAGTTCCCCAAATGACCGCAGTTCTAGGTGAAAAACTAGAATTTGTTACAAAATTCAAGTATCTGGGAGTTTGGATAGACCAAAGACTCTCCTTCAGTGAACATATTGAGGACTTACTAAAACAACTTTGGCAAAGGCGTGGCCTGTTTTAAGAATCAACCAATTTTCACCAGAGATGCCAAGAAACAACTGGTCCAATCCATGTTCCTAACATTGGTTGATTATGCTGATTCCTCTACAGCCAATGCCCCAACTCTTACATGGCTAAACTGAACACACTCTACCATCGAGCACTGATGTTTATAATGGGACTTCCCTCTGACATGCATCACTGCACCTATATGCGCAGTGTGGTGGACATCACTAAAGTTCAGGCACCACGGAAACGCCACCTCTGGACCTATAGTGCTATCTCTAATAAGCTTCCTTACTATATCTCCTGCTGTCTTCCCTGAGTATAAATGGGAAATACGTGTTAAGAGTTACTCAGCTATTACACTTAAAGTACCCAAAGCAAAATCATGCTTCAGCAGGGCAGCCATAAGCTTCGTATACCTACCTTATGGAACGATCTACAAAAACCCTCAAATTAAGCATTCTAATCTGTATAAATGCCTTCAAGATGCTTTATTTCTGTAAAATCAGAGAAGTATGTAACTGCTTCAGCCACTCAGACCCAGTACGGTGTCTGCACTGGTATATAGCCATGCCTAGACCCAATTTTAAGTACTGACCCTCCAGCTTGCCCCTCACAGCCTAATTGTTCTCTTATCCCTCTGTCTTATCAACATTAGGCCCGTCCACCCTTTATCCTTCCTTTCCCAACTCGGATAGGAGCTCATACCCTGGTTGTGACATCCTACCATGCCCGCACTTTATAGCATTCAATCCCGGCTTACACATACCCTTTTCTCCATCCACCTTCTCTACATCCCATTTTACCAACTCCTCTCTGTGCACCGTGTCCTCCTAGCCTTTCTCCTGCTACCTCCCTCCCTCCCCCACCACCTTTCGCCACTACCTGTGTATATATTTTTTCTTCTGTTACTTCCTCCTGCAACCTTAGATAACCTGCTTTATCTTCCTATAGACACTTTTATGTATGTAAATACCCTGTAATCTGTGCAATATCTGTATAATTCTATGTACATATGAACTCCTTTTTTTCCTCTCTGTAAACAGTATTATCTGTATTGTTTTGTAAATACCTTTGTTGACCTGTATATACAATTGTTCATGCTCCACCCAGGTCCATCTTGCAAATTAGCTTCTGCTCAACGATGAACGCCTGGTTAAATAAAGACTTGATTGATTGATTGTATAATATGACTGAACTATTATATGTCCTGAATATGTTGAGTTGCATTGTCTTATTATGTTTTGTATAAGGACATTCTTTGCAAATGAGCCTGCTCAAAGGATTTTATCCCTTAAAATAAACTTGAACTTGAAATAAATGCTACAATACTAAAAGTAAACAAACAGTAAAGATGAAGTTCTTCCTTCCTTCAGCTCCTGCCTCTACAGGCATTAAGCTCCAACTGAGCTGCTCAGTCGGGATTTGATTCATAGATTTATCATTTTTCCATATTTTTAAACCAAATTTTAAACATGGCCTTTCTGGACCCCACCTCATGATCCAAGGCAGTGAATTCTGCAAATCTGGCCCAAAAGGTGATTTTACAGAGTCTTTGCAAAATCTACTTTCAGACAGTATGTGAATATATCGTTGTTCATGAGATGGGATCATAGAAGAAGGTATTAGTTTGGGTCAAAATATGTAAAATGACAAAGTTATGAGCATGCACTGACATTTTCTAAACTCACTCATAACCTTGGTAGTTTTAAATATTTTGACCCAAATTTTTAACACAGACATTTTTTCACACCATCTCATGAACATTATAGCTGTCGCTTTTCAAATCCTGGCCAAAATGTTTTCCACACCAGTATGGAATGACATTTCAGAGGGATTTGAAAATTCTGGCCTACTTGGTTCATGTGGATAATAAGAAGGTAATGCTGAAAACTTGCTGTACAAATAGATACATATATAGATACTGTTGGCAGATAAGGGCCTATGGCTCACCCAGTCTGCCCATTTGAGCTCATAAGATCACTTTAAGTTTGTTAAGAAGACTGTTGCCCTTACCCTGACCTCCAGGATTCCTTTATATCTATCTCCCGCATTCTTAAATTCTGTGATTGTTTCAGCCTCATCACTTCCTCAGGCAGGTTGTTCCACTTGTCCACCACCTTTCTGCAAAGAAATCCTTCCTCACGCTTCCTCTGAATCACCCTGCCTCCAGCTTCATCCCATGCCCTCTTGTCCTGGGACCTCATTTTCACTGGAAAATAATGATTTCTGCACCCTGGTCCTCCCCGAAAGGTACTTGTATGCCTCTATCATATCCCCCGCCTTCTCTCCTCCAGGGAGTACATATTCAAGTCCTTCAGCCTGTCTTTATAAAAATTGTGATCCCTGTACCATCTTTGCAGCCCTCCTCTGAATCTTTCTCCACCCTGTCAATGTCCTTACATAGGTAAGGTTTCAGAACTGACACTGTACTCCAGGTGGGACCTCACCAGTGTCTTGTATAGTGGAATTATGACCTTCCTTTTCCTGCTGTTGATGCCCCTGCCTATGCATTCCAGCATCCTATTTCCTTTACGATCACCTTATCGACGAGTGTTTCCTACCTTGAGGTCATCAGAGACATAACCCCAAGGTCCCTTTCCTGCTTGGTGCATGCTATATCCTCACCCTCCAACTGATATGTTGTTCCTAAAGCAAGGTGAAACCATGAGTACAGTGACTGTATAATTCTTGAGTGACCTTATTAATACAATACACATGAGCCTTCATCTACAATCAAACCCCAGACCTTTTGCTTGTAAAGCTAGGACACATCCAGTGTGCCACCTGATGAGCTAGAATTCATGAATATACTTGTTAGATGGCAATACATTTTCTCACCCAGAACCAAACCTTTGCAAACTTAGGCACATGTTGCTGCATCATTTTGGAGCTGGTGTCTGGTCCAGAGAGTACAGGAACAGGTTGCTTCCTTGGTATCGATTATCCCTAATTCCCATGCTATAGCCTTTTATCATGCGTGTTTATGGGAGCTTCTTGATGACAGAGAACCTGGGTTCTTTTACTCTTGGGATCAGGTTCTTCCTTCTCAGACAAGCCCCGTGACTGGCTCGAATATCTGAAAGCTGTTTACAAACACATCACATTATGCAATATGTTTTACACCCAATTAAACTTTATAGAATGGGTAGGTTGGCATCGGACCTGTGCACCAGGTGTCAGAAAGAGAGGGTTCATTACTTCATATTTTCTGAACATGTGAAAGAGTTATGCCCTTTTGGGATACATTAGCAGGCATTTGTATCCCTTACTGGGGCTGGACCAGGCTTTCATGCCTGAGATTTGCATATTGAGGGACTTTACTGGGGTCTTAATTGGCAATCTGAAACTGTGTATTGCTCTAATATCGACACTGGTGTGACCAGATCATCCCAACTTATGTGAAATGGTATAGAGGAAACTTTTGCTCTGCAGGCTGAATGTATTACTGAGAATATGTAAAACTCCAAGAAGAATTACACCCAGGTTTGTGAGCCACTTTTACCTTGTTGACCCTTGATGATGGGTGTTGGTCAGTCACCATAGCCCCTACATTTTGCTATCCAGGAGAAGGTTGGAGTGGGTTGCACTTGAACCTGCATATAGGCCTATTACTTATCGATGGCTCGGCTACTGCCATCTGTCGCGTCCGTTTCTCGTAGTCATTGTTCCTCTGACCCCCAGAATCCTGCACACAGTGTCCCACCAGCAATTCATCTATGGTTTCTGCAACAGGGAACTGTGGCATCAGATCAGGACCGTTTGGGATCGGGCCAGTTGTACAGGACCAGGGATAGATATCACTGCGGCAGACACGGCACAAGAACAGGGAGCCGAGCAGTGTGCTAGTGACCTTTGCAATTCTTACCACGTGTCTGTCTCTTGCCCTTCCCTTGAAATAGCTGCAATCACCTCCCAACTCTGCAGTGACCACAACACTCACACACATACCAGAGAACATTGTTAAGACAGCCCCAGCTCAGCAAAAGAGACAGGGACACAGACTCAAGCTGGGACTCTGCTCACTGAGGGAGCTAAATTCAAAAACGAGAAAAGCACAATGGTGATGGCACATAGCACACTGCATTGAACACAGAGGCACCAAGGAAAAATCCTCACCATGGAATGAACGACATGGGACGATACTGTGCTTCTGTGTCTCTGACTCACCGCCTAAGTGAAACAGCAACCACCCTACCAATGCCGCGAGTAGATAGCAAAACATACCGGAGCATTTTCTGAAGACAGCCCTTGCTCAGCGAGAGAGAGGGAGAGGTGAGAGAGTGAAAGAGAGCAAGAGAGCGAGAGAGACAGAGAGAAAGAGAGAGACATGACAGTGTCATTATTATGAACACCCATTACCCTCTGACTGCTGGTGCTGGACATTATCTGAGCAGAAGGTACAGACGAAACAGGTCACTGTCAAGATGGCAGCGGTGGGTACCCATTGCTGGAGGACTGATTTGACTCATGGCATGCTTGTTTATAAACAGCCAGGGAGCAGTGGGATTGCAACAACAGAGATAGTGGGAGTACAGCCCGTACATGCCTTCCTGGAGAGAGAGAGAGAGAGAGAGAGAGAGAAACAACAGGTACTGTAAGTAAGGATTTAAGCAATAAGCCATGAGGGGTGTGGGTTATCGGGGATTTACCACAGCTGGAGTGGTTTGCCCAAGAGGTGCAGCCGAGTGGGTAAATCCTCACCAGCTGTGGTAACTCTCGATAACCCACATCCCTGAGTGGCTTATTATGATTATACAATGTGTATTTTTAGTAACTGAGTAAAAATGTAAAGAAAAATAGTGTCTTATGCTAGTTTAAATGATATTTTATGGAAATTATTGTTGCCAAAATAGTTCCTGTTGGTAGGTTGAATATTAAGTAGATGCTTGCCCTCTCCCCCACTGATACATCGTTTATTGTGAAACATGTTATAAGCAGGCTAAGGGTATTAAAAAAATTATATGGGGATTCTAGAACTACTTATGACTGATGTGGTTGCGGTAGCAGATGATTTACAATGGTGGTAAGGTGCCAGCCTGCAGTTTTCATTGGTCAGTGTCCAAGGTCCATGGTATAATTGTGTTTTTCAATGCTGGGGGAGAGGACAGACAGGCAGATATTTTGGATGCTGATTACATTACAATCTACATAATGTTCTGCATATCCTCTGCCATTAATATTCTGAAAGCTGTTCATGACCATTTTATTTTAGGTAAGGGTGGTGAAGGGAGGGTTCCAACTAATTGCAAAGTGTCTACAATCCTCGGTCTACCAGTTTAACCAGCATCTTTAATTAATGCCATTGATTTCACTGAATTATTTGACTTCACCACTGGAAATTAATCTGACTGAGCCTGGAGCCAGAACTTAAGTAAGTATGGTATTACTACCGATTCATTTCTGTAAGGATAGAAACATCACTGGACACTGACACCTCTGATAATCCAATTTGTAAACAAGTTAAACAACTTAACTTTTCTGGAGGTGTCAGTGAGAGAGAGAATAGAGAGGATTATCATGGGGCACCAGTAAAGGTTGCCACCTGTCAGTTTTATGTGTTCACTTATGAAAATACGAAAATGCCAGCAGAAACAGGCCTCACAGTCTGTGGAGTCTGCACAATTGTGCAGCTAGCCCCTCATCTCACAGCTGCCCCTCCCAATCCTCCCTACTTAGATTTACCCTCTCCTCTCCCTGCCCCATCCCTCTTGAAACTGCACACCATCTTACTGGCCACATCTCTTCTGGTAAAGTGTTCCACTTGCCCACCACTCTTCTGTGAAGAACTGTCTCCTTACCTCCCTCCTGAATCTTCCCTCCTCCAGTCTGAGATTGTGCCTCTTGTGTCCCTTCCTCTTCTTAATTAGAAGATCCCTATGTTTGAGACTTGCTTATCCCTTTCAAGTACTTAAAGGTCTCAATCATGTCCCCCTATCCCTCCTCTCTTCCAAGGAATACATACTTACCTCGCTCAGCCTTTCCACGTAGAGTTTGCTCTCCATATACTGGAACATTTTTGTCTCTATGCTGCACCCCTGCAACAATCTGACATCCTTCTTCAGGTACAGGCACCAGAACTACATGCAGTACTCAGGTGCGGCCTGACCAGTGACCTGTACAGGGGAGGATTATCTCCCTACTTCGGAGGAGATTCTCCTTGCTATGCACCTCAGCATCTTTTGGCCTTAGCTGTCGCCTTCCACACTAATCAGAGTTGTTCGTGTCCCTGTTATAAGTACCCCAGGTCCTTTCTCTCCACAGCGCTGCTCAACTGCACTCAGCTGATAGTCCCTTCCCTGGTTCTTTGCTCCAAGTGCATTATCTTGCACTTCTTGGCATTGAACCCCAGCTGCCATGTTTCTGACCATTCCTACAGTTTAGTTACGCCATCCTGTAGCTCCTTCCATCCCTAAATGTCATCAACTACTGCCCCAATTTTGGTGTCGACTACAAACAGACTGATCTTACTTCAGATTCCATGTGAGATATCAGCTATGAATAACTCAACAACACTGGCCCCAGCACCAATCCCTGTGGCACCGGTCATTACTGCCATCGCTGCTGAGAATTTCCTCCCACTACCACCTCTGCTGCCTGCCCCTTAGCCAATTTGTTATTCATTTCACCATCTTCGCCTCCTACCCCCACAGCTTCTAGCTTTTCTCCGAGCCTCCCATGTGGCACAGAGTCAAAGGCCTTGCTGAAATCCAAATACAGGACATCCACTGCATGGCCCTTTGTCTAGTTCCCTTGTCACATAATCATAGTACTCAATTAGGTTGGTCTGGCAGGATCTGCCCGAGACAAACCAGTGCTGATGCCCATCCTGGAGTCCCTGTTCTCCAAAAAGGTCACCAGTCTCTGTTTCAGGATTGTCTTCATGAGCTTCCACATGACTGATGTGAGGTTCACTGGCCTGTAGTTTCCCAGTTCTTCCTTTGGGCCATCTTTGTGGGTGGCACCACATGGGCCATCCTCCAGTCCTGTGGTATGCATCCCATGTCCAAGGTGGTATTAAACAGGTTGGCCAGTGACCCTGCCAAAATCTCAGCCAGTTCCTTGAGTATCCTAGGTGAATGCCATCTGGCTAAAGCTACCAACAGTCCCTATTTTCAGAGGACAGTCCTATTTTAGGCAGCATTTCCTGGTGGCCCCACAAGTTTTGCAAAATGTCACTTTTGTCCTGGTTTTGCTTACTTGTCCCAGTTTTGTCCCTTTTTTTTGGCTGACTGCTAATCCATGAGTGACAGTTATTTTAGCACCACTGTGGCATTGCTCGGGCAGGACAGCAGTTTGCAACTTCAACCCCTGCGCCTGTGTTGCACTGCAAGCATGTCAGTGAGCCACAGTAAAGCATGTTCCTTCCTGTTAGGTTAGACTGGGTAGTAGTAGCAAGCAAGCGCAGGTGGACATCTGCCTGCCAGCAGCTGAGAGGACTCCAGACAGAGAAGAGATCGGCAGCAGTAAACTAAGGTACCTGAACTTGATCAGCTGTAGGAAAGTGTGTGAAAACAATCTGATGTGGTGGTGGTGGGAGTGCAGCTGAAGTGAAGTTTGTTCAGCAAATGAGGTGAGTGCTGCGAGTTGATGGACTGTCAGGAGCGCAATACATGCAGCTCAAATGACTGATCAATTTAATGCAGGTTTACTTCTAATGAACTTTCTGTACATCAAGATTTGGAACTGCTGCTGCAGAATGATGTATTGTTTAATCTGAATGTTTGCTACAGGTGTTACTGTGGGCGGCATGGCCAGAGCAAGCAGCAAAATGTAATTTATTGTGTGCAGCATTGTCTGTGGTGGTGCCATGGGAGTAACACAGTGGGGGTGGGTCGGGGTCATGCAGGATGGACCATCCCAGTTTTCACCTCAGAAAGTTGGTAGCTTTACATCTGGCCCAAGTACCTTGTCCACCCTCAGTGCCCTCAGTCCTTCCAGTACCCTGTCCTCAGTAATTTTGCATCTGTCACCCTCCTGCCCTCCTACCCCACCCCTCCCTGTGGAACCTGCCCCACTTTCTCTTGCGTGAATGCAGAACAGAAGTATTCATTTAATGCTTCTGCCTGATCCTCCCCTCTCTACCTGTCCCCGCTGTTTTTTATTCTCACTATTTGGTCCTTGTTGTTCCTTCTTTCCTTATGTATCTGAAGAAACTTTTCTCTTTTTATACTGTGCCAGCCTCAGCTCCCTGGAAGCCTTGGCTGCTCTGACTAGTTTGGTGGCCTGTCATGATTTCTTCATGTACATCTCCTTGTCTTCTCCCTCCTGACTTTCTGAACCTCAGAATACCTCTCTCTTGGCCCTCGCCTCTCCCTGACCTCCTGAGTCATCACACTGGGCTTCATTGCCCTCCCTTTCTTGCTCTGTGTTCTAGTACATGCCCACGTAGCCTCTTACTAGCCCCTTTTATGACATCCCACTCTGACTTGTCTCCAGCCAGGCTAAACTCTCCAGGTGCCCAGCCAGAATTTCCCATGTTTTAAAGTCCGCCACTTAAAGTCAATCACCTTGGTACATGTACCCCAGCTTCTCTCCCATGCTGAGTGTGAACCACTCTGGGAGTGATTGCTTCCTGCCAGTGGGTCCTCCACCCACATATCCCTTACTATCTCACCATTGGACAGTACAAGGTCCAGTGTATTTCCTATGCAAGATGGCCCATGGACCAACAGCATCAAGAAGCTGTCCTGAAATGCTTTTAACAGGACTTGCTTCCCTTGCACTTGTGGTGGTTGGGGTACTCAATCCACCCCAGGTAGGTTGATGTCCCCACCACCACTGTGTTACCCTTCCTGCAGACCCTGTGGATTTGCTCAGTTAACTCCCTGTCCAGGTCCTCCAGTTGAACTGGTGGTCTATATACTACTCCCATCCTCAGTGTCCTGCCTTTTAGTCCTGAAAATGCATCAACAGGGCCTCTGTCTTGCACTCTTCCTCTTCATCCCTTGCACACCTTATCCCATCCATACATAGATCACCACCCCTCCCCGGTCCTATCCTTTCTGAATATCCTGTACCCTGGGACCATTAAATCCCTGTCCTGGTACTGGGTGGCCCACGTATCTGTGATGGCTGCAATGTCCACCCTCCCTCTGTCAAGAGGGCCTGAAACTCAGCTGACTTGTTTCGAGGTTCCTCGCTTCAGTGAGACCACCTCCAACCCACCTTCCCTTTCTAACCCTTCTCCTTCCTTTCTCCCCCCATGTTACCTCCCTTTTGCCTTCCTCATTAACTGGGAGTAAACTTGTCAGGCCCCTCTCTGTGACCCCTGTCTACCAGCTGACCACTCCACCACGCTTCTAGTTTAAATTCATCTGTTTCAAGGTACTTCTGTCTCTGCTTCAGTACCACTTTCCCTCCTTGTTAATTTGTAGTCTGTTCCTGGAGTACAGGTCATTTCTTTCCCAGGTACTACCCCAGCCACCCACCAAGCTATACCTCCTTGAGCGCACTATTCCCCCAGCCATATTAAACACACCTATCCTTTCTTTCCCGTTGTTCTCCCACAAGGTACTGACAGTACCTCCGAGAAGGCCACTGATCCTCCCATCTCCTCAACAGCCTTCCCAGTCCCTTGAACCTCTACTGTACAACTTCCTGCCAGGTCATTTGTACCGACATTCACTATGACATGAGGTCCCTCCTTCCCTCCCTGCACATTTAAGAAGAGACTGCCCCACCCTGTCCTCATGATCAGCCCAGGTATGGATTCAACCCAGATTCGGCTATGCCTTTCTCCTTAATGTCCCATCTCATCCCTTCAGTATGGAATCCCCAGCACTAGAACCCCTTCATGCCTCATACCTCCCCAACCTCTTCTCTGTCTACTTGTTAGTAGACCTTACTTACCCTGCCTTTAGTAACTCCATTCAATCCCCTGTACCTTTCCCAACCTCCTCCCTGGCCTGCATCGCCTCCCTCAATGCTCCCTCACTATCTTCCCTTCTACCCACTACCCGAGTCCCCATTAGTGTTGTGTAAACTGAAAATATTGCTCCATGAAATACCTAGCGTAATGTGTGCATTTCACAAAATATTTCACAGTTCAAAATATGAAATTTCACCCCCAGAGCGAACGAAATTTCACCTCGCAAACTGACAAAATTTTCCGCTTGCAGGCAAAATTTTGCTACCACAGTGAAATTTTGCCACCTGCAGCCATAATTTTGCCTCCGTGGGAGAAATTCAAAGTGGCCACTGGCCAAAATTCTCCCTGGTGTCTAGTGGTCCCCCAACCCCGCTGCTCACTGGCCCAAATTGTTCTCCCTGGTGTCTAGTGGTCCCTCCCCAACCCCGCTGCTCACTGGCCCAAATTGTTCTCCTGGTTTCTAGTGGTCCCCCCCAGCAGATCACCAATTGTAACTGAATAAAGCCTCCCCAGTTGCCCTGGCTCCCTCATGTCCTTTTTAAAAAAATAAAAAATGAACCCACACTTCCTGGTGTCTAGTGGTCCCTCCCCCATGGTTGCTCACTGGCCCAAATTATTCTCCATGATGTCTTGTGCCCCCGGCTGATCACTGGCTGTATTTGAATTAAGCCCTCCCCAGTTACCCTAGCCAACTTATTTCCTTTTATTAAAAACAATTATAATTCAACCCCCACTCCCTGGTATCTAGTGGACCCCAACCCCACCCTGACATCATGAGCTAGCACCCACCCGGTCCACCCCAGTACCCCAACCAGGCCACTGGAAGAGCCCTCCACTCACCTCCATGGTCAGCAGCTCCCCTCCAACTCCTTACCCAGACACTGCACTTCTCCTCCAGCCTCCTCTGCCTATGACAGATTGGACACCCACCTAGCTGCCATATTATGCTCATCCAAACAGCTGCCCTCAGCCATTGCAACCCACTATTCTTCCCATCCCAACTCCTCTAGCATCCTGCTGCTTCCTGTACCCTACCCCATTACACTGTCCCCATCCTCCCTATTTCTGCAATGCCACTGCCACCCTCTGGCATGTCTTCCTCATCTCTCTCCATTTTCATACCTCTGTGCTGCCTTACCCCTTCCGTAGTTAAACTCCTTCAGTGGTGCCCATACCCCTCTCAGCTTATACTCCCTTCCTATGCAGCAGTATCTCCTTAAGACCCTTTTTCCTGACTGTTCTCACCCACCAACATATCAGTACAATTTTTCCAACCACATTAATTCTGCAGCCTTTACTCCTGTGCGTTTCTCTTGCGCTTGCACCACAGAAACATATTCGGACAACTCGGCATTTGGAGGTGTGTCACTGCCAGCCAATTACAGCTGAAACTCCAATGGGCTTGGCAGTGCAATAATTAGGATCAGGCACCTGGTCATGACACTAGTTCTGTTTTGCTGGACGTGACGTGTTCTCTACTGAAAGAAAATAACTACTCCAGTGAGAGCGCTTCATTTCTTTCAGTAGCCATAACTCCAGCAATGCGCATCGCCTGAGTTACTGCTACAGCTTTCCTGTTGCCCACCATACTGTCTATCCCTGGTCCTCGCTCTTGCCCCCCAGGCTTCCACTAGAGCCAAGATGTGGCTTTACTTATCGGTGGCTCAGGGTGACTGCCAGCCGCTGCACTCTGGGTCCCTGCCATCATTGCTTCTCTAACCCCCCAAGATTTCCCACAATAGCCGTGGGTGCGGCTTTTCTTAGTGGTGGCTTAGGCCCTTTCAGCCGCCGCACTATGGATCCCCGCTGTTGCTCCTCTGCACTTCACACAAGAAAGAACTCATAGACTGCACTCTTTGAATTAATGCACAGGAACAATATGCACCAACATACACAAATACATTTCAAGGTGGTGCCTGTAAAGTAAATCATAACTGGTTTGTGTGGCAATAATCCAGTCTGCAGTGCACTAAACCAGGAAGGTCAAGTGCCAGTAACGTCATGCAACACACGAAAACATTTTTGGACCACCTTGCCTTGACTGGTATCAAACTTGGTAGCAAATTGACTCATTCATTTTGCATATTACAAACTGGGTACAGTCAGAGGTACAATTCTAGGCTCACTGTCAGCATCCCAACACAACACAATGAGAAAAAGCCTCCAAGCTGATGTGCATAGGAAATCAAAATTGCTTAATTCTCTTGGGTCAGTTAATTTGAAAGCTGTATTTGCCTGAAGGTGTTCTGGGTGTGATGGAGTGATGCAATCAAGGAGGAATAAGCTAGTGGAAGATCCCTATCAGTATTGTAGTGAAAGGCAGTAAGGTGTAGTAAGTAGTCACACTTTTCTGGGGAGAGGAGGCAACAATATACCCACTTTTAGTCTCTCTAGCTGTATCTATGTCTACTGTTTTAAGCAGTATACCTACAGTACTTTGAAAATTGCCACTAAAACCTGATCATATGCATTTTATCCTGGTTGCTCACGTCCTTCCCTTATTACTTTTACCTTTACACAGCTCCTTCTTCAGAGAAAAAGCTTCTAGCCTTACTCAAACTCGCTATCTATAGTCTGGTTTGAGATCCCACACTGATAGTGATTACATGTAGAATACATAAGTATCTCCATTTGCATGCTTCTCACTGGTCACTTACAAATTATTAGGTGGTTGAACTTTATTTAAAACTGAACAATAACCAATTTAGGCAATTTAAAGTTTTTTTTTCCATATGTAGTTTGTGCTTTTTTCCCCATGATTTTCTCCCACATGGGACCCCGCACACATGCATGTGCATGTTGGTGGAGGCGCACATGCATGCCGGGTACCGGCTCAGTCCCTTCTGCCCCACCCCTGGCAATCACCTGTCATCCCCTCCGCCTATCCTTCCCATCAGACCTCCACCCAATGGAGTGTAACTACGAGGGCAAGCACATCACCTCCCTGGGAGAGGAGAGCTGCCTCGCGGTGGTTCATTCCACTCCTTGTCTCCCCTTCTCTGACCCCTGACAATCCGGCTGTTACTGAACCCGTGTCACTGGCATGGTGCAAGGTGCGGCATCCAGCACCTCAACCCTCCGTGCCTCAAGGCCAGCTGACAATTTAAAGTTTTTAAATGTTACAGTAGGTACCCAGCCATAGTGTTCACTTTGTCCTCTGGTGATTGGGCTTACTGGCTTAACTAACATCTCAGCTGAAATCTTTAACAAAGTAATTCCCTTTGAGAATTATAATGAAAAAGAAAAACTGAGTAAGAAACACATCTGAATGGATTTCCAGTTGTTGGAGGAGTGAGTGCACTGGATCCTGTTACTTTCCATAGAAAATAAGGGAACTTCTACAAGAAAGGTGATTAAACGTTTGTGAATGAGCAAGGGTTGAGCTTGCTATATCTGGATTTGTCTCTGATAATAGTGTATAGGCCAGGACTCATCACTTCCATTAGGGACTACAAACAGCAGCAAGATTGGTGAAACCATAAGACAGTGTTGGGCTTTTGGGCATGAAACACTATTGATGGTGCCTCAATTATATCTTCCATGCAACTGTTATTAATTAAAGGTGTTGTCCAATATTGCTTACACATACCATGACCTTCTTCTTCCTGGCACTGAATATTACACCTCTGCATTCTTTTTACCAACCTTTAGGTGAAGTTTTGAGCATTAACTGTTCTCCTTAATTTCAGGTACCAATGGCACCTGATCACTCAGTGCCTTCCTCCCAGAATGCTGACTCTCACCCATAAGTGGCTCCCTGTTTATCATGATCTTTAGCCAGGCAGCTTACCACTGAGGAACACCTGTAGGTTAGGCTTAACTTACTGCACAGTCCCCTGATTTGGCCTCTGTTGGCTAATTTATATCCTGAATTGGTACTCCTGTGGCAGGAGAAAACTCGGACACATTGATATTCACCAGTAACTATAGTCACCCTTTTTCTATATAGCTTTTTCTCCAATCAGGGCTCTGGGCAGGCATGGCTTTGATCCTCTTTCAGAGGATCTCAATCTGCACTATTAACTTCAGGGTGTCATTTGGCCTGCCTCAGTGCCCCATTTTCCATATTCACCCCGTTACTCCCAAGAACCCAGAAAATGGTTGTGCATGCATATGGAACCACACATTGCTCTTTGGCTCCAGTGATGACCCCTTCCTCCCATCTGGCCTAATACCAGGTCTTCCTTGTGGCTTGCTGCTGCCACCTAGTCTCCACCTGGTGGCAAGAGTGATGGAAACCCACATCCCTCCCTGAGAGAGGAGATCTACCCTGCAGAAGCTCACTCCAACTCTTTGCCCTCCTCCATCCGACCCCTGATGACTAAGGCTTGTTCTGAACCCGAGACACTGGCGTGGGAGGTAAGGTGTCCAGTGCCTCAGCCCTCTATGCCACTGGCTGACTCTTATAGTCACAGACTATAAGTTGTCTCTAACGTGTGAGTGAGATACACAGTGTAAACCATCCAGAGGAACCCCTTGATGGGGAACTTCCAACAGACCCCTCACTATCCCTTCAGTGTCATTTTCCTGGTGCATTTCTGCTTTCAGGGACCAAACCCAGTTAATGACCTGTGCCACATTCTATAACCCACTGTGCCACCCCAGAGCTGGGCAGGTACACTCAGCCTGTCATATCTGCAACAATGGGCAGGAGCAAACCTCAAAGAGCTTTGAAAGGACATATCCTCTTCCATCTGGAGTTTCTCCCACCACTTGACTCAGTGGGGCAATACTGAACTTGGTGCTCACAAACAGGGAAAGTATTGCAGACGTTAATGTGGGATGCCACCTGGGGCCAGCAATCACTGTACAGTGCAGTTTAACATAAAGTAGGTGACAGAGACAAGCCACACAAGGACCAGGGCTCTGGACTTCAGGAAAGCTAATTTTAAAAGGGTGAATGACTCAGAGATAACCCAACGCTGGGAACTCCTGAGTGGGGTGGATGAACAGTGGCAAAATTAAGGGATGGCATACTGAAGGCAACAAACCTCTGCATAACAGAAGTAGCAAAAACAGGAGGAGAAAGAGATCACTATATTTCTCGAGGAAGTGTCTGTGAAGGTAAAGGCTAAAGGGTGGCATTCAGGAGGTACAAGGAGATGCAGAGGGAAGCAGGAAGGTGGTGATGGGTACAAACTTGCAAACAGAGGAAAGGATAGCCAAAGAGGTAGCTAAATAAGAAAATGCCTTTTCAGGCATATAAGCAAAAGAAGAAGACAAGAGGAGGGACTGTGAGGTTAAGAAGGACAGGGAAGTTTATACAATGGAGGATATGAAAAGCAGATATCATGAATAGGTACTTCTGCTCATTCTTCACAGTGGAGGGAGAGGGGAGGGTAACATAGAAGCAGCAAGAATACTGACAGAAGGATGTAGACACATGTCCTTCATTGAAAAAGGAGTCCTGAGAGGACTTTTCCAATCTCAGAGTGGATAAGGAAATGAGGCCAAACTGGGTACATCTAAAGGTACTGAGAGAGCTCTGGGAGTGGAGGAGGGCTAATGTAATATCACTTCATAAAAGTGGCAGTAGGGAGGAGGCTGGCATTTATAGACTGGTCAGTCTAACGTCAGTGGTGGGGAAATTAATGGGAACACTACTGAAAGAAAGGCTAAAGGAGTATCTTGAGTCCAGTGGGCTGCAAGACCTGAAGCAGCATAGATTCATCGGGGAGGTTATGTCAGACAAACCTGATTAATTTCTTTGACTGGGTGACTAGGAAATAGATCAGGGTTGGGTGCTGGACGTAATACTTAGACTTCAACACTTTCGGCACTGTACCACATAGGAGGTTTAAGAAACTGGGCCATTTGGGGTGGGACCCAAGGTGTTAAATGGAGTTCAGAACTGGTTAATGGACAGACGACAGAGGGTTGTGGTAACCGCACTCACTCTAATGATGGAAGAGTGACCAGGTATCTCAGGGCTCAGTGCTAGGACCAGAATTCTTCTATGTCATCATAAGCAACATTGCAGAAGAGCTGGAAAAGAATGTATGCCTCTTTTCAGATGACACCAGGATCTGCAATAGGGTAGATACTCCGGAAGGGGTGGAAGAATAGAGACTAGATGGGCTTGAATGGTTCTTTTCTGCCATCAGATTTCTATGATTCTTTGATTCTATGGTAGGGACCTGAGAAACTCGAGGAGTGGATGAGGATATAGCAGCTGTGTTCCATGCAGAAGAGTGAAAATCATGCACTCTGGGCACAGAAATCCTGGGGTGGTTTAAAACATGTGGTGGGAGGCAGAGGTATTGACAGTCACAAAACAAGAAAGAGACCTTGGGGTTATCATATCTGAGGACCTGTTGCGCCACAAGCCCTAGAGGAAAGACTGAGGGATCTCAATACACTGTATACACCCTGGAAGAGAGAGGGGAGGGGGGACATGGCACAGACCTATAAGTACCTCACAGTGGTGAAAAAGGTGCAGGAGGGAGCACTTTTCAGAAGAGAAGGTGCACCAGGAATGAGGGCATGCAATGAAACTGGAAGGGGAATTTAATTCTTCACTGAAAATGTGGTACTGTAGAAGCCTAAAACAGTCTTCCAGCAGAGGTGATAGGAGAGAAAACAAGTGTAGGGCTTCTGGCATGCATGGGATAAGCACAAAGGAATCTTAGCAGGAAAGAGGGGAGCAACGGGAGATCAGGTAGAGTGTGCAGTGGCAGTATAGGCAGGGACAAATTGGGCAGTCTGCATGGGCTAAGCAGTCCTTATCAGCTGAAAAATGTTTTTCTATGTTTACTCTTTTCCTGAATTCCTTAATTATAACCCACACTGGCCACAGAAATTCATTTTTTGTGAACCCCTCTTTACTTGCTTTTTGCAAAAGTATAGAACATCCAGCAATGGTATTTACTCACCTTGTAAAGACAATCATGTAAGTACCCTTTATAGTATTCCACATCCAAAACCTGTGGGTATTCTCCATCCATCCTATAGGTTGATGCACGATCCAATCAAATTCAGCTGGCCAATGCCAGCCCCTCTGTCCCATCTCAGAATCTCCAGTAGAAACTTCCTTATCTGTGAGAAGTCCTGTCTCAAAAGAAAACTGGAAACCAAAATTTCTGGACAAGGTAGATGGGAACCACATGTGGGAAAATGCCATGGAATGGTGCTCCTGAATGTGCCCCCTCGTCTAGTAGCGTGATGTGGTTATGTGCATTTAGTATGACTGATAGAAATGAACAACCCAAGGTGTGAGTTGTGACAAAAGATAAACTCATTTAATCAGTACAGAGTATGTACATTTCTTATATCTGATCCTTTTGAATGGTGCAAGTAAATCTCATGTACCTGTTATATTCAGCCCGGGCAGAAGAATATAGCCTTGAATCCTCTGCCAGTCCAGGTGGTGCTGCAGAGTACTATAAAGGGTACTCAAATAATCACCTTTACCAGGTGAGTAAATACCATTATGTGTCATACCCTTTATAGTACTCCACAGTCAAAACTTGCAGGACCAGAAAAGCAGTGTAATCAGAGAATCATTTATGGAGGGTTAGGTGGTAGAAGATTGCCCTATCCGGATGCCTTCCCACAGGACAGCTGCTTCAAAGAACACTCTGTTGGCAGAGAGTACATCCAATTGGTAGTACTTTGTCAAAGTGCATAGAAGACCATGTGGCTGCTGAACAAATGCTGGCAATGGAGGTTTGGCCTCTTCCACCCAGGAAGTGACAACTGTCCTGGTCGAGTAGGCTTTGATGTCGGGGTGTGATTCTGGCCTGCTGTTCTGTATGACTCCTGTATGGTGTGTTTCAACTACCTGGCTATGGTGTCCTTGGACACTGCTTGTCCCCACCTTTTCCTGTGAGGATGAAGAGTCTATTGATTTTCTGGTTTGGCTGGACATGGAGAGGTACAGTATGCCCTCAGCTGCTGTCTGACATTTAGGCATGCAGCACGCTTATTGATGCATACTGACTGGCCAGGATGGTAGGCAGTTCAACTTCTTGTTCCATGTGGAAGTGTGAAGCTACTTTGGAGATGAAGGACGGACCATCCTCAGGGTGACCCTGTCATTATGGAAGGTTAGGAAGCATTCCTGACAGGAGAGGGCTTGTAGTTCCCCTATTCTTCTTGTGGAGCAGATTGCCACCAAGAAGGCCATCTTTAGGGTAAATCAATATGGTGACTCTTGCTGGAATGGTGGGACCTGTAGGGTCTCTAGGACTATGTTCAATTGCCATGGAGGACAAACCTTTCTTGCCTTGAGGTTTTAGAGTTCAACAGCTGGTAGGAGCTGGATTACATCAGGGTGTGAGCCAATGGTGTCTATCCCTGGTAGAGGTCCCCTAATGGAGGACAGAGTGGATGTTTGCAGCCTCAGAGAAGATAGGCTGAGGCCCTTGTTTGTTCCATCATTCAGGAAGTCCAAAATTTGTGGTAGTCCTGCAATGGATGGGGAAGTTCCCCTTCTGTGCACCACCTTGTGAAGATCTTCTAGTGTCTTTGGTAGGACAAGTTGGTGGAGCATTTCCTAGCTTGCATCTGCCTATCTATGACTCTGGCATGATATCCCAAACTCAGTAGTCTGTGCCTTTCAGTAGCCATGCTGTGAGCTTGAGCATCAAGGGGTTCGAGGTGCTGGATCGGGCCCTGACTAATGAGGTCGGGCCAGTTGGGAGTGGCATTGGTGAGTCTATTGACATCACTTGAAGGAGTAAGTACCATGGTGTCCTCTGCCAGTCAGGTGTTATCATCACCACCATTGCTCTCATGGCCCTGACCTTGTGGAGTAATTTATTAATCATTGTCTTAGGTGGAAAGGCGTATGCCCTGTGGAATGACCATGGTGAGGATAGGGTGTCCACTTCCTGTGCCAAGGATGGATCTGTATATCTGAATTGAAATGAAGGGAGTTGCGTGTTGTAGTGTGATGCCATGAGGTCCACTTGTAGTGGGCTCCATCTGCACTGTATCTTTCGAGCACTCTCTTGGGCAGCATCCACTCTGAATGGTCAATGGTGGATCTGCTCAGCCAGTCTGGTCTTGAGTTATCGTTCCCTGCCAGGTAGATGGCTGATATTGACCTAAGGTTCTTCTCTGCCCACAGTAGGACTTTCAGGGACTCCACAATTATGGCCCTGCTGTGTGTTCCCCTTGCTTGTTCAGGTTCTCGACAGTCACCTAGTTGTCACATCTCACAAGAATGTCCTGATTGGTGATTAGGGATTTGAAAATGATATGGCTGCGTGAGTTGCCCTCATTTCCAGGAAGTTTACTGAAGGATCAATTCTCCTTGGACCAGAGGCCTTGAGTCATGTGGTTCTTGTAGGTGGCCCAGGCTGGCATCGGTCATGATAGTTGACCTGTTCGGGTGCGATAGGGTCACCCTTGGAGAGGTTCTTGTAGTTTGTCCACCACTGAATTTCCTTCCGACTTTCATAGGAGACAGACTTGAAACTGAAAATTTTGTGTGGTCTGGTCCCATGTTTCTATTTGGAAGCATTGTAGTTGCCTCATGTGGAGTCTGGCCCTGGGGACCATGTCTATGGTAGAGGCCATGAATCCCAGTACCTGCAGATAGTCCCAGACTGGTCTTACTGGCTGAGTCAGGAGGCCGCTTGTTTGTGCCAACAGGTTGAGAATCTTGTCCTCTATGGGTGTGACTCTTGTGTCTTGTTTCGATTCTTGCTCCCAGGTGAAACAGTGTTGTGCTGGGGTAAAGATGGTTTTGACCTTGTTGATCACCCAGCAATGATCCTGTAAACATTTGGCTGCTAGGAGAGTGCTACACTGAGCAGCCTTCAGTGTTCTTGTTCTGATCAGCCAGTCATCTAGGTAGGGGACTACTTGGAAGCTTAGCTTTCTCAGGTAGGCTATTAGAACTACCAGGTCTTGGTGAACACCCTTGGGGCTGAGGATAGGCCAAATGGTAGGCACGAGTATTGATAGTGTTCTCCCATGAATGTGAATCAAGGTATTTGTGTGTGCTGCTGAATGAGGATGGAGGTACACATCTTTGAGGTCTGTGCAGGTGAGGTAGTCCCCTGGTTGGATAGCAAGGAGGATGGAATGTCACGTTTCCATTTTGAATGTTCTGTGTACTACAAACTGGTTCAGGTATTTTAAGTCCAGTACCAGACTCATTCCACCAGATTTCTTTGGGACCACAAGAATAGAGGGTAGACGCTCATGTTTCTGTCTTGTGGTGGCACTATGGAAATAGCACCATCCTCTAATAAGCTTTGTATGGCTTGATGCATTGCCTGATTTTTACTGGGCATGATGGGGTCGGGGATACCATGTAGCTCGTTGGTATACTTGTTGTGGATAGTTCTATTGTGTATCCTGATGAAGTCACCTCTTATCCATCTGTTGGATGTTGTGTACCACTGAGATGCAATCCCCTCAGCCTCCCTGCTATTCGAGGGGGCTTGCTTACCACACTTCTTCATTGCTTCATGCCTTGGTATTTAAACTGTGATTTGTAGCCTCTGCCAGGGGCCCTGTTGGTGGTGGACCTGGGGCACTGTTGTAGCCTTTGTTTTGCAATTTAGGTTTTAAATTCCATTGGTGGGGTGTAGTTGTTGCATTACTCTGAGCCCTATGTTTGAATGGTCTCTTTGGGCTGAAAGGACCGATCAGGGGAGGTAAATGTCCTTTTCTCCCTGGGACTGTCTCCTCCCACTGTATTCTTCAGGTAGGGTGTAAGTTCCTCCTAACAGGTTGCCTTCCTTGAACGGCATTCTCATTTGGGCGGACTTGGACTCATTGCCATAACTTTAGCCAGAGTGCCCTTCTGGCCCTGTTGGCCAGGACAGTGGTTCTGGATTCAAATCTCAAGATGTCTGAAGAGGCATCCACTATATATTTGACCACTTGTGTCATGCATTCTAGGGTGTCGCCTTGTGGTGAGTCCTCGAGGATGGCGTGCCTGCAATAGTTTCTGACCAGCTTAGTAGTGTTCTGCTTGCAAACCATATGGCTGTGTCAGCGCCTTTTGTCATGCCAGCTGATTCATGAATTCTTTTGAGGTGTTCCTCAATCTTTCTGTCCATTGGGTCTTTGAGGCCACAGTGCTTTCAATGATTATGGTGGTTCGCTTAGATAGTTTGGAACTGGCTGATCTACCCTTGGGGCTTTGCTCCATGCTTTTCTTCTGGTGTTGACAGTGGGTCCAATTTGCTACCATGTTTTTTCTGGGAGCCTGGTAGGCTCAGTGTCTTCATATTCCTTGGATATGATGGTTTCTATTGTTTTACAAGTTGCAAATGTATTTTCCTTCTGGTTCGGCCATGGAGAGCAGGGGTCCTCTGACGGGAGGGGCTGGTCTGGTCTCGCGATGCGCAGGGTCACCTTGCTCATTCTGATCAACTCCTCAGTGTTCTCCCCATAGCACATTCTTTGTGATTTGTCTTGAGTTTCCACGTTCAGCTCTGTGAGTGTCTCCGTGGCAATGCTGTTCATATCGCTTTTTGGTCTTTTGGATGGGGTTCTCTCTCATCTTCTGTTGAAGTTGTTGCCCTTGGTGGGGGTGGTGGATTTGTTTTTAATGTTTCCAGGAGTTGGAAGAGGAGTTGAGCCTGCCCCACATAGAGGGTGATTGGGGCTGTGGGTGGTGGTGGGAGTTCCCCTGTGGGAGTTGAGTTCATCATGGCCCCTGAAGTTCCATGTTCCACCAGAATGTATACTGTGCAGGTATAGTCGGCCTCACAATTTCCCTGAATGATGTGCCACATTCCTTACGGTTCCTCATGTTGAAATCTTTCTGTGTTGCTCTGTGGAGGGAGACAGAAAGAAATGAATGAGGTATGGTCCCATTAAAACGTTCCATAAACAGAAATAACTGTGTACTTGACAGTTGCTGGTGTTTGAATGAACACACTGTTCGCTGCCCCTTTAAAAACCCTTTGTTATGGGTGGAAGCACAGTTGCAGTCCCACACAAGATGGTTGTCCAAATCTTGCGCGATCCAATGATATTTGGGATCACTCTATACTAGGCTTAGTATGTGAGGACAACAGTCCCAGCCAAGATGGCCACCGAGATCTCGCTGAGTTCCCTTCCAGACTGCCAGCGCTTGTATGCACTGCTAGAGAATTCATTCTCATGGGAACTGTGCTGCATTGTGGGAGTCAGGGGTTAGTATGGCTGCTGCAGGTCTCTGTGGGCAGAGAACATGTTATTTTATGGCCCACCGAGACCAGGGAATGCAGAATTGGCTGGGGGAAGGGTCACCCATGTGAGGGACCTGTGGGCCATTTCACAGTGGCCCTGGACTTGCATTTAGGCTCTCAACATCGCAGGAGGTGACAAATGAAGAAATGCCATTGAGGTATTCATTTTTGTTCTTTTAGGTGGCATTGGTTTTCCCTGGTGCATGGGTCATGGAAGGGTGCTGGGGGTCTTCAGCCTGCAGATTTTGCCAGAGCCAAGCAGAGGCAAGGTGAGGAGGTTGCCTGGTTTGACAGAGGATGCTACAGGAGGGTCTTTTCCCTTGTGTTGCAAGGCAAGTGCAGCTGTGTGGTCGCTGCTCTGAGGGTGCTCCAGGAAGGCCCTCAGAGACTTGGCTTGATGCTGGAGGCAATAAGTAGGATAATGTGCCCCATGGGTGCTCTCAGGCCATCCTGTAAAGTGCTGATGGGTGGAATACAGATCATGCTGCAGGAGGAGATCTGTCCAGCTAATTCATCCCTTAGAGACTAGCTATAGCTGGATTCAATGCCTTATGCTTCTCAATGAAGTTTTATGGATACAACATTCTACATGCTAATATTTAAAAATAGTATTATGCTGAGAAAAAAGGGTTTAATGACCCTGGCTACCAGGCTGTTGTTACTAATGTTTTTAAAATAGATATTGTACCTTATTTCAATATGTTTTTGTGTGTTGGGAGTAGATCTGGTCATGACCAAACTCTCTTGATGCACAAAGTAAACTGGAGACTCTGAGATGGGACAGAGAGGCTAATTTGATTGGATCATGCATCAACCTATAGAATGGATGGAGAATACCCACAAATTTTGACTTCAGAGTACTATAAAGGTACGAGATATAATTAACAGCACTTCCTGATGATTTAGGATAGGAATGAGATATAATTAAACATGGATTTTCTTTTGTGTCTTGTTAGACAGCACAATAAAATTGCTATAGATGGAAGAAAATTCCATTAAAATGAACATTAAAGAGGTGGTGTGATGGCCCAGTGGAAACAGGATGTACTTTTGTGCTTGTGATTTGGATATGGGAACAAACCAAGGACACTGGATTTGGGCTGGTAGGATTGGGGAAACTGCTGATATTAGTGCATCTGAGCTCAGGAAGGTGGGGTGTCCTTTCTGTGATGTCATAGTGACCCTTGTGGTGGGCCAAAGGAAATAACTCCTTTACAAGGCTGTTACTACATGGGCACAAGGACACTAGAGGGCTAGGTATAATGCCAATGGAAGGATTGAGGAAAAGGAGCAGGCAAGTAGAGGGAAAACTGCAGTCACCCATGTGATGGCTTCAGTACTTTTGTGCTCTGTGCCTCTCAGCACACCAAAAAAGTCTTACTTTAGATAGGGAACAGAGGAACCTCCTTGGATGACCCTGCCAGGGACAGAATTCATGAATGAACCAGACATAGGATGTGGGTTGTTGGAGCTGGAGGCCCCACGGAGCATGAGAGCTCAGGGCCTGAATGAAGTAATGGCAATTTTGAGGGTGTCACTGCCAAGCCAATCACAGCTGAAAATGCAGTGGGCTTGCAGTGTAGACCAATGACCAGGCACTCTGGTCATAACAGTAGTTCTGCTTGCTGATGTGGCAAGATCTGTAGTGGAATGAAATGAACCATTCCAATGAGAGAGCACTTCATTTCTTTCTAGTAGCTGTAACTCCAGCCATGAGCATTAGTTTACACTATGCACATTCCTGGAGTTATGGTTATTGTTGGCTTTGCTGTCCACTGCACTGTCTCTCTCCTCGGTCCTCGCTTCTCTGCCCCCCGCCTTCTACATTACCCATGGGTGGCTTCAGTTATTGGTGACTCTCCTGGTTCATTAAGGCCAGCAGCTCTGCCTCTCTGGCTAACAGCTCTTTGATGTATTTACAGTGCAGCTTCCACCATGTGGAACATACTGCACTGACTGCTGCCTCCTCGCTCCTTTGAAGCCAGTACCAGTACCACACACCACTGAAAATACCTGCAAGTGAACATTTGGCATTGTCAAATGCTTGTTAGTAGCTAGTTTGATCAACTGGTCTTTAACCTGCTTATAGGTGATGTCAGAGAAAGTGAAAGGAGCATGTGAAGGGGCTACATGGCTGTTTGAAGAATTGAGGGTCGAGTGTAGCTGTCTGGGAGGAATCAAAGCACGTCCTGCCATAGTGAAATGCTCATTGAGCTTATCAAGTATTGTGGCTTTGTCAGTTATAGGGTGCCATGTAAAATTATTTTATTTGGCAATGATGGTGGTGCCTTCCTACCTTCCATTGATTTGAAGGTGCATCAGATTTTAGTAGGGTTCCGTTTGCTGTTTCAAGTACACTCATATATTAAGCCTCTTTCGTATTTCTGACTAATTCTGTGTATGCATTGTGGCATTGTCTAAAAGCTTGTCAATTAACAGGGATTTGGACTGTTTAGCAATTGCCCATAGATGGTCCCTTTTAGCAAGGCATTTTTATACCCCATTGAACCAAGGGCACAAAGCTTTTTTTTTACTCTATGAGTTGTCATGGGGCATGCTTGTTTATGATGCCAGTAAGGGTAAAGTTAAAATGGAAATTGCTTCATTGATAGTAGGGGCTAAATATACGTTTAGCCAGTTAATAACTCTCCTCCACTGAGGGAGAGCAGCAGGCTCTGCTGCAATACTGCCACCTGGATAACCCTATATGACACTGCAGTTGGATACTGCTTTGGATTGTGGATGTGGTATGGGGCTGTGTATGTCCATTCCAATACATGGGCTTGCATAACTGGTACCCATACAACCAGCATTCCAGGGGAAAACTAAGTTGGTAAACCCCAGGGATGTAGTGTGAAGCTGATGTTCTTGTGTCCCTCTGTCCATACAAGGAACTGCCTACATATTCCCTACCTGTAGGGCCTCACTGTCTTTGTACTAGGGTCCAATGCACAGCAGCAGTGGAGCCACTGGAGGCCACTGACCGGACAGCACAGTGTGGTGAGCCTCCATCTCATCCAACCTGCTGGTCTGACATTGTAAGCTTTTAAACTTCACAGTAATTGCATAAGAAAGTATTACTGTACCATGTTAAAGGAAATGTTTTACCACAAGTGATCTACACAGAGTTAACATCTTTCTAAATACTTGTACAGTGGTAGGAGAGTTATTGTGGCAGACACAAAACCATAGCCAAGGCTCATTCAAATAGCCAATAAAAACACTGGAAATTATGCATATGAAATAAAGCAGAAGTAACATAATAATAAAAAACTAATTTTAATGACAACAAATATATATCTGTGCTTTACATGGGCAAAAGTTTTCCAAACTACGTCATGGCCCACTAGGAGCCAAAAAGGATAAGTGAAATGTTTAACCTGAAGAGTATTTACTACATCAGTTCCATGTTAGGTCAAACAAAACTGTTGTAAACTTGCCATCAGGTACCTTCCTAAAGTGCCAGAAGTTGTTTGTTATTCCTGCAGTGGGAACATGCAGTGATCCACTCTCCTGCCACAGCTTTTGTTTTCAGACCTTCCTCTTTCAATGGTTGCCATGGAGCCTCCACCTATTAGCATATGAAAGACCTAAAATGAAAGCCTGTTGCTTAGGCCATGAACCATTTTCTTTTATTTTCATAGTAAAGGAAACAGTGAAGTGAAACACACTTCTCAGATGGGGAGGGGGATTCTATCTTAAAATATTATTGACTTTACCTACAGAATGAGTTTTGACTGCATCTACTACTGGTGAAATTAAAGATAACCTTATTTATATTTTTTTTGCTGATTTAGTCACTTGATTGCATTCAGTTAATTACTTCATGAGTCATAGGATAAAAATGCATTCAAAATGAATGCTTTATGCAGTGTATTCCATTTTCAGTTTGCGTGATTGGTTGAAGGGCTTCTATTATCATTTTCCCACACTCTCTGCTTAAGAAACAAGACATCTGAAAGAATAAGCATTCCTCAGCATCCTCCTCTTATTGGGAAGTAACTGTGGGAAGCAGTGGGTGGCAGCTAAAATGATTCCAGGTATGCATTTGTTCATGTACTTCTTCTTTTGATTAAAAGCCACTGAGAGCTAATAGTGAAATACAAGACAACCTTCTTGCATGGGGATTACCCTGGGGATTACTTTGAATAAAAACACAAATAAAAATATTTTAGTCTTACTGACATAAATATTACAATACTAAACTATATAATACATGGTATGCCATTGCACTCATGTATTTTATTCCTTGAATCCTTATAAAGAAATTCAGTTCTGTTTCCCCAAAGCAAAGGCTGCCTCCCTTCTTGACACCATCTCATCTTCACCTTCCTCTAACGTGGCCTCCAGACAGTTCTTGATCCTTATTTATTTATTTTATTTATTTATTGAAATGTTTCACCAGGAAAGCACACTGAACAACAAGCTGCTCATCTCCGGTGCGACCTGGATGAGGGT
Source organism: Neoceratodus forsteri (assembly GCA_016271365.2). NCBI lineage: Eukaryota > Metazoa > Chordata > Ceratodontiformes > Ceratodontidae > Neoceratodus > Neoceratodus forsteri. Next base: position 1,236,743,743 of record CM057452.1, read on the forward strand.
CTACAAAGAGTATGAACAGAATACATTAAAGTTACATAATACACATGGGTACATACATTGAAACACAACATTTGGTAATAACAATTTGCAATGGAGGAGGGAGAAAGAGAGCAGATTCTGACAGTAACCTGACACTGACAAAGTTAGGAACTGGATTATAGGTATAGCATGGGGATAGGTAGAAGCAAAAGACAGGTAGTTGGGAATAGACTGATAAATGAGAGAAAAGTGTGGTATAAGTGCATATTTATAGGCTATTTGCAATGTACTAGGGGATGAGACGGTGGTGGGCAGGAAGGGAATTGAGCCTTATAGAGGGAGAAAAAGTGAGGTGGTGGGGCAGGGAAGAGAGGGTTGTGGACTCATGGAGATCTGGGACTACTTTCAGCTGTATAGAGGCCTTGGAAGGGGGGACTGGGCCCAGGAGTCAAATTGGATAGGGTCGGGGAAGGAGGATCAAGAGGACAGGGGCAGCCAAAGCCTGATGGAAGGCTCTCCAGGATGCTGAGAACCAGCCAGAGAGTGGTTAAGGAGAAGGAAAAGCAAGGGAGAAGGTGAGAATTTGGAGTGAGTGCCCAAGGGAGGGAGGTGTTTGACTAGTAGGTCTTAAGTGCTGGGGGCAGAGACCCAAAGGAGAGAGGGTGAGGGGAGATTATAGTACCTTTGGGACTCCTGCAGGATGAAGGGAATTCTGTGAGGGGGCAGGGGAGGTTGCAGGGGACTTGGAGAAAGTTAGTGGGAGAGGAGGGAGGTCAGGGTGGAGGAGGAAAGTAGAGTGGAGTCCAGAAGGATCCCATCATGATGTTGAGATCCTTGCAAGGGGCCAGAGGGCGGCAGAATAAGTTATGTCCTTGAGGCATTAATTTAAAGTGGCTGTCCTCCTGGTCAAAAACATCATCCACTCAATTGATTCTATCAACCTTGCAGAGCTCATCACTGAGCTCACCTGTCTTAGCTCTCACTGCTCAAACAACTTCCTTACCTATTGGGCCCTATACTTACGCCCCCACTGTATTCATTCTGCTGGTACCCTTCCAGATGCTCTTAGTGACCACTGTATAATCTAATTTGTCTGAGAGCTCTGACACCCTAGCACCCCTTTTCAAAGTTTGTGTGTTCTAGGCCATTCAGGCACTTTGACCTCTCCTTTCTGCTGGATGTTCATTGATCTTCAGATGACAGACTGGTTACTGCTCTCTGTATCCACTCATGTAGATGTTGCTCTATCCTATTTCCAGTCCAGCTTCATTACTACATGAGACAAACTTGTTCCCCCAGGAGATTTTTATCTTTTTTTTTTCATACAGCTTTTTACCTCTTGGGGATCCCAATTCCATCCCCACCTCACCCCAGTCAGCACACACCTTCCCGGACCTATCTGGAGCTGGTCCCCACAGATTGCTCCCCTGTGGTGGTGTTGGAGTGGAGGGCTGTCTTCTCTCTCTCCCATAGTGCACATCCATGATCACGCCAGGTGTCTGGGTGGTAGTGTGGCCAGGGGAGGAGTATGTGGAACAGTGATCCACCATTGGGTCCTGTTTTCACTTTTCTTTCTTGTTCTCCTGTCATGATGGCACACCACGACATGTGTGTGGAGGCATGTATGCTCTGCATGATCGCTGTCCCTCCCTTTGAGTTGCTCAGGCTGTACTGCCATTGAGCCTTCACCTGATAGCAGTCAAGGGCTGAGTTGGCTAGCCACCCTTCCCGGAGAAGAGAACAGTCCTAGGGATGCTCAATCCTCTCCCACTCCACCAACCCCTAGCAATCTGTACTCATTCTCAAACATAGGTCATTGGCATAGCAGGAGGTAAGGCATTCAACACCTAAGCCTTCCACGCCACTGGGCCCCTCAGGAGGTTTTGTGCTTATCATGGGTCCCACCTCCCTGCATCTCTGTAGAGTTAATTGGCCTTTAAAAACAGTGACTGCCTGGCATTTCCACTAGACCTCAGGTTCTCCAGAGGACTTGTTGAGATCTTTTTATTGATTGATTTGTAATTTATAACCAGAAAAGGCACACTGAGCTGTGATAGGCATAGCTTATTTCCAGGTGAGTCCTGGTGGGTGGGTTGCATAGATCTGTTTGTATTGATGGGGAAATGTTGGTCATACCAGCAGCACCCCAACACTTTTCATCAATAAGTCCTATGGAATCTTTTACTTGCACAAGAAGAGTGACCAGAGATGGGCAGAAGGGACCTCAGTTTAACATTTCATCCAAATGACGGCAGTGCAGCAGTTATGGGTACCACAAGTGCCTGGTCTGGGGCTAGACCCTGACCATCTGACCTCTGACCACAGAGCAAGTGTGCTACATACTGAGCCACTACTGCTAACTGAAATATAAACAGCAATAAAATTCAATCACCAATTCCACCAGGGAGGTGAAATCAAATTACTTTGCCATGAACCTTCAGAACAACCTTAACACACGTGATCAGTTCTGGAAGGTTACACATTCCCTTTTAGGACTCCTCTCACATAGTCATCCACCCAGTTCTGAGACTAATAAGCTCACCAATTTCTGTCTGATATCAGGCCTCAAAATGTTTAATTAATTCTTCTATTGTGCTCTTACCTCCTCCCTCATCCTTCCATCCTCCTCTCTGCAACCTTTTTTAATTCACTGGTAACCAGGTAAGGTTCACTAGGCACAATCTATCTCCTTGTCCCTTTTATACCCCTCCCTTACCTCTGCCCTTCCTTCGCCACTACTTCTTTTCCTTCTCCCCATCTCTTCATGGGCCATCCTTGGTGCCTTGCTCTCACTAAAGGTACTACAAGGTACTTTTAGAGTACTTGTGTACAAAACCCTGAACCAATTGGGCTTTAGCACCTCAGTGAAATCCTGCTCCCTTTACCCTTGCCAGGGTTGCAAGTAATGATGTTGCGATGTTTTACTTATGTGCACTTCCTGAAATCTTTGCAAAGTTCCCAACTTCTCACCAACCTCACAAATTCCTTTGTTAAACCTAAAACAACCCTAAAGTTCCAAACCCACTTTGCCAAACTGACCCACATTTACTCCACTGTGAGTTATTTCACCCTCTTCCCCGTCACCTCTGCTGAAATACAACTCCCACCATGGTAAACTTCACCAATCATCTCTTCCTGCCTGGTTAATAAAGTTTCCTTTCCGGGAGTCACGTGATGAGCCTGGAGGAATAGCAGCTGCTTTGGGACTCTCCCGCTCCGGTGTTACAATCTCTTTTTACCACATTCTAGCGCAGTTTATTAAACCAAACCCACTCTAACAGCAGCGATTTACTGTAATTAACCCCTTTCGGCTGTCGGGTACGAGATGGAAGAAACCCAGCAGGAACCTGAGGTGAAACGGCCTAGGCGCAGTTCGTCCCCAGCAGACCCTCAGATGAACTAACCTCTACACGGGTTTACGGCGAACTTTCAACAATAAAGGAGCCCTTTTCAAATTAATAGAGGATGTAGCTGAATTCAAACCTGCACTAATGCAGCTTGCTCAAGAGTCACTGACGAGAAGCCCGATTTCATCGGCTGGAAAGAAGCTCTGACAAGCTCGGCCCAGCCATGGTCGAGTGCAAGAGAGTGGTGGCTAAACTGGAGGATCGCTTCGACGATCTCGAGGAAGGAATCGCCGTAATAATTTGGTTCTCTTAGGGCTTCCAGAAGGAGAGGAGGCCCTAATACAGTTCTTTTCTTGCAAAAGTTTCTAAAGAAAACAGTCGGGCCCTCGCCTAATGGGCCGGAATACATCATCGAAAGGGCCATCGGACTTAAGGACAAAACCACCCTCAACAGACCCTCCCAGGCCTATAATTTTAAGCTCCTCAATTTCCTCGATCGGAGCACATTCTGAAAGAGGCGAGGAAATTACCTGCAATTTTATGGGAGGGCAAGAAGCTTCGGTGGTTCCAGATTTAATTTAAAATATGCCTGGCAAGCGCCAACTTCCTACCCATTACATCCAAGCTGTGGGCGCAGGAGTCAAACACTACATGTTATACCCAGCTAGGCTGGAGATCTCATTCAAGGATGGCCCAAAGCGTTCGACACGCCGGAGGAGACTACAAAATACCTTAACAAGATGATGCCTGATTTATTCCCAAAAGGGTGAATAGATCTGCAGTCGGACACTATTTTTATTTTCTGCTCTCAAGGACTTCAGATGGACTGCTTTCACTTTTGTGTTAGAGTTCCACTTGATGTTGCTAAATCTGGACTTTTCCTAAGGACTTTTAATTTCTCACGAACAGGGGAAAGTGTGTATTATACACGGAGGGATGTCATGATTGGGAAGAGGGTAGCCCTAATAATCTGCTTTGTACTCACTTGATAGTGCTGGCAACCGATGTAATTATGTGCGATTTGCTGCATGCTCCCAGTTTTTTCCTTTTCATTTAATATCCAGGATTTCTGGAGGTAATTTATTTTAAAGCAAGTCTCAGCATGAGATATGTCTTTGTTTGGATACCTGATTATGGGTAACGCTTGTTTTGATATAATGACTTGGTAACATACTAACTGGGTATTTAGAGGGAACTCTCAATGTTTTTCTTTAGGAACTGCTGTACATGAGGTTTCTGGAGCCCCTCTGGTTTTATTTTCTGTATTTTAGGATACTCTTCAGTTGTATCATGAGTGGTTGCCAACTTGTCTCGCCTTAATGGGATCTACTTTGATATCTATTATTTACAAGTGTAAATTGCACTACAGGGTGGATGTATTGTTTTTTCAAGGTTACCGTTTATTGCACTTTTAGGGGCAATACTCTAGTTAGGGTTTTATATAATTCTTGTTCGAGTTTTCGGAATGTGATACCTATTCTCATTTGGCCACGGGGGTGGGAGGGCTCGTACTTCAGAGCACGTCATGGTCTGGTGGTTCTGGAGTCGGCCGTGGGCAAGGTGGTTGGTGCTTAGGGGTGGTTGGGTTAGGGTAAGGAAGTTTCTAATGGGTTTTCTTCTTTAAGGTTTGGGTATGTGGGGGTATTAGGGTGGGTGCAGGCAGCTTCCAAATGGTCCTATATTTTTTGTTGAACCACTATATGGTTAGCAACCTGAATATCATTTCCTGAATATAAAAGGGTGGAAGGATAATAAGAAAAATATGTTATTTTAAATCATTTGGCACATCTGGATCCGTCAATAGTTTTCTTCAAGAAACTCATATGCCCCAGGAGCAGCTCCATCACTTTAAGATAAGGTGGGTAGGTCAGGTTTTTGAGCAGGATCTCCTCTAGCAAAGGGGGTAGCCATTTTGGTGGCTAAAGGAATCCTCTTTTTCCCTCAGAGGTTGTCTCTGACCCTAATGGTAGATATGTTATAGTCTCAGGAAGTTGGGGGAGTTAACTTAGTACTGGGGTCTATTTATGGCCCAAATCAAGAGTCACCTCCTTCTTCACCCAGCTGGCTGTGTTAATCGCTTCCCTTGCAGATAGTCCCGTTATCTTAGGAGGGACTGGAATCAGGTACAGTCCAACCGTATCGATCGCTCGTGGTCTAGAGCTGCATGCCTGTCTCCTCCCAGAGGGCGTTGGTCGAGTTAATTCCTCCTTGGGTCTAGTTGACCCTTGGAGAATGATTAATCCCACTGCCAAAGAATTCACTTTCTACTCTCCTGTTTACATAAGCTATTCTCGGATTGACTTTTTCCTGATTAGCTACCAGGTTCTTTCTTTTATTTATGAAGTTACTATAGAGAGTCAGGTAATCTCAGATCACTCACCCATTGGTTTTCGATGCCGTCCATTGTCTGCTCCACCTAGATCTTATTCATGGTCCTTAAATGATTCTTTATTAAAGGATCCCCAATTGCTAGGTCATTTCGCTCCTTTATGTCCTTTGCAATTACATCTAATTGGGGCTCTATCAATGCGTGTGGATGAGATATGGTCGCCTTGAAGGCCATATGGAGAGGCGAGTTAATTAGACTTGCATCAGTTCGTAAGAAGAAAAAACGACGCGGCCTTTTATCCAATTGTTTAGAGAGAATTAAAGCTTTAGAGCTTATGAGAGCAGATGCAGAGCTATGGGTCATGATCAAGAATTAGCTACGCTGAGGGCCTGGTACACAGGTACGTTACAGGAAGGAGTTGAGAATCGAGCCTCTAGACTGAAGGCTTTATATATAGGCAGGGTAGTAAAGCTGGCAAAATTTTGGCATGGCAGTTGAAGCAGCGAGCAACAGCTAAGAGTGTGGCAGGGCTGAAACACCCTGAGACTAACAATACAGTTTGCGATCCAGAGGGCATACTAGGTATTTTTTTGACTTTTATAAAACTTATACTCTAATATGCCCTTTCTTCAGACAGAACACTAAGATAAGGGAGTTCTTGGGAAGTGTTCCTTTCCTTCACTCGGAAGAGAGTAGTCAGAGGCTAGTGGCTCCTTCTCTCAAAGAGAGATTGTCAAGCTATTGATGCTCTAAGGATAGATAAAGCCCCAGGGCCGATGGCTTTACAGCCCTTTTCTTTAAGTCGTTCAAAGATCTTTGATACCATTACTACAGCAACTCTTTGCCTTTTGGCAGGAACATGGGATAAAAGAACCATCCCTTTTGAGGCGAGAATTATTTTACTACCTAAACCGGTAAACCATTAGATTTGGTTGGCAACTATAGGCCAATCTCACTATTGAACATTGATATTAAAATCTATGTCAAGATTTTGGCCACCCATATCAAATCCTCGTGGCTAGATCTAGTGAGTCCGGAACAGGTTGGTTTCGTGTATGGTCGTTCGTCAGGGACCACTTTAGAAAATTATTTTATTTAATTTCTGCATCCTCTGCCCAGATATGGAAGCATCTCTGGTGTCTTTAGACGAGAGAAAGCTTTGATAGGGTGGAGTGGAATTTCATGTTTCAGGTATTATCCAATTTTGGTTTTCAGAGAAATTTTTGGATTATATTCGGTCCTTTATACATGTCCCTCAGCGAGGATTCAATGCAATAATTTGATTTCAGCTGTTTTTCCCTACTCAGAGGCACACGTCAGGGATGTCCCTTTCCTCCTACCTGTTTAATTTGTATCTAGAACCCTTAATCAGGGCCATTAATAATGACAAACAAGTTCAAGGAATTTGCATAGGGAAGTCTGAGTATAAGCTATCAGCCTTTGCTGATGATATACTCCTGCATCTCCATAACACTCGAAATCACTTCCCTTGTTTCAAATTATTTCAGATTTTAGTAAAATTTCGGGCTATAATTTGAACAAAAGTAAAACTCTGGTTTACCCACTTTCCCCTTCTTGCAACAAAGTTGTGTGCATCCTTGGGCTATAATGGCAGCCTAAGTCTTTGCAATACTTAGGAATTCAAATTTCAAAGGACTTAACTGACTTGGTAGACTTAAATTTTAAACCTTTATTTGGATCGTTAAGGAGAACCTGGAAAGGTGGTCTAAGCTTCCATATCCTTTTGGGAGAATAAATACAATCAAGATGATGATCCTACCAAAATCTTTTACCCCTTTATAACCTCAACTTATACCTTCCCAGATCCTTCTTTAACCCGATTTACAAATATTATGCGGATTTTTTATGGAAGGGAAACCTCCTCGTAGGGCCTATAGGAAGCTCACCCGTTCAAGGATGGTAGGGGTCTACAACTCCCTGGATTTCTATATTTACTATCTGGCTAGTCATGTTGCCAGGGCGGCCTTATGGGTGACAGGCGGGGAGTAGCTTCGAGGGGCTTAAGCTTGATTGGTCGTTAGCACATAGTGTTAATTTAGACCTTGACGCTTGTCTGTATATTCCGTGGTCTAAAGTTCCTGCCAAGTAAGAGATTCCCGGTGGGTGGGATATAAAGGCCCTTCACCAGCTCTACCTGTTTTTGAGTATCCCATATGCAAAGGATGTAATGCAGCCCTCTTAAAGAACCCTAACCTTTGGTTGGGAATCAGCTGATAAAGAGATGCGTAGCAACCTCCCTTAAACCAAAGATAGTTGATTTCATTTCAGAAGGCTCAGTTATTTCGGCCTCTGTGTTGGCGAAGGGGCTTAAGGTGGAACCCAACGATCGATTACATTTGTACCAGATCCATAGATGTATTAGTTCCTCCTAAGGCAGTAAAGGATCGGATGAAGCTGGGGAGCTTCTAAGGAAAATGAGGGACTTGGCGTTATCTGGTAAACCAGTCTCTAAATTATATAAAGCAATTATAGCCAAGAGAATATTAACATCTCCCCAATACCCTATTACTGGGAGGCGAACCTCGCTGGGTTGGTCTGAGGAAGACTCGTGAAGGTTTGGTCGGACTTATATGTATATGTCAAACAAGATAGATTAAGGGGTCTTCAATTTAACCTTCTGCATAATTCTATCTCTCCCGGCTAAACTCTCCCAATATATAGCCTCAGCTCCCCAGAGTGCAAGATGTGGCAGCCCTGTTGGTACTACCTATCACAAATTATGGGAATGTCCTCAGGCAGTTAAACTTTGGGAGTTAGTGAAGCTGTGTATAGGCCCCTATGTCAACATTTCGATTATTTTAATCGGTGTGTATTCTTGGTAAGTTTTCCACATACCTCACGGTAGCTCAGAAGTACCAAGTGGCCCTGGTGGCTTTGGTGACAAGCTCCTCCTTCTCCGCTACTGGCATACTGACAGATCTCCTTCCTATAAAGAATGGTGGGATGAGTTTCTAGGTGCTTTAAATGTGGAGAGGACTGTATCAAATTTTTCAATTCAAGTAAAAAATTTAATAAGTACTGGGGTAACTTTTCGAGGTGTTTGAAGGTTAAATATGGTTATTAGAGGGGTAGGATCCCTCCCTCCTTTGGGTACATAATTTATCCCGACATTGTAATAAATTTTCCTCTCTTATATTTACATCTGGAACGTAATTTGGATAAGAAGGTATATTCTCTCTCCCTTAGGAGACACTCAGGTAGAAAGTGTTTTTTTTTTTTTTTAGGTCTAAGTAATTTAGAACTGCTTTGGTTATCTATTTCACAGGTTGCTAATGTACTCTGGTCTATACTATCAGGTTCTCCTTTCCTTCTTCTGTTCTATAAGGAATGCTGCCTGCGGCTGGGGGTTGGAGTGGTGGGCGGGTTGGGAGGGTCTGGGAGGGTACCCTTTGTTTGCTTCTCGAGTGTGGTGACTTATAATAATCTACAGTATGGAAACTTGTAAAGGGGTTACTGTCCTTTGGGTGGGGTTATCTATTGTATTGTTGTTTGTTATAAAATAAAGTTATTTGCAAAACAAAAAATAAAATAAAGTTCCTTTCCTCTACCCATGCAAAAAACTCTCCCTCTGTCTCCCAACAACCTGACCCTGATCATAGATTAAATGCACCTTACGACATCCCTTGGCCATCTCCTCCCTCTGCACCTGAGCAACCTCTCAAAAATGAGTCTTTTATTACCAGAAAGAAGAAAACTGCCCCAGTGCAGAGATGTTCACTCTATTTGGTATATGCAGCAGTAATGGCATGAATTAACAGTGACATTTTTGCTTATAGCAGAACCGGATTGGCTGAGCCTCAGCTAATCAGGTTTACTATAAGCCAAGACATCATCATTCATTTTGTTGTATTGTCCTCTGATTCCTACAAGAATGCCTCCTCATCCCAACCTTTAGAGGTCACTGGAGAAGGAGAATTTTCACCCCTGACCCAATGTCCGACTTATGCAAATTGCAGCATATTCAAATGATCCAGTGTCCAGCAAAAGGAACATGATGAACCCACATTTGAATTTAAAGCAAATGACCATTTTGCTCCCATTTCACTCTACCTGGGATGGTGCTCAAAGAGTACTCATCCAGGAATGTGTGTTATCATTTGGAATAAAACCACTTTTAGGTTACTGCCTAGTTGTGCCTTGTGCCTCACAATGCACCCAATGGGTGATGTGTTAATCCCAAACCACCCTTACCTCACAATGCACCTAATGTGTGTGTTATCCCAAAAACTCCTTGATGTGTATTATTGTTTCATTAATGCCACATCTGTGCACCCCTAGTGATCTCTGCACCACTGAAGCCCTTCATATGATAAACAATCTCCAATCTTCTGCACACCACACTTTTCGCACATCTCCAAATCATACATTAACTACCAACCCAATCAACACTCCATGCAATGACCCAGTGCTCAAATGTGAAAAAGGTGAATACTAGAAAATAGGCTGGGGAGGAGGAAGGTCACCTAAGACCAGTTAGGGTTTATGGAGACAGATTAGGCAGGAAATAACAAGGCAGACCAGGTGGGCCAAGTGGTCCTTTTCTGCCAACAAATTATATGTTTCTATGTTTTATGACAACCCCAAAGGGCTGAATATGTAATGTGAAATCCACCTCCCACCCCTGAGAACCCCACACCCCAAAGTCCCAATAAAGTCCCAATAAGTAAAATCTAACCCAACCTTCCTCAACACTTTACTCTCTCTCTCTCTCTCTCTCGCTCTTCCATCACCACAAATTAAAGCCCGACTGCTCAGCACCCCATGACGCTCCTACACACCTAAAGTTCAGATATGTAAATAAAATGAACCCTACCAACCATTCAGAACAGAATGGCTTTCTACACCCACCCTAGCTCCAAGTCAGTGATCAGGACCCTCCAACTGTAGCACACCATGCATTTCCTGACTTGTTGATGTCCCAGTATGTAAAAATATTCAACCAAACCCCTGTCAATTGATCATACTGCTTACCTCACCTAACTGCTTTTCCTCAGCCTCATCTCTGTCCCGTCTACTCGTGTCCTGATTTCCCTTTGCTGTCCCCACCCATTATCTCTGCTGCTTGATGCCTGCTGGTTTATTGTGGGGCCCAGTATGTTGTCCCAATGGTCAGCCATCACTCAGCCTTGCTGTCCTTGCCTGGTTTCAAGATAGCTGTGCTGGATGACTATGCTGTTCCTTTTGTGTGTTTTGTCTCTTCTGTCTCAATTGGGCATGCAGCCTGCTGCTTCATCCCTTCTACAATGCCCTCCAGCCTGTGCTGCTGTCATCCAGGTCCTCTAATTGGGACTAAACTCTCATACCACGAGCCCATAACAGGTTATCTCTACTTTATCATACAACCTGCGGACATTTACCCTTCTTATTATACCACATAATACTACCTACCTAAATATTTGTCTTCTCCTCATTTAACTACCTCTCCTTAGCCCTCCTCCTTATCCACCTACCCAGTATTTTCTTTCCATTGTGTAACCAGCCTCTGTTAACTCAGCTCAAGGGTCTGATATTAGAGGGCTTTTGAAGGATTAAGTCTGACCCTGAAGGTTTTCCTTTAAGGGTCAGTGTTTAGAGACAAATGTCCGGTGTTTGTGTACAGAGTTTTCTAGCTCAGCTAGAAGATGGAAATGTCATGACCAACATGGTCCTGCCATCCCCTGATTTTCTATACGAGGAGGTAATTTATTTATTTATTTAAAGCTGGTAACTGGAGAAGCACACTGAGCTGAGGCTCATTTCCAGGTGCAACCGGGGTGAAGGGGAAGAGGAGTCAACAATAAACATACATACATGATAAGAGACAGTTAAAACACAGTGTCACAGGCAGGTTACAATAGAGCCTGAGAAAAAGAAGTACGAAAAGGGTAGAGACACAGGTAGGTTACAAGGTGCCTGAGGAGGTAACAGAGATACAACAAAACTGGCAAATGTACAAAAATAAAATATGCAACTCAATTTCAGGTTATAAAGTGGCATAATAGAATGCAAAGATACAAGGGTAGACACAGGACACAAACAATAATAACATATCGCAGACATGGTACAATAAAGGTGTTGAAAAATGACTAGAAGCTGTCTTAGAATAACTTGTCTTACAGGACATTTAGTCAGGTTGATGGCAGGAGGGAAGGGAGGGGAACTGTAAAGAGTTTGTTTAATGAGATTTAGTGAGGGTAGCAAGTGGAGCACAGTGGGTAGAGAGTTCAACAAATGGGGAAGACGAAGAAGAAAGCTGCCTTACCCGAGTTAGAGTGTGGGCGAGGGAGGCAAAAGAATCAAGGTAAGCCCAGAAACACTTAGTTCTAGAGAAGAGAAGACCAGCAGAGGGAGTCCAGCTCTCTGGCTGTAACTGAGTCGAGGAGTCTATGGGCCCAGAGCTGGTGGAAGGGTCTCAGAGTCCATGTAGCAGATGCCTCCTGATGAGGTCCCCAGAGCAGCACCAGCAGGCACAGTTGGGAGAATGCTGCCTCCCAGAAGTTTGCTTCTTGAACCCCCAGAAGACCAATAACCAGCGTGGTACCTTTGGGAGTAGTGGAGGCCACAACTCATGGGAGGTCACTGGGATCTGTAAGAATCCACTCTCCATAAAGACGGTTCAAAAAGAAAAAGCACAGCTTAGAAGAGAGCATTGTCCAAAAAGGATACATTTGTAAGTAAGCCTTGCAGTAAAGAAATCCTGTGACAGAGTTAGGAAATCCCGGTATTGTAGCATAGATCCCACTGGCATGGTAGCTGGAATTAATGGTTTTCAGGAGAAGTGGTCCTGGCAAGAGCTGGAGTTAGTAAGTCCCCCTGTTCAGGGCCAGGCATGGGAGCCTGCTACTTTGGGCCATTTTGACTATTAGTGTACTGTCAGAGGAGGCAGCCACAACCTGACCAACTAATCAATTACTGTATAAGACATTATGTTCACTGGCAGTAAATTTTCACTGTAGTCATGACTTTAAAATCGAGCAAAAATTAAATGCCAGTGAAAGTAACATCATATGTTGAGACTGCTGTACACTCGGCAATAGTAATGTGCACACAAAGCCTCCCAAAAGTGTCCCAATGCTCTGTACAGTGAGAGGTTAGTGATCTACTGTAACTTTCAGTCAGGCTTTCATGGCATTCAGCAAGCAACAGTCAGCATTCAGCAAGCAGTAAAACTATCCTACTGTGTCCTACTGATTCCTGTTACCATCTTTATGCAGTTACAGTACGAGGGTAGTCATTGTTCAGGCAAACTTTATTTTCAATACTGCAGTTTAAAAACAAAAAAAAACAGAATTGAGTTAAGTCTCTCAATCAGTTTCAGACTGGCATTTTAAGGAGGGTGTTTAATTTGTGGCTATCTGGTCATCAGCATCCATGTTAGCGTCTGACATCATTGGTTGAATCAGGGGATTGGACACCTAGAAAAAGGAAAAATAAATGAATGAGTATATCGGTGATTAAGATTGACTCAAGGCTGTTATGTGACTGTGAGTACTTACCCAATTCAAACAGTTTGTGTGTACATTTAAAATCCCTGCCTCCTTGAAACCCTGATGCAGCCTTCTCACCTCGACAGTTTGTTAAAACTTGCTTAGCCAGGCAGCATGTCTTTCATTAAGATCATGCTGCTTAAAATTCCTGACTGCCTTTGGACAAGGTCTCCGCTATTAGACCAGCATACCATCTGGAGGATTGTTTCTCAGGTGATCTTAAACAGTTTAGCTATAGAAATGTCCAGTGGCTGTAGGAGGTTGGTGCAGGTTGCTGAATGAAAATTGTGCAATGTTGTTCTCCTCAAGTTTATTCAAAACATCAGATGTGGTGTGTGCACAATACAGGTCTAGCAGCTGAAGTGCTTTCTGCTCAGTGGGTAATTTGAGTCTCAGTTTTGTTGATTCAAGATACGGTGTCAGGATATTGTGTATGTACTGCAACATTGTGACCTCATTTGCCCAGTGGTGTGTTGACTGAGTAATATCCCAATCTGACAGAAATTTGTGTGAGGGATTACAAGCAGGAGTCTTCTCCTTATAAATCACTTGCTGGGGAACAAAAGCACCAGATAATGTGCATGATAACACTATCAATACCCGCCGCTTATCACCCTAACCAGCAACAGAAACTTGTTTTGAAATAGTGGCAGCGTGGTCCATTCCAACGCTGGCAACATGCTGACACCAGTTTCATGGAGGTTTATGATGAAAGTTCATCAATATGCACAGTGATATCCAGGAACCTTATTTCTCCCACTGCAGGTAGCTCTTCATTATTTCTGGATCCATTCTCCTGATCCCAGAAACCAGCAGCTCTCAAACTCCTTACAAATGTTATGAAATGACTACAGTAGATTTTCACATTACATTTTAACAGATTTATGAGAATGGCTTTACCACCACTCACAGCTCATGGGACTGTATATGCCAGAGCCATAGCAGGCAAGGCCCTCTATTTTGGTGTATATGAGTACCATATCCTCTCCTACACATTCTCCTGCTCATTGTAGCAGGCAAGCTACTATTTTGTCCACCCATATATTTATTTATAGAATTTTGTTGACCCGGTAAGCTCACTGGGCCTAGAAGTCTCTTTCAGGGTGACTGGGGCAAAGGTGCATACAGATGGTAAACAACTGAAATTGAACCAGATTAAGCTGTTGGTGGTATTTTTAGTGAATGGGAGAAATTTGGCCAGGACACCAGGAAATGTCCCTACTCTATGGTAGGGGACCCTTTGGCCATCAGAAATGGCTGAGTCAGTTGCTGTACTGACGAGCGAGGTGATGGAGGGGCAGCAGGTCATGGAGTCTGTCTCCTCCTCTGCACCAGATTTGCTGGAACCCTGAAATTTTCTTTGATGCTGCTATAGTTTCTCCAGCAGAAGGAAAGATGGACTTCATATTGCCTGAGACTGGTAAAAGCTGTGACTGACTGACTGAAGGATTTTCCAGAGCGACTGTAGCCGGGTCACGAACACGGAGGAGACGAGCAGACTTTAGAGCAGCTTTTGCTTCTTGAAGAAGCTGAGCACTTACGCAGAAAGCAAGAACTTGTAGGCTGATTTCTCTTGCAATCTCCAGAGACTGAAGGGAGACCTGGCCCAGATGCTGAACCAGCAGTAGCCGACGTTGCTATGGATACCATTTCTGAGACTGCACAAGAGAAACCACAAATAGTTTTCCGATGGTGTTGATCAAAATTCTGCTACGGTTTTCTCTTTTTCGGCCTCTACAGATCAACAGCTAAAAGAGCGTGCTATCAAAAAGGGTACCCCAAGTAAATTACATTGGGCTGACATGCCTATGCAGGAGGGTGGGCCATGATCTGTTGAAAGCTCCTTACAGCGGCAGGCTGGGTCTACTCTCCCATACACAGCACTAGATTTCCGGGTTTGTGCCTATCAAGATACCTGGTGTTTCTTTGCTCCTACATGCTTGCCTCCCACCATAAGTACTGCTTCTAAATCTGGCTGTGAGGGAAAGCTTCTGCTGTACAGTTATTGCTTAATAAATCTTTCGTACCTCCCACTGACATACAACCTGGAGCTGCACACTCCCTTTATGTTCATCCCCAGAACTTGAGTTGACCCAGAACCCTGTCCTCACTACAGCTCTCACTGAAGGGCCCACTGACTTTTCACAGGACACACTTGGGATGGCATGAGTGACCTTTCTGATTTTTCGGATATTCCTAAACACATTCCATGAGCTGTCAGGAACAGGCCTGTTGTGCAGGACACAGCTTAACCCCCACAGGACACATCCCATAACCAGAGAACTTATGATTCTTTTTCCAACAGACTACTTATCCAGCTAAACGTCATAATGCAGTTAGGTTGTGTATAAAGGAGTTTGGACACCTTTCCTGACCAGATTTATGTTGGAAAAACACTTTTGAAAGACTGGTTACAATTTACTGTCTCAGAACTTTATGCATTAATCCATGTTTCCGTTAAATTACCTTTGATATTAGCTTTAAGTTGGGGAGTGGTCTGATAAATTTTGGTCCCGCTATCACCAGAAGAAAAATACTCCTCTTTGGGCCCCTTTGAGGTAGTTCCTTTACCAAACCTGCCCATAAAACTATTACGGTCGTGTTTAGAAATGAGGGTGTTTATATAACTGATCTCCTTTTTGGTTAAAACAATGTTGTACTGTTACAGGTCATCCTGAAGCCATTTTTGACACTGAAGGTATTGGGACAGGAGGCTGCATGAATTAGGGTAATCTTAAAATCAGATGATGATGGCTTTCAGCATTTGCCCAATTGCTGTCTTTTAGTCAGAGATAGAGGTGTCCTTTTCTATCTCAGACAGCCCAAAGCCTGTTATTGATGTGGTCAGGTGGGTCACATTAGCAGTGTCTGTCATCACAGAATATGTACTTTACGTCATGACTCAAGTCATACTAGTGCTCACTGCAATAATTCTGTATGGTGTAACCTGTGTGGGGCTACTGGTCATGCTTATGCATCCTGTTCTGAAGTGGCACACAAGAAACTGGCTTCTTCAGATCCTGAGGAACAACAACTTTTAGTGACTAATGCACAGAGGGAGTTCAACAAATGACAATCCACAGGGTGCCACTTGGGATAGTCCTCAGTGTGAACCAGCTTCCTGGTTAGTGTGAAGAGGGTCTCCTACCTCTGGGGTGACCTTGATACTGTGCATACTGTAGTAGAACCCCCCACCCCCCACCCTCCAACTCCCTTTCCTATTAGTAGATGTAGGACCTCGATGATGGTGGGTCTCCTCAGGAGACATGACCTGACAGCTCTCATGCTGTTATGCCCTCCCAGAGAGTTGTAGAACCTATGGGTGGGAAAATGATCACCAGGAAGAAGCAATCTGGGTCCTAACCTTTGCCAAAAAATCCTAAAACTGTTTTACTTCTACCTCCAACAGATATCAGGTATTGGAGGATGACGTGGCCTCATTCACAAGATGTTATAGGTGACATGGTACCTTTGGAAGCTCCAGACAGTGGTCAGAAACCTACCCCTAGGAGATGCAGGACTAAGAAAAGAAAAAGAGTTAGCTTCTCCTGCATGTTTGCATGTCTTTGCTACCTTCCTTATTTTTGCTGACATCTAATGTTAATAGCATTTAGAATGTCAGGAAATGGGAGAAGTTTTTCATCAGCTACGATCTCATCCTCCAGGTATTTTTATTACAGGACACCAGGAACCACACCATTCTTGATGTTACGAGGGTCACTAAGGAATGGACCTCTGGAGTTTCCTATTGGTCCCTGGTCTTGAGAGTTGCTCTGGTGTTGGTAACCTGTCCCACCACCTTCAGCCAACTGTACTAAAGCTCTTGGATCTGATTCTGGGCAGAGCCCTTTATTGATTTTCATACATAATGTTTCCTTCATGTCATTTCTATATGCCCTATAAACTAAGGCTGAGTGCACAGTGATGTTTCACCTTATTAGTCCATACCTGCTTGTGGTCCATAATATTATTTGGGGAGGGGACTTAATTGTGGGACTAATAGACAGGATAGGGTCTTTGACAAAGACGGAGAAGATTTGGGGACATGACTGCTCTTAGTTCTGTCACACATATGCTGGGTTGAAAGACACTTATTTGGAACATTATGGAAAAGAGAGAGGACTTTTATTAAAGGGAATCTGTCCACCAGAATAGATTTTATATTTATTTCAGGGCACTACTTATTACTCAGCACATCAATACAACCTGTGGAATACTTGGACCATTGTTCCTTGACTATTCTATTAGGAAGTCCAGAAGCTCCCTCGGTCCTGGATATTGAAGTTAAACTCCACACTTTTGGAGCAGGCTTCCTTTCTCCAACAAATAATTTATTTTTGCATTCTAGAAAAATAGTTTTGGACCTCTATGAGGGTCCGATCCTGTGGTGGATGGAAACTAAGTCGCACCTTCTGACTCTACTTATACAGATCGGCAAGTGCATTAGACTACTGCTTATGTAACTTATCTGAATGATCAGAAGCACTTACAGCATTTAATTTCCTTTCTTACTCAACTAGACATGTGTTTTCAGAACAAATTTCCTTATCAAACAAAAAATGTTACTGTATCATACTGCCCAGAGTGAAGGTTTGCATTTAAAGCAATGACACTGTATGACAGGTTCTTTTAATAATGTTTGCCCTTTGCTTAGTAATCAGGCACATCTTAATCAGGAGATGATATTGCACTGCGGGACCCTGAGGGTGTGCTTCACACCTCTAAACATCATCTCCTTTGGCTTGTTATGGAGTATGCTATTTCCTTATTCGGTTGCCATGATACAGCTCAAATTGATTATGAGCCTTTATTTCGAAATTTCCCAATTCCGCTCTGCCACCCCTGACTTTCTTGAGGTTTGTCGGACCCTTTAATCATTTCTGAGATTACAGAAACCATTAAAACCCTAGTTACCAATAAAACACCTGGACCTGATGGTTTCTCTTCTGAATTGTTTGCCATCACGAGAGTATTTAACTGCCTTTACAGCAGCATGAAGTCCCATTGGACATGGCTACTGGTGTTCATATTTTTGCATAAGATTGGGGAGAAGTCGAACATCTCCAGTTGGAGGTCAATTAGCCTTCTTAACACTGGCTTTAAATTGCTGGCTAAAATTCTAAATAACAGGCTGCTGACAGTAGCTAAGTATTTAATTACCCAGCCCAATTATGTACTATCTCTGGTGGTTCAATTATGGATCCACTAATTCTGTTGCATGAGGTGTTTGACTGTAATAATGCCTCACCATTAGATGGATAATACCTCCTTGGATCAGAAACAGGCTTTTGACAATGTCAGCCATTCCTTTTGTGGTACACCTTGGCCTTATGGCATTCCCCATTCCTTTATTGAATGGTTGCAGATGTTATATATGACTGCCACTGTTAAACCTTGTGTTAATGGCTATTTAGGCATTTTGTCCCAATCCAGATAGGTGTTCGACAGGGCTGTCCTCTTAGCCCTATATTTTAGTATAGACCCACTTCAGCAACTTCTAATTCAGCTCCTGACATAACCCCAATATGATTGCCCAGTCAAGTAGTTCCATACATAGCCCTTGCTTATGCGGATGATCTGGTCATTTTAACGAAGGATGTCACTTTGGCAGAGACCGCAATTCATTGTTATAATGATTTTGGATCTTTTCTGGGACTCAGCTTAATGTTGTAAAGAGGAAAGGGAGATTCTTTGGGTCTCAGATGCTTCTCCAGCTAATGTGGCTGGGATTCCACTACACTGGAAGATTTGCGCATTTTAGGTATTTTTGGGGGTACCCAAATGGATATTGTGAACTGGGATCCAAAGATACAGCTTGGGACTAAATTGTTGCATAATTAGAATAAACAAGAAAATGTCCTTTCAGAAAAGATTTATCTCATTAAAACTTTTCTTCTGCCAGTTTTCATATTTTTAAGTGCTATTTTCCTCTGCCCAGATCAAGGGAGACCACTGTTTATAGTCTTTTTAATCCTTTTGGGGAGCAGGTTAAACCCTATTCGACGTAAATGTTCTTTATTTGCCCTTAAAGAAAGGGGACAAAATATAGTGAACCCTATACTTTTTTTTTCTGCCAGTTTCTTCAAGCTAATTTGAAACCCCTATTGCTCTCCTCCACTAGATACTGGTGTACAGGCTTTTTGCATTCCATATCTCTGTGGTATATGGCTTGGGTGGGTGGTCAGACACGGCAAATTAAGAACTCTACTCCTTCCTTAGCATATCTTTGTGAGATTTTCAAGAACTATGACAGTG
The DNA here is from genome assembly GCA_016271365.2 of Neoceratodus forsteri. Taxonomy (NCBI): domain Eukaryota; kingdom Metazoa; phylum Chordata; order Ceratodontiformes; family Ceratodontidae; genus Neoceratodus; species Neoceratodus forsteri. The sequence goes on from CM057452.1 coordinate 1,236,763,140, forward strand.
GGTATTACTTATTCATTGGTACTGACTAAAACCAAAACAAATTTATTCCCAGGTTCTTCTGTCACATTTCCAGGAGGTTGATCTTTTCCCAGATGTCCACAGCTGTCCCATGTGGTGTTGCAGCACTATATTTTGGACCGTAGAATACCAGATAAAATGAAGGAGTCCACTGGTTGACTAGTCATGAGTGCTTAAATGTCAAGGCTAATCAAAAACATAAGAAGCTGGAGGAAAGGAATTGTTCCAGGCCCTTATGTCTCCTTCAACCTGAAACTCTTGATCACTTATATTTTTCTTGTACTTATATCTTTTAGTTTTGGAATTTTTATATGCTGTAACTAGTATGTCTGTTTTCCACCATGTTTCTTATCCCAGACTAATTTATGGAGACTATCCACTTTCCTGGTCACGCTGGGACAGAAGCACTTTGAATGTTATTTTGTAGTCATAAAATGGTATATTTGGAATTCCAGATGCCTCTTTACCTTACAACAGCTTCATATTTCCTATATAGAACTTTATGGTAGATTTTGCATGAATTACAGGGATTATTTTCATGAAATGAAAACTGTGCATAGGGATAGGTTACTACAAATGTGGAGAAATTTGCCATGGTAACTGGATACTGATGTGTCTATAACATGAGTGATGGTGTTAGAGAGTTACGTTTCTTTTGTATTCTTGTTTTGATGTTATTGCTTGGTCTCTATCCAAAATTATTGTACATTTTGTTTTTTTTCTTTATATGTTTACAATTTATTCTTTTGTTTGGTTTGTATGATTTCTTAATAAAACTTCCCTACTCTTTTTGATAAGTGCCATGGGATCTTTAGCATCCACCTGAGCTACTACCAATCCAGGCAGATGGGGCCTCGATTTAAAGTCTCATCTGAAGGATGGCACCTCAGAAGTGCAGCACCCCTTATGCTGCACTACAGTGTCAGTATTGGGATATTAACCAAGTGCCAGGTGTGGGAACTGAAACCACAGCCCCTCTGATCTCCCAGCCTCAGAGACAAGTGGTACCTACTGAGCCACTGACATTGCATATATGGGGCTATTGAACTTTTTTTTTTTTGCTTTGGTTTGAATTGGGATCAAGTTGATCAATTCCTGCACTTCTCTCCTGTAGGGCACAGGGATGTGAAAGTGATAGAGGCCTAAAATACAACATATCAAACGCAGAAGAGAAGAAATTTAAGCATTGATTCCTTGCTACCAACACACCCTCCTGCAACACACACACACACACACACACACACACACACACTCACCTCACTCTTTTCTGCATATGGAGATTTTGGCTGGCTTCAAAGCATTGTTTATGATCATGTATATCTTATCTCAGCATCTGTTTGCTGCAGACTTGGATTGCAAAACCTTAAGCTATAGGACCTGGGGCCTGCTAGCACCTCCCTCTATCAGCACTTTCCTTAGGACACTGGGGCAGTCTGAATATGCAGCATTATCACCCTCCTTCTCAGGGCATAGACTGATATCTTCAGATGCTCCATCTTTGGTGTTGGCACCTTTCAACTAATATCCCACCCAGGGTTTCCCTCAGAGCAACAGGGGACCATCCTCTGGCTAGCCTGCCATCAGGGCATTACTCTTGAGGGGAACATGTCCCAAAGTCCCCACACACCCTAGTGGTCCCACAACATACTTGATTTCTAAGGGCAAAATAAGAAAAACAAAATAGATCCAAGCCTTCCTTTATCTCTGCTAGTTTGGTGGCTCCCAGACTCCTTCCACCTTCTTGATCTTCCTTTCTGTCCCTTCTATGTTCACCAAATGTATATATACATTCTTTTATTCTAAACTGTTCACATCCCCATAACCCTGAGACACTGGAAAACCTTTTCCAGTCTTTGGCTAGACATATAAAGTGAACACCCTTAGCCCCTAATTGTAGGGAGGGTCATTATATTAAATGAACCTCTAGAAGTTTGACTGTCTTCTCCTTCAGGTTCCTTCAGTAATCCTGTTGTTCCCTTGGCACTTGCTTCAACCTGCAGTGTATACCCAGGAGTATAAACCATTCATGTAGGGATTACTTTGGTTGTACAGCCAGCCCTGAACACCTTTGGTAGGAAAACACCTCCAGGCAGAAGGAAAGACTCTTTATCCTGTTAATTGAAGCAGCATGTTTGATACCCTCATTTGGACGAAATACCTGTAGCAATTCTTATTCCAGAGGATGGTGACCTAGGCCTTGGTCTCTCAGAGGTTTCCTGCCTGCAATACCACTACTTGGCAGCCATAGAAAATCTCTTTAGAAAAGTGTGAAATATCTGGCAGTATTTGACCATGTCTATTACTGCAACTGAATAAGGAGATGTTTCTAAAGATAACTTTTAAAGGACAATTGAGTGGCTGAATTGTGTACTTGAGGAGGAAGTTTCAGAGCATAGGAGCAAACCAGAAGATAGCCTGATCACTAATTCTGCTAGCAATTTGGGGAGCTGAGGAGATAACATCAATGGATCTTTGTGAATAGGATGGCTAACCATTTTGTATCAGAGGTATGCAGCAGTGGAGGCTGATCTGAGTAATTTGAAGATAAAGTACCTAGTGTGTAGAAGTGAGAGTCAGAGTGGGACAGCCAACCCAGACAGGAACAGTGTGTGAAAGCTAATTATACAATGGGGTCAAGAATTCTTTAATCTGATTGGCTGACTGGCATCTTTTACCTGTGGCAAATTCTGCATAATCCATGGAAAAAGGTGCCAGTCAGTCACATCTCCAAGCCCCAGTAAGTTAAATTCTCTGAGCCCTGGAACATCAAATCAGGAACCACCATGTTGAATCCCAGCTAAACTTCAGCCATTAATCACTGGCTCCTGTGACCACTCACTCCCACCGCCTCAACCCAAATAATGGCTAGGACAATTAACACTGTCTCCTCCCAGTTAGTAGTGCCTCCATGGATCCTTCATTATTTAAAAAAATGTCGAAGTACAACTCGCTGCGTTTAGGCTATTCCTGACCTAAAGCTTGGCAGCAGTTTGTACACCTCCTATGATCACATTCTTCAAACACATCTTTTAAGACTGTCATGAATGCTGAACTGGAGGAAGTGTTCTTATATAAAAATAAGACTATAAGTTCTAAAAATCCCTGCCGAAAAGCCAAGCTGTGATACCGGGAACACAGCTATGCACATGCATAACGCATGCCCAGTGTCGCGGCTTGGCTTTTCAGTCATGATTTCTGCAACTTTTAGCCCTCATTTTACATTTAGAAATACTTCTCCAGTTCATCATTCATAACAGTCTTAAAGATGTCTTTAGTGAATGGGGATGGTTGAGGTGTACAATACCCTCTTAGCATTCCAGTGCCCTATAGAACCTCCATTAACAGCAATGCCAACAAGAGGCACAATAAACAAGAAAAGGATGAATAGAAGGCAGAACCAGTTGTAGGGACTTTACCTGCTGTGTAGGGTGGTGCAGATGGTTACAACAGGCAGGGAAGCGGGGTGGACATAACATTCCAGACTTGTAGAAATAAGGAAGCTAGGCAGAATTCCCTAGCAACAAGGAACTTTTTGTGATGGAGCAATAAAATCAATGATAATAGATTAAAATGAAAATAAAAAAATATTTTCTTTATTTTGTTTCTCACAAAAAGGAGACAATGTATAATCACAATATACCACTGCAGGGTGTGGGTTATGCTGGCATTTATCCATTTCTGGTGTGGTTTACTCACTCAGCCTGTGACCTGTGACCAAGCCACACCAGGCGTGGGTAAATCCCAGCATAACCCACACCCTGTGATGGTATATTACTATAAGGCAGGGGTGGACAGAGCAAACCAACAGATATTATTGTAGGCTGTATCCCATTTGTGGAGGTGTGATTTAGGGACATTTGAGTAAACAAGTGAACTGTACTGAAGACAAAGGAGAAGAACACCTTGGGATATGTCTAGAAAAAAATGAAACAGTGCTGCACTACTTAGTGGCAAAAGAGTTGGAGGGAAACAAAGCTCCGAGAGGAGGCTGCTTTATTTGACACTCAGTGATACATGCAAATACTCAAACTCAGGTCAGTCACCTGGGAGCTATAGCCCCAGCACTTTGCCAGCCAAGGCTTCATCAGGGACAGAGTTCCAGATTGCCAATCATTTATATACAGAAATAGTGATGCCATCTGCCAATGACATCATAGTGTGCTTCTGAAACATTAGTGAAAACCAAATGTATATCATAACAATAATTGACAATAATGTATACCACAGACTGCTAGGCAACTGTTGATTCCAAAAGGAGCAAGTAAGTAGACACAGAAGAGGTAGTCCATTTCAAGATAAACAAGGCAATCACACATAATTTATTCTGTTCCTTTTGGATAGTCCTGGGGATCCACTACTGTGTTATATCCATGATCAGTTGAAGACAGGGAAGAAGGTAGAAAAATGTTAAATCCAGTTATTATTCTTCCTGTAAGTAAATCAGAAGAGAAAGATGGGTTAGAAAAGTGAACAATGAATCTAATAGGCTTAAAGTTATTAATGTGTCACACAAAAAAACGTAAACATCATCTTAAATCCCCTCAGAGTTTCATAAAATGGCTTTAAATTCCACATGTCGTTCAGTCCCATGTGCTGATGTTCACCAGTTGAAAAATCCACAGGCTTTCCTTCAAGTAACATTTTGACCCTGCCCTTCCCTTCTTCATCCTCGATGGTTTGACACATTCAAGTCCTATAAACTTAAGAGATCTGGGATCTGAATTGTGGTATTCTGCAAGGTGTGTACCAACTGACTGTCCATCCTTTTATTTATAATATTGCAGACATGCTCCTGTAAGGATTCCTTAAGCAGTCTTCCTGTTCTACCAACATAGGACAGTCCCCAACCACACTATAAAACACAGACCACAAAAGTGGTTCTGCATGAGATGAAATCCCTCATTTCAAGTTGTGTGGAATTCATAGAATGTTCACATTTCTTAAATGGCACCATGTAATTGCATATATTGCAATTAAAGCACTTATGACAACAATTAGGTTTGTTTTGCAACCATGTACTGTTTGTGGGACTTGACCATGCCCCAAAAACTAATTGTCTACTAGTCTATATTTGATATTGTTGCCTCTTCTCAATGTGACTCTGGGGTGATTACTCATAGTTTTCTTAAGAATTGGGCCACTAAGTAATATAGGCCAGTTTTTCCAAATAATGTTGCCTATTTTCCTGCTAAATGATTATAAGTTATAAAAGTGAGCATCCCATAATGTTAATTTTCTTTGTTTCTAGTGTTTTTTCCAAACTCATTCTCTATGAGGTCCCATTGTTATTTGGCTTGGTCTCCTGTCTGTGCTTGGTCTAATATACTCTCCTCTATCCCTTATTTGAGAACCTTTGTTTCATTTCTAATGCTTGCTTTTCAAAGTCTGCATCATTCATACAATTGTGACGATGCGAAAAATTGACTATAAGGAATTATTTTTCAGAGACACAGGATGTCACTCTCTTACCTGAGCAAAACATTAGTTGCAGTGTCCTTCCTAAATCTCTTTGAAGTAACCTTCTGGGATTAGAATCTCCTATTAGTGTCACATCAAAAAATGTATACTTTTTTTTCAATTTGAAGTGAAACATAAATTAATGTCATTATTGTTAAGCCACATTACAAATTCCTCAGCTGAGTTTTCTATTCATTACCATATGCAAATGCAATCATTAATATAGCTAAACCAGGACTTGATGTTTTATATGAAAGGGGTTAACTTCTGGACTATACATAGTCTCCTGTTCCCATAGGAATAAAATAAATTACATATGTGGGTGCCATAGAGGTACCAATGGCCATACCACATATCTGTAAATAAAATTCCTGATCAAATTTGAAGATGTGTTTTGCTTCACTTTGGATATGGCTAGCCTTGCTTTGAGAGTAAGGAAGTGGCAGAGATGATAGGTGAGACCTAGCTTCATATTAACAGATTTTTGACAGAAGATACAATAAGTGAGTGGAGAAGTCAAGGGCAGAATCAATGGTGATGCCAAGGTATTTGAACTCCTCTATGAGGTAGAAGTGAGAGCTATCAGGACACTGAATGGACAGAGGGTCAGACCTTTGTGGGTCTGCCTGCTGTCAACCCAAAGAACATGGCTTAAGTTTTGGAGGCATTAAGAATTGGTTGTTGTTAACAAGCTAGGTCTGAATATGGAAGGAGTTGAGGTTGAGTTAAGTATTCAGGAGGAAGAGGTGGGGAAGCTGTGGTATAAGGCAATATTGTCAGCGTACACAATAGTTTGCAGGAGGTTGAGACTGATAGGAAGTTGCTGATAAAAATGGAGAAAAGAAGTGGACCAAGGATGAACACATGGGGATGCCTTAGCTGGTTGTGACAAGACTGGAAGAGGCATTGCCAATTTAACAATTGCTGCCTGCCCTGTAAGTAACTGATGAACCAGCAGAGGTATATGTGGAGAGGCCAACTTCTGTTTATTTGTCACTAAGGAGGATATGGTCAACAAGATCAAAGGCTTTGGATGAAACTGCTCCAGTGAGAAAGTCTTTGTCCATGGCAGTCCTTATGTTAGTCAGCTGGACTAGGGTGGTGATGGTACTGTGTTCTTTGCAAAAGCCATGTTAATTGGTGGTGATGAGGCTATAACTCTGTAGATATTCAGTTAGCTTGGTTGCTGCTACCTTTTCAAGTAACTTCCTAAGGGCATGGAGAAGAGTGCTAGGGTGATACTGGCAGATGAGCTTGTTGTCACCCTTTTTGGTACCAGAACTATTTTGCAAGTTTCAGGAGGTGGGGACAATATCAGAGGTGAACGAAATGTTAAAATGTCTGCAGGAATGATGCGTGGTGTGTGAATTCTTTGGCATGGTGGAGATTTAAACTTGTTTCTGTTGATATAATTTGAGTTTGAACTATTAATTTTCATCAAGTTGCATGAAGATTATGCCAAAATGTCTAAAGCTGAAAAAGACAACAAAAGAAGCATGGAAAAACAATAACATAGGCAAGTTAATTTGTCTATCTCAGGGCATGCTCTGCATGGCGCCATGGTGGGTTCAGCACTGAGCCAGGCTATAGATCTGAAAGACTGAGGTCCCTTATAGAGTTACCAGATCTCCATGTTGTGAAGATGAATCTCATATTCACAAGAAAAGAGAACCTAGTATGTCAGCACTCTTTCAGCTGATTACCGACTCAAAAGAATCTATGGAGCTGACTTACAACAATGCAAAAGAGAACAGGGCTGCATTTGGTGAGCTGAGTTCAAAGTCTAATGTTGTTTCCAAAACAGTGGAAACCATTGCCAAGAGTGTAGTGATGAACTCTGAGAAGATTACAAAAATGACCAAGTTTGGCAAAATTGCAAATGAAGTTCAATCTCTTTAGCAGCAAGAGATGTGATTGTTCATGAACAAGTCACACTTATTTGGAAAATTGAAAGAAATAACAACTTACTTCAGAACATAATGTACAAATCCTGGGTCTGCCAATTGATTTTGGTATGGACAATTTGCAGAGTGCAATGGAAGAATTGTTGAAGGAAATTGCATATAGAATCATTTCTGTTTTAAAAGCATTCTGTATTCCTTGGACACAAGGGCCAATGAAAGGGCAGACACAACATGGAGATGTACTATCAAACTCAACCCCACTCTCAAACAACAGATTGGTTCAACTATAGTTATTACTCTTAGCAAAGCTGCCAAAAATGACTCTATGCTAGAACTGACTAAGCAGAAAGAGGTCTTTTGAATTCAAAGGTTTTAAAATTTCACATTATCCAGGCTTTGCTATAGACATTCAGCATGGATGCCACTGATTGTTAAATTGTAGACCTGCATGTTGGAATTCAGAGAACAGGTTGCAATGCTTAACGCAGCCAAGCTACATATCTTTCATAAAGACAATGTTTACTCTTTCACTGATGAAGCTGCTGTGCAAGAATTTTTATGTACAATACAGGACCACCTCTGGAGAAAATTGGGAGATGACTGAACAAGAAGGAAAAACTCCATTGCTTCTGGAAAAACTGATTATATTCTGGTAACACCAGCTAGGGCTTTAGTTAAACTATTTACCTACATGGAAAGATTTGTTGTGGTTATATTCATCAAAGGCACATATAGTCTCTTTTTAAAATTTCTGGGCAAGCATATAAGGCCATTACTTGCTTATACATACTAATAGATTCTATTTTTATAATGTAATCTAACTGCTTTAAAGGTCAAACATTAATCGATATGTTAAAGTAATAATAACACTTTGGTCCTCCATGAGGATGTAGGTATTACTTTTTATCTACAGTATGGATTAAGTATTCTTTATGTGATGGCTTATGCTGGTGTAGCATGATGAGCTATAAAGTTACTTTATAAATTACGTATGAAGAAAAACAACAAAATATATATAAAAAAGGAAATGTTAAGAATGCAAGTTATGGGAGAGCAAGAAAGGAGATGCCTAACTGGAAAATGACACCTGAGACCTTGTTTGTTTTTCCCATCTCTGCCACATTCCCCTTCTCCATGTGCATTTGTAATGATTGTAATTATTGCAATAATTATTCTGCCTGGTATTGTATTTATTATACCATGCTCCAGTGTTGTGAGTTGTCTGTACTTGCACTTTTGTATCCCTTCCCCTACCCCCAGAACACACCTGGAATCGAGCATTACTTGCTCAGTGTGCCTTCCTAGTAAAACTTTTAAATAAATAAATAAAGAATTCTAGGTTCAATTTAATCTGGACCAGGACTGGCACAAGCGGAAAGTGTTACATAGGTTACAGACCTCCCTTCTGGTAACTATTTTCTGTGGTCAGCAGGGGAGAGGCAGAGGCAGATCAGAGTGAGCTGGGCACACTTAAGCCTTTGTAGGTGTCTAGATCATTTACGGATCTATGATGCAGGTTCAACAAATATGTTGTTGACCAACATCACAGCAATGGATTTATGTGGACTGCAAGTTCCAGTTGACATATATCCAGCAGGAGACCCCAGCTGCCTTTCTATTGGGGGCTTTGCACCCTGAAAACCCTATGTGAAGGCTCTGCCGCACCCCTGAACATAAGGATTATCAACTCTGAGTCAGAGTTTATTCAGGGAGGAGGTACAGGACGGGGAACAGAATGCTGAGGTCTACAGCGGACTATTACAGTGAACTGTCAATGTTGTTGGCAACAATGTGTTTGCTGTAATAGTGTCACCGTACAGAGGGTGTACCTAATTTTACAACACATTCTCCTCCACAAATACTTTCATACCAAACAAGATAAGAATGGTTTGTCATAGTCACAGTTTCTTAGACTTCAGGTTATGAGGTGAAGATGATGATTTTGCTGAGCAGGCTCAAATAATGCATTATGTTTTTACTAACAGTGGTTACACAGAAAAAGTGGACAAAGCACTCTCCCAAGTCAATAATATGCCCCATAAACTTGACCTTCACAAGAGAGATACTCTCACACAGCAGCATTGATGCATTCCATGGGTGCTTCTTTCCTTTCCTTTCCAAGACTTCTTTTCTTAATAGTACCATCCCTAAGAACATTCTTGTTCTGCAAGCTGACACTAAAATTGAAGCTTCTTTTACAGAGCCCTTCCTTACCTCCTACTGCTGACCACCCAGCCTTTGGAATCTCCTGGTATGTAGCAGCCTCCATAGTGCTAGCAATTCTTTCCTGCCAGGTACCAAGGCTTGTAACAGAACCCACTGTTACACCTGCAAATGTATTTCTGGTATCACTGAAATTCAGTTATACAAGTGTTTTTCACATCACCAAGGAGGTCTCATGGATTTCCAGCAAGGTGATATATTGAATTTTTGCAAGTCATGTGCAGCTGTCTACATCGGAAAGACTGGAATACACCTGACTGACCAATTCTGGGATCATTACACAGTAATCAGAAATGGAGATGCTGATAAACCCATTGCATCCCATTTTGCCTCCAGGGACCATAATGTCAATGATCTTTCTGTTTATGTCCTTCAGCAGGTTTTCCGGGATGCTGACCAAATGAAAAAAAAAAAAACTTGTCATGCTTATCATCAGCTTGACTCCCAGCAGCTCTCTAGATCAAATACTACAAAGGGCTGGGTAGAAAATAACACATTAAGGACATGGATCACAAACTCAATCTGCAATACATTTATTGCAAAAAACTGTGGTATGGGAGCACAGCTCTAACAGCTGCAGTGTTAGTTCAAATGATAGACTTATTTTTTACTAAAATTTCAGCCACCTTATGATTTACTGTTAAGGTTTGTCCTTTTACCCCCACTCCATCATATCTTTGCTTTCATGCAGGCATGGTAGGTTTGCATGTGTGCATATGCCTGCACACACTTCCATGGGGTTGTGTGAGCATTTGTCACATGTACATTCCAGCTAAGAGTGCATATCCATTTTCATTTTCTCCAGATGTCAGTTTCTCCTTCCCCACCCTTATCACCTTCAGCCTTCTTACTATGTCCAGTTAATTAGACGTGCATTAAGAACTCCCAGTGCATTCACTCCTTCTATACTGCTCCCTTCCCATCATCACCTTGTTGTTTTCCATCTTCTTTTCTTACCCTGTCTATTATCACATTTTCTCCTAGATCCACCCCAACGTTCTTTCCTCACATATACTGTATATCCTTTATTTCCCTTAACTCTAACTCTAAAACTTGAGGCAGTATAGCGCAGTGGTTTAAAGCTCTGAGCTGCAAACCTAGAGACCTGGGTGGAATCCCACAGCCCCACTTGTATACTATGTGACCCTAAGCAAGTCACTTAACCTTGTGCTCCCAGGTCGCACTTGTAAACAAGTTTTCAGCTTAGTGTGTCTCTCCTGGCTTTAAAAAAAAATTGGCTATTTTCTCCTTATAGAAATTCCTGAAAAAGACCTATGATCAAAAAGGAACTTTATTTTCTATTTTCAACGTGTATTTAATATTACACTTTTGTTTTGTTTCATCACACACATTGATACAACACCTGTTCTTGGATAATTTTAAAGGACAATTACATGCAAATTATAATAACATATGTTGTGTATTAGGTTTTGTTTCTCTGATGATCACTGGCATTCTGTTACCTGTGTCTCAAGCAAATGTTTTGGTTTTACTTTTCTCTGCAAGTGTTGTGGTCCTGGGAGTAGCCATTCAGCTTTCTTTTATTGCCTTTGATCTGTTGGAGTTTCCCAGAATGCTAATCCCAACACACTAAAGGGCACCACTTAAATTGGCTTGGTGTACCTGATAAGGGTCAGCAAGACCCAATACAATATGCAAGATTTCCACAAATAAAGATGCACTCAGAGGCAATAAGTAAGCAATAATACCTGACAGAGTGGGCTTTATTGAGAAATACTGGACTGCCTGGGCATAATGAGGCCTGACGCCTCAGGTGGATGGCCTTATAGCCCCTGGAAGTTCCAGTTTCCTAATAAAGCCCACCTGGAGGGTATTATTGCACTTAGAAAATGGGCTATGACATTTTCTTCTGCATTTGAAAATAAAACCAAAAATGACTGAGATAAACTAAAGTCTATTTTGTTGGTAAAGTAGTCCCTTTGTGCTGTTCCATCTCTATCCCCAGCAGTGGCCATGGAGCCATTCTGTTGTAACCCCCAACTCACACACACATAGACATACACATCCTAGTCATGTTCAACTTTTCTGAATCAGAAACTGCTGTATTACTGCAGCTTTATTTTCTGTGCATGGGAGAGGGATTTGGGAGACCGTTTCTTTAAGGAGGTACCACAGAGTGACTGCATGACCGGAAGTATTGCGAGGTGGGGTCTGTAGGCATAAGGGCATCATGCTTACTTGATAGTCTGTTCAGTCACCCCCGTGTAACATTATTATTATTTAAATACCTTTCATTTGTTTTTAACTTACTGCAGCATGATGTGTCCAGTAGTTCTATCATGAATGGGACCGGCCATTTTTAACCTCGTCCTTGAATCATCAGGAGGCCCCTACCAGAGGATCAGAGGGACGGACCGAGGCAGCAGGTGTAAGAGGTCAATCAGGTAGCCAGGGCCCTGGTCATGTAGGGCCTTATAGATGAGGAAACCCACCTTGAAGAGGATCCTCCACCTGACCAGCAGCCAGCGCAGCTCATGCAGTACAGGTGTAATATGGTAATATTTATAGTCTGCCCCATAAGTAACCTGGCAGCTGCATTCTGCACCAACTGCAGTCTGCGGAGACAACCTCCATGACTCTGAGGTAGAGCACTTTACAGTAGTCAAGCCTTGATGTCACCAAGGCATGCATCAAAGTAGAGAGTTCAGAGGTGGCACAAGGGGCTTTATTCTGGCAACATTCCTGAGATGGAAAAACAGGAGTGAACAGTGGAAGATACTTGTGTCTCCATTTTCAAACCCTGTTCAGGATGACACCGTGATTCCACACCTCAGAGGAGGCCTTCAATGGGACCGATCCAGGAACAAGACAAACTAACAAAACAGCTAAGATCCCCTTACCACCAGATTATTCTGGTGACAATAAATTAAGGGCTCTAAATATTAATTGAAAAGGAAGGTGGAAGTGGACATCCCTGCTGAGTCCCATACTGCAACAAAAGGGCTGGGCAACACACCATATTTGAGTAGTGGGGTTACAATACAACACTTTGACCTAAGTAAAAACTCGGTAGGAAAATCAAACTTTCTTAGAACAAGGAATAAATATGGTCAGGGGACCCTATCGGAAGCTTTTTCTTCATCCAGGAGACCAAAACATAAGAGGTCTTACTCTCCTGGCTGCAGACATCAAATAATGAAGCTTGCAAGGTGGTCGCTGGAAAGATGACCCACCATAAAATCCACTTGCACAGGGCCAATCAGGCTATCCTAAACCGAATGCAGGATATTATGCAGTACTTAAGCTAAAATGTTTATGTCACAATTTAGCAGGGAAATTGGACGATAACTACTTGGTGATAAAGCATCCTTTCCTGGATTCCTGTTGGAGTGCGACCCATGCCTGAGTGAAGGTGAGATCTGTAAGGCCCAAGGAAAAGAAACAATTAAACAGGTGGGTTAAAAAAGGGCAAGATCAGCAGAACAGACCTTGCAAACCTGCTGGTGACACCATCAGGACCAGAAGCCTTATCCAGGGAAGCTGCTGAATCTTCGATTGACTTCTTGCAGTGTAACAGGGCCCTTTAAAGCTCCTGCTGCTGTGGAGTGAGTTGAGGAAGGAAGATGGTTGAGATAGGATTTTATTTGGTCTATATGGTCAGTATTTGAGGTATCACTCTTAAAGAGCAATAATACTACTGAAAAACATCCAAGATAGCAGGCAGGTGAGTAACTATAGCATCTCCAGAGCTCAGCTGTACACAGGAATGGCTTTAGAAGACTTGAGCTGCCTGAGATGAAAAGCAAGTAATTTTCTAGCTCTTTCCCTGGATTCCAGGAAGTGAATCTTGAATCTTGGTGCATGATAAGGCAGGCTCTGCCTTCTCTGTGCCCTAAGGAGTTGAGGTGTTGCCAAACAGATCAGGTATGGAAGGAGAAATACAATGCTCAAATTGTCAGATATCCTGGAGCAACTGGTCTAGTTTGGCATTACGGTTTTGTTTCACTTGGTGGCTAACCTGATACACTCCCCATGTATTGCACACTTAGCAGCCCCAGAGGACATCTAGAGCTGACACAGGAGGATTCCTTAGTCGAGAAAAGGTCTTAACACATTCCTGTAAAACCTGGAGCGTAGCAGGGTCATACAGAAGCTAGGACTTCAGGTTCCAAACCTTATCCCATTCCTCCATCCTTCAGACAGAATGCGCCGTAGAGACTGAATGTCACAGGAGGAGAGGCCAGGAAGCAATTCCTGCCTAAGAAGAAAATAATCAATCCAGGAACTGGAACCATGGATAGCAGAATAAAAATATATTGCCTGTCCATGGGGTGGTGAATACACCAGGGATCAATCAAGCCAAGGGAATCCAACAACTCTTATAGACTGCATTGCCCAGGGATAATCCTTTTCAGGGAAAACTAGACCAGTCCAAGTCCATTTGGTTGACCAGATTCCAGTCTACACTAAATATTATTGGTAGGTGAGTAGAGAGGCCAACTGAGCTGATAAATCCATAGAAAAACTCAGGAATCTTTAGTCTGGCCATACACCAAGCCAAGCAGAACATCGTTGAACCCCAACTGACCATGCAGAAGCATGTACCAGTCCTCAGGATCCCAAAACTCTTGGCTTAGCTGAAAAGCGAGCCAATGAGCTATCAAGATAGCCACCCCACCCCTCTTATTACTATTACCAGCACCATATACCTGATTCACCCATTCTTTCCTAAAATAGTGGACATCTTCATGCCATAGGTGTGTCTCTTGCAAAAAGTAATCCCACTTGAAATTTCTTAAAGTGAAGCAAGACCATATGTCATTTCTGTTTGTCTTGAGCTCCTTAATATTCCATGTAACAAAGGTAAACAAACTTACCATTACTAAACACATAAATCAAGTGGTAAAATCAAATCTGCAATATATAAGACAAATCAAACCAAGTAGGGTAGCCATGCTCCGGGACCCACCAAAAAAAACATACTTGAGTATCCCCCCACCCCACCACCAACAATAAAATCACTAAACTGGTTAACCAGCTATCACAAAAAGAAAAAAATACCAACCCAAAACCAACAATTCAAGCCACAACAAAATAAACTCCAAAGTCAGCAAACCATCCCCAGTCCAACTGACTGCACCCTAAGAAACCATGGCCTATGATGTATACCATAACTACCTATGAGGTACGTCCCCAACCCCCAATTAGTGTGACTACTCCCATTAGAGAAAGCAGACCCAAGTTACTCCGTAATGCAACCCCAGTAAAACCAGAACCAAAATGCATACCTAGACCTCAGATAAAAATTCAAGGTACAGAATATTAGCATGACTGGAACCATAAAAGGAACTACAATCATAACTATATACAGTAAGATATTTTTAAACAAAGGAAAGATAAGTCCACAGGAAAATAAAGGAAGAAAAATTGTCCAAGAAATTCAGTTTAATAAGTCCAGCCATATGTCAGGTGCCAAGCCCCTTGAGAGAATTCTGGTCCCTAGGAAAGGCTTAGACTTTGGGGCCCTACCAGCTTGCAGCCCCTTCCCTACATATAGTATGTTGAGCCGCCCAGACCCTTCTTGGATTCAGGCCCTGGGAATTTTCTCTGCTCCCCATCCTCTCAAGGGCCTGCCAGGTGCAAATGTGATAATTAAGCAAAATGGAGATATAAATATACAACTAATAGGAATCAGTAAAACACTGGCAGCATTCCAACTAGTGCCCGAGACAGCAGAACGAAGTGTAAACATAACAAAAGGTCTTGGAAAGTTTGTATATGGGGCAGCTCAAAGCACCGTGTACAGATGTAAAGTCCCGTCAAAATGTCACAGACATTAAGTTGTGGGTAAAACGCTGAATGGATAAAATATCGCCAGACAATAAGAATTGCAGTAAAATAGCACTAGACTAAATGTTGCAACATGATTGAGCACTGGACTAAATGTTGCATTCTGTAGGTAGCTGTACAAAATGCTGATAAAGCGTATAGTGCAATACAATGCAACTGCTGGTAAAAGCGTACTTGATGTGCTGGTAAAAGCTGTACATGATGTGCAAAAGGTATTTGTAGCTGGTAAAAGCGTATAGTGCAATACAATGCAACTGCTGGTAAAAGCATACTTGATGTGCTGGTAAAAGCTGTACAAAATTTATTGGGACTGCTGTTAAAAGCGTATTTGATGTGCAAAAGGTATTTTGTAGCTGGTAAAAGCATATAGTGCAATACAATGCAACTGCTGGTAAAGCGTACTTGATGTGCTGGTAAAAGCTGTACAAAATTTATTGGGACTGCTGTTACAAGTGTACTTGATGTGCAAATGGTAATGGGACTGCTGTACAAAAGGCATTAGGACCGCTGGTAAAAGGTATTTGGAGCTGTGGTGCTTGATGTATAACCACGCAATTCTAAACTTTATTTCTGTTAAAAACTCCGTTAGCACTTAAATATCATTAAAAACTTAATTTTTTCGTTCATTTGTTAGCATTTAAAAAACTCTATTTCTTATGTGACATTGATTTCAATGACAGCCGATGTCCTTTAAATATTGTTTAGGCTGTCTGTTTTCAAAATCCTTGCAAATGGAGTGGAAGACTTTATTAACTCTTATATACTTAGTATTTTGCGTGGTGCTTGCTGGCCAAGTTGCAACTGCCTCCTTTGAATGGCAACTGCATGTTGTTCTTGCCTCAGCTTACGGGCAAGCTTAGCACGGGTTGGGTGGCTGATGCTAACTGTTCTGGCAAAGGCACAATGCCATGCCTCCAACTAAAGACTCTTATGAATCATAGGTTTGACCCAACCAGGAGTGTGAGCAAAATTCCAAAGTGGCTGCCCTGTAAGGTTCACAGAGCTCAACTGCTCAGCCAGTGTTGGAGAAAAATACAGAAATTTACTCATCAGGGACACACCAAACCACACATAGGAACACTAGACTAACAGAATTTAACAAGTAAAACCCCCACATGGCCAGGATACCAACACATACTTTACCCCATCTTGATTATGACTTCAGGTCCAGTAAGCTGCCTGAAGAAGAAAATAAATGTCCAAATGCTGCATACTTAATAATACTCTGTAGACAATAAATCCAGAAGAAGGAATGCAGAGAAATAGAGTCGTGCTTACATTTCAACCATCAACACAAGAAGAGCTTCAGGAATTTGTAAAAGATCAGGATAAAGACTCTTCAGCTCCTTAGCTGTTTGATCATAGTCATAGCTTTTCTGGGCTCCATTGTGAAATAATTGAAGTTGGGCTGGATACAGCATGAAACCCAATGCCAACCACTAGCAGCTTGGTGACAATAGGGCCGTAGGCTGCCCGCTTGTGTCAAACATAGTAGTAAATCCTGCACAATTGTAACTGGACCCCTTCCCACGAGATCTCCTTTAGTTCCCACACCTTTTGAGCAGATGCTGCTGATCCAAATAGTTTTTGGAAAGGGGAGGAAGCCCTCAAGCAGCATTGGCCTAGGAAACGGTGGGCCTTCTCAATAACAAAGAGTTGCCATTGGGGAGGAACTGCTAACTTATCACAGAGCTTTTGCACAAAGCTAAGATGTTTGGACCTCTGCTCTTTCTGGGAGACCAAGAATCACTATGTTGTTGTGATGACTTCTGCCTTCAAGATCTTCGAGTCAGGCTTCTAATCAGGTGGCTTTCTGCCTGAGGGAGACCACCTCTGGGTCAAGTTGGTTCCACCAGTCATCAAGTGAACTGTTGCAGGCTTCATTATCCCTTATCTGCTGGTTCAAAGTTTCAACAGGCAGCAAAATTGCTTTAAACTCTTCAGAGAGCACTTGAAGGGTCCTTTATTGGAGCAAATTCCTGAGAAATCTGTCCTCCATGAGGGCAAACGATGCAACAATAGTATGACTGGGCAATGCGGCCTGTGCCTTTGAGTGCTTGAAGCCTTATCTCTCTTCGGGTTGCTGGTGATGTGTGGCGTGGGAAATGTTCTTCATGTCAACCTCCATTTTCCAGGTAAAACCGGAAGTATAATGTAGCACAAGGTGAAAATAGTTACTAAAATTACTAAACATACAGGTGTAGTGAATTAATTTGAGGAAAATAACTAAATTGGTGGTGAGAGGATGGGAGAGATCCAGGAGAGCTGGTACTCCAGGCAGCACATCACATGACTCCCCTTTTCATTTCCATTAATAGTAACCTTTCCAAAGTTTTGCCTTGATTAGTTTAATTCTCAAACTAAATTATGCCACTTCTTATCATTTTGCATTTCCTTTTTCTATTTTTAAGTAAAACAGTATATCAAAATGAAAATGGGTAAATAATTTCCTGTGTATTGATTGGCTGAGTATATTCTAAAGCAGTGCAATTCAGATTTATTAACCATACTGGTTCATACTTCAACTGGCAATGTGAATGCAGTACAGGATCTTGTTAATGCCTCAAATTAGCTTTTTTCAAAATGAGAAGCAGCCATGTTGTTAAAGATGTGATTACAACAGTGAGCATTCACAATTAATGAAAAATACACTTGTTTGTCTGTTACAGGTGTGCGAAAGTGGGTATTTCCACCTTAGACGGAACCTCTGCAAAAATCTGCAACATTCATGGAAGTTTTGAATTTCCACCTCTGGCAGATTGGAAAACTTCTGAATGTTTTGGGCAGAATTTCACCCTGCTCCATTCAGATATAGGCGGAATGAAAACAAACAAAAAAAATATTGCTGGAGTCCAGTTCCCCCAAGACTTGCCTGGAATAAAATAATAATTCCCTGGTGGCTAGCGGTCCATCCCCCACAATCACCCACCCAACCTGTAATTACAAAGCCCTTGTGGCTAGTGGTCCCTCCCCACCTGATCATCTGCCTGACCTGTAATTACAAAGCCCTGGTGGCTAGCGGCCCTCTCCCCACCCGATCACCTGCCCGACCTGTAACAAAAGATTCCTGGTGGATAGTGGTCCCTTCTCCCAAACCATCACCTGTCTGACAAAGCTCTGGTGGCTTGTGGTTCTTCACCCCACCCAATCACACGCCCAACATGTCCAGTAGTCAGTAAACCCACCCCATCCCTATTTCCTGTATAGTTTAAAAAAAAATTCCCTGGTGGTCTAGTGAATACACCTCCATATACCTGATCCCCAGTCCATGAATTAATATGTTATTCCCTGGTGGTCTAGGGTACCCCAAACCCCCACCCAAGCAGGTAGTGTCCCACCCTCCTCTCCCCATCATCTGAACCCCAGCTGGCGCCAGCACAATCTTTCTCTTTTCCACAATGGCTGTGCCACCCACTGAGCTGTCAATATTGGAGAGTGTGCTTCTACAAGAAGCTGCTTAATTGGAATGACCAGGTGGCAGGCATTTTGTCTCGATTAAGCAGCCACCCCAATTAACAGAAGTGAGGATTTGCCCTCGAGAAAGCTGAAGGTTTAAACAAACAAAGGCCACAGCTGCACTCAAACTGCGAACTACCTTCCTTGTCTGGCACAATCAAATCAGTTACTGATTCTCTATGTCCCCATTTATTTCTAGTCCCCACACAGGTTTATAATCACTCAGTCCTTGCTGCTTTCTTGCTCAATGAACCAAACAGAAGCTGAGGCTCCACTTGAACTGCCCAAACTGCATTCTTCATCTTGCACTCTGAAAACTGCTCACGATTCTCCCATCTTGCCCCATTTCTTTCTACACCCCACACAGGCTTACAATCACTCAGTCCTTGCTGCTTCCTTGCTCAGTAAAATAAAAGAAACCACACTCATTTTCCTGCTGTAAAGAAAAACCAAAGTCACAGCTCCACATGACTCCAAGTGAACTGCCAGTGCATGGAAACACAGTAACAAATCATAAGCTACACTTTATTTATTAATAAACTAAAATAGCCAAGTGTAATGTGAATTTGAAGAAACATTTTTGAATGCTGTGCCCAGAGCTCTGTGCCTTTTCGTTAAGCTTGCGCACATATGCGCAAGGAGCGTTTGGGAAAATGCTACACTTTGGAGGTGTGCCTCTCCCATCAATGCACTGCTCCCTTGAGCAGGCGTGGGCAGTCCTGCACCAATGGGTGCAGGAGCTCTGTATGACAGCGGTGTTCCTCTGCTTCAAAGGAAGCACCGCTGCCATACTGAGCACGCGATCAAGCCATCCCCTTCGTCACACACTCCCCAGCGTCCGCGCCCCAAAGCTTTTGGTACCATGCTGGAGCCCACCCAGCGTGGTAAACGCTGCTTGGATGACGGGGTGCCCAATCCCTCGTCAGCCCACGGCCCCCACGTTATCCTGCTGCCACGCTGGGAGCCCACTCCAGCATGGCAAACGCTCCTTTGTTTTGCCGACGGGTGCCCAATCCTCGTCAGCTCCCCTCGCCCCCCCGTGTAGTTTGCCAACGGGTGCCCAATTTCTGTCGGCTCCTCACCCACCCAGCCATCTTCTGCCATGCTGCGAGCCCACCCCAGCGTGGCAAACGTCCACATCGTTGTTTTTGTTTTGAAAACCTGTAAAATAAAAACGGTCCCACGGCACGTCTCCCAGCCCCTCCCACAACCCGCACCCACCCACTGCACACCCAGCCTCCCCACATCCCCGTCACCCCATACTTACCTCCGACTCCGGCGTGGCGATCTTCGGTGGACCGGGAACCGTCTGCACTCTTCAAAGGCAACCGAGAACTGAGGAAATCTCGGTAAGCTGTATAATGGGCTAGATAGGGGGTTTCAACTTTATTGCATATCTCAGTCATTTTTGGAATTTTGCACCAAATTTTCAACATGGAGTTTTGGGACCTCTTCTCATGAATGATGTCACTGTCATGGCGTTATTTGGGCCCGAAGGTGATTTCACAGGTACTGCACAGTCACTGCATGAAATCACCCTTCAGGCTTGAATAACACCATAACAGTGACATCATTCATGAGAAGGGTCCCAAACCCATGTTGAAAATTTGGTGCCAAAATTCCAAAATGACTGTTTTACGAGCGCATGCTACGCAGTTCTCACGTGAGGTCAGAAGTTCGCAAATTTTCAATATTTTCACTCCAGACTTCAACATTGCCATTTTATCACCTTCTATGAGTTGTACAGCTGTCATTTTCACATCTCACCCAAAATGTGTTTCCGCCATGTAGTACAATGGCGCAGTTGGGTGCGAAATCAATGTATGTGACATTAAGAAAATCACAGTGACACTGTTCATGAGCAGAGGTCTTAAATGACTATGTTGAAAATTTGGTGAAATAATTCCTAAAAATAACTGTTTTACGAGCGCGTTATGCAGTTCACGCATGCTCGTGACATTTGTGAATTTTCAATATTTGCACCCAGACTTTCAACATTGCCATTTTACCACACCTCCTTATGAGCACTGCAGCTGTCATTTTCACATCTTGCCCAAAGTGTTTCCACCCATGTAGGCGCATAATGGCACAGTCGATTGTACTGAACTCAGTGTATGGGACACATTAAGAAAATCACAGTGTCACTGTTCATGAGCAGAGATCTTAAAATGGCTATGTTGAAAATTTGTAAAAACTTCCTACAAATAACTGTTTTACGTAGCGTGCATTGTGCAGTTCCTACGCACTCAGAAGCTTGCAAATTTCCAATATTTTACTCCGATTTTCAACATTGCCATTTTACCACACCTCCTTATGAGAAGTACAGCTGTCATTTTCACATCCTGCCCAAAAAGTCTTTCCTCCCATGTAGTGCACAATGGCGAGTCAGTGTGCGAAATCAATGTATAGGACACAGTAAGAAAATCACAGTGACACTGTTCATTAGCAGAGGTTTTAAAATGGCAATGTTGAAAGTTGGTGAAAAATTCTAAAATGAATGTTTTTACAAGTGTGCGTTGTGCAGTTCCTATGCTGCGGCTTTCGTAAGTTTGCGAATTTTAATATTTTCCTCCAGATTTTCACCATTGCTAATTTTACCCACCTCCTCATGAGCAGTACAGCTGTCATTTTTCACATCCTGCCCAAAATGTGTTTCCACCCATGTAGCACAATGGCAGTCCGTGTCGCGAACTTAATGTATGGGACACATTAAGAAAATCACAGTGACACTGTTCATGAGCAGATGTCTTAAAATGGCTATGTTGAAAATTTGGTGAACAAATTCCTAAAAATAACTGTTTACGAGCATGCATCGTGCAGTTCCTCACCATGCGTAAGTAAGTTGTGAATTTTCAATATTTTCACTCAGATTTTCCAACATTGCCATTTTACCACACCTCCTTTTGAGCAGTACAGCTGTCATTTTTCACATCCTGCCCAAACGTGTTTCTGCCCATGTAGTGCATAATGGCGCAGTTGATGCAAAATCAATGTATGGCACACAGTAAGACAATCACAGTGACACTTCATTAGCAGAGGTTTTAAAATGCCAATGTTGACAATTTGGTGAAAAATTCCTAACAATGACTGCTTTATGAGCGTGCATTGCACAGTTCCACGCACGCCTCTAGATTTGCAAATTTTCAATATTTCCCTCCAGATTTTCAACATTGCCATTTTACCACACTTCCTCATGAGCAGTACAGCTGTCATTTTTCACAACCTGCCCAAAATGTGTTTCCGCTATGTAGCGCACAATGGGGGTAACAAAAGGTCATGCTGACAATTTATTGTGCAAATACCAGCAATCACACAGGGCATTAGGGTAAAGCACCATACATGCCAAACACCACTGCAAATACCTGCAAGTGAATGTTCGGCATTGACAAATGCTTGTTTTTTTTGCTTAGCTTTTGTCACTGTGTTTCCATGCACGGTGGTTCACGATTGCCGTGTAGAGCCACAGCTTTGGTTTCTTTTCTTTTACAGCTGGAAAATGTGTTGTTTCTTTTATGTTATTGTGCATGAAGTAGCAAGGACTGCATGGTTGTAAACCTGTATGGGGAGTAGAAACAAATGTGAGCTAGACCAGGACAGGGAGACTCGATATCAGTTTTCATTGTGCAAGTTCAGGAAGGCAGTTTGGGCACCATGGAGCTGTGACTTTGGTTTGTTTCTATTGGCAAAATTGTGCCAGACAAGGGAGCTAGATGAGGTTAATCAGGAAACAGCCTGCACAGACCTTTCTCTGAGTAAAGCTGCGCGAGGAGAAGAGAGACCTGAGAGCAGGAAGGATTGGGCAAGCGGGTTGTCACTACTGCACTCTTCACAGCGCTATTAACACTATTCGCCCATGCTCAGTGGCCCATTAAGACAGTGAATGGGACTGTAAATGGGACTGAATTGTCCCAATAATCCAGCAACCCCATCCCTATCACATGGATGGGGATGTCATTGAAATGAATGGCCACTTAATTGGTTCCCAGAAGGATGTCCTAATAAAGCAGAAGTCCCTATTATCTGCGTCCCTGATTAATGGATTCTACTGTATGTGCTTAAGTAAAAAGCATTTGTTACCTTATTTGCATTTCAAATCAATACATGTACAGCATTTTAATGGAAATGGCTTCAGAACATTTGATCCTGCCAAGGTTTTTTTTGGGGGGCTGGGAAATTTCCTGAAAACACCCATATATGAATCAAATGTATTTGCTTTATGAACTTCAGGAATGTATTACACTTTGGGTCTGCCTCTACTTATGTAATTGCTTACTCATCCTTTCTGTTTGTTTATATAGTATTATTGCCTCCATTCTTCATCCTGTTTCTTTTTTCTCTGTTTTTCCCACATTCAACATTTGGAATGTATACCATGGAATGTTTACCAAAGAATACAGGGATTCAAATTCTGCAGAGTTCTACTAGCAGAACATTCCTTTCCCAGCATACTGTACACACACACAACAAAAAATATGGCAGACATCAGAGTGGGAGTAGAGATGTTGTGAAGTTTCAATTTGCAGCAAATTTCCAGCAAAATTAGCAAATTCCTCCATGGAGCAATTGGTAAATGTTTACCTAAATTCGCCTATGTGACTTTGCCTTTTTGGTTGGAATTTTGTCACAAATGGTGGAATTTCACCACAAGTGGTGAAATTTCACCATTCTAATGAAATTCTGCCATTTATGGGCAAAATTCCACACTTCACAAGTGCAATTTCACAATTCTCAGATTGCTCAAAACTGCAGAAATTGCAGTAAATTTTGCAGACTAATTTATGGAACTAAGTTTCCAACTTTGCCCATCTCTAGTGGGGAGTCATCTGGGGACCAGTGACCATCACACAGTATGCTTTAATATTAGAACAACAGCAGAATCCAGATGCATAAGGGCGAGGGTCCTGGATTTCAGAAGGGCAGACTTTACAAAGATGAGGGAATGCATCCAAGAAGACATGGCAGGAGGTGTTGGGGGGGTGAGGAAAATGAGCCAGAATAAAACAGAGCATAGAAAAGGCTACAAACTTGTACATCAGGCAAATAAGGAAAAGGAGAAGGAGAAGGAGAAGACCATTATGAATCTATAGTAAACGGGAGAAAAGTAAAGGCAAAACAATTGCAGTCAGAAGGCATAAAGAGACTCAGAGAGAGGAGGACATAAAATTGTATTTGGGGAAACAGAGGGGAAGGCAAGGCAGTAAGGAGTGCAGAAGAACAAAATGAGAAACAAATAGCCCAGACAGTATCAAAGAGGGGAACAAGACATTTTCTAGGTATACAGCACTGTGAAAAGGAAGACCAAGGAGGATTTCTCCATTAATAAAGGAAGCTGGGGACTATACTGAGGAGGACCAAGAAAGTGCAACTATCTTAAACAAATATTTCTTAGTATTCACAGTTGTCGGTGAAGGGAGGGACAAAAGATAAGCACCAAGAGATTGGGGAGGGGAATAGATACTAGTCCCTTTCTGAGGAGAGAGTCAGAAAACACT